>JAOEGL010000001.1:328477333-329677333 GCA_034509955.1 Urosaurus nigricauda
AAGGCAGTTGTCACCCACCCTATATCTGTGCATTTCACTTTTTTCTCCCAGAGTGTAGTACCTTACATTTCTACTTGCTGAAATTCATTTTATTAGGTTTAGCCCAGCTCACTAATCTGTTAAGGTTATTTTGAATTCTTATCCTGTCCTCTGGATGTACAGGTTGCTTCGAGTGGTCATCTGTGCCCTCACACAATAGGGTTTGCGCCTGCGCAGAAGCTCCATTCGGAATGCTGAAAAGCTGAGCAGATTGGCGGGAGCCCCGCCCCTCCCATTCCCTGAGCATGCCCAATCCCGCCAATCTAGCTCCTCCTTCAGTTCAAGTCCGCCGCAAAAAAGGCAGGGACCTGACCGAGGGGAGGTAGGGCGGGATTTGTGTGAGGGCACAGATGACCACTCGAAGAAACACAGTTACAGGTAAGCAACCTGTACTTCTTCTTCGTGGTCTCTGTGCCTCACACAATAGGGTGACTGAAAAGCTTACCTATGGAGGTGGGAAGGTCACTGCAAGATCGATGAAAGAACAGCACGACCAAAACTGGCATCTCTCCGGGACCTGCAGTCCAGCCGGTAATGCTTCACAAACGTGGATGGTTGAGACCACGTGGCCGCCTTGCAAACCTCTGGCAGTGGAACACCTCTGAGGAAGGCAGCAGATGAAGCTGTGGCCCTGGTGGAATGGGCACGAACACCAACCGGGAGAGGGCGTTTAGCCAGTTCATAAGCTAAAGAAATGGTTTGAGCAATCCATTTTGCAAACCGTTGTGATGAAACTGGGTTGCCTTTTCTGGCACCACCATAACAAATAAACAGTTTATTGGATAATCTGAACTCTTGAGAACGCTGAACATAAAAAGCCAAAGCACGGCGAACATCCAGGGTGTGCATAGTCTTTTCCAGAGGCGAAGAAGGATCTGGATAAAAATTAGGAAGCACAATCTCCTGGGAGAGGTGAAACTGAGAAACCACTTTAGGGAGAAAGGAAATGTCCGGTCTGAGGACCACCTTGTCCCTATGAAAAGTCAAGTAAGGCTCATCTGAGCGTAGGGCCGTCAGTTCAGAAGCACGTCTGGCTGAAGTTATGGCCACAAGAAAGGACACTTTGAGTGTCAGCAGTCTCAAGGAAGCAGAGCCCAAGGGCTCAAATGGAGGTCTCATAAGCTGTGTAAGCACCAGAGAGAGAGAGACCAGGCCGGAGCCAGGGGTGGCAAAGGTGGATAAAGGTGATGTAGTCCCTTGAAGAACCTCTTTAACGTGGGTGACGTGAAGAGGCGAGCTGATCGTGAGCCGGGTGGCTGGCTGGCTACAATAGCCGACAAGTAGACCTTGAGGGAAGAGAAGGCCAGGCCTTGATCCCTGAGGTGCAGCAGAAAATGCAAAACAGTACTAAGGCTCAGAGGTGAGGAAGGTTCAGACCTAGCCTCCGCGAAGGCACAGAAACGCTTCCACTTATATGCATAGGATCTCTTGGTGGAGTCCTTTCTCAAGGCAGACAGGACCCTGAGCAAGTCAGGAGACTCTATGGCTGAATCCTCCACGCCGTCATCCGTAGATTGACCAAGTCCGGATGTAGGACCGCTCCATTGGAGTGGGACAACAGGTCTGGCCACTTCGGCAGGTGGAATTATTGGCCCCTGGCTAAATGAAGAAGAGGAGTGAACCAGGGTTGTCTGGGCCAGAACGGAGTCAACAGTATGGCGTTGGACCGGTCCCTGGCCATCTTGGCCACCGTCCTGGAGATCAGAGGAAATGGGGGAAATGCATACAGGAGATCTCGACTCCAACCGCAAAGGAAGGCGTCCCCCATGGATCCTCGTCCTTTGCCAGCTCTGGTGTAGAATGCCTGGCATTGGGCGTTTCTGGAGTGGCAAACAGGTCCACTGAGGGAATTCCCCAACGAGACGTCAGGAGATTGAAGGCTGGGCTCGACAGAGTCCATTCGTGCTGCAGCACCTTGTCCCTGCTGAGGGAGTCTGCCAGCACATTGTCCTTTCCTGCCAGGTGAATGGCCACTGGATGAATGGAACGGTGGTGGCACCACGTCCACAGCTGCTGGGAGAGACGCAAGAGGACTGGAGAGTGAGTTCCTCCTTGCTTGTTGATGTACCAGACAGTGGTTGTGTTGTCTGATACTACCTGCACAACTCTGTGGAGGAGATGATTTTCGAATGCCCTGAAGGCTTTGATGACTGCCAATAGTTCCAAGGCATTTATGTGCAGTTCTGCCTCCTGAGCAGACCACTGTCCCTGCACACACAAGCCGTTGAGATGTGCGCCCCATCCTGACATGGACGCGTCTGTAGTGACTATCCTGGACGGTTCTGGCGTTTGGAAGGGCATCCCCTTGAGGATGTTGGAGGGAGACATCCACCACCTGAGAGAGTCTCTGACATGAGGTGGCAACAAGAATCTCTTGGACGGATTGTCCCTCAAGTGATCGAAGGCAGCCAGGAACCAAGCTTGAAGAGGCCTGAGCCTGAGGCGAGCCAGGTAGGTCACCGCTGTAGTTGAGGCCAGGTGGCCTAGCAGTCTCTGAATGTCCTTTGCCGACGGACGGTGAGAGTGAAGGACAGACCGCAGCTGTTCCCAGAGGGCCTCCGCCCGTCTGGTGGGAAGGTAGGCTCGACCCATCGCAGAGTCCAGGGACGTGCCTATATAGTCTATCACCCTCACAGGGTGGAGAATGGATTTTGGCAGGTTGACTTTGAGTCCCAAGTCTGCTAGCAGATCCAGAGTGTACTGGACATCTTTGTACAGTTGTATCTTGGAGGACGACACCAGAAGCCAGTCGTTGAGGTAAGGGAAAATCTTTATTCCTTGAAGACGAAGGTGAGAGATGACCACCGCCATGCACTTTGTGAACACTCGAGGAGCGGTGGAGAGGCCGAAAGGAAGAACGGTATATTGATAGAGATCTCCATCTATGGCGAAACGGAGATACTTCCAATGTTGAGGCCTGATGCTGATGTGGAAGTAAGCATCCTTTAGGTCTATGGATGCAAACCAGTCCCCTTGGTGCAGGAACGGCAAGATGGATTGGAGAGTCACCATCTTGAACTTGCGAACCGTGATGTATGAGTTGACGCCTCTCAGGTCCAAGATGGGGCGGAGACCTCCTCCTCTCTTCGGAACTGTGAAGTACCTGGAGTAGAAGCCTTGGTGTTTGTAGCACGGTGGAACACGTTGTATGGCTCCTTTGTCGAGAAGGGAGGAAATCTCCTCCAGAAGAGGAGGAGAGGAGGGAGTGGAACAGAAAACGCCATTTGGTGGAATACTTGAGAACTCTATGGCGTATCCCAGGCGGATGATGGTAAGCACCCACGAGTCCGTGGTGATCTTGGACCAGTTCTCGTAGAAATGGCGAAGTCTGGGGACTGAGGAAAGGGAGACTGGCAAACAAAAATGGGGTGTCGCCTCCAAGAGCCCGTCAAAAGTGCAACTTGGAGGAAGGCTTTCTAGAAGGCTGTTGCTGCTGACGTTGCTGGCCTTGCCTTTGCTGTTGCTGCTGTTGCTGCTGCTGTTGAGGCTGTCTGTAAGGCCTCCTATTGTAAGGCTGGGTCCTATAAGTGGAGGACGGGGCCGAACGAGAGTGGGTGAAACCAGGGTCGTACGGCCTTTGGCGCCAGACACGACTGGATGAGGGCTTGCTAGGTGTCAGCCCAAGTCTCTTCCCGTTCAGACGAGCCTTGGCCATGGTGTCCAGGGATTCGTCAGTCTTAGCGGCGAATAGACCTTCACCATCGAAAGGAAGATCTTCAGTTTTGGACTTAGCTTCCTCGGAGAGAGAAGTAGACCTCAACCAGGCGAAACGGCGGAGTGCCACTGCACCGGCCATCACTTTCGCAGAACAGTCCACGACATGTCTAGCTGAGTGCACCTCCTGAGCAATGAGGGAGAGTGCCTCAGCGTAGAATTCCTGAGCTGCCTCTTGTTGTGCCTGAGGCAAGTAAGGAATGAAAGCAGCCACACGGTCCCACAAAAACTTCTGATAGCCGGCCATGCAACCTTGCATATTGGCGACCTTTGCTGCCAGCACTGCAGATGAATAGAAACGTCGACCAAAGATGTCCATCCTTCTGCCATCTTTGTCCACGGGGGCAGAATGGGACTTGCCTGTAGACTTGCAAGTAGATTCCACCACCAGAGAGTTGGGAGCTGGGTGGGTGAACAAGAATGGCGCCATATCCGACTGCACCCGATACAACGAGTCAAGCTTCTTAGAAGCGGGTGGTGTCGAGGCCGGCTTGGTCCAAGAGGCCACCATAATGTCCGAGAAAGAAGGCAAGAATGGAATGACCGCTGGTTGCTGGGGACGTACCACGAGGCCATCGATGGGGTCCCTAGGGGGCTGGGCCGTCTGCACCGTCTGGAGGCCTACTGCCCTAGCCATCCTGTCGACAATTCCAGTAAAGAGATGGAGGTCTTCGACAGGCGAGCCCGGTGTTTGGTCCTCAACTTCCTCATTGGGAGAGGAGATGGCAGGTTGTGGGGAGTCCGGACGGTTGTCCTTCTCTCCCGTAGACTCTTCCGTAGACTGGGAGGCTGGCAACTGCGGATCCACATAGGGCTGTGTCGGCGCCGTACGGAAGGTCGACGTCGAGGCATCCGCGTAGCTGATCGGAGCGGAGACTATCGACGTTGAAGTAGTAGCGGTAGCTGAGGCCGAGACGGTCATAATGGCGCTCGATTCCGGAGGTTTCGACACCATAGCTGTCGAGGCCGGCGGAGGTGATATGGCCCTGTATTCGGTCCGGGACCGAGAGGGAGAGCGAGATCGAGATCGAGATCGTGAGAAGTCTCTGACATGGAGGTCACGGACATGGTACCGATCCCGGTACGAAGGAGAGTAGGAGCGGTAGGATGGATGGCGCTCTCTCCAATATGATTCAGCCCGATGTCGCGCCAAAAAGGAGGCCGACGAGTGGGGCGAGTCGAAGTAGTGCTCCTCAAACGGTTCCGGAGACTTCCGGGGTGGAGGAGATGGGAACCGCAGCCTGTAAATACGCTCCGAAGAGGCTAGGATTTCCTTCAGTGGAACAGAGGTCGGAGCCGAAATAGGCGAAACAGTAGAGACCGAGGTCGAGACCGTCCCCGTAGGGGCGAGGACCTGGGTGGATGCAGGCTGAAATGCGGGTTCCAGAGTCTCCGGCGCCGAGTCTAGTACAGTGACCGGGGCCGGGACTGAGAGGTCAATGGCCGAGGGCTGTCTAAGGAAAGACATGGCCAGGTCTGCCTGGGCAGCCGCCGAGGCAACCGAAGTGAGGACCTCTTTATTCTTGTTTTTTCGCTTTCGGCTTCTCCAGCTCGACGGGAGGAGGCCACTTCTTGTGCTCCCTGTGTTGCCCTTCAGGGTGAGGCATAGTAGTCGTGGCCGAGGCCGGTGTTGAGGAGGGTTCCGTCGGGGTCGAGGTCGATGTCGACGTCGAGGCCGGTTTTTTGATTTTCGGGATCCTCGGGAACTTAGAGATTGGAAGGCGTCCTAGGGGGTCCGTGGACGGGTCCGAGGAGTGGGAGACTGAGAGGGCCTTCTCCCACAAGTGGGCCTTGAGCCGGTCTGCTCGTTGGCGGAGCGTGGCGGGATTAAAAGCCTTGCAATGCTTGCATTTCTCCGGAATGTGGGAACTGCCTAAGCAGAAAATGCACTTCGAGTGTCCATCCACAACCGGGATTTTACCGCCACAGTCGGAACATTTCTTGAACGGGGCGGCCATAAGAGGCCGGTCCGATCGCGAGGGGCCCGTCCGGGCCAAAACCCTCGAGTTCCGACAAAAAAGGGGCAGCTCAAGGAAAAAAACGGGAGAAAACGAAAAAGAACAAAAATAAAGTAAAATAAAGTAAAATAAAAAGAAATAGACAGAGTCTAGCTACTCAGCTTCCGTCGCGATGAAGAGCACTCCGAAGGAGATGTTACTCTTGCGGCGGACGAAAGAGAACTGAAGGAGGAGCTAGATTGGCGGGATTGGGCATGCTCAGGGAATGGGAGGGGCGGGGCTCCCGCCAATCTGCTCAGCTTTTCAGCATTCCGAATGGAGCTTCTGCGCAGGCGCAAACCCTATTGTGTGAGGCACAGAGACCACGAAGAAGAATATTAGCTACTCCTCCTAATTTGTTGTCATCTGCTGATAAGCATGCCCTTTATTCCATCTTCTAAGTCATTTAAAAAGATGTTGAATAATAATAATAAGGTTTATTTATAACCCGCTCCTCTAATAGAATACTCGGAATAGCACTGGGCCCAAGACAGAACCCTGTTAGCAACCCACTGGTCACTTCTCTCCAGGATGAAAAAGAGCTGTTGGTGATGAACTTTTGGGTTCCGTCAGTCAACCAATTACAAATCCATCTAATAGTTGCATGGTCTAGCCCACATTTTACTAACTTGTTTGCAAGAATATCATGGGGACCTTTGCCAAAGGCATTACTGAAATCAAGATGCGGTACATCCACAGCATTCCCTTCATTTACCAAGTATATAATCCTATCAAAAAAAAAAAAAAATAAAGATAAAGATTAGTCTGGCATAGCTTGCTTTTGGAAACCCATGTTGACCTTTAGTGATCATGGCAGGCATTCATTTCTAACTGCTTATGGAGTGTCTATTGAATGATATGCTCTAGTCCCTGGTATTGATGTCAGGCTGACTGGGTGGTAATTGTTTGTGTCCTCTTTGCCCTCCTCCTGGGATGTCTCCTGTTCTTCAGGAGTTATCAACGATTATTACCAATGGTTCTGAGATTACCACTGCCAGTTCTTTCAATATTTTTGGTTGTAGTTCATCTCACCCCAGAAACTTTAATTTTACCTATTCTGTGCTGTATTTCCAATACTGCATCATGTGCTCTGATTTCTCTTATTAGGAGAAGACTGCAACAAAGAAAGTGTTCAATAGTTCTGTCTTTTCTCTGTCCCGTTATCATTTTGCCATCTTCTCCACACTGTGGCTGTACTATTTTCCTGTTCTTCTCTTTGCTACAGGCATTTTTTTTAAAAAAGAAAAAAACCCATTTTTATTGTTTTTAATGACTCCAGCAAGCCTGAGCTCATTCTGCATTTTAGCTTTACCAATTTCTCCCTATATGTATTGGCTGAAATCCTCTTTGGTGATTCCCCCCCCCCCTTTTTTTTTTTTTTTTTTGTAATATCCCTTTTAAATCTTAGCTCCATTGAAATTTCTTTAGACATCTATCCTGGTTTCTTTAGACACCTCCCATTTTTCTTCCTGAATGGAACTGTTTGAAATTGTGCCTTCAGTATCTCACTTTTAAGAAACTCCTGTCCCTCATGAACTCCCTTCTCTTTTAGTATTCCAGACCATGAGATCAGCCCCAGTATTTTCATAAGTTTACTGAAATCATCTCTCTTAAAATTTAGATTGTGTGTCTATGGTTGGCTTCCTCTTTCCACTGTGCAATGGGCCTTTGTTATCCACTGGGGTTTGGTTCCAGGGCCCTCTCGTGGATACAAAAATCCAGGCTGCTCAAGTCTCATTGGATACAATGGTGTAATAAAATGGTGTCTTTTATATATAATGGGAAATAGCAAGGTTTGTTTTTTGGAATTTATAAAAAATATTTTTGAGCTGTGGTTTGTTGAATCCTTGAATGCAGAATCCATGGATATGGAGGGCAGACTATATAACAAACTCCAGACTAACATGGTCACTGCCACCTAAGGATCCAACAAACTTGCACCCCATTAACTAGGTCATCCCTGTTGGCTAGGACGAGACCTAAAATAGCGGATCCCACTGTTGCCTCTTCTACCTTCTGGACAATGAAATTGTCTGTAAAGCAAGTGAGAAATTTGTTGTACCTTAAATTTTTGGCAGAGTCTCACTTCCAGTAACTATCAGGATAGTTGAAATCTGCCATTACTTTTACATCTCTTCTTTCTGAATGTGTGGCCAGGAAGACATCATCCAAGACCTCAGTCTGGCTTGCGGGGGCTGTAGTAGGCCCTCACAATGACATCACTGTTGTTTCTCTCCTCTTTAATTTCCTCAATATGCTCTCAACCTGGCCTCCAGGATTTAAGCAATACTGGTGTAAACAGGTTTAAAAATCCTTGACAAATACTTAATGCTTTTCTTCCCTTTCTATTTGGCCTATTTCTCTGAAGCAGATTATACAAGACAATACAAGAGGCTGCAGTCAGAACAGAAAAACAGAATGGTTCCCAATCAGTAAAGCAGTCAGGCAAGGATGCATTCTCTCATCCTATTCGTTCAACATCATTGCAATCTAATTATAAGACTCATCTCATGCTTCAGTGATGGCTGCTATATCATATTTGCTTTGTTGTGTTAGGAGTTCAAGTTTATTTTGTTTATTTTCCATGTTCTGTGAATTAGTGTAGATACAGCTAATGTTTTTGTTAGCTGCCTTCAAGTCGACCTTGACTCATGGCAACCCTGTGGACAAGACATCTCCAAGACCCAGGTCTTGCAGTCTCAGGCCTGTGGTCTCTTTAATTGAGTCTAGCCATCTGGCTTGTGGTCTTTCTCTCTTTCTCTGCCTTTCACTTTTCCTAGCATCATTGGCTTTTCTAATGAGTCTTTTGTTCTCATGGTGTGTCCAAAATATGTCATCCTCAATTTAGTCATCCTGGTTTCCAGAGAGAGTTCAGGCTTTATATGCTCTAGGACCCATTTAGGACTCTCACATCTGTACATGGTGATGGGGAACACACTGGCTTGGATGATCCTAACTTTAGTATTCAGTGTTATGTCTTTGCATTTTAGGATCTTGATTTGTTCTTTCATAGCTGCCTTTCCCAGTCCTAGGGCCCGAGCAGATGGGTGTGAAAGAGCAGCCCAAGTCTACTACGACCACAAGCGGGTTGGGACCATGCTGACCGCACAGCCCACTGCAAGAGTGGGCTATTTGAACACCACACCTCCAAAGCAGCTGGAAGCTGCTTCTTTTTGCCCATCTGTTCTGGACCCTAGTCTCTGCTGATTACTTGCAGTCTCCACTCTGATCAATGTTTGATCCAAGGTTTGGGAATTCTTTGACTATTTCAATTTTCTTTTTATATCTAGGATGAATTCCTGTAATTCTTCCATGGTCATTAACATATATATATATATATATTCAACATTAAGCCCACCTTAACACTTTCTTCTTTGATTTTCTCTAGTAATTGCTCCTGGTGGAGTCGAAGGCTTTCATGGCTGGCATCCATAGGTTTTTGTGGAGCTTTTGAGCTATGTGGCCATGTTCTAGAAGAGTTCCTTTCTGACGTTTCGCCAGAATCTGTGGCTGGCATCTTCAATTGCTCCTGGTCTTTGTTGTTTTCTGCTAGTAGTATGGTGTCGGTTGCATTTCTCCGATCTTCACTTGTCCTGCCTCTGAGTCTAAGCCTGCTCTACTTATGATATTTTTTAGAAAGATGTTGAATAAATAGGATGAGAGAATACATCCTTGCCTTACTCCTTTACTGATTGGGAACCATTCTGTTTCTCTGATTAGGTTCTGACTGCAGCCTCTTGTCCTGAGTACAGGTTACACATCAAGATGATCAGGTCAAGTGGCATTCCTCTAAGAGCAAGCCATAGCTTTTCATGATCTGTGCAGTCAAATGCTTTGCTGTAATCAATAAAGTGATGGGGCTGTCATTTCCAGCACTTGATTACACTTTGCCCTCAAACATTAAGCCTTTTTGTAAATAAGTGTCCTACTTTCTAGGTAGAGAAATACCATTGGCCCCTGTATCCACAGATTTTTTATGTACAGATTCAACCATAAAAATATTATTTTTTTTTATAAAATTCAGTAAGCAAACCTTGATTTTGCCATTTTATATAAGGGATACCATTTTACTATGCCATTGTATTTAATGGGACTTGAGCATTTTGTTATCCACTGGGGCCAGGCATCCTGGAACCAAATCCCAGCAGATATCAAGGGTCCATTCTATACATCTCACCATTTTCTGTGATAAATGAGAAAACACACAAATATTGTTTCAGCTGATATGGTCCTCTTCTTCCCAAAATGGGACTGAAACTGTCTGTTAGAGCTGTATCTTTGCTTTACAGGCTGTCACTCTAAACTGCGCACACAGTTTCTGCTCCTATTGCATCAATGAATGGATGAAACGTAGGCTGGAATGCCCAATATGTAGAGGCATTATAACATCCAAAACACGGTCATTGGTTCTGGACAACTGTATTGACAGGATGGTGGAAAATCTGGATGATGAAACAAAGCAGCATCGCCTATCCCTTATCCAAGAGCGAAAAGGTGAGAGGTGGGTCTTCTATTCTTAAGGATTTGCACTTTCATTGTCACCTGCTTGCCACAGTGACTGAAAAGAAATGTGTAGATCAGGAGTGGGTGAAATGGCACTCTAAGGGCACCAAAAACAAATAAAATAACCTGTATCATCAGATCATGTCTTCAAGTGAGAGAAAATTTGTTCAGTCTAAGAAAAAGAAGAGGAAAGACTGTACTTATGAGCCTTCAATGTTCTGCCTTGTTGGTGGCAAGCAAAGAGGCAACCTCATACTGCACAGCATGTCTCTGAGTATCAGTGGAGTTTGTGTTGAGGAAGATATTTCATATGGTAAAAGTGACAGTGAGAGTCAAACAACTGGTTTTCCAGTAACAAATCAACTCTAGCTCAATCTAAAAATGATAGGACAGAGTAGTCACTAAAAAAAGATAGACAAAAGTTTGAAAAAGAAGAGGATTGGAGCAAAGAAGCATTAAAAATAAAGTTCTATAAAGAAAAATGTAGCTGAGAAAGCATAGTGAAGGAAAAAGTCTTCAAAGTCTGTGTGTTTGAAAGCTTGCAGAGCTAGTTGGTTGCAGCAGCTGCCATTTTGAAAGCAGATGCGACTTATTATGGATGCTGTTTCGTGAGGGAATGAACCATCATATTTATTGAACCTCCATGCTCTATGTTAAAGGTACACTTAGAAAATGTGACATGATTTGACTCACAACTGGGTCCTTCTGCGAATTAGGCTGGATTGGGAGTGAGTGTGGATTTAACAAAACTAAAGCGTACTCTCCAAACCCATCTGAGTTACTGTCTTAACCTTAGTATAAAAATATCCCCAGATTTAAAGGGAAGATCCTGGCAACAACAATTCTGTATTTCATCTCTCCCAGTCACGGGGTACTTCTGCAGTAAACCCAGAAGTTGATCCTTAGGATTAATTTATTTGTTCATCAACTGAATCGTTCCACAACTTTAAAAGTGTTTATCATATTAAAAACCCATGGCTACAAACATCAATGAAAATATGATCAAGATGGAAGCAAGTTCTAGCACCAGATCCCTCTCCTATTTGCCCCTTCGTTTGCCACATATCCTTCTATTACCCTAATAAATTTAATCAATTCCAGGGATGGGAACAAGGTTTATATTTTTCCCTAGACCTTTTTTGTAATGGCAGACCAAAAACAATTGATGAACTAACTTTAGATTTAGAGCCATTAAAAGCTAGTTGGTTTCATCTCCATCAGATAATTGCTTTTACACACAAATGAAAGGAAATAAGAGGACCACCTAGATCACTTACTTTATTTGTGTTCCTCCCTCCCATAGCACCAAAGGACTAACATGCTTAATTTACAACTGTTTGATGGACCACTCTTACCAAAACATCCGTGGCTAGAACTAACCTGGGAAAAGAATTTGAATCTTTCAATTCCCATTTCAAAATGGACTACAGTTTGGTCTTCCACCCCTTTTAAATCCAGATCAGCATTGATTAGAGAAAACACCTTGAAAATTATACACAAGTGGTACTTGACTCCAGTAAAGCTATCCAGAATGGTTAAAAATATTTCCTCCAAATGTTGGCATGGTTATAATGATAATGGCACATTTCTACACATGTGGCTGCCCCAAAATAAACACATTTTGGCAATTGATGCTTGAACACATTTCATTGATTACCAAACAAGAAGTAAAATTATGTCCAGAATTGCTTTTGTTATCCATATATGTAGACACAAACTCAAATTTCAAAATTAAAAACCTCACAGATTTCTTCATTACAGCAGCCTGTGTAGAAATTGCCAGATGCTGGAAAACAGGAGAGGTATCTTTAGATAAGTGGTGGGAAAAGGTATGGGACCTGTGGTTACTTGAAAAAATGTCTGACAGAATGCAAGTTACGCAGGACAACCAAAATCAGGACTTTTCATAGATAAATGGTTCTTCTTCGTGGTCTCTGTGCCTCACACAATAGGGTTTGTGCCTGCGCAGAAGCTCCATCTGGAATGCTGAAAAGCTGAGCAGATTGGCGGGAGCCCCGCCCCTCCCATTCCCTGAGCATGCTCAATCCCGCCAATCTAGCTCCTCCTTCAGTTCTCTTTCGTCCACCGCAAGAGTAACATCTCCTCCGGAGTGCTCTCCCTGCGACGAAAGCTGAGTAGAGCAGACTCTTATTTTTTGCTTAGTTTTACTTTATTTTTGTTTTATTTTGTTTTTTACTTTGTTTTACTCCCAATTTTTCCTTCAGCTGCCCCTATTTTGCTCGGAATTCGAGGATTCTGGCCCGGATGAGCCCCTCGCGAACGGACCGGCCTCTTATGGCCACCTCCTTCAAAAAATGTTCCGAGTGTGGCGGTAAAATCCTGGTTGTGGATGGACACTCTAAGTGCATTTTCTGCCTAGGCAGTTCCCACATCCCGGAGAAATGCAAGCATTGCAAGGCTTTTAGCCCCGCCACATTACGCCAAAGAGCGGATCAGCTCAAGGCCCACTTGTGGGAGAAGGCCCTCTCGGTGTCCCACACTTCGGAGTTGTCCACGGACCCCTTGGGACATCTTCCCATCTCTACGTTTCCGAGGGTTCCGAAGATTAAAAAACCGTCTTCGACGTCGACAGCAACTTCGACGTTGACAGAGACCCCTGCGACATCGACCTCAACGTCATCAGCCATGTCTCGCCCGGAAGGGCAACCTAAAGAGCATAGGAAACGGCCATCATCCATCGAGCTGGAAAAGCCGAAATCGAAGCAACATAAGCATAAGGAGGTCCTTGCTTTGGTTGCCTTGGCTGCCGCCCAGGCGGACCTGGCCATGTCTTTTCTGAGACAGCCTTCGGCCATTGACCTCTCTGTCCTGGCCCCAATCACTGTACTCGACTCGGCGCAGGAGACATTGGAACCCGCATTCCAGCCTGCACCTACCCAGGTCTTCGCCCCTACGGGGACGGTCTCAACCTCGGCCTCGACAGTTTCGCCTATTTCGGCACCGACTTCTCTACTGCCAAAGGAGAGCCTAGCCTCTTCGGAGCGCATTTACAGGCTGCGGTTCCCATCTCCTCCACCCCGGAAGTCTCTGGAGCCATTCGAGGAGCACTACTTTGACTCGCCCCACTCGTCGGCCTCCTTCCTGGCTCGACATCGGGCAGAATCTTATTGGAGAGAGCGTCATCCATCCTGTCACTCCTACTCTCCATCGTATCGGGACCGATACCATGTCCGCGACCTCCACATCAAGGACTTCTCAAGGCGATCTTGCTCGCGCTCCCGATCTCCTACTCGATCCCGGGCTGAGTACAGGGCCCTGTCACCACCGCCGGCCTCGACGGCTACGGTGTCGAGACCGCCCGAGTCAAGCACCATCATGACTGCTGCGGCGTCGGCCACAGTTGCCACTTCGACGTCGACGCTTTCCGCCCCGATCGGCTATGCGGATGCCTCGACCTTGACATTTCTTACGGCATCGACACAACCTTATATGGAACCACATCAGGCAGCTTTCCAGTCGACGGAGGAATCCACTGGGGAAACGGATAACCGTCCTGAGTCTCCTCAACCTGCCATATCCTCTCCTAATGAGGAGGTCGAGGACCAGACACCCGGGTCGCCTGTGGAGGACCTCCACCTGTTCACTGGGATCGTCGACAGGATGGCGAGAGCGGTAGGCCTGCAGACCGCACAGACGGTCCAGCCCCCCAGGGACCCCATTGATGGCCTTGTGGTTTGTCCTCGGCAACCCGCCGTTATTCTGTTCTTGCCTTCCTTTTCAGATATCATGGTGGCTTCTTGGAACAAGCCTGCCTCAACACCACCCACTTCGAAGAAGCTCAACTCTCTATACAGAGTGCAGTCTGAGACAGCTCCTTTCCTATTCACCCATCCAGCTCCTAATTCCCTGATGGTGGAATCTACCTGCAAATCCACCGGCAAGTCCCATTCCGCCCCTGTGGACAAGGATGGTAGGAGAATGGACATCTTTGGCCGTCGCTTCTACTCTTCTGCGGCCCTAGCCGCAAAAGTGACCAACATGCAAGGATGCATGGCTGGATACCAGAGGTTCCTATGGGATCGCATGGCAGCTTTCATCCCATATATGCCCCAGGCACAGCAAGAAGTGGCTCAAGAGTTTTATGCTGAGGCACTCTCTCTTATTGCACAAGAGGTGCACTCAGCTAGACATGTTGTAGACTGCTCAGCAAAGGTCATGGCCGGTGCGGTGGCACTCTGCCGTTTTGCTTGGCTGAGGTCGACTTCCCTATCTGAGGAGGCTAAGTCCAAGATAGAAGACCTCCCCTTCAACAGTGAGGGTCTGTTTGCCGCTAAGACTGACGAATCCTTTGACACCATGGCCAAGGCTCGTCTTAACGGGAAGAGACTTGGGCTGACACCTAGTAAGCCCCCATCTGGTCGGACTTGGCGCCAAAGGCCATATGACCCTGGATTCACCCGTTTCCGTTATGCTCCGTCTTCCACCTATAGGACCCAGTCCTACGCTAGGAGGCCCTACAGGCAGCCACAGCAGCAACAACAACAGCAACAGCAGAGACAAGGCCAGCAACGTCAGCAGCAACAGCCTTCCAGGAAGCCATCCTCCAAATCTCACTTTTGACGGGCCTTTGGAGGCGGCACCCCACTTTCTAATGCCAGTCACCCTTTCTTCAGTTCCCAGACCTCGCCATTTCTACGAGAACTGGTCCAAGATCACCACGGATTCCTGGGTGCTTACCATCATCCACCTGGGATACGCCATAGAGTTCTCAAGTATTCCACCAATTGGCGTTTTCTGTTCCACTCCCTCCTCTCCTCCTCTTCTGGAGGAGATTTCCTCCCTTCTCGACAAAGAAGCCATTCAACGTGTTCCACCGTGTTACAAACACCAAGGCTTCTACTCCAGGTACTTCACAGTTTCGAAGAGAGGAGGAGGTCTCCGCCCAATCTTGGACCTGAGAGGCGTCAATTCATTCATCACGTCTCGCAAGTTCAAGATGGTGACCCTGCAATCCATTCTGCCATTTTTGCATCGAGGAGACTGGTTTGCGTCCATAGACCTAAAAGATGCTTACTTCCACATCAGCATCAGGCCGCAACATTGGAAGTACCTCCGTTTCGCCGTAGATGGAGATCTCTATCAATATACCTTTCTTCCTTTCGGCCTCTCTACTGCTCCTCGAGTATTCACAAAGTGCATGGCAGTGGTCATCTCTCACCCTCGTCTTCAAGGGATCAAGATCTTCCCTTACCTCGACGACTGGCTCCTGGTGTCGTCCTCCAAGGCACAACTTTACAAAGACGTTCAATACACTTTGGATCTTTTGGCCGACTTGGGACTCAAGGTCAACCTACCCAAATCCGTTCTCCACCCTGTGAGGGTGATAGATTATATAGGCACGTCCCTGGACTCTGTAATGGGCCGGGCCTACCTTCCCACCAGATGGGCGGAAGCCCTCTGGGAGCAACTGCAACTCGTCCTCAACACTCATCGTCCGTCTGCAAAAGACATCCAGAGACTGCTGGGCCACCTGGCCTCAACTACGGCAGTGACCTACCTGGCTCGCCTCAGGCTCAGGCCTTTCCAAGCTTGGTTCCTGGCTTCATTCGATCACCTGAGGGACAATCCATCCAAGAGACTCTTGTTACCTCCTCATGTCAGAGACTCTCTCAAGTGGTGGATGTCTCCCTTCAACATCCTCAAGGGGATGCCCTTTCAGACACCGGAACCGTCCAGGATGGTCACTACAGACGCGTCCATGTCAGGATGGGGTGCACATCTCAACGGCTGGTGTGTACAAGGACAGTGGTCTGCACAGGAGGCAGAACTGCACATAAATGCCTTGAAACTGTTGGCAGTCATCAAAGGCTTCAGGGCATTCGAAAACCATCTCCTCCACAGAGTTGTGCAGGTAGTATCAGACAACACAACCACTGTCTGGTACATCAAGAAGCAAGGAGGAACTCACTCTCCAGTCCTCTCGCGTCTATCCCAGCAACTGTGGACGTGGTGCCACCATCGCTCCATTCATCCAGTAGCTATTCACTTGGCTGGAAAGGACAATGTGCTAGCAGACTCCCTCAGCAGGGACAAGGTGCTGCAGCACGAATGGACTCTATCAAGTTCAGCCTTCAATCTTCTGACGTCTCGATGGGGAACTCCCTCGGTGGACCTGTTCGCCACCCCGGAGAATGCCCAATGCTGGACATTCTACACCAGAGCGGGCAAAGGGCGAGGATCCATGGGAGACGCCTTCCTTTGCAGTTGGAGTTGGGAACTCCTGTATGCCTTCCCGCCCTTTCCTCTGATCTCCAGGGCGGTGGCCAAGATGGCCAGAGATGGGTCCAACGCCATACTGCTGACTCCCTTCTGGCCGAGGCAACCTTGGTTCACTCCTCTTCTTCGCCTGGCCAAAGGTCAATACTTCCACCTGCTGAAGCGGCCCGACCTTTTGTCTCACTCCAATGGAGCGGTCCTACACCCGGACCTAGTCAACCTACGGATGACGGCGTGGAGGATCTGGCCATAGCGTCTCCTGACCTGCTTAGGGTCCTGTCTGCCTCGAGAAAGGACTCCACTAAGAGATCCTATGCATATAAATGGAAATGCTTCTGTGCCTTCACGGAGGCTAGATCTGAACCTTCCTCACCTGTGAGCCTTAGTACAGTCTTGCATTTTCTGCTACACCTCAGGGATCAAGGCCTAGCCTTCTCCTCCCTCAAGGTCTACCTGTTGGCTATCGTAGCCAACCAGCCACCTGGCTCAAGGTCATCTCGCCTCTTCATGTCGCCTACGTTAAAGAAGTTCTTCAAAGGACTACATCACCTTTATCCACCGTTGCCGCCATTGGCCCCGGCCTGGTCTCTCTCTTTAGTGCTTACGCAGCTCACAAGACCTCCCTTTGAACCCTTGGGCTCTGCTTCTTTGAGACTGCTGACACTCAAAGTGTCCTTTCTTGTGGCCATAACTTCAGCCAGACGTGCTTCTGAGCTGAAGGCCCTGCGCTCGGACGAGCCTTACCTGACTTTTCATAGGGACAAGGTGGTCCTCAGACCAGAGATTTCCTTCCTCCCTAAAGTGGTTTCTCCGTTTCATCTCTCTCTCTTCCTAACTTTTACCCAGATTCTTCCTCGCATCTGGAAAAGACTATGCACACCCTGGATGTTCGCCGTGCTTTGGCATTTTATGTCCAACATTCTGCAGAGTTCAGATTGTCCAATAGGTTGTTTATCTGTTATGGTGGTGCCAGGAAAGGCAACCCAGTTTCTTCCCAGAGGTTCTCTGAGTGGATTGCTCAAACCATCGCCTTGGCCTATGAACTGGCTAAACGCCCTCTTCCAGTTGGTGTCCGTGCTCACTCAACCAGGGCTACTGCTTCATCTGCTGCCTTCCTCAGAGGTGTTCCCCTGCCAGAGGTCTGCAAGGTGGCTATGTGGTCACAGCCATCCACGTTTGTTCGGCATTACCGGTTGGATTCCACATCCCGGAGCGATGCCAGTTTTGGTCGTGCTGTTCTGTCTTCTATTCTGCAGTGACCTTCCCACCTCCACAGGTAAGCTTTTTAGTCACCCTATTGTGTGAGGCACAGAGACCACGAAGAAGAAGTACAGGTTGCTTACCTGTAACTGTGTTTCTTCGAGTGGTCATCTGTGCCCTCACACAAATCCCGCCCTACCTCCCCTCGGTCAGGTCCCTGCTCTTTGCGGCGGACTTGAACTGAAGGAGAAGCTAGATTGGCGGGATTGGGCATGCTCAGGGATGGATGGAGCTTCTGCGCAGGCGCAAACCCTATTGTGTGAGGGCACAGATGACCACTCGAAGAAACATAGTTACAGGTAAGCAACCTGTACTTCCCACTCATTGACTTTATAAACAAAAACAGAAACAAGAGAAGACAACCTCCATCTCATCTGAACCTTTGGTCAGACATTCTGGACTAGATTTAAACAAAGACAGCACTGGACTTTAAAATGACCACTTAATGTTGAACAGAACCCAAGAGGGAGACCCGCAACACAATTCAAAGTTATAAGATGAATTGTTTTATTTTGCTTTATTGTTGTGATATTTTTTGTATATAGTTGTTTCTTCTTCGTGGTCTCTGTGCCTCACACAATAGTGTTTGCGCCTGTGCAGAGATCCCATTCAGATGCTGAAAAGCTGAGCAGATTGGCAGAAGCCCCTCCCCTCCCACTCCCTGAGCATGCCTAGTCCCGCCAATCTAGCTCCTCCTTCAGTTTTCTTTTGTCCACCGCAAAAGAAACATCTTCGGAGTGCTCCTCACTTTTGCGAACGGTTGAATAGATTCCTTTCAAAATCCCTTTATTTTTCTCCTTTTATTTCTCCCTTTATCTTCTTGAGCTGCCCCTTTCTCTCCCTAGTTTTTGGAGCCTTTTCCTCGAGGTTTTTGGCCCGGATGGGGCCCCTTGTCCCCTTAGGCCTCTCCTTTTAAGAAGCGCTCTGATTGTGGGAACAAACTTGCCCTCCTAGACAAACACTCTAAGTGTCTATTTTGTCTGGGGAGTTCTCAGATCCCTGAAAAATGCCTTCACTGTAAGGCCTTTACTTCTATTGCCCTCAAGAATAGGACTAAGAGACTCCAAGCACATTTCTGGGAGAAGGCCTTTTCTCTTAAGTCTTCCCTGAAAGCAGATCCTCTGGGAAGATTGCTGATATTGAAGTTCCCAAGGATCCCAAAGCTGTCTCAGAAGTCTGTTTCGACATTGACCTTGACGTCGACAACATCGACCTCGACATCAACAGCTCAAACACTGATCTTGTCGATGTCGAAAGCACTGTCTCCAAAGGAGTCAATGTCTCAGCCAGCTGCTAGCCCTCAGCAAGACCCTCACAAGGCCAAGAAGCGCTCTTCCCACGAAGGGGACAAGCAGAAGCATAAGAAGTGCCACAAGTCCAAGGAGACGACTACAGTTGTGGCTGTGGCAGCGGCCCAGGCTGATTCGGCTATGGCCTTCCTGAGATTGGCCTCGACACTGACTGCGAGTTCTTTTGCCCCGCCCCAGTGACTATTTCAGACTAGGTGCCGGAGGCCCTGGAACCGACTACGGTATCGATGTCAACCTCGATGCTGCCCAGCTTGTTTCTACTTCGACGTCAACGGTCTTGCCGATCCTTCCACCATCTGCTGTACCCCCGAGGGACATCCTTGTGACGTCAGAAAGGATTTACAGGCTGAGATTCCCTTCTTCCCCCACTGAGAAGGTCTCCCGAGCCATTTGAGTAACAGTTTTTCGACTCGCCCCACTCATCGGCTTCCTTTCTGGCACGGCACCGAGCGAAGGAATTTTGGAGGGAACGACACCTGTCGTACCACTCATATTCACCCTCCTATAGGGACCACCACTACGTGAGGGACCCGTATTTTGACCATTTCACCAGGCAAAGGTCTCAGTCTCGGTCCCCAGTGGACCTGCATATGGAGTATAGAGCAATCTCGCCTCCTCTTCACACCACAGCCACGGCATCGAGGCCGCCTGACCCGTTGCCATTCTGCACGTTGGCATTGACGTCGATGGTGGTGTTGACATCGACGTTGGCACTGGCACCAGTTGTTTCCACTGTCCCAGCATGGACTTTGACGTCGACACCTCTAGCCTCAGTTCCAGTGCAGCCACCCTCTTTTCTACCTTCCGTGCACACCTTGCCAGCCCCTATTGCTGCAGCCCAGTCAACAGAGGAATCAGCATATAAGCAGGAGGGCTCTCCAGCTTCACTGGTCCTGGTGGTGTCTTCCCCTAATGACGAGGTGGAAGACTTCACTCCAGGCTCCCTGATAGAAAACGTACATTGGTTCTCGGGGATTGTTGATAGGATGTCCAAGGCAGTCGGCCTACAGATAGCTCAGGCACCTCAACCACCTAGGGATTGCTGGCCTGTTTGCTAGGCCTGTACAACCGGCTGTCATCCCTTTTCTACTGTCCTTCACTGACATCATGGCCCTTTCATGGGCCAAGCCGGTGTCTACTCCACCTGCCTCTAAGAAGTTGGACTTGCTGTACAGGGTGCAATCTGACACCACTCCCTTTCTGTTCACACACCCAGCCCCAAATTCCTTGGTTGTGGAGTCTTACCGCCAAGTCCTTGGGTTAGTCCCACTCTGCCCCTGTAGACAAAAATGGAGATGGATGGACATTTTCGGTAGGAGGTTTTATTCTTCAGCAGCCTTGAATGCCAAGATTGCTAATATTCAAGGATGCCTGGCCGGCTACCAGAAGTTTCTCTGGGATAGGATGGTGGCATTTATCCCATTCCACCCGAGCAGAAGGAAGCGGCGCTGGAGTTCTACGGCGAGGCCTTGTCACTCATCGCCCAGCAGGTCCACTCTGCCAGACACGCTGTAGATTGCTCTGCCAAGATCATTTCTGGAGCTGTTGCCCTTCATTGGTTCGCTTGGCTGAGGTCCACCAGTGTCTCTGAAGAGGCCTAGGCCAAGATTGAGGACATGCCTTTTGAAGGTGAAGGACTGTTCACCGCCAAGACGGACGACTCCATAGACTCCATGGCTAAAGCCTGTCTCAACGGCAAGAGGTGGGGGGTATCCTCATCCAGTACCCAGTCTTGGCGTTCCAAGGCCTACTTCTTCCGGCTACCCTCGTTCCCACTCTGTGCCATCCTCTAGCTGCAGGGGTCCCTCTCAGCAATATCCTAGAAGACCCTCAGCAGCAACATCAGCAGCAACGGCAGAACCATTAGCAGTAGCAGTCCCAATCTTCTAGGAAGCCATCCTCCAAGTCCCATTTTTGATGGGCCTTCAAGGGCGACATCTTTCACCTGTCAGTCACCCCCCTTCCACACCACATCCCCAGACTATGCCGCTTTTACGAGAACTGGTGTCGGATCACCTCAGATTCTTTGGTCCTTACCATCATCCACCTGGGATATGCTATAGAGTTCTCAAGTATTCCACCAATTTCTGCTCTACTCCTTCTTCCCCTCCTCTTCTAGAAGCGATCTCCTGCCTTCTCAACAAAGGAGCCATCCAGAGGGTTCCAACCAGATGCAGGCTAGAAGGCTACTTCTCTCGATACTTCACTGTGCCGAAGAGAGGTGGTGGTCTTCGTCCAATACTAGACTTGAGAGGCGTCAACTCCTTCATCACTCATCGCAAGTTCAAGATGGTGACTCTGCAGTCCATTCTTCTGTTCCTGCATCGAGGGGACTGGTTCACATCCATCAATCTGAAGGATGCCTACTTCCACATCAGCATCAGGCCCCAACACTGGAAATTCCTGTGCTTCGCCGTTGATGGAGATCTCTTTCAGTATATCATCCTTCCTTTCGGCCTCTCCACTGCTCCTCAAGTCTTCACAAAGTGCATGGCAGTGATCATCTCACACCTTTGGCTACAAGATATAAAGATCTTCCCATACCTTGACGACTGGCTTCTGCTGTGGTTCTCTCAGACACAATTGTTCCAAGATATCCATTCAACCCTGTCTCTTCTTACTGACTTGGGACTCACTATCAATCCATCCAAGTCAATCCTCTGGCCGGTAAAGGTGATAGACTATATAGGCACTTCTCTGGACTCTATCATGGCTTGTGCCTACCTTCTGATCAGAAGGGCAGAAGCCCTTTGGGACCAACTCCACTATGTCCTTACCACTATCTGGCCAACGGCAAAGGACATACAACACCTGCTAGGCTACCTAGCCTCCACGATAGCTGTCACTTACCTCACATGTCTGAGGTTCAGGCCTCTTCAGGAATGGTTCCTGTCCTTCTTTGATCACCTTGAGAAGAGATTCTCAATCCTCCCATATGTACGAGACTCTCTCAAATGGTGGATGGTTCCCTTCAACATCCTCAAAGGGATGCCCTTTCAGACACCAGAACCTTCCAGAACGGTCACCACAGACGCATCCATGACTGAATGTAGTGCCCATTACAAGGACTTCTGTGTTCAAGGCCAGTGGTCTTCAGAGGAGTCAGAACTACACATCAATGCCTTGGAACTCCTGGCACTCATCAAAACCTTCAGGGCCTTCGAACATCACTTCCTCTACAGAGTTGTGCAAGTGGTGTCAGACAATACAGCCACCATCTGCTACATCAACAAGCAAGGAGGGACACAATCTCCAGTTCTCCTCCACCTGTCACAACACCTTTGGACGTGGTGCCACCTTTGCTTGATCCACCCAGTGGCGGTTCACCTCACAGGCAAGGACAATGTGCTGGCAGACTCCCTCAGCAGGAACAAAGTCCTTCAGCACGAGTGGACTCTGTCAACTCAAGCCTTCCATCTCCTCACTTCTTGTTGGGGGACTCCCTCTGTGGACCTGTTTGCCACTCCAGAGAATGCCCAGTGCTGGCTGTTCTACACCAGGGCGGGCAGAGGTCTGGGATCCCTGGGAGATGCCTTCCTCTGCGGCTGGAGTCAGGACTTCCTGTATGCCTTCCCTCCCCTCCCGCTGATCTCCAGGGTAGTAGCCAAGATGACCAGGGACGGGTCCAGCGCAATTCTTCTGACTCCCTTCTGGCCGAGACAGGTTTGGTTCACTCCATTGCTCCAGCTGGCCAAGGGCCATTACTTCCATCTTCCGAACTGGCCGGACCTTCTGTCCCACTCCAAGGGGGTAGTCCTGCATCTGGACCTTCACAATCTATGCACGACAGCTTGGAGGATCAGGCCCTGACCTGTCCTGAACTGCTTAGGGTCTTGTTGGCCTCCAGAAAGGATTCAACCAAGCAATCCTATGCTTATAAATGGAAACACTTTTGTGCTTTTGCAGAGGCCAGAGCTGAACCTTCTTTGCCCGTGGGCCTCTCTACTGTACTTCAGTTTCTGTTGCACCTTTGGGGCCAAGGCTTAGCCTTCTTGTCCCTCAAGGTCTACCTTTCAGCCATAGTTGCCAACCAGGTTCTCCATCAGATTTTGCTCTTCACTTTGCCGACTCTTGAGGTTCTTCAAGGGACTTCACCATCTTTATCTGCCACTGCCTCCATTGGTCCCAGCTTGGTCTCTTTCCTTGGTGCTCACACAGCTCACGAGACCTCCATTTGAGCCCTTGGGCTCAGCCTCTCTCCAACTGCTGACACTCAAGGTGTCCTTTCTTGTAGCCATCACCTCAGCCAGATGTGCTTTGGAGCTGATGGCCTTACGCTCAGATGAGCTTTTCCTTATTTTCCACAGGGACAAGGTGGTCCTCAGACCAGACATCTCCTTCCTCTCTAAGGTGGTTTCAACGTTCCACCTTTCTCTGGAGATTGTGCTACCGAACTTCTATCCAGATCCTTCTTCGCATCTGGAAAAGACTATGCACGCTCTTGATGTTCACCGTGCCTTGGCATTTTATGTTCAATGTTCTGCTGAGTTCAGGTAGCCAACCAAGTTGTTTATTTGTTATGGAGGAGCCAAGAACAACAACCCAGTTTCCTCCCAAAGGTTTTCAAAGTGGATTGCCCAGATCATTGCTCTGGCCTACGAGCTGGCTAAGCGCCCTTTACCAGTTGGTGTCCGTTCTCACTCAACCAGGGCCATTGCTTCATCTGCCGCCTCCCTCCAAGGTATTCCCATGCCAGAGGTCTGCAAGGTGGCTATGTGGTCACAGCCTTCCACATTTGTTTGGCATTACCGTCTGGATTCCAGGTCCCGAAGTGATGCCAGTTTTGGTCATGCGGTTTTGTCTTCTATTCTGCAGTGATCTTCCCACCTCCACAGGTAAGCTTTTTAGTCACCCTATTGTGTGAGGCACAGATACCACAAAGAAGAAGTACAGGTTGCTTACCTGTAACTGTGTTTTCTTCGAACAGTGATCTGTGCCCTTACACAAATCCCGCCCTACCTCCCCTCAGTCAGGTCCCTGCTCTTTTTGCGGCAGACTTGAACTGAAGGAGGATCTAGATTGGCAGGAGTGGGCATGTTCTGGGTGTGGGAGGGGCAAGGCTACTGCCAATCTGCTCAGCTTTTCAGCATCCGAATGGGATCTCTGCGCAGGCGCAAACCCTATTGTGGTGTAAGGGCACAGATGACCACTTGAAGAAACACAGTTACAGGTAAGCAACCTGTACTTATAATAAATTAAAAAAAAAAACTAAACAAAAGTGTTTATCAGTTCTCAGCCCATCAGAGGTCTTGGAGTGATATACAACAAATAAAAGCCTTAAAGCAATTTTTTACAAAGCCATTTTGAAAAACATCTTATTCAAACAGTCCCAAAAGCCTATTCTCATTTTAAGGATCCTAAGATACACAAATCAATGGAGTCTTGGCTGCCATTGGAAGTCCAGTAGGGCTGGAACCAGTCTGACCTCCCTCTAGCTGCTACAATGAAATCCCTGTTTCATGAACCCACCAACCTAGTAGAGGGCCTTTTGAGGATCTCATAATCATACTGATAAAGATACCATTTAGCAGGTCTGCTCTTTAACAACTTAAGATTTAGAGCTGGGAGTTTAGGAATTAATGTGTGAATTATTCTATGTGAAGAACTGAATAAAATTCTAGTTACTGGAACATCATCACAATTATTTTCAGCAAGACCCCAAACATGTTTTACATGTTTGGAACTCTAGAATGCTTTTTAAAAAAAGTTTGCCATTGTGTTTTCTGTTGTAAAAATGTAAGAGGAAATTTCAAAACAGATTTCAGTAATTGAATATATATTCTGTAGACTGGGTTAGACCAAGTGTTGGACTTTGGTTTGAGAGACTTAAAGTGAAATCCTCTGCTCAGTTATATAAAGTCTTTGTGTCTTACTCTGAAATAATTATGGACTGACAGTTCATATGCCCCTGGATTATTTCAGGATGAATAGTTTAACATTATAATCTACTTCTTGTGCTAAAATGCTGTAGTTTTTTTAATTAGCCTAAATTATGCAAATATTTTTTCAGATAAAATATATTTTTTCCACTCTATTTTTGTTTCTTTTAATTTCAGGGCAGCAGGCTGTTCCGGAGACCCCAGCACCAGAATGTGAGAGCAGTAGTTTCATGTCTTCCCCAGACAGTGAGAGCAGTAGTGAGACCTCAGCATTAGACAGTGAGACCAGTAGTATTACATCCATACACTCCATCTTGTCAATAAGCAGCTATGAAAGTGATGACTATGAGAGGGACTCTGATAACCATCATATCACCTGAAGCATCTGTGCTGCACCTTTGTAGCTGGGGAGAATTGGCTTAAACTGCTTTCAGGGAGAAAGGATCAGACACTTTGAACAATGAAGAGATGAACTTTTACATTGTGTCAGGGGCCTGTTCTTTTCTTAAGTGGATGTATTCTATCCTCATCTCCAGCACATGATTGAAAGTTATATGACTCAAATTCACTTTTCTCATTAGAGCCATGATGACCAAACTTCTGTTTTTGTGCTTGCTATTATTAATTTGGGTAATAATATACTACTTAGTTGAATAACAACTTCCCCTTTTAATAGGTTTAGTATTGCCAGCTTGTTATTTAAATAACTATTTAAATATATCCTGATTGACACATACTTTTTGTGACAATGAGCAGTTTATACACATCATATGGGTTCACACTAAGGATTTTCAGTCTAGAATTGTGCAGCTGTTACTGGTTTTTTAAAATGTTTGGAGATAATTTTCAAGGTTAAGATCCAGAGGAGCATCTTAAATCAGTTTCCTTTAAGTGCTATTGCTGAAAGGAAACAAAGGTGGTCAAAACTAGCAGTATTTTATGGAATGGGTGGAAAGAAGGGGACTTTTGCCTGTGGAACAGCTGGAGTTGGAGAATCAAACTCCATCTCTGAACAAATAGAAGGTGGCAGTGACACAAATGTCAGTGTTAACAAAATGTTGCCTGGTCTAAATTTCCCAGAAACCAGGCTCAATTTCAGGAGCTTTAGTTTCAAACTAGCAAGTAGCTGACTAAGCCTTTTTGTTTGGCTTGGTGTGAGTAGAGGTAGTTACTAATATTTTTATTTATTTAAAAGGTACAAGTTATATAAAGGGAAGAAAACCCCTTTTATTTGTCTGTTGTTGCATTTCATGAGCTACATTTATTTGCCATGTTTCTAAGGAAAGAAAATGAAGATATTCTCAGCTCTATGAAGAAATTGAAGATATTCTCTTTCTGTCCCTCTCTCTCTTTCTCTGTTGTTGGATCTAACTGCCTTTCTTTTTCTTTTTTGCTTTAATGCTAGAAATTTCAAACTTTAATTACTGGGTAAACATTATCACAAGCATATTTATGTAAACACCCAGCCCAGAAAGTATTGATAGTACAGTTATCTGAAACTGATAAATCAGATATGAGGGCACATAACATCTTTGATCCTAATTTGGATTGTAGTATAATATCCTCTGTTAAGTTTTATTATAGATTACATAATAGAGCTTTTTTTACATTCTCAAAAGTGGAAAGTGTTTTTCCTACCAAAATTGCCTGCTCATAAAGGCTGCCTTCTGATTTGAGAGTCACCTGGAACAAGAACTTTAGGAGGAGTTAAATGCTTTTCTTCTTGAATTTCTGTAGATACAGTGGTGTAGTAACAGTAGTTCTACTTGACTGCAACTATTTGGCAACTATGAAAAATGTCTACTTTATTTTGCATTCCCATTGTTGTTTCTTACATAGTGATACAACTTTACATTGCATATGTGCATCGTTTGGTTTTCTGTTCTGGTGAAAATACAGCCCCTTTGATCCAAAGAATGGCCAAAAAGCTGCACAAAACCCTTTGTGATTTGTAGGTAAAACAATTTGTTTGTCCTATTAAACTTTCTTATAAATTGGCTCATGCTGTGATCTTAATGTGACATCTCTTTAAGTGTTTTTCCAGTGCTACAGTTCTTTAAAAGTAGGGACCTGCAGTGAGAAAGTATGGAAGTCTGTATTTCCCATTTCTGTGTGGGTTGCTTATAGTTCTGGCATTTGTTTTGGAGTGTGTCTGGGTGTTAACCATTCAGATATCAAACTGGAATTTTTCTGCAGAAGAGATAAATGCCCCTTTTGTAAGGGCTGGGATGGGATTTGTTTGTAAGCTCCACAACCACGATTCAGAGAATTTTGCCAATAAAGCATCACTTGAGCACAGGGGTTAAAAAAATAAAAATAAAAGCCCCTCTCCAGAGCACATAGATTAGAGTGCAGGTAGGAAAAGTGTGATCTGTGGGCCTTTTGTGTCCACTAAGCAATTTTAATGGAGGACTGACTTTTTTAATCCAAAATGACCACTAGGAACCTGACTTTGGGGGGCTTTTGGTCCTCCCCTAACTCAGTTACTGCCTGTAGAGGCCTCTCTTTTACCCTGCCTTTAGAACAGAAAGTGACCAGAGTAGGTCACTTCCTGCTTTGAAAAAAGGCCTTTACACCCCACCCCACCCCCCACCAAAAGGAGAAGTGAAGGGGTAAAAAATATGATGAAATGGCCAGTACTCCCTGAGCTTTGGAAGGATACCACTGGATATTTGGGGGCAAAAATATTAATGTGGGTGATAATGGAGGAATACAGCCCTTCATGTTCCCATGAACATCCAGTGCAGTCTCCCAGCCCCTGGTAGTTGTCCATTCCTGGATTAGAGAGACTTCATTTGTCAGATGTTTACTAATGTTGTACATCTCTGTTTTGTTATATACACTGCCATCTTATAATTTCTGAAGAAGTACTTGTTTGTTTTAGCATAAGAAAAATAAAAAAATAAATAAAAAGTCTTGTGGCACCTTTAAGGCTAACAACGGGCTGAATGGTAGAGCCTTGTATGGAAAAGGTTTCTCCTGGTAAGATATTTGTGATGAAGTGGTGGATTGGGCTGTGGAAGCAAACTACAACCAAAAACAGGGACACATGAAACTCTTGGAGCTGAAGTGTCTCCAGAATTGTATGGAGAGTCTCCAGTCTGAAGCTGTGATTATTCGGGCTTTCTAGATTGGCAAAAAGAAGTGTGTTCATGGCTGCATGAAACTCTAGCCTTTAGATGAGAAAAAGGGAAAGTGTGCCATGAAAACGCTTTTTTTGCGTTTTAGGGGAGAAGAAGCGTCTTTAAAAAGGTGCTGGTTTTCCCAGCTTCTTTTTTAAAAACTGCGGAACAGCGCAGCTCCATCTGAAGGCAGCTGCTAAGCATTAAGGAAAAGGCAACTTCATGTCACACTTTCCTGCCAATCTAGAAAGCCCTATTATAACCCATTTGAGCTCCAGCACCACACACTAAAAATTGTTTGTTTTAAATGTATAATTAAAGAAGATTGGAGCAAGTCTCTTTTGTTCTTAGAAAGATAGTATATTATTTTTTTCTTTTTATGGCCCCAATATCGATGAGACATTTTGTGACTTTTATATTAGCCTATGTTTCTTTGCCTTCCTGTACCTTAAGGAAGCAATGGTATAGAAAGTATATCAAAGCATCTTTTTAAAGAGTTGAGAAGACCCATAGGTCAGTTTAATTTATTTATTTGTTTATTTTATTTTTATTTTTTGCAAAGTCTTGTTATCACCCTTTACCAGCAATCAGCCAGGATTGGGGATATTTCTAACATTGTTTGACAAGATAGGTAATGTCACTGACATTGTTGTTGTTTGGTCAGGTGAAGAGTGCCTGGGACTACTGCTGAGGTTGATAATTAAGGTCAGACCTCTGTCTGCCAAATCTATTGTCTCATGTACAACAAGTACCATATTTGTATCTATGGGGGAAAAGGATGACTGTCCCTGAAGAAGGGACCTCTTTTGTATTTTTATGTGAAAAAAGCAAATGCTTTCCCTTTATCATTAATCTCTAACAATAATGGATCCAGTGATTACTGAGTTTGTCACCAAATTATAAAATTTTGTTTAGAACAGGCATCCACATGCCAGTCCTTTTGTTTATTTGATTGTTTTTATTTAAAATCTGCCTCTTGACCAATATAGAGGCTGGCTGTGGCCTTTTGGCAAACTGTATTACATCTGGCCTGGCATCAGCTGAGAAAGTGGCCACTTTGAGTAGCTTGTAGATTGTCTTGATATAATTTTATGTTCACCTGATTATGGGGGATCTCATAAAATCTTTAGCCCACATAAGGTTGGCCCTCGATATAATGATATAGCTGAAGCAGCCCTAATTGCCAAGGAGGATGCTGTTTATGACCCTTTAAGCACCACATCTGATCTTTTATTAGTGTATGTATATATACATGTATATATGTATGTTTGTGAAAGAGAGAGGGAATGTGTGTCTTCTCCTATTTGAGTACAAATGGGGGAAAACCAGGGCTTATATTGAGTCATCTATCTATTAGATTTGTAGTTTTGCTATTACCTATCAAGGTAAATGATGAAGCTTATTAACAGACATAGAATTTAGGTGTAATGTGGCAGGTTTAACCCACTCTTTCCTGACACCTTTGTGAAGACAGCTCTGGAGAGTGTCTCTAGTACTGAAGGCTGTGATCTAAGAAAAGCCACCTTTGTCTTGTGGCAAATCAGGACTGTCCCTTCTAGACTCATTGGAGTGGAAGGGTGGCCTCAAAAATATTATTCCAAGATCTTAACTGCATTGTGTAGTAGTAACACTGCATAATAGTCAGAAGTAGCCTGTCAGCAGATTGTGTCCCTGCATCAGAGCTATCTTCGTCTCCAAAGACTCCCCAGTGTCATATTTAGGCAATATAGGAAAGTTGGGGCCCTGTTGTCATTCTTCATTTGAGGAATGTACTGTGGGAAATAGCCTTTTCTTTCTTTCTTAGATGGCAAGGTCTTCTTATTATTCACTGCAAAAAATAATCTAGTTTGAGACCACTTTAACTGCTTTGGCTCAGTGCTAGGGAATCCTGAGAACTGGTTTATTGTGACACCAGAGCTCTCTCTGACAGAGAATGCTCAATTTCCCACAAAAGTATAGTTTCCAAGAGTTCCCTATCACTGAGCCAGGGCAGTTAAAGTGGTCTCAAACTGGATTATTATTTCTGGATCTCGGTGGGACCTCGCAGACATTTTTCTCTAGAGGACAAGATCAAAATTCAAAATGACCTGAATACACTAGAAAGCTGGGCAAAAGCTAACAAAATGAAATTTAATACAGAGAAATGTAATATACTGCACTTAGGCCGGAAAAACAAAATGCACAGCTATAAAATGGGGGACACCTGGCTGAATGAAACTACATGTGAAAGAGATCTAGGAGTCCATTAAGACCATAAGTTGAACATGAGTCAACAGTGCGATGTGGCAGCTAAAAAGGCCAATGCAATTTTAGGCTGCATCAATAGAAGTATAGTGTCAAGATCCAGGGAAGTAATAGTGCCACTCTATTCTGCTTTGGTCAGGCCCCATCTGGAGTACTGTGTCCAGCTCTGGGCACCATAATTCAAAAAGGATGTGGAGAAACTGGAGCATGTCCAAAGGAGAGCGACTAAAAGTGGTGAAGGGTCTGGAAACCAAGCCCTGTGAGGAGCGACTTAGGGAGCTGGATATGTTTAACCTGGAGAAGAGAAGGTTAAAACGTGATATGATAGTCCTGTTTAAATATTTGAAGGGATGTCATATTGAGGAGGGAGCAAGCTTGTTTTCTGTTGCTCCAGAGAACAGGAACCGGAACAATTGATGCAAGCTCCAGGAAAAGAGATTCCACCTCGATATTAGGAGGAACTTCCTGACAGTAAGGGCTGTTTGACAGTGGAACACACTCCCTTGGAGGGGGTAGTGGAGCCTCCTTCCTTGGAGGTCTTTAAGCAGAGGCTGGATGGCCATCTATCGGGGATGCTTTGATGGAGAGTTCCTGCATGGCAGGTTGTTGAACTGGATGGCCCTTGTGGTCTCTTCCAACTCTATGATTCTATGATTCTACGGTATGATCTTCCAGCAGAAGGAAGTACCATAAAGCTCTAATTCTATTCTAATTCCACTGAATGTCATGCTAATACACTCCTCCCTCCAGTTTCCAAGTCCCCAAAGCACAGTGTAGAGCAAGCAATAAAACCTGTGGAAAGCGGAGAAAATTCCTAACCAACCCTGAAATGGCCAGAGGTTAACTTACCCACCTGCTGCTGTGACACGGGCTCTCTCCGTTTTGCCTTTTCATACAGCCTCATTCTGCCTTTCTCTGGAACACCTTTTGGGGCTTCTGTGGCAAAGAGGATTCCCTCCCCTGGCATCCCCTCTCCTCCCTGGAGCATGTGTGGAAATGACACTTTGAAGCATGAGCAGAGAAGGTATTTTGGAGCAGGCAAATTCACATTGAGCCCACTTTAATGTACTTTTAATCCCTTGTTGTGCTCTCTCTGTGAAAATCAATAGCAAATGGGCTTGCTTTTCTGGGATGCCAGCACTTTGACCATTTTTGGGATGACTGCATATACGGTAGGACCTATGTGTGATAAAGACCTGGGTTTCATGTTCTTTTGCATGAGATTATCAAATGCACATTGAATGCAAACCAGAGTCATTCAAGGGTTTCATGTTATTTCCATGAGGTTTTCATATGCCCTATCCCTTTCATAGGCCCTATCCAAACGCAATGACAAGTAATCCTGGAAATGGGTAAATTCGCTGAACTACCAAATTTAAAAAGCCTGTTAGATTGTGAATTTACTGACCTACCGCTGCCCGCGTTGCCTGGCTCCCCCTTTCCAGGCCCAGCCACCCGCCGCTGCACAGTCACACTCTCTCAGCCTTGTGGAAATGACAGCTGGAGCATGCGCATGTGCATTAAAGGTATTTGGCAAAGTGGCTAATGGGGATTTGTCCTGCCCCATTTGATAACACAATTCGAATTGGGCCCTCTGTACTGTTCATTTCAATTCTTTTTGTGCTTGTGTATTATAACCATCCTCAATCAGATTTGTTTTTCTGGGATGCCAGTGCTTTGGCCATTTTCAGGTTGGGGGCACATGGATATAACAACAACAACAACAACAACAACAACAACAATAGAGATCTTGTAGCACCTTTTGAGACTGACTGACAGAAAGAAGCTCTAAGCATGAGCTTTCATAAACTTAAGTCTACTTCCTCAGATGCATTTGGATATATTAATAATGGTAGTAGTAGTAGTATAGAGCTTGTAGCACCTTTGAGACTAAGAAAATGGGAGCATGAGTATGAGCTTTCCTAGACTTTGGTCTGCTACCTCAGATGCTTTTGGTGTGTCACCAGATGCAAGACTTTCCTTGAAAGAAAGAAGCTGGAAGCATGAGATTTCCTAGACTTCAGTTTGCTTCCTCGGATGCATTTGGTACATCACCAAATACAATAACAATTATTATTATTATTATTATTATTATTATTATCTCACCTTTTCCAGAAGGATCAAGGCGGGTTACAATAAAATACATAATACAACACAATCAAAATTATCCTTTATCCCTAACCTAAAGTAAAATACCAGAGAGCAGGAAGATGGAAACACAACAGCTCAGTTGAAAATGTTTGAGAGTATCTGTTAGTCCAAAAGAGGGAGTGACCTAAGTCTCATGGTTAATTTGAATGAGAGAGGAGAGTTTGCATGCAGGAATTCCCTATCTAAGGAGAGGGAAAGAGAATGCAAAAATCTTCCAACAGTTTCCTGCTTCATCACCAAATGCATCTGAGGAAGGAGATGTAAGTATAGGAAAGCTCATGTTGCAAACCTCTTTCTTTCAATTAGTCTCAAAGTTGCGTCAAGATCTCTCCACAATACTGATTCTACAGACTAACACGGCTATATCTTTAACTTGTAGTACTGCAAAGAGTCCGCTTTAAAAATAAATAAAATAATAAAACTTTTATTTATACCTGGCTTTTCTGTTAAAATAAAACCCTGCATTTCTGTAAAAAAACAATCAAAGCAGGTAAGAAGAAAGCAGATGAAAAGCTACTGGACTGTCAGCGTGCAAAGGGATCTTGCAGCACCTTTGAGACTAACTGAGAGAAAGAAGCTGATAGCATGGACTTTCCCAGATTTGACCTCAGTACCTCAGATTCATGGGGTGGAGTGTAAAGTCCAAGGACAGACCTATAGATATCAGAATGTGGGGTTCATTTTCATATGGTTCTTTGTTCCATGTCTCATTCATTCTTTCATCTCTTTCATATAACTCTTCTGTGTATCATATCCAATGTCTTTTATTTCCTTCTTGGTTTTGTTGTATTTTTTTTCTTGCCACAGAGCATCCCGGTCCTTGGTTTGAACTTTCCTTTGAGTTCCCAAACAACAACAACAGGGTTTCCACTATGTGAAGAGATCTTGTAGCATCTTTGAGACTTGAGAGAAAGAAGCCGGTAGCACATGCTTTGATAGATTTTTTAAAGATTTTTTTAAAATAAAGTTTATTAAACCTATAAAAACAAGACACATAGTTCAAACATATCCAAATGAAGCATACAGCAGTCAAACAACAAAGGAAGTATTATAATTTATCATATAATTCATATCAATTTCCCACTCATACCCCCTCCAGCACCTTCCCATTCATTCTCCCACCCAATACATTCTTACTCTCCCCTTCCCTTCTCCTCCTCTTCTTCCCTTCCATTCTTCCATCCCCTTCACCCAACTTTTCACCTTTCTTCATTCTCCCTCCTTCTCCTTCTCGCTTTTTCATTCCTACTTTTTCACTCCACATCCTTCTCTTTTTCTTCCCCGTTCTACCCTTCAATCCTTCAAACCAACATACTATAATCCATCAAGAAAACTACGGTATCCTTCCCCTCTTGTCCACCCTCCTTCCCTTAAGCATTTGTAGATTTTAACCTACTTCCTCAGATGCATTTGGTGGAGTGGAAAGTCCAGGGACAGACCTATAGGTGTGAGAATGTCCATAGGAATGGCAAACTTTGTGGGGGTGGAGATGAGGTGACAGGTTCAGTTTTATCGATGGTCATTGGGGGGCAAAAGAAGGAAGAAGGATGTTGGCTAAAGCCAAGGTTAGTAGATAATGATATGAATGAGCATTGGTATCCTGACACACTACACATAATAAGACTAACAACCTCCCCCTCACCGAGCCTAATGGGGGCTGTCTTGGCCAGTTCACCACATCTCCTTTTGGGCTCCCAGACTACATCCCAATACTAATTCATATGGTTATCTACTACCCTTGACTTTAGGCAACATCCTTGTCTTCTCTTCCATCTGACCTTGGCCTCAGACAGATGGGCCAAAAGAAGCAGTTTCAGGCCACTTTTGAGGAATGATGTTTAGATGACACATGCCCCCAAATCGGCTGGAAACCACGCTGCGACTGCTCTAAGGCAGGAAAAATCAGACTGAAAAGAAGCTGAAAGAAGCTGCTCTTTCTGGAAAAGTGTGCACCTTCAAACCTGCATATAAATGCCCCAACATGAGAGTGGTCCCAAAAGAGTGCTGTTGCTGCGATGGTGTGCATGGATGGTGGTGGTAGAAATAATAAAATTACCCAGCAGCATGGCTTGACGCAGTGCCATGGGGTCATTATATACACATGTGGGCCACCTTGGGAGTAGGTGGTACAGTCAGCAGGTTTCGGCCCGCTCTCGGAAGCAGCAGCTTTGAGCTGCTCTTTCCTGCCCATCTGCTTGATCTCCTTGTCACTTCATTGCCACACCCACAAAGTTTGGCATTGCTCTGGACATTCTCACACACAGTAGTATGTAGGTCTCTCCCTAGGCTTCCCACTCTGCCCCATGGATCTGAGCAAGCAGGCTCAAGTCTGCGAAAGCATATGCTACCAGCTTCTTTCTTTCAGTTTGTCTCAAAGGTGCTACAGGATCTCTTTGCATATTGAGAACCTAGTTTGTTGTTCAGGAACTCAAAGGGAAGTTTGGACAAAGGACTAGGATACTCTGTGAGAAGAAAAAAAACAACAACAACAATTACAAGACTAAGAGGAAATTAGACATTGGATATGATACACAGCAGAGTTATATTAAAAAGATGAAAGAATGAATGATACATGGAATGAAGAACCATACGAAGATGAACCTTACATTCTAAAAAGAGAGGTGGAAGCTGGAGGCTAAATGGAATGGAGGCTAAATGGTATTGTGTGTTTTTAAAATGTTTAGGAAATGTGTCTATTTTTTCTTTTAAAAACAGTCAGATTGATGAACAATTAAGTCATAAAAACAGTAAATGGAAAAATGGTGACCTAGAAAACTAAAATCTAAGATGCAAAAAAGCCGTTACATTTTGCAGAGATAAAATTTACAGTGTGGTGTTACAAACATGCACACAGATAGGACAAACAACAGTGGTTTTTAAGCATGGTTAGAAGTGACTAATTTTTGGATGGGAGACTGCCAACAAATACTGGGTGCTGTTGGCTATATTTCAGAGGAAAGAGCAGGCAAAATTACCTCTCAGTATTCCTTGCCTAAAAAAACTTATGAAATTCATGGGGTTGTCTTAAATCAACAGGTGACTTGAAGGTACGTACCTACTCCCATTACTTAATGGGGAATGAAGCTGGATTTGAAGAAAATATAATTATAAATTATATATATTTATAAATTATATATATTTATAAATTATAAATTATATAAATATAATTATAAATTATAATATCATGTTATTACTAGCTTTGACTTGTTTCTATGTATGTTTGGCTGTAGGTCTCTTTCCATGTAAGCAGATGCTTTTATTTGTGGAGAGCAAACAGGAGTTTAGAGGGTTTAAAAATGGTAACATAAATTGATTTATTAAATTAAACAAGAAATAGAAATTCTTGCATAGGGGTCTAAGACACTTCATTGAATTATATGAACACAGAGTACCATTTTTGCAGCACTGAGATCCAGATAATATGTTGACAAAGATGGATGCTAATTGTTTGTTCATTTGTTTAGGTAACTATAGGTCGATGTACTGGTGTCACATACCAATGTTCTTCACAGATGATCTCTCAGAACCACTCTGTTTTCAAGCAAAATACTGAAGGCCAATGGACAGTGACTGATAACAAGGTACATAAAGTCATTAGAAATCAAGGATGTGGAGATGCTGAACATGGAACTGAGTAGGACAATGTTGTCTGAAAACCTGGTGGACCATATCAACTATAGAAACATATGTTTCATCTTGTATGCAGTTTACAGAAACCAAGCCTTAATTTTGATGCAAACCTGATTCAACAACCCCTGTGAGAATTATCTGCAGAATATAGAATGTTATATTCTATTATAGAGCACTTTATATTTGTGGTCAATTTATGATGGTGTCCAAAGGTTATGTGCACAGAAACTATCCCCCTGCTTGCATGTTTCTCTGTCCAGTTTTGGGTTGCATCCCCCACGGTGTACACTGTTTAAAAGCCCCAGAAGGAATTTTTAGTTGAGGACCAGAAGGGGGGAATAACTGAAGGGACTACTTGTGCTGTTTTTGTATAATGAAACTGTGGGTTGAAACAGACAGGCCAAATAGAGTGGCTTTTGGCTGCTTTGGGGGGCTTGACATTTACAAAACTCATGCCCCCAGAGTGGGCAGAAGCTGCTCTGAGTCCGCCTAAGGTGACCCAGAGCCACCGGCAAAAGGTGCGGCTTTAATCCGGTCCCTGCTGGCTGCCTGTTTGGGATTGCACTGGTGGCCCGCTTTGGGAGCAGGCCATCCAGTAACTGTGGTCCTGGGATGCTTGGGGTCCTAGCAGCTGGCCTGCTTTGCCCCTGCAATGCTTTCAAGTGTTCAGACATGCATTATCTATTTGTAATCCTTGCTGCAACTTGGTATGGCAAGTGTATTATTATTATTCCTGGCACTGTAGATGGGGCAGTGGAGCTGAGGCCATGGAAGTGGCTTTCCCCAGGGCACATGTTAAGTGAGACTCTGACTAGGGACCTCTTGATTAGTAGCTCAGTTCTTTTGTCACTATGCTATACAAAGTGATGCCCAATGCAGAATGTCAAACAGATCATTGCCTTGTAAGATGCAAACTAAATCTTCATCTTAAGCTCAAACCTGGAGGAGTGGCATCTTAAAGAGGAGACTCCAAGTCAATAATCTTCAACAAGCTGCCATGAGAGATAACTTCCAGGCAAATCTGCAATCAAAACTTGAAGACCATCCTATAGATTCTTCTCCTACAGTGCTTTGGCAACATATTAAAAATAGTATCCTGCAGTCTGCGGAAGAATCCCTCAGGCTCTCCCGCAAGAAAAACCAAGATTGGTTTGATGAAAACAACCAAGAGATCCAGGAGCTGTTGGCAAAGAAGAGAACTGCTCATCAGGCACACCTTGCTCAGCCATCTTGCCGTGTAAGAAAAGCATCCTTCCGTCTCACATGTAGTAAACTCCAACAAAATCTCCGAGACATTCAGAACAAGTGGTGGATCAGTTTAGCAGAAAAGACACAATGTTGTGCAGATCTGGGTGATTCCAGAGGATTCTACGAAGCTCTTAAAGCAGTGTTTGGACCTACTTATCAGGTCCAAAGCTCCTTATATAGTACAGATGGTCAAACACTAATCACAGACGTAGCCTCCATCTTGAATCGATGGGCCAAACATTTTCAAAGTCTCTTCAGTGCCAACCGAGTAGAATCGGGCTCAGCTGTCCAACATATGATATAACAACCGATGAAAAATGAACTGGACATGGCTCCCACTTTGGAAGAAACCATTAAGGCCACACGGCAGATGAAAAACGGCAAGGCAGCCGGGATTGATGGAATCCCACCTGAAGCCTGGAAACAAGGAGGTCATGCTAAATTCCATGAGCTCCTCATGAATTGCTGGGAAAAAGGTGAACTGCCATCAGATCTCCGAGATACAGTTATCATCACCCTGTATAAGAAAAAAGGAGTGAAATCTGATTGCTCAAACTATCGAGGTATAACACTGCTTTCCATTACTGGAAATATCCTTGCAAGGATACTCCTGAACAGATTAGTTCCTGCTATTGCAGAACTTCTCCTTGAAAGCCAAGGCAGCTTCAGAGCTAATAGGAGCACTACAGATAAGGTATTTGCTCTTAGACAACTGCAAGAGAAATGTAGAGAGCAGAAAACTGTGACTAGAAAAGGTCTGTGGCAGATCCTGGACTAGGATGTCACCCGAAATTCCTCAAAATGATTATCTTGCTACATGAGGGCCAGCACGGTCAAGTCATATATGGCAATGCTCTCTCAAAGCCCTTTCTAATAACTATTGGTGTGAAACAAGGTTGTGTTCTCGCTCCAACTCTTTCTACAATCTTCTTCAGCATGATGCTCCAAAGGGCTACAGCAGATCTCGAAGAAGAAGATGGCATCTATATACGTTACCATACTGATGGTAACTTGTTTAACTTAAGCTGTCTGAGGGCTTGCACAAAGACTCTGAACTATCTAGTCCGTGAGCTGCTTTTCGCTGATGCTGCTGCCTTTGTTTCCCTTACAGAAGCAGCTCTGCAGTGCCTAACATCCTGCTTTGCAACAGCTGCAGAGCTGTTTGTGCTGGAAGTGAGCCTGAAGAAAATGGAAGTTCTCTACCAGCCTGCACCAGAGGAAGAGACCTATCATCTCCACATCACCATAGGCAAATTGTGCTTAAGTCCGTTCAGCAGTTCACCTAGCTGGGAATCATCATCTCTTCAGATGCCAAGATTGATGAAGAGATCAATCACAGATTAGCAAAGGCATATAGTGCATTCGGAAGGCTTCACAAAAGAGTCTGGAGGAACAAACGCCTGAGATGAAGCACAGAAATCAGGGTGTACAGAGCCATTGTATTGTCTGTTCTCCTCTATGGGTCTGAAACATGGGTTACCTATCACCAACACCTACGACCCGCTTTCATCAGCGCTGTCTATGCACAATCCTAAATATACACTGGACTGACTATGTGACGAATGTTGCTGTTCTGGAGCAAGCAGGGATCATCAGCATTGAGGCCATGCTACTGAAAACGCAGCTGCACTGGGCAGGTCACATTTCTAAGATGGAGGACCACTGCCTCCCAAAAATAGTTCTCACTATGGTGAACTCACCACGGGTCAGCGTAAGTGGGGTGCCCCAAAGAAGAGATACAAGGATTCCCTGAAACAACATCTCAAGCTCAGCCAAATTGATCACCAACAATGGTCTGCCCCGGCCTTAGACGCACTATCCACAATACTGCAGCCTTTTTTGAGAACAAGTCTCAAAGAGAAACGACAACACAGAAAGAACCACAATTTGGAAACATCACCCAAGGAGACTTTCTGCTGTGCTTGATAAACTGGACTAGTTTATCTTGGATCAGCCTTTTTAGTCATCAACATGTTTGTTGATGAGTCCTTCTTAAATCTTCATTAGCAAAGAAAAGCCAGAGAGAGAGACAGAGAGATGCAAACTATCACCCTACATTTGTATCTTTCTTTTCCTTCAATTTTTTTTAGTATTATCACTTTTTAACTACATAAGAGATCTCTGAGTCTGGTTGAACATTACCTGATTTTTGAGTCTTGGAGGAGCTAAAGCTCTCGATTCATAATCACATTTTTTGAACTTAAACTTTAAGCCAACTCTGGGGATGTTTATGAATACTATCACAAAATCAAAATTTATTAATTAGTATTAACTCTTTCTTTTCTACGTTAATTTAGATTTTATGCAAAATGTTATGTTTTGATTCTTGAAAAATATGTAGCAGTAGACTTCTAATCCAAAAAGATTTTTTCCTCTGTAAGAGACATTTGTGTTTTGGTTTTTTCACTTTTGTTGTTGTTAGAAGAATAATGATTTAGAGTAATTGTTTAGAAACCCATCTGCAAATAATGACTGTACTATATCTGTTCTTGTTCACATATGAAAGGTATATATTTCACATCATGAAATGCAGAACCAAACACTGAAATGATTGACAAGAATACTGGATTAACAACTGTATTGAAAATGTATTGTAATTAAGGGTTCCATTTTTGCCTGGGTGCTGTGTGCCATCTGAATTTAGAATACTTACTCTCCATGTTTCCTTAAGGTTTGTGAATGGCAGGTGTTTTTTTTAAAAAAAAAAGAGAGAAATTTCCCAGCCATTAGTTTCCACAAGTTGCTGCTGCTTTCCTACCTTCTGCCCTTTTGATGACTCTCTATTGGCTCATGAGTCCATAATGGAAATAATCTGACTGACAACCAATCAGCTTCAGAGTTCACTTCTGAGGGGGATGGATGTAGTTTAACAAGATGCCAGAAGGAGCCTACCAGCAGCCATAACATTCTCCATCTCTCTGCTTCCTTTTACCCTCAAGTCTATTTTCATATCATGTAGGTAAGGCTGTTGCTGAATCCAAACTGACCATGCATTTTCTGTGCCAAAACTGTTTGCTGGGTTAGTTGCTTTTTGTTCAGCAATTCAGATATCATCAGCTAATTTCCTGGTAGAGTAGAAAACATTACTCCCAAGATAGGAAAAATGCTTGGCCTGCCATTAAGATGGGTGTAAGGTGGGTGGATACTAGAGTTAGGACCTTCCCCAATACCCCTTGAGTAGACATAAGCTCAGCAACAGCTATTGATCTGGAGAGGGCTTTATAAATTATTTGCTGTCTTGGCCTGTTAGTTGAAAGGCTTTTATTATATATGTTGCCTTTGTTTCTGGTTTAATCTTGAATTTCTTTAAAATTATTTTAGCATCTTGTTACATTGATGAAGTATGTTGTGTTTTATATTGTAAACCATTTTGGAAATATAGTGGTCTAGAATAGTGATTGAGAAATGTATTGTTTTAAAAGAATCCCTCCAAATATACTCATGTCTTATAAGATGTAAGAAACTTGGTGAAGTGTTTGAGTTATTGATCGTGAGGTTCACAGCCTTTTTAGTTTTGTTTTTAGTTTATTTAAGGTGATATTGTTTCTTTGTTTTTTATCTACACACGTATACGCACACACTTTATTCATTTATTTGGCAGAAAACAAAGCAGCTTCTGTAGCCCTTCTCTTTCTTAAAGATTTATTGTTATCTTCCCTAGAGTCTAAATGGTGTCTGGCTGCCATCAAGGCTCTATTGCTTAGAAGTAGGTGATTTTATCCCATTAGGAGTGCCTTTAAAGCACAGAGAAACAGCTGAATATGAATATATAGTAATAAGGGAAGAATGGAAGAATGTTTGTCAATTTTTAGCATTCATAGAATCATAGAATCTTAGAGTTGGAAGAGACCACAAGGGCCATCCAGTCCACTCCCCTGCCATGCAGGAACTCTTGATCAAAGCATCCCTGACAGATGGCCATCCAGCCTCTGTTTAAAGGCCTCCAAAGAGGCAGACTCGACTACACTCCGAGGGAGTGTGTTCCACTGTCAAACAGCCCTTACTATCAGGAAGTTCCTCCTAACGCTGAGGTGATATCTCTTTTCCAGAAATGACCAGCTACCTGGAAAAAAAAAAGGACATGGAAACTAAACGTAAAATTAGTTTGGAAGGATCAGAGGCATCTGGAGTAGAAGAAGGACCCTCTAACTCCAGATCAAAAAGAGCCAGAGTGTCTTTTAAAAAGGATTCATTTGGGAAATCTGAGGGAGTCAGGACAGGACTATCCAAAAAAACAACAGCACTGCATCGTCCAAAACCAAGAAAGAAGGAAAAGAAGAAAAATCATTGTAGTACTGCTCAGCCAGAATCTGGTTTATGCATCAGATCTAAAGACCCAAAGACTCCAGGTTTGGTACAGCCTTGGAATGACTTGGAACAAATAATAAAAACTCTGGCAGATATGACGTTAGAAACCAAGATTGAAGAAACACAAACAGCAGTGTTGAATGTGAGACAAAAAAATAAGAAATGTGCTCCAAAAAAGATCCAGATTTTGGAGAAAGAGTTGCAAGACTTGCAGTTATTTACGGAACAGCAGCACCAGCAGCAGCATGTAAAACATCTGGAGAAAGCCTTCTGTAAGGAGGTGGGTAAAAGCAGGTACACCATAGCATCAGGTACTGTTTGAAATATGATGGGGGAAAATCCAACTTTTTAACACTTGCAAACCACCCACATCTAATTTTCATTACTGAAGTTTTGTACAGTGCAGTCTTATACCTATCTACTAAGAAGTCCCATTGGGTTTAATGGGGCTTACTTTCAGATAAGTAGATATTGCATTGCAGCCTTAGTGTTTTATCTAGTGTGGCACATGGCTGACTTTTTGCTACCATTGTTAACTTATTTGAAACTATTTAGCTTTGTTTCTAAAATCTCAGTTGTTTTGGCTACTAGTGCAAGGTGGATTGATGCATTACACTTTTCCTGAACTGAAATATCTTAGTATAAGAAAAAATGTGTGCAGCATCTACATGTTTTTGTAGTTATGTGCTTTCAAATTGTTTCTGACTTATGATAACCCTGAGGTGAACCTTGGCAATATTTGGTCAGAGGAGGTTGACATTGTCTTCCTTTGGGGCTGAGACAGTGTTTCCATGGCTGAGTGGAGATTTGAACCCTGCTGTCCTGAAGTCCTAGCCCAGCAATACTATACCACAAAACTTTATCGCAGTGTACACATGTCCATCAGACTGCCTGTCCATGTTTTTATTCTGAAGGTTTTATACTATGCTTCATCCATAGTGGTATAAATGCTTTCTACTGTTTAGAAGAGATTCCTTGGTGGAAAAAATATTGTGTGAAGCAGTCCATTTTAGTTTTATTGCACTGCAAAATTTATATTAATGACTACAGTGTTTAAATCCTATTCTGATAATTTTATGGTGGGATATGAGTGCTATCTTGGTGTAGTGGTTTAGGATTGGTGTTGGATTAGGATTCTGGAGACAAAGGTTCCAATTCCAGGTCAGTCATGCGTTGGATTAGGACCAGGATTCAAATTCTGGGCCAGTCCTATAAACCTGCTGGTTAACCTTGAGCAAATCACATGCTCTCAGCCTCAGTGGAAGGCCATGGCAAACCTTTGAACAAATCTTGCCAAGAAAACTCCATGATAGATTCACCTCAGGGTTATCATAAATTTGAAACAGCTTGAAGGCACACCACCACCACCACACAAGAATGTAGCCATTGTTTTCAATAACTCCTTTACTTTTTGTCAAAATGCTCTTTTGAACCTTGTGTGGCAGTGAGGACTACAAAGCACATAGATTAGTAAGGCACATGAAATTTATTTCTACAAGCAATGCATCAAGATCAAGCAAAATAACTGCAGCCACAGTTGAAGTGTAGATCTTGGCATACTTGATGTAGCTGTAAAATGACTGTGTTTACTAGCTTGTAACCCATCAGTGTGATTTGAAATGCGCAAGGAGATCAGCGTTGAAATTCAAGGCAGCAGCAGGTTTAATACAGATAGTGAACTGAGTGAATGAATGAATGTTTTTTATCTGGTTGGTCAAGTTACATAGCCACTTCAGTGGAGTTTGCAGTTAAGAGTTTTAGAATATTAGCTATTCTGAACTGTAAATGTTAAGAGTTTTAGAAGATTTACTTAAGGACAGAGAAATATATTTATGTTATTTACAAGAAATTCCAAGCATGCAGTCATTTCAGCTGTGTAATCCTAAACACATTTTTGTTTTACTGTAATTTCGGCTCTGTGTGTCTCCCCAGAATCATCAAAACATTGCACATACTTGTACCATCTAGTTCTGTTTTATTGTACCACTGGATTCTAACACACTACAGTCAACTGCTCAATAAAGTATTCAGCTTCACCAAGTCCATTTGTTCTCAGATTTTCTGTAAACTTCTGTTTTAATTAGTCTTTGATGGTTTTCACAAGGATCACACATATAATTATAGCCATAGGCGTGTATTTGGGTGGAAAAGTTTCCATCTAAGATACAGAACAAAAGGCTTAAAAACAATGTAATAAGCATGTGTACCTAAATCCAGTTGTTAATCCCTACTAGAGCTGATTGGTCAAGTTACATAGTCAACACTTAGATCCCAACATAGCCTCATTCTAACTGCTAGACCCGAGCGGCGCAGACCAACAAAATAAGTATCTATAGGTGTACTTTGATTTGGCTGGTCTGCTTTTTTTTTTTTTTTTTTTTGATTAGCAGTTGGATTAAGGCCATGATGACAATCAAAATCATACTGAATCAAAATATCTCTTTAACCCCCCCCCCCCCCCCGATATTTTTCAAGTGTTTTTGAGCAGTAAGGGCTTTTCTTAGTAAGTCTCGCTGTAACTTATCCATTTTCTGGTAAACTACTCAGTTTTTGTTCAGAAAGTTATCCATATTTGTCCATCCATCCCTCACTTTATTTATATCCTGCTTTTCTCTCAGACTTAGACAGAAGGTGTCTTACAAAGGAAGAAAATTGTAATAAAAGTTGAGATTAATACAGTACTAATAAACCACAGAATTAAAACTATATTTAAGAGATTACTTTAAAACAAAGATTAGAAACAGTACTGCACCATAAAAAGCCTTTCTCTTGTTACGAACAATCCCCAAAGAAAGGTCTTAACCTGATGGAGAAAAGGCAACAAAGAGCAAGCCATCCTAACATCCCTAGGGTGTGAATTGCAAAGTGCGAGAGCAGTTACAAAGAAGGTCCTGTCCTGTGGTCCAGCCAGATTGTACCTGTGAAGGCAGTGGGATAGAAAGAAGTATCCAACCCCCCTTGCAAAGATCTTAGAGCTTTGCAGTTAGTGGAGCTGTTGCAACAAGCTAGTTTTGTACTCCCTGTAACCAGCATCTGTTATCAATCTGGCTGCGCCTCTTTTGACTAGTGAAGTTTCTGAACACTTTTCAAATGCAGCCACATGTAGAGGGTTTGTCACAGTAATCCAGTTGGGATGTAACTGTAGCACATGGCCAAGTCATATGTTACAAAGAATGGGTGTAGCTGGTGCACTAGCTTTAATTGTGCACATGTACTCCTGGCCACGGCACTGCAGCATCCAGGTTCAGGACTGAATTCAGACATACACCTGAGCTGCAGACTTGTCTGTCCAGAGAAAGTGTAATTGTTCCCAGCACCTATCCCTATTTCCTGATCTGCTTTCTGATTGACCAGGAGCACGTCTGTATCGTTTGGACTGCGTTTGTTAGTTTACCTATATCCATTCCATCACTGCTGATAGGTGCTGGTTTAGAACAGAAACAATGTCCTTGGATTGAGGTGGAAAGGAGAGAAAGGGCTGAGTATAATTACCAAACTGGTGACACCTGACCTGCAGGCTCCAGACAATATCTCCTAGTGGCTTTATGTGTATGTCAAATAGCATAGGGGACTGAACAAATCCCTGTAGAGCTCCACAGGTCATTGGCCAAGGAGTTGAACAGGAGTCCCCCAGCACTTCGGGGTTCACTCCTTCAGAAGGAACAGAGCCATTGCAGAACAGTGCTTCCAAGTCCTATCCTAGAGTGGTGGCCCAGAAGTAGACTGTGATTGATACTATTAAATGCTGCTTATGGGTCCAGCAGAACCCCCTTTCCATTCTTAGCATAGGTCATCCAACAAGGTGACTAAAGCTGCTTCTGTCCCACAATCAGGCCTGAAGTAAGATTGAAATGAATATTAATAATTGCTCTCATCCTCAAAGTCCTGGAGCTGAGAAGCCACCCTGTACTCCCAATATCTTGCTCAGAAAAGGAGTACTGGGGTCTAGTCAATAATTATGAAATAGAGTGGGATCCAGGGAGACTCTTTCAACCAATCTTTTAGATTGTAAGCCTGAGGGCAGGGAACCATCTAATTATAAGTTTATATGTACAGCACTGTGTAAATTCACAGCACTATATAAATAAAGGTTAATAATAATAATAATAATAATAATAATAATCTTACAACTGCCTCTTTTAGGCAAGTTGGAACTACTGCTCGAGAGAGGCACTGAACATTCTCATTATCTAGTCTCCTTCTGGCCTGTTTGATAAGCCAGGAGAGGCAAGGATCTAGTATGCTGGTAGTTTCTTTCACTTCTCAAAGGATTCGGTCTACAACCTCTGGCTGTGTAAGTTGAAAACTTTCCATCAACACTGGACAAGCAGGGGGCCAAGGTTATGTCCACTGAATCTGTATTAATTATAGTATCCATGTAAGAATGGATCTGAGCAATTTTATCTGCAAAATGTTTAGCAAAATGTCCACAGTGGGCTACTAGCAGTCTAGATTGTGCTCTTCTGAGTCACGGTGTAAAGCACCTAATGACTTGAAACAGCTTGGCTGGATGGCCATTTACAGATGCAATTGTGGCAAAGAAAAAAAAAGAGGGTTTTGTTTTTGTTTTTGTTTTTGTTTTTGTTTTTTTTTTGTTTTTTGCTGTTCACATTGTAGTGGAATAAGCCTTCAGATAGCCTATAGCCAGTGTTTGGTCAGATTTACTCTGCGTACCACCAGTCGTGCTCTAGTCACTGCCTCACTTGCTTTATTGCAGCCAGCAGCCTAGAGAATTAGGGAGTTAGTTTAGCTCTACTTGAAAAGGCAGACTAGAGCAGTTGTATCCACTTCTCTGGCCATTTTCCCATTCCAGAGGCCAACCAGGGCCTCAACAGAGTCACCTGCAGAGGTAACAGGAAACTCCCAAAGAGTCATCGGGAATGTATCCAGTCTCCTGGGGTGACCATAATCAACCCCCTAACACTGCAGAAGTTACACGACCCAATTAGTATAAATCTGAGCAGGTAGTGATCTGTCCATGACAAGAAAACTATAGAAAGTCATCCAGATCATCATCATCCCTAAGAAAGGTCCATAATGTGCATGGCAGCGTGAGTGCAGCCAGACACCATTCGGTAGACATGAAGTTCTAAGCCACTCCTGAAAGGGGAGATTTGTAATGCATTCTGCTATTCTGAGTCTCAATATTATATTGCTTATAAAAATAATACCGGTTGAGCTAATAACCATGGAATCCATTAGATGAGCTCTGCAACTCTGCAGAATGCAAACCAATCCAACAAATGTTGCCAATAGTGTGCGCACAAGCACACAACTGAAAATTAAAACATCTATATATTTTTCTTCAGTTCCTGTCAAATTTTGATTAAAAAATTACTAATGTGCTTTATTAAGGCTTGTCAAGGACAAAAATTCTTCATTGATGTTTCGAGCAGCAATGAGCTCAACAGACTTTACAAATGTCTGCTGGAGATGGACTTTTCTCTTTTGAGCAAGGAAAAAGCTACTGTCACTTTTGAGGTTGCACCTCAAAAAAAAAAATCAGATTTCCTAAACGTTAAATAATGGGACATTTTAATGTCAGAGTTGTAATGTATAGGGGTATATGTGTCTGATTAGTCAAAATGAAATCTTAATTGAAGAGTATCTCTTCAGCTTTTGATTTTGTACAGTCAGCACCAACCTTTTGTTATATCTTTGAATTGCAAGAAAGAAAATAGAATGTATTTGAGTTCTCTTAGCACATTGTTTTATTACCTTCACAATCTTGTTGCTGTTTGTAGTTCTGTGCTTCCCTTTTATTCTTCACAAGCATCCTTTTTTTAAGGGAGCAAAGGAGGAAGGAGAAGAGAAACTAAAGGAACAACTTGCCCAGATTTTAAAGCAGGTAATGTAGTACTGTTTCAGATTATTCTCAATATGTTAAGATTCCAGATGTTTGAATATGTTCTCTCCCTCTCCCTCCTCCTCCTCCTCCTCCTCCTCCTCTTCTTCTTCTCAATTTCAAGGATTTTTTTTAATCTCTGTATTTTAACATAAGGCAGGCCATAACAGTGTTGGCTGATAGGGTAGTGTTAGTCTCTCTGATGGCAGGTAAACAAAGTAGCAAACACAACATGAGATAATTAGCAATGACAGGAATATTAATATAGCAAAGAATCCAAAAATGATAGCATCAAAGCCATTAATCTGGAATAATGTCTTGTTTAATTTACTGTTTAATATTCTTCCTCTTGCTATTCCACATTCTCCTGTTAAAGGTCTTTGCTAATTGCTAGTATAATTGCATACATTTAATTGTTGATCTTCTTTCCTCGAATTTTAATTCTTCCTTCTTCCGAATCTAATCCTGCTTTGTGTATGATATTTTTGGCATACAAGATAAACATAGGTTGATAAACTGCAGCCTTGCCTGCCCCCTTTGACTATTGCAAACCATTAGTTTTCTCCACATTCTGTTATGGTGTGTGATCTATTTCCTCTTGAAATCCAGTATAGAATCTTTCAACTTCTTTTTCTCTGTAGTTGAAGCATAAACTTGGGTTATAATTATATTGCTGGGTTTTCTTTGGAGTCTTATTGACATGATTTGGTCAAATTTTAGATTGTATCATTTGAATGCTTTTGCTAAGTCTCTTCTTACTATAAAAACCCACCCCATGTCCCCCTTTTAAAAATTTCCTGAGTAAAATATCTGACTCAAAATGTATAATTGATAAAGTCCTTCATACAAAGGCTTGCCATCATTTTAAATAGCTATGCAAAATAATTGCAGCACCTATATACAAGTGTAGTAAAGGTACAGTATATGCAGTTTTACACTGCATTAGTAGAGTGAAATCAAATACTCAGTTCCTTGCTTTTATGAACTGTTCTTGTTGATTAGAAATTGTTATATTAATTGGTTTCTAAGTACTTGGCATTGCAAATGCATTGCTCACTTATTTTATTAAAATATTTCAGTCCTCCTTTACATTATAGCATCTCAGAGTGATGTGATAGGTTCTGCCTTACCCTATGATATCTACCTACCCTATGATAGGTTTGCCTTAGGGTCGCCATAAGTCGGAAATGACTGGAAGGCACATAACAACAAAAATTATATTTTCTTCAAATACAGCTTCATTCAAGTAATGGGCGGGAGGATTATGTACCTTTAAGTCATCTCTGACTTTTAACTACCCCATTAGGCAAGGAATCCTCAAAGGCAGTGGCATCCTTAGAGCTGGTTTCACCCAGTACGGTCACTCATGGGGGAATGACTTATGGGGGTTTGGCTTCTGGCGCACAACTTCCGCTGTGTGCGAGAATATGTGTGCATGGCTGGAAATACCCCGCGCCTCCCCAGGGAGCAGCCACGGCACCTAGGGTGCCTCTGAGTGTGGCCCAAAAAGGTCCTGCACGGTGCCGGAGAGCTGGCCTGGTGTCACTCCCTTTCTGGGGTGTCACCTGGTGTGGTGTGCACCCCCTGTACTCCCCCTATGAGGCTACTGCTCAGAGGTGGTTTTGGCCAGTTCCTTCCTCTGAAATATAGCTTAGAGCACCTGGTATTCATTGACGGTGTACCATCCAGTTACTAACCAGGGCTGACCCTGCTTATCTTCCAAGATCCAATGGGATCTGATGCTGTTAGGGTACTTAGGCAAGGCTGTTATTCATGTGTGTATGTGTATACACACACACACACACACACAAACACAATAATAATCCTTTGTTTTGGCTTAATCAGTCTTAGCACAGGATAAATGTCTATCTTTAATGTTCATTCTGACAGGACTAGCAACCTTGAATTTTATTGAATTATATTCTGATTGTATCTTTTTGTGATGAAATGACAGTTAAGTATTAAGCAACCCATTCTCGGGATGGCAGCATAAGTAATCCACTGATATCTTGGGTTTTATCCCACGTGCCAGCTGTGAGGCATGAGTCAACATTCCATCTTTTTTTAAAAGACTTCTAACCGTCTTCTCCGACAGTTTTTTAACTGTCTGCCTGCCATCCAGGAGAAGGCAACCTCCAAGGTTTGATTCAATTTAAAACAGATGAAATGATTAGAACTAAACCGATAGAAAATACTAAAGAGAATCAGGTAAGCAGCGGATTTGCAGCAGCAACAGAAAAAATGAATTTACAAACTAAAAAAGGAAAGCAGCCCTCTCAGATGACCAATGTAACACAGATGACATTTCACCTCACCAGATGAGTGAAAATAAACTTCTTTCTGGTAATGAGGCTTTAAAATAAATATTTGTGTCCTCCAGTGAAATCAAAATGGAGGAAATTGGCCATGGTTGCTCTGGAGGGGATGAGTCCAAGCAATCGCATGGTTTTCTCCCTAAAACAAATACTGGAAATAAAGGAGTTTAAGAAGTGAAAAAACACTCTTACTTAACAAAAAAGTAATGAAAATACAGGCAGGGACTTTAAAATTATCTCTCCTGTGAAATCTCCAATAAGAGATTTTATCTGTTCCAAGGCTACAAACATTTCAAACTGGTATGTTGCCTTGCGCTCCACAGTTGCAGACAGCAAAGGAGGCAGAGATTGTTTGGGAGAGAAAGAGGAGTCACAGGTGACAGCAATCGCAGATGCTCCTCTAAAGAAGAAAAAAAAGTGAAAATAAGCTCTGGCAGTAATAAGTCCACAAAGTCTAAAAATGTGACAGAAAATAATGGTCTGTTGCCAGTGAAACTATTGGAGGCAGTCAAGGCTGAAAATACAGTGTAGAAAGAAATAATTTACTCATTAATAAATTTAATAGACATGCCAGGACAAGCTGTACCTCAGCAGTCCATGGATTCCGCATATAATCAGTCAGAGAAATTTGATATTAACATGGCTTATTCAGAACATGGCACTTCTGAAATAAATAAATCAGAAATATTAAACATTATAAAAAATACAAGCACATCTGGATTAAATAGTGTTAGACAAGGTAATGACAATTGTAAGGAAAAACATATACTAACAACAAATAGTAAATCTTGAGAGCCACACATAACAGGGGATGTGACTAATATTCAAAATAGAGAAAGACAAGTAGCTGACACTTATGGTGATAAGATGGAAGAACATGCAACAAATCATATATCAAACTGATATACAAAATGCAACATTAGGTAAATAAGTCTATAGACAGCAGGATAAGGTGGCTTGTTAAATAAACTGTGAGAGCAGATGGTTAGGAGTCTTTAAAACAAAAAGGAATGTTGACTCCTGCCTCACAGATGGCGCATGGGATAAAACCCAAGATATCAGTGGATTACTTATCCTGCCATCCCAGAATGGACTCTTTCACACGGGAGGAATTTCTCCCAACTTCGAATGGAGCCAATGCGAATTCACATGAATTCGCTAGTTTAGTGAATTCATGTGAATCCCCATTGCATTTGGAAGGCTTTCGGAATGATTTCCCATTACCCGAAAATACCCCCCCCCTTGCCCAAAATTGCATGAGAAGCTTTAATTTGCAATAACATGACACCTATGATTGCATTCGGAGTGACTTCTCTTTTGCCCGAAATTGCTTGAGAAGCTCTAATTCACAATAACATGAAACCCCATGATTGCATTTGGATTGCCCTTGGATTATACTTCCAATTTCCTATGTCTGAAAGAGTCCAGTGACTCCTCATGGGTAAGTCCAACTTTGCATATATTTGGAGGAATCCATTAAATTACATTTGTGCAATGAGTTGACAAATATGCACAGATATGTAGAATATAATAAGTCTTAACTGGTCTGTTAATGAGAATTTTTGCTTGTTTTCTGATTTTTCAGCATGATGCTTTGAAGGAAGAAGTGAACCGTAATAAGAAGGATTTTGAAGAAATCATTAAAGCCAAGGATAAGGAACTGAAAGAGACCAAGGTATGGACAGAAATAAGATAAAACACAGTGGAAGAAGTTGATGGTTCAGACATTATTGCAAAGCTTTTGTCTTTTTAAGTAGTTGTTCAGCATAGAAAGGAAGCCAGTCTCTTCCTTTCCAGAAGTAGAGGGCAAGCCACTTTCACATTAAACTTCTATTTTCAGGGTTATGTGGTTTGTGGGATAAATTTTCTTCTGGAGCTTCAAAACTATTCTTTTGTTTGGGAATGCAGAGTAAAACCAGTTTGCTACCACAGACACCTTGTCTGAGCTCAGCTTTCCAGTATGTAGCATTCCCAGATACAAAAGTGTATCATACAAAAATAATGGGTGAGTGAACATAACGCCACAGATTGTCAAATGCATATAAATCATATGTCTCAGGGCCGAGACAGACAGTCCAAATGCAGCATGGCGGCAGCGATACTAGGGGTCCACACTGTGCACCAACCACAAGGTACAGAACCCTAGTATGTAATGGTGGCTGCCTAATGGCGGACGCATAGCATCCGCACATCATTTTTTGATTAAAAAATTACTAATGTGCTTTATTTAGGCTTGTCAAGGGCAAAAATTCTTCATTGATTAGGTGATGTTTTGAGCAGAAATGAGTCCCAACAGTCATTACAGATTTCTGGGTGGAGATGGACTTTTTTTTTTTGAACAAGGAAAAGACTACTGTCACTCTTGAGGTTGCACTGTATTGGAAAAGAACTATTAAAACTCTTTCTTGTATATGGTTGAAAGAGAAAAATGGACGAGCAGTGATATATCACAGAAAACAAAAAAGCTCAGATTTCCTAAACAATATAGTGGGACACTTTAATGTCAGAGTTGTAATGTATAGAGGTCTATGTGTCCGATTAGTCAAAATTAAATCTTAATTGAAGAGTATCTCTTCAGCTTTTAATTTTGTACAGTCAGCACCAATCTTTTGTTACATCTTTTAATTGCAAGAAAGTAAACAGAATGTATTTGAGTTCTCTTATCACATTGTTTTATTAGCTTCACAATCTTGTTGCTTTTTGCAGTTCTGTGCTTCCCTTTTATTCTTCACAAGCATCCTTTTTTTAGGGAGCAAAGGAGGAGGTAGAAGAGAAACTAAAGGAACAACTTGCCCAGATTTTAAAGCAGGTAATGTAGTACTGTTTTAGATTATTCTCAATATATTAAGATTCCAGATGTTTGAATATATTCTCTTCCTCTTCTTCTTCTTTTTTTTTTTACTAAATTTGAAGGATGCTTAATTTTTTAATCTCTCTATTTTAACATAAGGCACGTCATAACAGTGATGGCTGATAGGGTAGTGTTAGCCTCTCTGATGGCAGGTAGACAAAGCAGCAAACACTGACCATGAGATAATTAGCAAAGACAGAAATATTAATATAACAAAGAATCCAAAAAGAACAGCATCAAAGCCATTGATCTGTAATAATGTCTTGTTTAAATTACTGTTTACTATTCTTCCTCTTGCTATTCCACATTCTTCTGTTAAAAGTCTAAAGTTTGTTAACTGAGGGGCTAAACAGACAGGCAAAAAGAGGTGCTTTCAGGCTGGCTTGAAGGCGTGGCATTTAGATGACACATGCCTTGAAGCAAGCAAGCAAGTGCCTTCTAGACACCTTATGAAGAGAAAAGCCATTTCAATTCAAAAAGAAGCATCTTTTCCCCGTTTCTTCCTGGCTTGAAGCCATGTCATGTGGTCATGACTTGAGCACTCCAGCTGCCTTGGGAGCTAGTGAAGCAGTTGGTGAGGTTTCAATGTGGCTTTGGAAAAGGTAGCTTCAAGCCACTTTTTCCTGCCCATCTGTTTTGCCCCTGAGACACCATGACCTTTTCTTTTAATTACAATTAGAATTATTTGAATATTAATAGAATTATTTTGGTTTATTCATGATGTGATGTTAGCTGCCTTCACGTAGATTTCAGCCTATGAATGAGAGACCTCCATTTGGACACAGAGTAATGCATTCAGTAATACATATGTAATTAAATGGAAACCCATCCAAAATAGAAGGGTTTGTGCAAATCCCAAGATATCAGTTTTGTGGTATTCAGGCAATGTTATCTAGCACTGTAGGATATTATTTTTCTGCTTTTCTCATTATCACTTCTTCTCCTGTTGTTTACTGGGCACTGCATCGATCCCTTCCCATGGCTCCCCGCATCTCTCCCAATCTGATCCCTATTTGACCTCTCCCTGTTTCCCAGCTTCCATTTTTCTGCTCCCTCTGGAACTGTTGCTCTGCCGCTCCAAAAGCCATAGCAGTTCATGATCTTTTTCTTTGTAGATCATTTAATCTCCTTGCCTTAACTGAAACTTGGCTCCCAGCCCATGATACTGCTATCTCTGCTCCCCTCTCTTTTGGTGGTCTTTCTTTCTCCCACACAAGCCGCCCCAAGGGTTGAGGAGGTGGGGTTGGTATCTTATTGTCTAACTCTTGCCAGTTTCAACCCCTTTCTCTTCCCTCTAGCTATAGTTTTTCTTCATTTGAGTATCACTCTATTAGACTCTTTTCTCCTTTGCAGCTTCGGGTTGCTGTCATTTATCGCCCTCCTGATTCTGCTAACCAATTCCTTTCAGACTTTGAGTCATGGCTCACCTTTTTTCTCTCAGACCCAGTTCCCTCTCTAATTCTAGGTGAGGTTAATATCCACCTTGATGATCCTAAGAATCCTTCAATGTCTCACTTTAGCTGTCTCTTAGCTTCTTTCGATCTTCAACCTCATTCCAACTCTCCAACCCATTCTTCAGGTCACTGCTTTGACCTAGTTCTCACCACCAAGTGTGTCATTTCCGACTACCTGGAATCTGACTATCCATTGTCAGATCATCATCTCATTTCTTTTACTCTTACTTATATCCCACCTCCTCGTCATGTTGTTCAACGCATTTTTCGTAATCTTCAGTCTCAGTCAGACCTTGGATTCCTCTCTCTCTTCTCTAAATCTTGGGGACTCTGCTGACTCAGCAATGTCTTTATTCAACTCCACTCTCTCATAGAATCATAGAATCATAGAATCATAGAGTTGGAAGAGACCACAAGGGCCATCCAGTCCAACCCCCTGCCATGCAGGAACTCCAAGTCAAAGCATCCCTGACAGATGGCCATCCAGCCTCTGCTTAAAGACCCCTAAGGAAGGAGACTCCACTACACTCCGAGGGAGTGTGTTCCACTGTCGAACAGCCCTTACTGTCAGGAAGTTCCTCCTAATGTTGAGGTGGAATCTCTTTTCCTGCAGTTTGCATCCATTGTTCCGCGTTCTAGTCTCTGCAGCAGCAGAAAACAAGCTTGCTCCCTCCTCAATATGACATCCCTTCAAATATTTAAACAGGGCTATCATATTACCTCTTAACCTTCTCTTCTCCAGGCTAAACATCCCCAGCTCCCTAAGGCGTTCTTCATAGGGCAAGGTTTCCAGACCCTTCACCATCTTAGTTGCCCTCCTTTGGACATGCTCCAGTTTCTCCACATCTTTTTTGAAATGTGGTGCCCAGAACTGGACACAGTATTCCAGGTGGGGCCTGACCAAAGCAGAATAGAGTGGCACTATAACTTCCCTTGATCTAGAAACTATACTTCTATTGATGCAGCCTAAAATTGCATTGGCTTTTTTAGCTGCCGCATCACACTGTTGACTCATGTTCAGCTTATGGTCTACTTGGACTCCTAGATCCCTTTCACATGTGGTCTCATTCAGCCAGGTGTCTCCCATCCTATATCTGTGCATTTCATTTTTCCGCCCTAAGTGCAGAACCTTACATTTCTCCGCATTGAATTTCATTTTGTTAGCACTGGCCCAGCTTTCTAGTCTATTCAGGTCATTTTGAATTTTGATCCTGTCCTCTGGGGTATTAGCTACTCCTCCCAGTTTAGTGTCATCTGCAAATTTGATAAGTATGCCCCCAATTCTGTCATCCAAATCGTTAATAAAGATGTTGAATAGCACTGGGCCCAGGACAGAACCCTGTGGGACCCCACTGGTCACTTCTCTCCAGGATGAAAAGGAGCCATTGTTGAGCACCCTTTGAGTTCGGCCAGTCAACCAATTACAAATCCATGTAACTGTTAACTTGTCTATCCCACATTTTGCAAGCTTGTTTGCAAGAATGTCATGGGGAACCTTGTCAAAGGCCTTACTGAAATCGAGGTATACTATATCCACAGCATTCCCTTCATCTACCAAGCTGGTAATTTTATCAAAAAAAGAGATCAGGTTCGTTTGGCATGACTTGTTTCTCTGAAACCCATGTTGAGTTTTTGTGATTATGGCATTGGCCTCTAAGTGTTCACAGACTCTCTGCTTAATGATCTGCTCTAGAACCTTTCCTGGAATTGATGTCAGACTAACTGGACGATAATTGTTGGGATCCTCTTTTTTTCCCTTTTTGAAGATGGGGACAACGTTTGCCCTCCTCCAGTCTGCTGGGACTTCTCCTATTCTCCAAGAGTTCTCAAAGATTATTGCCAATGGCTCTGATATTACATTTGCCAGTTCTTTTAATACTCTAGGATGTAGTTCATCTGGTCCTGGAGATTTATATTCATTTAGGTTAACCAGGTATTCCTGTACTACCTCTTTACTTATTCTGTGCTGAATTTCCTCTATTCTGTCTCCTGTTCCATTATCCTTAGGTTGAGCACCCTTTGCCTTTTCTGAGAAGACTGAAGCAAAGAAGGTGTTGAGTAATTCTGCCTTTTCTCTGTCCCCTGTTAGCATTTTGCCATCTTCTGCACGCAGTGGCCCCACTGTTTCCTTCTTCTTCCTTTTGCTGCGGACATATCCAAAAAAGCCCTTTTTATTGTTCTTAACCTCTCTAGCAAGCCTGAGTTCATTCTGCGCTTTAGCTTTTTTGACTTTATCCCTACAAGTGCTGGCTATTTGTTTGAATTCTTCTTTCGTGATTTCTCCATTTTTCCATTTCTTATACATGTTCCGTTTAAAACTTAGCTCAGTTGAAAGCTCCTTAGTCATCCATCCTGGCTTCTTGAGACATCTTCCATTTTTCTTCCTCATTGGAACTGTTTGAAATTGTGCCTTCAATATCTCCCTTTTGAGAAACTCCCATCCATCTTGAACTCCCTTTTCTTTTAGTATTCCTGACCATGGGATCACTCCCAGTATTTCTCTAAGTTTATTGAAATTAGCTCTCCTAAAGTCTAGAGTGCGTGTCTGACTATGCCTAGCTTCTCCCTTCCACTGTATTACAAACTCCAGGAGAACATGGTCACTTCCACCTAAGGATCCAACCACTTGCACCCCATCAACTAGGTCTTCCCTGTTGGTTAAGATCAGATCTAAAATGGCTGATCCCCTTGTTGCCTCTTCCACCTTTTGGACAATGAAATTGTCTTCCAGGCAAGTGAGGAATTTGCTAGACTTTGAGGATTTGGCTGAGTTTGACTTCCAGCAAATATCAGGATAGTTGAAGTCACCCATCACTACTACATCTCTCTTTTCTGAGTATGTGATTATCTGTTCTAGAAAGGCATCATTCAATTCCTCTGCCTGAGTTGGGGGTCTGTAGTAGACTCCCACAGTAACATCCCTGTTATTTCCCTCTCCTTTAATTTTTATCCAGATGCTCTCCACCTGGCTTCCAGTATTGACTTCCTGCATCTCTTCACTGGTGTAAATATCCCTGACATATAATGCTATTCCTCCTCCTTTCCTGTTTGGCCTGTTTCTCTTAAAAAGGTTATACCCCTCTATTTCTACATTCCAATCAACCTCTCTTCAACCTTTGACAGCTTTGCCCCTCTGTCTGTTCCTCCTCTGTGTCTAGGCCTCAGCCCTGGCTCTCTCCCACAATTAAGTTTCTTCGGTCCTGCTCTCGAGCAGCTGAACATCTTTGGAAAAAGTCCAGGGATTGGGCCGACTTTATTCATTACAAATTTGTTCTTTCATCCTTCTCACACGTCTTGTCTATGGCAAAACAGAATTAATATACATGTTTGATCTGTGCCAACGAGAGGCGCCCTCAGCATTTGTTCTCCTGCTTCAATTCACTACTAAAACCTTCCTCTCCCCCTTTCTTCTCATCATTTTCCCCAACTGACTTCGCCAACTACTTCCTCACAAAAGTCACTACTATTTGATCTGAAATTGTTCCTCCTGATTTGCCCCCTACCACTAATCTCCTGGTCCCTTCGACTAATAAACTCTCTGTGTTTCCACCTGTTTCTATGGATGTACTCTCTACGCTGCTAAATTCTTCCAAACCTACAACCTGTTCTCTTGATACTATCCCCTCCCATCTTCTAATCTCTATAACCCCTTGTTTTCTGCCCTCGTTCCTCTATATCTTTAATCTCTCTCTCTCTCTTTGGGTTCCTTCCCTTCTGATTTCAAACATGCTCTCATTTCCCCAATTCTGAAGAAAATCTCTCTTGACCCCTCTTCTTTGTCTACCTATCGTCCAATCTCTCTTCTGCCTTTCCTCTCTAAGGTTCTGGAACAGGTAGTTTATTCTCGCTGTCTTGAGTTTCTTGAAGCCAACTCCATCCTGGACCCTTTTCAGTCTGGTTTCTGCCCACGGCACTCTACAGAGACAGCCCTCACCAAGAACTCAAATTATCTCTTGCAGGCCAAGGTGAATGGCCTCTACTCTATTCTCATTCTTCTAGATTTGTCTGCAGCCTTCGACACTGTGGATCACTGTCTCTTGCTTGACTTACTTTCTGACTTCGGGTTCTCCGACTCTGTTCTCAACTGGTTTAAATCTTACTTGTCAGACCAATCTTTTGCTGTGGTCACAGGTGGTCAAGACTTCCTCCTCTGTTCCCTTATCTGTTGGAGTTCCTCAGGGCTCTGTCCTGGGCCCCCTTTTGTTCTCTCTATACACATTATCCCTTGGTAAACTCATCAGTTCTTTTGGTTTCTCCTATCATCTGTATGCCGATGACACTCAGTTATATCTTTCCACCCCTGACCTTTCGCCGGGGCTTGAACAGCAAGTCTCCTCTTGTCTGGCTGCCATCTCTCAGTGGATGCGACATCGGCGCTTGAAGCTTCTCGTCTTCCCACCTAAGCCCACCCTTCAATACTCCTTTTCTGTTTCTGTTGATGGCACTTCTATTCATCCGGTTCAGCAAGCCCGCAGTCTTGGTTTCATCTTTGATTCCTCTCTGTTGTTTATCCCCCAGATTCAGGCCACTGCCAATGCCTGTAGATTCTCTCTTTACAACATTGCTAAAATCCGTCCATTCCTCTCAGCCTCTACTGCCAAGACTCTGATCCATGCCCTGGTGGTCTCACGACTAGATTATTGTAATCTTCATCTGACAGGGCTTTCTCTCTCTCACCTCCATCCTTTAATCTCTGTCTAGAACTCAGCTGCACATATTATCACATCCGCTTGCTGCTTTGACCATGTTTCTCCCCTCTTATCCTCCCTTCACTGGCTCCCCTTCCCCTTCCGCATCCAGTACAAGCTTTTGTTATTGACTTTCAAAGCCCTCCACGGACTGGCCCCTCCTTACTTGTCTGATCTTCTTTATCCTCACACTCCTTCTCGTACCTTCGCGTATCCTCTATTCTGGTAGTCAAGGTCTCCTGTCTCAGCCGAGGATTTCCACTTCTCTGTCCCGGATTCGTCCCTTCTCACTTGCTGCCCCTCACTCCTGGAACTTTCTTCCCCCTCATATACGCCTCATCACTTCTCTAACCAGGTTCAAAAGTATGTTAAAGACTACAGTGGTCCCCCGGGATACGAATCCCCCGGGCTACGAAAATCCCGGGATACGAAAGAGCCAGGGCCGGAAAAATGGCCCCGGCTTACGATCGTATCCCCGGGATACGAAAAAAGGCTGGCGGCCTCGGAGAAGAAGGGACGGCCCCGCGATGGCCGTCCCTTCTCCTCCGCCGGCGGCCTCGGAGAGGAAGGGACGGCCCCGCGATGGCCGTCCCTTCTCCTCCGCCGGCGGCCTCGGAGAAGAAGGGACGGCCATCGCGGGGCCGTCCCTTCTTCTCCGAGGCCAAGCAAGGCACGATCCGATCGGATCGTGCCTTGCTTTCGCTTCGGGGCGGAGGCCCAGGCCTGACTGGCTGGGGAACGTCCCCAGCCAGCCAAGCCTCTGGGCCTCCGCCCCGAAGAGAAAGCAAGGCACTGCCTTGCTTTCCATTCGGGGCGGAGGCCCAGAGGCTTGGCTGGCTGGGGACCTTCCCCAGCCTGTCAAGCCTAGGCCTCCGCCCCGAAGCGAAAGCAAGGCACGATCCGATCGGATCGTGCCTTGCTTTCGTTAGGCTTGGGGGGCAAGCCCGGCTAGAGAAGGGAAGCTTCCCTTCTCTAGCCGGGCTTGCCCCCCAAGCACGGCTAGAGAAGGGAGGATTCCCTTCTCTAGCCGGGCTTGGGGGGCAAGCCTAACGAAAGGAAGCCACGATCCATGGGATCGTGGCTTCCTTTCGTTAGGCTTGGGGGCCAAGCCCGGCTAGAGAAGGGAAGCTTCCCTTCTCTAGCCGGGCTTGCCCCCCAAGCACGGCTAGAGAAGGGAGGATTCCCTTCTCTAGCCGGGCTTGGGGGGCAAGCCTAACGAAAGGAAGCCACGATCCATGGGATCGTGGCTTCCTTTCGTTAGGCTTGGGGGCCAAGCCCGGCTAGAGAAGGGAAGCTTCCCTTCTCTAGCCGGGCTTGCCCCCCAAGCACGGCTAGAGAAGGGAGGATTCCCTTCTCTAGCCGGGCTTGGGGGGCAAGCCTAACGAAAGGAAGCCACGATCCATGGGATCGTGCCTTCCTTTCGATAGGCGCGGAGGCCCAGGCCTGGCTGGCTGGGGAAGCGAACGTTCCGCAGCCAGCCTGGGCCGCCCCTTATCCTCCGAAGCCTAGCTTCGGAGGAGAAGGGACCCAAGGCCGCCCCTTGTCCTCCGAAGCCTAGCTTCGGAGGAGAAGGGACCCAAGGCCGCCCCTTCTTCTCCGAAGCCTAGCTTCGGAGGAGAAGGGACCCAAGGCCGCCCCTTCTCCTCCGAAGCCTGGCCTCGGAGGAGAAGGGACTCAAGCCTGGCTGGCTGGGGAAGCGAACGTTCCCCAGCCAGCCTGGGCCTCCGCGGGTGACGAATGGAAGGCCCGATCCACCGGATCGGACCTTCCTTTCCTCAGCCAGGAGGCCCCCGCCAGGCCAGGCTTCGGAGGGGAAGGGATTTCCCTTCCCCTCCGGCCGGCCGGAACGGATTACCTATTTCCTATTGGAAATAGGCCCCGGGTTACGAAATTTTCGGCTTACGAAAAAGGGGCCGGAACGAATTAATTTCGTAACCCGGGGGACCACTGTATATTGTTTAGTAAAAATTCCCAGGATTGTGCCATCTGCCCCAGGATTCCTCCTCTTAACTATGTATTAAGAACCCATGCCCTCCCTCCAGTCCATCTGCCTTGGGCCAGGCCCCAGAGGGAGAGAAGAACCACTGGACCTCATCCCACTCCCACCACCTTCCCCTTTTCCTTTTGTGTTGTCTTTTAGACTGTAAGCCTGAGGGCAGTGATCCGTCTAACTACAGTGGTCCCCCGGGATATGAATCCCCCGGGTTAAGAAAACCCCGGGATCCGAAACCGGCGGGACCAAAAATTATCCCCCGGGATCCGAAAAAAAGGGACGTCCCTTTTCCTCCGAGGTCAGGCTTCGGATGAAAAGGGACAGACTCCCACCCCTTTTCCTCCGAGGCCAGGCTTCGGGGGAGAAGGGACGGACTCCCATCCCTTTTCCTCCGAGGCCAGGCTTCGGGGGACAAGGGACGGACTACCGAAAGGAAGGCCCGATCCGGCGGATCGGGCCTTCCTTTTGCCTCAGGTGCGGAGGCCCAGCCTGGCTGGGGAAGCCATGCTGGGCCTCCGCGCCTAACGAAAGGAAGGCCTGATCCAGCGGATCGGGCCTTCCTTTCGCCTCAGGTGCGGAGGCCCAGCCTGGCTGGGGAAGGGAACCTTCCCTTCCCCAGCCAGGCTGGGCCTCCGCAGCTGACGAAAGGAAGGCCCGATCCGCCGGATTGGACCTTCCCTTCCCCAGCCAGGAGGCCCCCGCGGCTGACGAAAAGAAGGCCCGATCCACCGGATCGGACCTTCCTTTCCTCAGCCAGGAGGCCCCCGCTGAAGGCCTCGGAACGGCTTACCTATTTCCTATGGGAAATAGGCCCCGGGTTACGAAATTTTCGGCTTACGAAAAAGGTGCCGGAACGAATTAATTTCGTAACCCGGGGGACCACTGTATAAGATTGTATGTACAGCACTGTGTAAACTTACAGTGCTATATAAATCATCATCATCATCATCATCATCATCATCAGTGGATTACTTATGCTGCCACCCCGAGAAAGTGAAGTAATACTTACTGTGAAGAGTCATTCTAGGATGGCAGGATAAGTAATCCACACACCCCATAACTTGGAATACTAATTTGTTGCAGGAAGGGGATGGAAGCAGCGTTTACAATAGGGAAATCGTATATCAAACTGATGTGCACGATACAACATTAGGTAAATAAGAAGTCTATAGACAGCAGGATAAGGTGGCTTGCTAAATAAACTGTCAGAGCAGATGGTTAGGAGTCTTTTTCAAAAAAGATGGAATGTTGACTCCTGCCTCATGGATGGCACATGGGATTAAACCCAAGATATCAGTGGATTACTTATCCTGCCATCCCAGAATGACTCTTCACAGTAAGTCCAACTTCTCATTTATTTGGAGGAATCCATTAAATTACATTTGTGCAATGAGTTGACAAATTTGCACAGATATGTAGAATATAATAAGACTTAATTGATCTGTTAACGAGAATTTTTGCTTGTTTTCTGATTTCTCAGCATGATGCTTTGAAGGAAGAAGTGAACCGTAATAAGAAAGATTTTGAAGAAATCATTAAAGCCAAGGATAAGGAACTGAAAGAGACCAAGGTATGGACAGTAATAAGATAAAACACAGTGGAAGAAGTTGATGGTTTAGGCATTATTGCAAAGCTTTTGTCTTTTTAAGTATTTGTTCAGCATAGAAAGGAAGCCAGTCTCTTCCTTTCCAGAAGTAGAGGGCAAACCACCTTTACACTACCCTTCTATTTTCAGGGTGATGTGGTTGGTGAGTTAAATTTTCATCTGGAGCTTCAGAACTATTCTTTTGCTTGAGAATGCAGAGTGAAATCAGTTTGCATCATATAAAAAGATATGTCCTATTTCCAATACATTATTGGTGCTTAAAAATTATTTATGTTGTGTTTTTCTTTTTCTTCTTTGCTACAGGAGGAAAAGGAGGAGGCACTGAACCAGATGAATGATGTACTGGGGAAAGAGTTACAATGTACAGTTTGCTCGGAATACCTTATAGAGGTAAAATAATATAGTTTTGTTTGAACAAAAAAAAAATCAATATGAATAGCACAGATGCCTGACTGAATTTGGTCACAAATCATTTTTAAATTTACTTACCCATATTTTATTTATGAGATTTCAGTGAGTTGGATCTAGAGTTTGTGTGTATGTGTTCTTAGCATAAACTTTATTATATTTTATGATTGTTAGCTGTTTTCTCCTGTTTCATAAGAAATCTGTCTGAGGGTTGGAGAACACTTTGGGGAAAAAAATAGGATTTTGCATTGATGATGCCATTTTTCATTATATGGAGATTTGAGAAATGGTAAAAACCACATCTCCTTCCCTGAGTTGAATCATTATACCTTCCAGAAACAAAAGGAACACTTCCTGAATGGAACTGTTTGAAATTGTGCCTTCAGTATCTCACTTTTAAGAAACTCCTGTCCCTCATTAACTCCCTCCTCTTTTAGTATTCCAGGCCATGAGATCACCCCCAGTATTTTCATAAGTTTACTGAAATCAGCTTTCTTAAAATTTACATTGTGTGTCTGACTATGGTTGGCTTCCCCTTTCCACTGTACAGTGGGCCTTTGTTATCCGCTGGGGTTTGGTTCCAGGACCCTCTTGTGGATACAAAAATCCATGGCTGCTCAAGTCTCATTAGATACAATGGTGTAATAAAATGGTCTCTTTTATATAAAATGGCAAATAGCAAGGTTTGTTTTTTGGAATTTATAAAAAATATTTTTGAGCTGTGGTTTGTTGAATCCCTGAATGCAGAAACCATGGATATGGAGGGCGGACTATATAACAAACTCCAGAAGAACATGGTCACTGCCACTTAAGAATCACATCATTTCCACCCCATTAACCAGGTAATCACTGTTGGCTGGGATCAGATCTAAAATAGCTGATCCCACTGTTGCCTCTTCTACCTTCTGGACAATGAAATTGTCTGTAAAGCAAGTGAGAAATTTGTTGGACCTTAAATTTTTGGCAGAGTCTCACTTCCAGTAACTATCAGGATAGTTGAAATCTGCCATTACTTCTACATCTCTTCTTTCTGAATATGTGGCTAGGAAGACATCATCCAAGTTCTCAGTCTGGCTTGCGGGGGCTGTAGTAGGCCCTCACAATTACATCACTGTTGTTTCTCTCCTCTTTAATCTCCTCTATATGCTCTCAACCTGGCCTCCAGGATTTAAGTGATCCTGGTGTAAACAGGTTTAAACATCCTTGACAAATACCTAATGCTTTTCTTCCCTTCCTATTTGGTCTATTTCTCTGAAGAGATTATACAAGACAATACAAGAGGCTACAGTCAGAACAGAAAAACAGAATGGTTCCCAATCAGTAAAGCAGTCAGGCAAGGATGCATTCTCTCGTCCTATTCGTTCAACATCTTTGCAATCTAATTATAAGACTCATCGTATGCTTCAGTGATGGCTGCTATGTCACATTTACTTTGTTGTGTTAGGAGCTTGAGTTTATTTTATTTATTTTCCATGTTCTGTGAATTAGTGTAGAGACAGCTAATGTTGTTGTTGTTAGCTGCCTTCAAGTCAACCCTGACTCATGGCAACCCTGTCAAGACATCTCCAAGACCCCCTATTCAGGTCTTGCAAGCTCAGGCCTGTAGTCTCCCTAAGTGAGTCTAGCTATTTGGCTTGTGGTCTTCCTCTCTTTCTCTGCCTTTCACTTTTCCTAGCATCATTGGCTTTTCTAATGAGTCTTTGGTTCTCATGGTGTGTCCAAAATACGTCACCCTCAATTTAGTTATCTTGGTTTCCAGAGAGAGTTTAGACTTTATATGCTCTAGGACCCATTTGTTTGTCTTTTTGGCTGTCCACGCTATTCATCAGTCTTCTCCAGCACCACATCTTAAATGAGTTGATTTTCTTTTTATCTACTTTCTTTACTGTCTAGCTCTCACACCTGTACATGGTGATGGGGAACACACTGGCTTGGATGCTCCTAACTTTAGTATTCAGTGTTATGTCTTTGCACTTTAGGATCTTGTCTTGTTCTTTCAGAGCTGCCTTTCCCAGTCCTAGGGCCAGAGCAGATGGGTGTGAAAGACTACCCAAGTCTACTACGACCACAAGCGGGTTGGGACCATGCTGACCACACGACCACTGCAAGAGTGGGCTGTTTGAACACCACACCTCCAAAGCAGTTGGAAGCTGCTTCTTTTAGCCCATTTGTTCTGGGCCCTAGTCTCTGCTGATTACTTGCAGTCTCCACTCTGATCAATGTTTGATCCAAGGTTTGGGAATTCTTTTACTATTTCAATTTTCTCTTTATATCTAGGATGAATTCCTGTAGTTCTTCCATGGCTTTTATTTTTTATATAAATAAGTTCAACATTAGGCCTGCCTTACCACTTTCTTCTTTGACTTTATCTAGTAATTTTTCCAGGTCTTTGTTGTTTTCTGCTAGTAGTATGGTGTCGGTTGCATATCTTAGGTTGTTAATGTTTCTTTCTCTGACCTTCACTTCTCCTGCCTCTGAGTCTGCTCTGAATATGATATTTTTTACAAAGATGTTGAACAAATAGGATGTGAGAAGGCATCCTTGCCTTACTCCTTTACTGATTGGGAACCATTCTGTTTCTCTGACTGAGTTCTGATTGCAGCCTCTTGTCCTGAGTACAGGTTACACATCAAGATGATCAGGTGAAGTGGCATATCCATTCCTCTAAGAGCAAGCATAGCTTTTCATGATCTGTGCAGTCAAATGCTTTGCTGTAGTCAATACAGTGCATGCTGATTTTCTTCTGCAATTCCTTTGTGCATTTCATTATCCATTGTACTAGATGGTATTAGATAAGCTATTAGATGTCTATACATGGTATTAGAAATCTAATACCGTGGCTCATTTCCACTATCTGCTTAAGTTTATTTTTCTTTGCACTGTTGAGTTCTTGTACTATTCTGCCAGTTCTCTCTATAACATTGGGGCTATCATTTTCAGCACTTGATGAATGTCTGCCCTCAAGCATTAAACCTTTTCATAAATAAGTGTCCTGCTTTCCAGGTAAAAAATACAGTTGGCCCCTATATCCACAGATTTTTTTATGCACAGATTCAACCATTAACAGTTTGAAAATATTGTTAAAAATATAAAATTCAATAAGCAAGCCTTGATTTTGCCATTTTATATAATGGATACCATTTTATTATGCTATTTTATTTAATGGTACTTGAGCATTTTGTTATCCACCAGGGCTGGGCATCCTGGAACCTAATCCTGGCAGATATCAAGGGTCCATTCTATACATCGCACCATCTTCTGTGATAAATGAGAAAACACACAAATATCGATTCAGTTGATATGGTCCCCTTCTTCCCAAAATAGGACTGAAGCTGTCTGTTAGAGCTGTATCTTTGCTTTACAGGCTGTCACTCTAAACTGCGCACACAGTTTCTGCTCCTATTGCATCAATAAGTGGATGAAACGTAGGCTGGAATGCCCAATATGTAGAGGCTTTATAGCATTCAAGACACGGTCATTGGTTCTGGACAACTGTATTGACAGGATGATGGAAAATCTGGATGATGAAACAAAGCAGCATCACCTGTCCCTCATCCAAGAGCGAAAAGGTGAGAAGTGAGTCTTCCATTCTTAGGGATTTGCACTTTCATTGTCACCTGCTTGCCACACTGAAAAGAAATTTGTAGATCTGGGGTGGATGAAATGGCTCTCTGAAGGTACCAAAAACAAATAAAATAATCTATCTTCTGTATCTTAATTTCTGTATCCACTCATCAGATCATGTGTTCAAGAGAAAATATGTTCAGTCTATGAAAAAAAAGAGGAAGGTCTTTACTTATGAGCCTTCAATGTTCTGCCTTGGTGACAAGCAAAGAGGCAACCTCAAACTTATACTGCACAGCATGTGTCTGAGTATCAGTGGAATTTGCATTGAGGGAGATATTTCACGTGGTGAAAGTGACAGTAAGATCCAAACAGCTGGTTTTCCAGTGACAAAACAAACCAGCTCCAGGTGAGGGTTAGAAGGATGTTGTTTGAGTCCTTAGTAAGGATGGTATGCTGGGGATGATATCTTTTGAAGGCAGGCTCCTCCTCCTCCTCCTTCTGGCCATGGATTTTCAAAGTGCAGGAAATTTAAAGTCCATTTGCATCTCAACAGGGACCCTGTTTTTTGCAATCCAATACTGTATGTCTCCATTCCAGTGAGGTCACAGGCTTCTTTAGGCAGAGGACAATGGATTCCTCAAGAAGTCTATGTTTTCGCATCAGAAACATTTTGTTTGGTTTATCATAAATTTTTATTATAAACACAATCATACAAATAACAACAACAACATTTTGGTGGTGTAGAGGTAAAACATGAGATTCAGTCCAAATTTAAGAAGAAAAAAAATGTTTTACCTTGGATGAAGTCCCAGTCCACAGGCTACTCTTCATAGCAACAATATGGTATCTCACAATACAGAGTAGTCACTAAAAAAAGAAAGGTTTGATAGACAAAAGTTTGAAAAAGAAGAGGGTTTGAGCAAAGGAGCATTTAAAATAAAGTTCTATAAAGAAAAATGTAGCTGATAAAGCATAGTGAAGGAGAAAGTCTTCAAAGTCTGTGTGTCTAAAAGCTTGCAGGGCAAGTTGGTTGAAGGAGCTGCCATTTTGAAAGTAGATGTGGTTTATTATGGATGCTGTTTCATGAGGGAAGGGGCCATAGTATTTATTGAACCCCAGATTTGAAGGGAAAATCCTGGCACCAACAATTCTGTATTTCATCCCTCCCAATTACAGGGTAGTTATGCAGTAAACCCAGAAGTTGATACTTAGGATTAATTTATTTGTTCATCAACTGAATCGTTCAACAACATTAAAAGTGTTTGTTTATCATATTAAAAACCCATGGCTACAAACATCAGTGAAGATATGATCAAGATGGAAGCAAGTTCTAGCACCAGATGTGTTCTCCCCTCCCAAAGCACCAAAGGACTAACATCCTTAATTTACAACTGTTTGATGGACCACTTTTACCAAAACATCCGTGGCATAGAACTAACCTGGGAAACGGATTTGACAATTGGTGCTTGAATAAACTTCATTGATTACCAAACAAGAAGTAAAATTATCTTCAGAAATGCTTTTGTTATCAATACATGTAGACACAAGTTCAAATTTGAAACATAAAAACCTCATAGATTTCTTCATTACAGCAGCCTGTTTAGAAATTGCCAGATGCTGGAAAACAGGAGAGGTATCTTTAGATAAGTGCTGGAAAAAGGTATGGGACCTGTGGTTACTTGAAAAACTGTCTGACAGAATGCAAGTTACACAGGACAACCAAAATCAGGACTTTTCATAGATAAATGGTTCCCACTTTACTTTATAAACAAAGACAGAAACAAGAGAAGACAACCTCCATCTCATCTGAACCTTTAGTCAGACATTCTGTTGAACAGAACCCAAGAGGGAGACCCGCAACACAATTCAAAGTTGTGAGATGAATTGTTTTATTTCATTTTGTTGTTGTGATATATTTTGTATATAGTTGTTTACTTATAATAAATTTAAAAAAAACTAAACAAAAGTGTTTATCAGAGCTCTTGGAGTGATATACAACAAATAAAAGCATTAAAGCAATTTTTTACAAAGACATTTTGAAAAACATCTTATTCAAACACTCCCAAAAGCCTATTTTAAGGCTCCTATGATATACAAATCAATGGAGTATTGGCTGCCATTGGAAGGCTAGTAGGGCTGGAACCAGTCTGACCTCCCTCCAGCTGCTACAGAGAAAGCCCTGTTTCATGAACCCACCAACCTAGCAGAGTGCCTTTTGATGCTGGGAGTTTAGGAATTAGTGTGTGAATTCTTCTATGTGAAGAATTGAATAAAATTCTAGTTACTGAAACATCATCACAATTATTATCAGCAAGACCACAAACATGTTTTACATGTTTGGAACTCTAGAATGCTTTTTAAAAAAAAGTTTGTCATCGTGTTTTCTGTTGTAAAAATGTAAGAGGAAATTTCAAAACAGATTTCAGTAATTGAATATATACTCTGTTCACAGGTTGGGCCAAGTGTTGGACTTTGGTTTGAGAGACTCAAAGTGAAATCCTCTGCTCAGTTATGTAAAGTCTTTGTGTCTTACTCTGAAATAATTATGGACTGACAGTTCATATGCCACTGGATTATTTGAGGATCAGTAACTTAACATTATAAGCTACTTCTTGTGTTAAGATGCTATGGGGTTTTTAAAAAATAGTCTAAATTGTGCAATTACTTTTTTCAGATGTTCACTCTGTGTTTGTTTTAATTTCAGCGAGTCAATCTGTTCCTGAGATCCTGGCACCAGAAAGTGAGAGTGGTAGTCTCATGTCTTCTTCAGACAGTGAGAGCAGTAGTGAGACCTCATCATTAGACAATGAGACCAGTAGTATTACATCCGTACACTCCATCTTGTCAATAAGCAGCTATGAAAGTTATTACTACGAGGAGGATTCTGATAACTAGCATGTCATCTGAAGCATCTGTGCTGCATTTTTGTAGCTGTGTAGAATTGGCTCAAACTACTTTCGGGGAGAAAGGATCCGACACTTTGAACAATGAAGAGATGGAATTTTACATTGTGTTATGGGCCTGTTCTTTTCTTAAGTGGATGTATGCTATCCTCATCTCCAGTACAAGACTGAAAGTTATATGACTCAAATTCACTTTTCTCACTAGAGCCATGATGACCAAACTTCTGTTTTTGTGCTTGCTATTATTAATTTGGGTAATAATACCCTACTTAATTCAATAACCATTTTTCTTTTAATAAGTTTAGTATTACCAGCTTGTTATTGAAATAACTATTTAAATATATCCTATTTGACACATACTTTTTGTGACAGTGTACAGTTTATACACATCATATGGGTTTACACTAAGGATTTTCAGTCTAGAATTGCGCAGCTCTTATTGGTTTTTAAAAATGTTTGGAGACAATTTTCAAGGTTAAATTTACCTACTTTAAGATCCAGTAAAAGTAGAAGAGGGAGATCTTGCCCAACTGATTGAGGAAGAGGATGATGATAACACAGAGGGGAAAAGAGATAAAGATTCTACAATAGATGAAGAACTACTCTAGAGCCAGAAAAGAAGGTAAATAAATTTAAATGAAACTAACTATAAGGAGCGGGGGAAAGGAGAGAGAGAAAAAATGGACAAATTGAACAAGACAAATAAAAATTCAGGTATAAACATTCTAGCCTGGAATGTAAAAGGATTAAATTCACCCCAAAAGAGAAAAAATATATACAATTACTTGGGGAAATTCAGTAATGAAATAGTGTGTTTACAGGAGACAAACATTAAACAAAAAGATATAAGGCTGTTAGGAAACAGAAAATTGGGAAATGAATTCATTTCAGCATCCCCAAAAAGGAAAAAAAGAATTGTGATGTATATTAAAGAGACAATGCAAGATAAAGAGATCTTCAAAGATGAAAATGGACAATACTTGGGAGTGGAAATCACTGATCAAAAAAACAAACAAACCCATTACTAGTTGGTGTTTAAGGTTGCCAAGAGAAAAAAGAAAAATATTATCAGAAGCTGTTTAATATAATGCAAATTTTGAGTTATCAAACTATAATTATAATGGGAGACTGGAATGCGGTCTTGGAGCCTAAGCTAGACAGTTAAAAAAGGGAGGAACAAGAACCAAGGTAAATTATCTCAGAATTTCGATAAATTTATGGAATTTTTAAGTTAGTAGATATTTGGAGGTGTCTTAATGGTAATGCAAAAGACTACTTTTTTTCTGACAGATAAATAACTACTTTTTTTCTTTTTCAATAATTGATTTTTTTTCTAACTACTAAATTCATGTGCCCCAAGATAGTTAAAATGGACACATTAACTAAATCACTATCAGAGCATAATCCCATCACATTAAAATAAAATAAAATAAAATAAATGAAAACAAATTATACTTGGCATCTAAATGACAAACTGCTGCAAAACCCACACATTTTGGAAAAAGCAAAACAGATATTAAAGAAAAACAGACATTTTGAAGAAAATTGGGGGAAAGCTATAAATGAAACAGTAACATGGGAAGCCTTGAAAGCAGTAATGCGGGTTTTTTTCATACAACAAAATTATGAACAAAAAAAGAAACAAAACTTACAAGACATCATGAAAGTATTAACAAAGAAAGAAAAAGAATTACAAAAAAATCCCACAGATCTTAAAACATCAAAAGAGATTAAAATTCTACGTAAACAAATATTGATAACACTGACAGAAGAAATAGAAAGAAAGTTGAAGTATTGGCTGGCTTACAAACTAAGGCAAAAAAGAGAGAAAAAAGCAATAACAAAGATGGCAAAAATTTCTATACAGAACAAAGTAAAATCTTGAAAGCATTCCATAATTTTTTCACAAAATTGTATAAAGATGTAATTGATATAAGCAGAATACAACAGTATCTTAGCAACATAGACATAAATAAAATAAATGAGGAACAAAAAACTCTTCTGCATGAACCAATATCTATGTCAGAATTAATAAATGCAATCAAAACCAGCAAAAATGGTAAACCCCTGGACAGGCCGGACGGCTTTATTTCAATTTACTATAAAAAGTTGCAAAAAGAGTTATTAGAACCATTAAAAGACGTGATGAATAGTTTAAGGGAAGATAAATTTCCTCATATGTGGAAACAAGCGATAATAATTCTCATTCCAAAAAAAGAAAGAGATTTAACATTGTTGAAGGATTATAGGCCGATCTCTCTGCTGAACAGCAATTATAAGTTATTTGCCAGTATTTTAGCAGAGAGATTGAAAAAAAATATTCGTGTCAGTGATTCACAGTGATCAAAGAGGTTTCATCCCCAAAAGACATCTTAAGGACAATATTAGACATATTCATAATTTGGTGGAGTTTCATGATTTTCATAATGAAAAGAAATTCGCTCTTTTTTCTTGTACATTGAAAAGGTATTTGACAATGTGGCATGGAATCTATTGTTTAATGTGCTAGAGAAAATGGACATGGTAAATAGTTTTATTAAGTGGGTTAAAACAATCTATTCAGAACAATATGGTCAAATAAGCATAAATGGAGATCAGAACAAATTAACATCGGTAAAGGGAAAAGACAGGGGCGTCCTCTTTCCCCTTTACTATTTGTGATTGTTATGGAGGTTTTTTTGCAGAGCATAAGAGGAAACCCGAAGATTAGGGGGAGTAAAATAAAAAACACTCATCATAAAACAAGAGCCTTTGTGGATGATCTGATGGTATCAATTAGTGAATCAATAGATGATGCCAAGGAGTTAATATCTGAATTTAAAAAAATTGAATCAATCTCTGGGTTGAAAATTAATAGAGATAAATCAACAATATTAACAAAAATATTTACAGAAGACAAGGTTGTCAAAGAGAATATGATTAAATGGACACAGAACTTTGGTTCCACACTTGATTTTGACCCATGGGAATGTATGTGGGAGAAAAGGCTGAGTTATACCTGTTGCCAAAATGTAAAAGAGAGTTTTTACAAGATTTACTTTAGGAAGTATTTGATGCCAGACAAGCTGTGTAAAATATATAAAAATTGTAGTAATCTATGCTGGAAATGTGGGAAAGAAAAGGGCTCCATTTTTCACATGTGGTGGACATGTGGAAAAGCAAAAAAATACTGAAAACAAATATATTTTGAAATCAAAAAAATTTTTTTAAAATTGATTTAAAATTTTTGCCAGAAATCTTTTTGTTAAATATGATAGATGATGATTTTGAAGAGAGATGTAGTAGTGATAGGCGACTTCAACTATCCTGATATTTGCTGGAAGTCAAACTCAGCAAAATCCTCAAGGTCTAGCAAATTCCTCACTTGCCTGGAAGACAATTTCATGGTCCAAAAGGTGGAAGAGGCAACAAGGGGGTCAGCTATTTTAGATCTGATCCTAACCAACAAGGAGGACTTGGTTAATGGGGTGCAAGTGGTGGGATCATTAGGTGGAAGTGACCATGTTCTCCTGGAGTTTGTAATACAGTGGAAAGGAGAAGCCAGGCAGAGTCAGACACGCATCCTAGACTTTAGGAGAGCGGATTTCAGTAAACTTAGAGAAGTATTGAGGGCGATTCCATGGTCAGAAATACTAAAAGATAAAGGAGTTCAGGACGGATGGGACTTTCTCAAAAGGGAGATACTGAAGGCACAATTTCAAACAGTTCCAGTGAGAAAGAAAAACGGGAGGTGTCTCAAGAAACCAGGATGGATGACTAAGGAACTTTCAACCGAGCTAAGTTTGAAACGGAACATGTATAAGAAATGGAAAAAGGGGGAAATCACGAAAAAGGAATTCAAAGAAATAGCAGGCATGTGTAGGGGTAAAGTCAGAAAAGCTAAAGCGCAGAATGAACTCAGGCTTGCTAGAGAGGTTAAGAACAATAAAAAGGGCTTTTTTGGATATGTCCGCAGCGAGAGGAAGAAGAAGGAAACGGTAGGGCCACTGCGTGGAGAAGATGGCAAAATGCTAACAGGAGATAGAGAAAAGGCAGAATTACTCAACACCTTCTTTGCCTCAGTCTTCTCAGAAAAGGCAAAGGATGCTCAACCTGAGGATAATGGAGCAGAGAACAGAATAGGGGAATTTCAGCACAGAATAAGTAAAGAGATAGTAGAGGAACACCTTGTTAATCTAAATGAATTTAAGTCTCCGGGACCAGATGAACTCCATCCAAGGGTATTAAAAGAACTGGCAAAAGTAATATCGGAGCCATTGGCAATCATATTTGAAAACTCCTGGAGAACAGGAGAGATCCCAGCAGACTGGCGAAGGGCAAACGTTGTCCCCATCTTCAAAAAGGGGAAAAAAAGAGGATCCCAACAATTATCGTCCAGTTAGTCTGACATCAGTTCTAGGAAAGATTCTGGAGCAAATCATTAAACAGAGAGTCTGTGAACATCTAGATGGCAATGCCATAATCACAAAAACTCAACATGGGTTTCAGAGAAACAAGTCATGCCAGACAAATCTAATCTCTTTCTTTGATAAAATTACCAGCTTGGTAGATGAAGGGAATGCTGTGGATATAGTATATCTTGATTTCAGTAAGGCCTTTGACAAGGTTTCCCATGACATTCTTGCAAACAAGCTTGTAAAATGTGGGCTAGACAAAGGAACTGTTAAATGGATCTGTAATTGGTTGACTGGCCGAACCCAAAGGGTGCTCAACAATGGCTCCTTTTCATCCTGGAGAGAAGTGACCAGTGGGGTCCCACAGGGCTCTGTCCTCGGCCCAGTGCTATTCAACATCTTTATCAATGACCTGGATGACAGAATTGGGAGCATACTTATCAAATTTGCAGATGACACCAAATTAGGGGGAATAGCTAATACCCCAGAGGACAGGATCAAGATTCAAAATGACCTGAATAGACTAGAAAGCTGGGCCAAAGCTAACAAAATGAAATTCAATACAGAGAAATGTAAGGTATTGCACTTAGGGCGGAAAAATAAAATGCACAGATATAGGATGGGTGACACCTGGCTGAATGAAACTACTTGTGAAAGGGATCTAGGAGTCCAAGTAGACCACAAGTTGAACATGAGTGAACAGTGTGATGCGGCAGCTAAAAAGGCCAATGCTATTTTGGGCTGCATTAATAGAAGTATAGTGTCTAGATCAAGAGAAGTAATAGTGCCACTGTATTCTGCTTTGGTCAGGCCCCACCTAGAATATTGTGTCCAGTTCTGGGCGCCACAATTCAGAAAGGACATTGAGAAACTGGAGTGTGTCCAAAGGAGGGCGACAAAAATGGTGAAGGGTCTGGAAACCATGCCCTATGAGGAACGACTTAGGGAGCTGGGGATGTTTAGCCTGGAGAAAAGAAGGTTAAGAGGTGATATGATAGCCCTGTTTAAATATTTGAAAGGATGTCATATTGAGGAGGGAGCAAGCTTGTTTTCTGCTGCTCCAGAGAACAGGACCCGGAACAATGGATGCAAGATACAGGAAAAGAGATTCCACCTGAACATTAGGAGGAACTTCCTGACAGTAAGGGCTGTTCGACAGTGGAACGCACTTCCTCGGAAGGTGATAGAGTCTCCTTCCTTGGAGGTCTTTAAACAGAGGCTGGATGGCCATCTGTCAGGGGTGCTTTGATTTGGATTTCCTGCATAGCAGGGGGTTGGACTGGATGGCCCTAGTGGTCTCTTCCAACTCTACGATTCTATGATTCTATGATTCTATGATTCTATGATGATGTAGAGGAAAAAATGGGTAAAACAGAATTTTATATGTTATCGGTAGCAAGAGTAGTCTATGCAAAGAACTGGAAGAAAGAAGAAATCCCATCAATCGAAGATTGGCTTTTAAACTCTTAGGAGTTTATAAGATGGGAGGAATTTCTCTTTATTTTAAATGGAGCCAACTGGAGCCAACTTGGATTCACGTGAATTTGCTAGTTTAGCGAATTTACGTGAATTCCTATTGCATTCGGAATGCGTTCAGAATGACATCCCATAACCTGAAAATGACCGCCCATTGCCCGAAATTATGTGAGATGCTTTAATACGAAATATCGTAAAACCCATGATTGCGTTCGGATTGCCATTAGATTATACTTCCAATTTCCGTTGTCTGGTAAACTCCCTAGACTTCCTGGAAATGGACAAATTATCTACAGGAATAAGGAATGAAAATACTAGCAAATGCAAACAAGATTGGGAAGAAATAGTAGACTATCTTCAAACGAAGTGGGGGGAAACAATACGAGGGGGTATCCAACAGTTTTAATAATCACCTTTTAAAAAAGTTGACAGAACATTTGTTTTGATTTGTAGTTGTTAACTTATCTCTATGTAGTCACTATCTAGATTTATACATTTTTTCCCAGGGTATCTTGACCCTCTGAATACCTGATACTGTAGAAATCTGCAGATTGCGCCTTACGCGGGGGTATCATAAAGTAATAATTATCACCTGGAAGTTATTATGGCATATTGATGAAATTTTGTCAGTGTCATTATTGGTCCTTCAGTGCACGTTGCTGAGAAAATCAGCTCATTGCGTCCTTAATTTTTGTGACCGGCTCTGCCAGAAGTGACTGAAGTGTAAAATCCTCGTCGGGCGCAATCTGCAGACTTCTACAATATCAGGTATTCCGAGGGTCATGATACGCTGGGAAAAATGCTCGAGAGACTAAAAACATTTCAACCAATTTGCCTAAAATTTAATAAAGCTGGATTTTATGGACCAGTTTGACAAGATTTTTCCAAAACTGTGGTGTCATGCACCAACCCCACCTCTTCTTTTCTGTCTCCAGTCTTGTCTGTATTAGCAGGGGCAGCCTAAGGAGGACTTCAGTGAAAGATCCTAACCCAGGGACATGGGCAGAGGAGCAGGCTCTGGCTTGGTCTTGACTTTTGAACCCCTTCTTGGCTTGGAGGTCCATCATGATTCCAAGCCATGAAGGGGTTCAAAAGTCAAAACTAAGTCAGACTTCTCAGAGCTGGTGAGACACATTAAACTTCCTGCCTTCCAGAAAACTCACATGGGCCACACACACTACAGTTTCTATAACTGTCAGGTTATGACAAGCAGAGTATTTCATGTGAAGACAGAGCAGTTAAAGTGGAATATAAGGGTGTAGTGCGGCAATCCAGTCTACGATTCTGGAGGACCTAGTGAAAATGCTTCTCTGGGCATTTCTAGGTCCTCCAATGCAATTCTACGGTCAACTTCTGGTTGATGTTGAGCATCAAGTTGCATTGGAGGACTAGGGCTGCGTTCACACTGGAGAAACAAACCGGTTTAAGTGGCATGGCTCAATGCTGTGAAATTCTGGGAATTGTAGTTTGTTGTGCTCTGTTGAGCTCTGCTCCGCTCTGGGCCCCACAACAAACTACAATTCCCAGAATTTCACAGCATTGAGCCATGCCACTTAAACCGGTTTGTTTCTCCAGTGTGAACGCAGCCCTAATTTCCCACTTTCACCAGGAATCCTGTGCCCTTAACCCTGGCAAATGCGGAGGGCCCAGTGTATATCTCTACATTATATCCCTAGCAAATTCAGGGCATGTTTATATTATTGACACGCCACTACTTTTTGAAAGAGGGTGCTATAAATGGCCTTTAACTATTGAATATTGCTGTGGAATGTTCTGGAAGAAGCAGAGTCCTTCCCGCTTCATCTGCAACCCACAGGAGGTGAAGGCTGCATCTGCACTGCGGAAATAATCCAGTGTGACACCACTTTTAACTACCGTGGCTCAATGCTGTGGAATTAAGGGGGCTGCAGTTTTGTGAGCCTTCCCTGTCAGAGGCCTATGGTACCACCACAAACAATAGTTCCCAGAATTCCACGGCATCGAGCCATATATCAGTTAAAGGGCTGCCAAACTGGATTATTACTGCAGTGCGGATGCTGCCAAAGATAAAATGGCTTTAAACAAAAAAAAAGTTAACTTTGGTTGCATCCGCACTGCAGGAATAATCCAGTCTTGACGCCGCTTTAACTGCCCTGGCTCAGTGCTATGGAATTCTGGGAAACTGTACTTCTGTGAGGCACTGAGCCTTCTCTGTCAGAGGAAGCTCTGGTGCCACAACGAACTACATTTCCCAGAATTCCATAGGATGGAGCCATTGCAGTTAAAAGTGGTGTCAAACTGGATTATTCCTGCAGATGCGGCCTTCCTGATCCAACTCCCAAAACACAGGCCCTTATGGCACTACTCTCTTAAATCGTTGCTGATTCACTTTAACTGCTCTCTGGATGCCTCCTGTTGCATTCTGGGACTTGTAGTTTAAGGAGGGACTTTTAGACTATTCAGCCAGAGAGCTCCTAGGCGTCACTGAACTACAAAGCCCAGAATGCAACAGGAGGAGGCAGCCAGAGCAGTGAGAGCCACCTAGCCCTGCTTTCAGAGTGGGGTGTAGGAGTGCCATAAGGTCCACACTGCAGAAACAATCCAGTTTGGGACCGCTTCAACTGCCCTGGCTCAGTGCTAGGGAATCCTGGGAACTGTAGTTAATTGTGGCACCAGAGCACTCCTTGACAGAGAAGGCTTAATGTTTCTGTTTTGGACCTTGGTCTGTTTCCTTTTTTAAAATATTCCTTCTGGCCTCCAGCCACCAGAGGTCGCTGGGGAGGCAGAGGGCGGCACCGCCGCTCTAGGCCTTGCAGCAGCCGTAGCAGCCGTTTCCCGCTGTGCTGACGTCACTCGTGCGCGCCTCCTTCTCCTCTCAGGAAGGAGGGGACTAGAGTCAGTCACGGCCGGGAAGCGAAAGTGAAGACTCGTGTCGTTGTCTTCGGCGCAGCAGCAGAGTTGAGGGGAGTTGTCCGTCGTCGGCCTTCCTGCTCCTGGTTCCAGCCTCCCTCCCCTTTCCCTCCAGTGAGTCTCCCGGTGGGTTCATGAGTCTCTCCAACAGCCCTCACTGTCAGGAAGTTCCTCCTAATGTTGAGGTGGAATCTCTTTTCCTGCAGTTTGCATCCATTGCTCCGTGTTCTTGTCTCTGGAGCAGCAGAAAACAAGCCTGCTCCCTCCTCAATGTGACATCCCTTCAAATATTTGAACAGGGCGATCATATCACCTCTTAACCTTCTCTTCTCCAGGCTAAACATCCCCAGCTCCCTAAGGCGTTCTTCATAGGGCATGGTTTCCAGACCCTTCACCATTTTAGTCGCCCTCCTTTGGACACGCTCCAGTTTCTCCACATCCTTTTTGAATTGTGGTGCCCAGAACTGGACACAGTATTCCAGGTGGGGCCTGACCAAAGCAGAATAGAGTGGCACTATTACTTCCCTTGATCTAGGCACTATACTTCTGTTGATGCAGCCTAAAATTGCATTGGCCTTTTTAGCTGCTGCATCACACTGTTGACTCATGTTCAACTTATGGTCCTTACTTGAACTCCTAGATCCCTTTCACATGTTGTCTCATTCAGCCAGGTATCCCCCATTTTATATCTGTGCATTTCATTTTTCCTCCCTAAGTGCAGTACCTTACATTTCTCCATGTTGAAATTCATTTTGTTAGCGTTGGCCCAGCTTTCTAGTCTATTCAGGTCATTTTGAATTTTGATCCTGCCGTTGATCATGTTTGTTCCTTCAGCTTATTACTTCCCTAGGATTAGACACTATACTTCTTTCTGTCGATGCAGCCTAAAATCTCATTGTTCAGAGGAGGTTTGCCATGGCCTTCCCCTGAAGCTGAGAGAGTGTGACTTCTGGCCCAAGGTCACCCAGTGGGTTTTCATGGCCGAGTCAGGATTCGAACCCTGGTCTCCAGAGCATTGGCATCCCTAGGGTTGGTGTCACCCCCTTTCCACCCTTGACCTCCTCCCATTTCACACCATACAGAGCAATGTGGCCAGGATGGATGAACTCTATTAAGGAAGTCACTATGGGTTTTATGGGGTTGCAGGGATTAAGCAGAGCAGTGGAGGATAGAAGGTCTTGCAGGTGTCTCATCCATAGGATTTCCATGCATCAAGATCAACCCGAGGGCAGCTAACAACAACAAAGACCAGTCCTTTGCAATGATTTTTTTTGCACTAATGTTCCTCATCAATCATTAATTCCCATACATACCACTCAGCGTCATTCTAACACAGCAGAGTCTCGATTATCCGACATAAGCGGATAGTTGGATAGCCAAAAATGTCGGATAATCCAGAGGGTCCAAGAAAAGCCTTGAAATCACTCTTGTGATGCACCGTATAAACAGTTCAGTCCTCTGAAAATGCAAAGAAATCAGTGATCCTTTCCTGCAGATCGTCAGATAATCCAGAATGTCGGATTACCAGATGTCAGATATTCAAGACTATTGTAGTTGTGACGCAAAACAACTAACCAAATTGAAAATATACCTTCAAATTGCAGCATTGTATGCACAACCTAAACGTGTCTACATACGCATAGTGAAGGTCTGATTAAAATGTGATGTTTGTTTTAAAGAAAATTTTAAAAGAATAATTAAAAAAAAATTTTTTTTGAAATTTTAATTTTTTAAAAAATGCTGGGGTCTCTCCTTTCTCCTTCAACTGAGCTTCACCCCCACTCCCACCATCTTTTAAAGCATTTTAAAGGGAGGCAGATGAATGCCACAGCCCGTTTCTGTCAAAAAAGTAGTCGTTTGAGGAGCAATGGTGTCACCCCCCCCTTTAGGATGTCACCTGTTACAGTCTGAACCCCCCCCCCCCACACCTTCCTAGTGACACCATTGCTCCAGAGTTATAGTCCAGCACTCAAACCAGGCTGGCTGTCACAATCATGAGCCCTCTTTCTTCATTATATGCCCCGTTCACCCTCCCTGACAGCCCCGTGTAAGATGCCTGCGCTCCCTCCCTCCTGGACAGTGGTTCCCAAACTTTGCTTCTCCAGGTGGTTTGGACTTAAGCAAAGAGGGATTTCCTGACAGTAAGAGCTGTTTGACAGTATTTGAAGGTGTGTCACATTGAGGATGGAGCAAGCTTGTTCTCTGCTGCTCCAGAGACTAGAACACGGAACAATGGATGCAAGCTACAGGAAAAGAGATTCTACCCGAACATTAGGAGGAACTTCCTGACAGTAAGGGCTGTTTGGCAGTGGAGCACACTCCCTCGGAGAGTGGTGGAGTCTTCTTTGGAGGTTTTTAAGCAGAGGGTGGATGGCCATCTGTCGGGGATGCTCTGATTGAGAGTTCCTGCATGGCAGGGGGTTGGACTGGATGGCCCTTGAGGTCTCTTCCAGCAATGGTGGTGCAGCCACTCATACTCAGGCTTGTAAGTTCAATACCAGCCAGGAACTCAGGAGTGCATCCTTTTGAGGTCTTCAAAATGAGTATCCAGCTTGATGGGGGCAATTAGCTTACACTTTGTAAACCGCTTAGGGAGTGCTTAAGTGCACTGATAAGTAGTATAGAAATGTACTTGCTATTGCTATGAACTTTCTGACTGTTGACTAAGGTGACTGAAGATGCTGGGATTTGAGTACAAAAAACCTGGAGGACCAGAGTTTGGGAATCCCTGTTCTAGGACAGGATTGCACTACACTGCTATTGAGCTATGATTCCACTTTTACTGCTATGCCTGCCTTAGGGGTTTGTAGTTTATTTCTACATGGCAGAAATAATCCAGTTTGACACAGCTTTAACTGCCATGATTCAGTGCTGTGGAATCCGGGAAACTGTAGTTTTGTGAAATACTTAGGCCTTCTCTGTCAGAGAACTCTGGTGCCATAACAAGCTACAGTTCCCAGGATTCCACAACATTGAGTCATAACAGTTAAAGTGGTGTCAGACTGGATTATTTCTGCAGTGCAGATGCAGCCCTAGTGAGGCTGAAGAGCTCTCTGGATGAGAATTCTAGATGCCTTCCCCTAAACTACAAATCCCAGGTTTCCACAGGAGGCAGCCCTACAGTTAAAGTGGAATTATAGCTGCTCTACAACAGTGTTGTGCAGTATCAGTCAGCTGCCGTTGCTTTGTGTGATAGCTCTCCAGCTCTCTGTTCACCAAAGTTTGGGATTCTAAACATGTTGTTTGTTGTGTTCCTCCAAGTAATTTTTGACTCATGGCAACCTTAAGGCTTTACTTGGCAAGTTTCTTCAGAGGGGGGTTGCCATTGCCATCCTCTGCAGGTGAGAGAGTGTGACTTGCCCAAGGTCACCAAGTGGTTTTTTTTATGCTCAAGCGGGGAATCGAATCCTGGTCTGTAGAGCTGTCCAATTGTAGAGCTGTCCAATGCTCTAACCACTAAGCTGTGTTGCCCCTCTGATTCTAAACATACTTCCCAAGAAATACATTCTGATGAATAAAGTGGAGTTTACTCTAATCTAGTACCTGAACCATATCTTCTTTTCCACCTAGGTTACTCTCGGGTGAAATGCCTTGTTCTGATCATGTCTTTAGTAAGATTATTGCTCCCCTCCCTGTCTGGGGTAAAAAAGAAATAAATCTACATTAGCTTTGTTGTCTTCCTTTGAAAAGTGCCTGATTTTTTAGATTTGGGTTCTGTAAAGACCAGTGAGTCAGGTAAAATTGAGGTTCAAAGCACACTGCAGAAATAATCCGGTTTAACTGCCCTGGTTCACTGCTAGGGAATTCTGGGAATTGTAGTTTTGAGAGATTTGGCCTTCTCCAGAGAGCTCTGATGCACAATAAACTACAATTCCCAGGATTTCCTAGCACTGAGCCAGGGCAGTTAAAGCAGTCTCAAACTGGATTATTTCTACAGTATGTTTTTGACCTGAGCTGAAACCATGCCTATAGGTTTTCTTCACTTTCTTCTGGGAAGTTAAGCATGGCATTGAGGACAGCATATTCCTTCAGAATAAAGTTATGAGGCTGTACCTCAATGACACTGTAATGTTTCAAAGGTAATAAAGCTGAGAGCTCATTGATTGCATTAACCTGAGTTGGAATAATAAATCCACTCATCTGAGAGTGAAATGAGAATGGAATCTAAATGTGTGTATGGATTTGTGCTGTGAAATTTACACCAGAGTGGCTGAAGAACAGTTTGTAACACTTTTAAAATTGGCTGCAACATCAATCTCTGATACTCAGAAAGGATAATTAGAACCTAAGAAACCTTGTTAGTGCCTATATGCTTTTTTGTTTTTACTTTTTACATTTATTTAAGTTATATTTTTGTACAAGTACAATTGGTTTCACTTGTCCCATACAGTTCAATATAGTATAGTAGTTATTTTTTCTCCAAGTTTTAATAACTCAGGATTTCAAAATTTAGGAACAGATTGTACAACTCTTGCGTGGTCATAGCTATTCAGTTGCACCGTTCATGCTAGATATGATGGTTTTGATTATTAGTAACTGTATTATTAAAATATATACAAACTCATCTGTCAGGGCTCTTTAATTGTGTATTCTTGCATGCAGAGGTCTGGATGTGATGGCCCTTGAGGTCTCTTTCAACTCTATGATTCATACAGTATTATAATTTCACACATCCAAGTTTTCTGGATTCCTTATTTAAATTGGTACGTTATATGGTTTTCAAAATACAAAATAGATGTCAAACTGGTTATATATTTAGGGTCTCATTTGTTTTTGGCATTCTGTGACATTAAACATGTTTACAGCTTAATCTGATCTATATTTAGTCATAAATGACTCTACTGAATCTAGTGAAACACATAGCATTGTTTTCTGTATGTTTATCCAGCAATAAGTCTCACTTATTAACACATCTTTCTTCTTAGAAAGTGTGTTTAGAATTGCAGTCTTACATTGCATTTGTATTGTAGTTACTTGGATCTAAGCCTCACTGACAGTAGTGAAACTTGTGTTAGGCTGCATTTATACTGCAGAATGAATGCAGTTTGACACTGCTTTTATTGCTATGGCTCAGTGCTATGGAATTCTGGGAAGTTTTGTGATATTCTTATCTGTCAGAGAGCTCTGATGCCACAGTGAACTACATAGCCCAGGGTTCCATAGGATGGATCCACAACAAGTGGTGTCAAACTGCATTAATTCTGCAGTGTGGCAACAGCCAATGTAAACAAGAACGATTGCTATTTTTCCCTTGCAAGTGTGGTTAGAATTACAGCCTGTTACAAATAAGCTCCACTAAGTAAGTGGCTGTCTTTCAACATATAATGATTGTTGTATAATGAAAACATACTATGATGAAGCCTATTTTGACTTTGCTAATGAAATGGAGAGGGGCACTGTTCAGTTCATCATTCCCTTTCGTTATTGTTAATTTTTCTGGCTTATTTTCTTCATATTTCAGACAAACAGTCTTGCACAGCCATTCTCACTCTTTCTATCCTGGAGGAACCCTTGACATAATTTTCCCATCTCAGAGAATCACCTCTATAAAAAAGCCCCAAAAAGGTTTTTCCCTCAAGTCATGATCTCTTGCAGAATCCTCAGAAACCTGTCATAGAACTCTAGGGTTCTGGGGAATCCTAGCTGAGAAACTCTGGCCATGCATATATAGAGGAAACATTTTATTTGTAATGAACACTGTATACAGAAGAGCTGATATTCCGCACCCTTAAAGCTCTATGGTGAGTTTAACTGGAAATGTGTTTTCTATTTGGTTTCTTTCTTGCAGTAAAAATGAAGCGAAGAGCAGAACCTGAATATAGCAGCCCACAAAAAAGGCAGAAGAAAAGGATAGAAGAGTTGGGTCTGACTCTCAGCTCCACATCAGATGATGAAACTCAGCTTACTAATCATGCAGCTCAAGGTAATTCAAGAAGTTTCTTTGCAGCTAGCTTCCTTGTGCTCAGTATGTACTGCTGTTTTTATCCTAAAGGAGGAGAGGTTTTTTTTTGTTTTGTTTTTTGTTTTAAACTTAGAAGTGTAGTTCTCAGTGAGCTGGTAAACTAGTGGTTGGCTATAATCTGCAGGTGATCCAGCCTGGATATCGTTTATCTCTCCATTGCAATTGTGGTGTAAATCTGCATTTGTGGAAGTAAGTTGATGGACCATTCCAATCAGTGTTTTTGGGTGGGTGGTAAATATTTCTTGATCTTGTTTTCTTTCCTGCTGGCCTTCATCATTCTTTTTGGATAATAATTTTTTAATCACATATTTTAAATGAACAATAAAATGTTATTAAAAAGAATGTGTCTTAAATTATGTCCCTGAAAAAATACTTAGGGTCATTTTTTTACTGGCTCTTTCTGCTGGTTTTGTACCTTTCTCCTAAAATGAACACATTAATAACAAAGTGCCAGGTTTATATACCTGAATTACTTATTGACTGCATGGCATCCACCTTTTTTCAGCACACTCTTACACACTTGATTTTTGTGAAGCAGGGACATATTTTTAAACATAATAAAGTCAGCCCTCTTCATTTGCAGCTTTGACTTTTGCGGCTTTGATTAATATGTTTTCTTTAGGAATCTCTACATCCTCCAGCCTGACTCTATGGCCAACTTTTATGAGAAGATGCACTGGAGGACCTAGAGATTCCTAGAGAGAATACTTCGCTAGGCATTTTAGGTCTTCCAGCTCAATTCTGTGGTTTTTTTTTTAATTTGTGGTTTTTCCGCTTTCATGAGGGTAGTGTGTCCCTAACCCTAGTGAATATGGAGGGCCCACTCTATATCTAATTTTGGAATACAACATGAAATGTGTATTAGCTTTCTAAATGGAGATGCAAGATAGGAATTGGTGCTGTTACTTAGTAGTGACACCACATTTCCAAATTCCCAAGTGACCTCTCCTAGGAATGTACATGTTAAAAACTACAGAACAGGATAGGGAAAAAAAGAGGCTCAGTGGCACCATAGGACGGTGGCAAAAGTGTTAAAAATCCTCCAGCTACTGTTTCTGAAATGATTAAGAAGATTATGAAATCTTCTGAAGGAAACAGTAATAAAAGTAATTCAAAAGGTGCTACCAGGGAACAGATCTTATCTAACTATCAGAGGAATTTACAGGCCAAAGGTTCCCTGTCTGTGGTGTAAACATTATTCTTGTGTGGTTTGACTTGGTGACCTGTGTTTCTGGATTGTGAATAACAAAATATTGAGATAGTGCTGCTCAGGAAATGCTGTGTCTTTTCTCTGTCTGTTTTCAGAGTCTTCCACAAGCAGCAGTGAGTCTGACACTGAGAACAATGAGAGACGCCCAGTTCTTGGCTCTTTCAGCAATAAATTCAGTGCTGATTCTCTTGTGGAGGGCACATCTTCCCGCTACTCCATGTATAACAGCGTCTCTCAGAAACTCATGGTAGGTCCAAGCTCTCTCTGGAACATGATATTGAAACCAAATGGGAAAATATGTGTGGTGTCCTTGCTATATGCTTGGGAAGTTTTCATGCTGCATATTGTTGAATTCCAAGAGCATAATTATAGCTACAACAGCTCAGCAGAGCAGTGGAGGATAGGGAGGTTTGGAGATGTCTCATCCACAGGGTCACCATGAGTCAGGATCAACTTGAGAGCAGTTGACAACAACATCAAAATTAATAGCTTTCATTATTAGCAGTCTGTTTCTAACTGTGTCAGATGTGGGAAAAGAGTTTTTAAAAGCAGGGACATGTTGGAAGGTAGTTTAGAAATGAGTGAATATTGTTCTGGGTAGTACCTTCAGTTGCTACTAGATGGAAAGTACTCACTGAACCAAACAGGTATATCTCTGCCCTTCCATATGTGTTTCCTGTCATTATGCCCTTTTATCTTTTTGCACACGTTTGGGCACAAGACATGTGGCATTGTTATTGTTGTGTATGAGTTCTAGTTGTTTCTGACTTACGACAACCCTTAGGTGAACCTGTCACATGGTTTTCCTGGCAAGATTTTTTCAGAGGGGGCTTGCCTTTGCTTTTATATGAGGCTGAGAGAGGCACCCAATGGGTTTTCATGGCCAAGTGGCATTCAAACCTTAGTCTCCAGATTCATAGTCCAGTGCTAAAATGATTACAACATTAGCTCTCATAGGGGTAGGTTTTAGAATTAAATAGGGTTTATCAGTATAATAAACACTGTTATTTTAGGAGGTGTTAAATCTCTTTCTCAGCTTTGATGCTGGCATGATTCAGTGCCAGAGAGATCTGAATTAGAGACATCTAATAGATGAATATAATATTTTTTTTACAAGTAGTGCAGTCTTCAATATTTTCAAAATATGTCAGAGTCCGTTTCTACTGCTTAGCCCCCCTCATTCTTATGTTCTCTAGGCTATCAGAATTTCAGATGGATTCTGAGCTCAACGAATCTTTGAAATAGATTTTTATATAAGTGCAATTCATTGTTTGAGGCCAGTGGGGTTGTGTTGCAGTCTGGTGCTGTGCGGTTTAACATCAGAGAGAGAGAGAGGAGGAGAAGAGAGAACTTTCAGGGACCTTTTTGAAATTCAGAATATTTCCTTCTTGGCAAGTGTGGAAAGACTTCAGCGAAGTGTTACTTAGGTTTCACAAAGACTTATCTGTTGATAAATCTTTGTATTTCTTTCATAGGAAATTGAAATGCAAATATTAATTTGTTTTAGATGAAACAAAAAGTAATTTAGTGGTACTTTGATAGTAATAATTTGGCCTTCTTTCTTAGTTGCATGGGCAGAAATTATGTTATTTTTTACATGTGATAAAAATTGGGGAGAAAAGCAATTTCTTGAAAGTCTGCATTTTCAGAGAAGGAAATGTGCTTTAATCTGGCCTGCATTATTTTGGTTCTGAATCGTGGAAAGAACATATTGCAATCTAAGTACAGGAACAGAATAGCTGAGGTTTTGGAGAGACAGAAATGGAAATGGAAACTGGCTAAAGTTAGAATATTGATAGTTAACCTGATGGAAAGAATAAAATGTGAGTTAGGTACACCTGATACAGATATATATCTGCTTGAAGAAAATTTTAATTTGCTGACAGCAAAGGAAGAAATTCTAGATCCGAGCATTGGGGTTTTGATAACTGAGCTGAAGGACTTGGAGAGGCAGGTGGAGGCAGCGCAGAATTACAAGATTCATATCATCACATGGAAGACTGAGGCAATAGAGCAATTAATGGAAAGGGATAGAATTGCTCTTTACCTTCAGGAACAGGAGAGTCCCTGATGATTAAACTCGAAGAGTGGATGTTTAAGAGATTTTGTAGCAATAGCCAGTCCAGCCCAGAATTTTGAAGCGAATCTGAAACCTCTGTTGAACAGAAGATCAGACTAAGAAAGGGAGGAAAATGTAATTACCTAAAATGGAAGGCACCAGAGACCACAAGAGTCTCCCAACAGAATGAAATTCAGTCCTGACAAAAAATGGGGTTAAGCCAAAGATGATGATGCTATTTAACATCTATATGAAGCTGCTGGGTGAGATCATTCGGAGGCATGGAGCTCAGTGTCATCAGTACACTCAGCTATATTTCTCCATGACCAGATCGTCCACTCAGACTTCAGATGGTGTCTCTCCATCTTGCAGTGGTAATGGATTAGATGAGGAAAAACAGATTGAAGCTAAATCCAGACAAAACAGAGGTACTGACAGTCGTTGGCCTGAAACCAGGTCTGGGAATACAACTCCCAGTCCTAGATGGAGTCACACTCTCCTCGAAGGACTCTGTTCGCAGTCTGGGGGTACTCCTAAATTCATCGCTCCACATGACCAGTCAGGTGAATGTGACAGTCAGGAGTGCCTGCTACCAGCTTCGGATGATATGCCATCTGCACCCTTTTCTGGAAATGAGGGACCTGGAAACTGTGGTACACACTCTGGTAACCTCATGCTTAGATTACTGCAACACACTCTACATGGGGCTACCCTTGTGCTTAACCCGGAAACTCCAGTTCGTCCAAAATATGGCAGCCAGGCTTGTTACCGGAACACCCAGGAGAGAGCACATAACACCTGTGCTCAAATCTCTCCACTGGCTACCGATTAGTTTCCGGGCACAGTACAAGGTGTTGGTTTTAACCTTTAAAGCCCTACATTCCTTGGCACTATCCTATCTTAGGGAGCGCCTCTCCCCATATGAGCCCCCTCGCACGCTCTGGTCCTCTGGGAGGAATCTGTTACAGCCCATGAAGACCAGGCTGTCGCAGACCTCTCAGGTGGCCTTTTTAGCTATCGCTCCCAGGCTGTGGAATGACCTGCCGGATGAGATGCGTCTTATTATGACCCTGGACGGCTTTTAAAAAGCTGCAAAGATGCATCTCTTCCTGCAGGCCTTTCCGGATGATGGCTAATCTCTCCTGGTCTCCAATGACACCTATCCAGCTCTCCCAGCCACACATCAGGTGCCACCTTCAGGTTTCCCAAGAATGTTGATTTTAATACATTGTACTGTATTGGTTTATTACTATTTATTTTAATTCTGTTTTTAATTCCATTTTAAGGGGTGGGAGGTAGAGATCAGGTTGTACCTTTTTAATTGTACTTGCTTTTTAACTTGTTGTACCCCACCCCGATTGCTCGTTCAGAGGGGAGGGTTATAAATAAAAATTTATTATTATTATTATTATTATTATTAATATAAACATATCAAGGATAGAATAAAAACTGGGCTGCTACATGGTCTGCTGTAGCATTGAATACAGTGGCTAAAGAAATAGTTTGCTCTGATGCAGAAGAGTGTTATTTCCTCAGAAAGAAAGTGAAGCCGAATGAATGCAGCAGATGTTTTATATATCTTGGAGAGGACCAGATAGTTTCAGCTTGTCTCGGAGCTAATTTTGACACTCCTGGATCTGCGTCCGTCTCCACCTTACCAAAATTGTAATGGGGTAAAAGGTGGAAGTGACTAGAAATTTATTGGAAGTCTTTCTTTTCATAAAGCAAGACACTGCACCTAGCTTTAAAGCAGAGATAGGCAATTGTGGAGGGGCCAGGGGCCAAAGATTCACTCCAACACCGACTGTAGATTTCTGCATCAGACCCAGAAATCCCCCCCCCCCCAACAATCAAAATTGGAAGTGACCAGATATTCACTTCTGATTCTGATGGAGGTAAGGTGTCGATGGGGGATGTGGATTTCCTCTGCAAAAACAGGAATCTTGAAAAATTATCAGAATTGTAGTCTGGAATGTCTAGAGGACCAAAGGCTCCCTACTCCTGTTTTGTAGGAGGCTTGTCTGCTGTTGTTTGTTGTTAACTGCCTTCCTGTTAACCTCGACTCATGGTGACCCCATGAATGAGACATTTCCAAGACACTCTATTCTCTACCATTGTGCTCAGGTATGGAAGGTCAGGCTGTGACCTCCCTGATGAGACTAGCCATCTGACATGTGGTCTTTCTCTCTTTCTACCACTTTCTACCTTTCAAATCATTATTGTCTTTTCTAATGAATCATGACTTTATTATGTCGCTGAAGTACTACAGCATCAGTATAGCTATCTTGGCCTCTTCTCTTGCACTACATCTGAAATGAGTTACTGATGTGTTGTCAAGCAGGTTAATCCTGGTAAACTTCCAAGGAACCCATGATTACAGTGGAAGAGAATTTAAATCCTGCTTTAATTGTAAAGCTGCGACAGGTGGAATTTGATCAATTTTTACTGTGTTGCACTAGAACTGTTGTGTGTTTCTGGTGTGTGAATTTATATGAGAATGAACAAGACTGAGAATCAGTCTGTAGTCCTTACCATAATCTTATTCTGTTCCATTGCATTCTGTGCCATCTGCCCAATCTGATATAAAATAACAACAACAATTTATATCTCTCCTTTTTCCCAGTTCAGGAATTAAGGCAGCTTACAACAGTTAAAATACAAATAGGTGAACATTGCAACATACAAAAATGTGATTAAACTATCAAAAAAATTAAAACCTGTTAATTACAAACCATTAAAAGGAAAATAGCATATATATTATCCAGCACATTATGTACGGTCCTTTCCCCTGGAGCAATCAGCCTTCTAAGGCTTGCCAAAGCAAAAAAGAGTTTGCTTTCTTGGGGAAGGATACCAATCTAACTTCTCTGGGAAGGGAGTTCCAGAGCCTGGGAGCATCCATCAAGAAAGCTGTCTCCCATATTTCCCTTGGATGTACCTGTGAAGGTGCTGGGACAGAGAGAAGGGCCTCCTCAGAAGATCTCAAAACATGGGTAGATTCATATGGGAGATTATAGTCCTTCAGATAACCTAGAGTTGAACCTTGTAGGGCTTTAGAGGACATAGCACTTTAAATTGTGCCTGGAAATGGAGTAGCATCCAGTGAAGTTGTTGCAACGGATATTCTGTAGTCAGCCCTGGTAAACCCAGGGCTTTAATGTATTTATTGAATAGGATGGGGGACAGAACTGAGCCCAGAATGGCCTGTACTGGCCAAGGGATGAAGAGATTCCCCCCAGTACCACCTTCTGGGCCCATACCTGCAGGAAGGAACAGAGCCTCAGCAAAATAGTACCACAGGTCCCATCCAAGCAAGGCAGCCCTTAAAGATACCATGGTTGATAATATTAAAAGTTGTCAAGCGGTCCAGCAGAACCAAAAGGGACATATTCCTCCTGTCCTGTTTCTGGCATAGATCATCCACCATGGTCGCTGAAGCTGTCTCTGTCTCATAGCCAGGCCTAAACCCAGATTGAAATAATCTAGATAATCCTGGGACTGGATGGCCACCACACATATGCCCACAAACAGAATATTGGAAATTGTTGTCCAGTACAATGGGATCCAGAGAGGACTTTTTCAGCAATAGTCTTAGAACTGCTCCCTTTGTTGTGTTGGAACTCTGCCTTGTTTTAAAGAGACACTGACTATTCCCTCTATCCACATAGCCAGTCCTCTGTGCTTTTATATGAGCCAGGAACAGCAAGGGCCTAATACACATGGGTTGGTCCTTGCCTTTACAAGATTCCTGTCCACATCCAAGACTTCAACAGAATCACCAACAAAGGCAGCAGGGAATTCCCCAAGAGGCATCTGGATCCATAAGCCTCCTGGGGTGGACTGTCTTAGTAGAGTCCAGAAAGTCTAAACCCATCAAGTAATGTTCTGTCCATGACATCAGAATTATAGACAGTTCCTTCACTCCCAGATCACCATCACTCCACCCAGAACAGAAAATGATGTCTGTAATATGCATGAGTGGGAAAAGATATCACTTGGGACAGTTACATGGCAGACATAAACCCTGAGCTACTTATGATGGGACATTCTCAACATGGACATTGAGATCGCCCAGCACTTACAAGCCAAGCAAACTCCAATACTAAATAATGCAGTTTGAGTCCACTTTAACTGCCATGGCTCAGTGCTATGGAATTCTGGGATGCGTAGTTTTGTGAGATATTTATTGTCTGAGAGCTCTGGTGCTTCAAAAAACTACAAACATCAGGATTCCTTAAGATGGACCCATGGCAATTAAAATGGTGTCAAACGGTATTAGTTCTCCAGTGCAGATGCAGCCCAATTCAGCTAGCTCGGTAGGAGAGACTATTGAGCAGCAAGGTTGTGGCACAACAACCAAATCTGTCCTGGCCACCCAGTTTCAAATGCAGAAGACCGTGAGATAAGGAGCCTGGTCAGGTGGTTGGAATTCCTGTAGTCCACTGCATCTCTACCCTGCCCTCAGATTTCACTTGCTTTTGCACAGAGAATGCCAGTGGACAAAGCTGAGAGAGATTAACACACACAGCCAGCCTAATCCAACCAGGTGTATATGACACACATCCAGGATCAGATCTTGAATGTCAGTGGTTTCATTAATCACTAACCTGGCATTCATCAGCAGCATTTTCAACTCAGGGAGGCTGTTGCCAAGGCTATCCATGATGTTTCAGTTGTGGGGACAGTGAGATGCAACCAGCACTCTGTTCCAAAAAGCTGCTGATACTGCAAATTTGTAGCACAGTCATTGTTTTAAGATGCAGTTTTTAAATGCTTTCTGCTGTTGCTTTAGTTTCATTTTTCTACTTAAGTTGAATGAACTTGAAGGGAGGTAAAGTTTTCTGTTAAGTATATTCATTAAAGATCTCAACCACTTTTTAATCACAGCAGTCCAGTTCCCTAATTTATTATGTTGATCCTTGGCCTGAGCACAGATAGAGATGTATTTACATGCTTGCAGATGTTACCAAATAATCTTTTCTGTTTTGGCCCACAGGCCAAGATGGGGTTTCGAGAAGGCGAAGGACTTGGAAAATATGGCCAGGGGAGGCAGGAGATTGTTGAGGCCTCCCAGCAGAAAGGAAGACGAGGATTGGGGCTGACTCTGAAAGGATTTGATGGAGAGGTGAACATTAACTGGCAGGATGAGCCAGAGGTTTGTATCATGTCTTTTATATTTGTATTATGTCTTTCTTTCTTGGCTACTGTTCTGCAGTAATTTTCCTCTCATATGTCCTATTCATCCATTCTCTCAGTTTTTCTTGTATGTTGGAGAGGTCTGATATATTTCCATTTGTGTCATGCTTAGGTAATGGATATTACAAAATAACTCTAGGGATTTGCAACCTGAAAACCAAAGGCTAAATGTAGTGTTTGACCTACCTAAAGTACCATACAATTTAATGAATGGGATTTATTAGTCATAAATAATGCAAATCCCACTGATTTCTGTGGAACAAGTTTGGGCAGGACTGAAATTGTATAGTATTTAGAGTATTTAGCTCCCATGTAAACCTTTGGCATTCTACATCATTTTGCTTATTCTTTTTTATTATGGCCACAACAAATCGTTTTCCTGCTCATGTGTGGTGTTAAGAAATCATCCAGATTCTTAGAATCTTTATTTGAATTCATTCAAATTCATTATTCATTTAAATTCATTGAGTTTTCAGTCATAAAAACTGTGTAGGAAATGGATTTGGAACTTCTATCCAAGCCGAAGAAGAAGAAGAAGAAGAAGAAGAAGAAGAAGAAGAAGAAGAAGAAGAAGAAGATTTTTGCTGTAATACACAGTTTTCTTCTGAAACCTTTTTTCTTGTTTGCAGGCTAGTGCTTATGAGCAAGTGGATTGGTTCCCAGAATGTACCACTGAAATTCCAGATGCTGAGGAAATGAAGGACTGGATGACCATAGGGAAGGTATTTATAGTTGTAAAGAAAGGGAAAGAAAATTAAGCATTGAATGAATTAAGAATCGAAGAAGGCAGCTTAAGTCCACTGCTGCTGTTGGATTTGCTAAAAAGATAATAGAATTTTAGGATGATGTCTTTCTTCACATGTAAGTACAAACAGGTCAAGGCAATTCAAAATACTGTCTAAACGTGATTAGATGCAATTATAATTATGGAAGCATATAGAAACAAATTAGTATGCTCAATAAAGATAGCTGTATATTTTTTAAAAATTGTTTAAAATTACTGATGAGTTCCAAACTTTGCATTTTAGTACACTGACCACAATGAGTTTCTAATGAAATGAATTCATAATTAAATGAATTTTCACTTACTGTGCATTTATAACATACTTATCCTGTCTTTATTTCAAGGTGCTTGGGGTGGTTTACATGGTTCTACTTCCATTTTGTTTTCACAACAGCCCTGTGAGGCTGGTTAAACTAAGAATTCTTGTCTCTCATTCATTAAGTGAACAGGGTCATAGGGATTTGAATGGAGATGCCTAGAATTAATTACCATTAATGTATTAACCTTAAATAAACAGAACAGCTTTTTATTCTCTAACCAAAAGAAACTTTTCTGAGTGCTACAGCCTTGGATCCCAGGCAAGCAAATGAGTTGCATTCATTGCCTTTTGGCTCTTCTTCTTCTCCCCTGAGTCCATATCTCCCAGTGAAGTGGGTGGATTAATACACTTTATTGTATTGGGGTGGCTGCCCCCATTCTTCAGTGTAAACTTGCAGTATAGATAAGCTTCATTCATTTAACTACTGCATTTGTGAAAGCTTAAGTAATTTGACAAGCTGTTCAAACATGACAGCAGGAGGCCACATTTTCTGCAGGGATGTTTTCATTTGGTATAGAGCTCTCTGCGTCTGGCAATGTTGCTCCTCAGCGTTTACATAGTTTGAAAAGCAACTGCCTAGCCTGAAATATAAACAACAGCAGTAAAAGATTTTTTTCTCCCTTTACTGAGATGCTGGCAGTTATTCTTAGCAATGTACTGGCAATTGCTGATGTATGCCAGTGATTCTTAGGGTGTTCATACAAAGCTGGCTTTCCCACTTTGGCTCATGTTGCACAGGCACCATATTTACTACTGCTTCTGTATTTTGTGTGGATTTTGTGGCTGTTTATGGACTGAGAACAGGAGTTAAGATGAGCACATTCTCCCTATATTTATTTGTACAAGATTTCCAGTTACTCTGAAACAGACTGAGAGTTTTGATCAACATTGCACCAAATTTAAGGTGAAGTAGCTAAAGTAGGCTTTTCTTTTTCTTTATTTTTGCAGTTATGAAGATGATTGAAAAACATCATCTTTCTGATATTTTGGCTCAGCCAAACTTTTTACTAGCAATAGTGGCTGGAATCCTGTATTGGATTTACGTGAGCACCCTAGTTATGGTGCTGAGCAGCAAATCATGACCTGATACTCCCCAATCCCTACTTACCAGGTGCTGTGATTGATGAGGGACTGTTTCCTTGTCACTTGGGAAGCAGCTGATGCTGTTTGTCCTACCTGCTCCCATGAGCAATCTCAAGTGTGAGAGGCAGAGCCAGGGTCCCTGAGTGGAGAGTGCTCATGCGAGAGGGATATGGGAATATCTGTCAGCTGTTTCCTGATAAACGGGAACAGATCCCACTCGATCACAGCAGCTGTTGGCTTGCAAGTGGGGACTGGGGGACTTTCCTGGTCCTTAGTTTAGGAACTACATAGGGATTATGAATATGTAACTGGCATGAATGCGTAACTATTGGTTATGCATTTGTAACTGACACACAGGATTCGAGCCAATGAATTTAAGAAAAGGCTCAGTGCCTTTTGAAAATATTGTTGACAAGCTTAGTCTTGCAAAATATATATTTTGTCCTCATCTTTTTAGTGTTTCTGTTGCCCTCCATACAGGAACAAGATGCTGGTAATGGGTGGTGAAAAGGCACTGGGGAAATTGTGTATGTGTATGAAGCCTTTTCTTGATCAGGAATCTTGAGCTAAAACTGGAAGCACATTCAGTTTTGCCCTTAATTTTTCAAAGTGTGAGAGGACCTTCTTGCTCACATTTAATCATTCATGGGGAAAAGCCTGTGTGTAGTCCCAGTCCCAAAATCCTTTAATGGTGAAAGAAAATTCATTCTTCTTGAGTATAATATCCCAATCATTGGCATCACAAAAGTACTATGTATGCACAGCCTTATCTCCTCCAGTCCTGTGCTTTCCTTGTTTTGCTTCCCAGTATTCGTCTTTAGGACATCCACATTTCAGACAGGGAATATTAGAAGGGGGTGCTGAAAAGTTCTCGGCCCAGCCCACTTTTGATCTTCTGCGGATGGCAATCCCTGGCTTTTTCAATGGGCGCGCGTGCACATGGTGACGCAAACAGGAGTATGCACCCATTGAAAAGAACGGGACTTAAGATTCCATATTTTTTGCTATTGGAGGGGGGGGGGAACAGATTCCCTCAGATAGCAAGCATGCATTGTTATTTTGTCACTGTAGCTTGAAAGAGTGTCCTTTTGTATTGTAAACTGCCAATTTGCAGGACTTTTTCTGAACCTTTTCAGCTCATTGATATAACCATGTCAATGAAAAATGTGGAATTTTCAAGTGATGAACTCTGGGCTGTCATGAAGTTCCTGTTTCTGCAGAAGAAAACTCCAAAGGAAATCCATGAGTGTATGATGCAAACAATGAGTAACAAGTGCCTGTCATACTCAACTGTGAAAATGTGGTGTGCCAACTTGAAACATGGAGATTTTGAGAATGAAGATGCAGCAAGATCTGAGAGACCTTCAACAATGTCAACTGCTGAGATTGTTGAGTATGTTCATGACCAGATTTTGGCAGACCAGCAAATCTTAACTAAAACAATTGCTGAAACACTAGACATATCCCAGGAACGCATTAGCTTAATCACGAACAGTGGCTATGCAGAAACTGTCAGCCAAGCAGGTGCCGAAATGTTTGAATGTTGACCAGAAATGAAATCAAGTGGATACCACTAGGATGATTTTGCAGCATTTTGAGTGATTTATTGATAATTTTTTGGAACGACTCATCACTGTTGAATAAACATGGTTACTTCATTATGATCTGGAGACCAAACAGTAATCCTTGCAGTATTGGCACTTAGGTTCTCCATGGTCAAAGAAATTCAAGACTCAAGCAGGAAAGGTCATGGGCATAGTTTTTTGGAATAAGGAAGATATTTTGATGACTGACTGTCTTCAGAAGGACCAAATAGTTTCTTCAGAATACTACTCTAGTTGTGCTGATTAAAGGAGTCATTAAAGGAAAAACAGCAAAGGAAGTTGTGGAAAGATGTTCTCTTTTTTTCAGGACAGTGCACCTGCTTATAGAGCTGGGAAGATGATGGATGTTTTGAAGAATTTGGGGTTTAGTGCATACCCCATCTACCCTACTCAATAGATCTTGTTCCATCTGACATTTTCTTGGTCACAAACCTTAAAAAGAGTTTGAAAAGAAGGAAAATTTTGAATGATTCAGAGGTGATAGCAGCAGCAGGGCAGTATTTCAGTGATCAGACATCAGAATTTTTTTTGGAAGAGTTAAAGAAACTTCTGCATTGAACTTCAGGGTGAATATGTGGAATCGCATTTTAAGTTCAAGGCTCTAGGTCATTCTCTTTTTTGTCAGAATGATAATTTTTCAGCACCCCCTTGTATTATAGATTCTTTATGAGGTATAAGAAACATAATACATAGGATAATTTGGAATGTAATTTATATTATGGGGATAAAAGACGCTGGCTTTGTTTGCCAGAGCTGGAAAAGATTTTTATACTAACCCCAGCCACCTCACTCACATTGAGAAAAGTGTCAGTTGTGAGTGATATTACAAGGAACATGCCACAGTTCCAGCCTGAGAAAAGGTATACATCTCCTATTGCGGGATTTTCTCTTTAATTACTTGAGGCATGCCCTATCTTTATTGCCATTTCCTTTTAAGTCATAGTGATTCTTTTGTGAAGTAAAGTTGGTGACTAGATATCCTTATTTTGCCACTGATGTTTCATGTGCTTGCAAAAAAGGTATGGTGAAGTTGGTGTTGGGTCTTATATTTGTTTCACTGTAATGATGACTTGCTGATCACTAGAGCTTAAGTGCCATGGCAAGTTGCTTAATTAAGACAAAAAAAAATTCAAGTGATTAATTCATTCCACCTCTTCTGCTGTTTTCTTTTCTAGAGAAAGCTGGTGATAGATGATGAAACAGAATTCTGTGGAGAAGAACTTTTGCATAATATGCTCCGATGCAAGGTACATTTTTCTTGTTAAAAATACATTAAACCTATCAGAAAAAAGTATGACAGAAAGATATGGAGGCTCAGAGACATGGCTGCTTTGAGATGTTTAGGGGAAGGTGGCAAAGACATGTAATCAGTGAGATATGAGGTGTTCATTTTCAGACTGAAATTCTGATTTAGATCCTGCTGAGGTAACCCTTTTGTTTCTGATTGACTGTGAAATGATGATGGTCTGCTACCATAGAAATTAATTTGTTCTTTCTAGCTTTGTCTTCTTCCATCGTGACACTCTAGTGCAGGGATTCCCAACCTGTGCTCCGAGGAGCCCTTAGGGCTTCACATGCACTTCCCAGATGCTCTGTGGCTGCTCCAGGAAAATGAAATGAATAAAAATAGAATGAAATTGAAGAATACAAATATATTTTATATATATGCCTAAACACAATTAAACTGTAAGACATAGGGTAGGCTTCTTAAGGGCTCCGCCATAAAAATAAGGGCTCTGTGAGTCGAAAAGCTTGGGAACCCCTGCTCAAGAGATAGTTGTAGCATGGAGAAAATTTACTGCTGCTTCCACCTAAACTATCCTGTTTTGTTACCACTATTTACGGAATGATTTATCTCTCATTGGCTTCTCCCCATAACTAGATTTGTGTAATTTGATATTGCTTATTATAGCAATGGTGAAAGTAAAAAATGTTCTGTCCGTCTAGCTCCTCCTTGTTAAATGTGGCTTATTTCTTCTTTTTACAGAGTGTCTTTGATGAGCTGGATGGAGAGGAAATGCGCCGAGCTCGTACAAGGTCCAACCCTTATGAAATGATCCGTGGAGCCTTCTTCCTAAACAGGTCAATGGAGGTTCTCTGATTTGCAGCCCCGAGGTCAGTAAAAGGGCAAGCTCTTAACAAGTGTCCAATTTACATTTCCAGAGCTGCAATGAAGATGGCAAACCTAGACTATGTCTTCGACTACATGTTTACAAACCCAAAGGATTCTCGTGGGGTGAGGGTTTCTCTCTACCTGTACATCTCAGGCACCTTTCCTGAATGGGGGAAGTGGGTTGGTAAAATCCTCAGAAGTTCTATTAAAATATTTAGTGATATTTAAACTGTCCCAGTAGTTTGGCATATAGCTGGATGATGTAACAACAGTTGCTTTGGTTAGATGGGTTGGGACAGTTGAGATGTTTGAATGTTGTTCCATCTTTGCAGAAACCGCTGATCAAAGAACGTGATGCAGAGCTCCTGTACTTTGCTGATGTATGTGCTGGCCCAGGTGGTTTCTCAGAGTATGTCCTTTGGAGGAAGAAGTGGCATGCAAAAGGTTTTGGCATGACCCTAAAAGGACCAAATGATTTCAAACTGGAGGATTTTTATGCTGCCTCCAGTGAACTCTTTGAACCTTTCTATGGTGAGTGCACCAAGCCTGTATTGAGAATTTTCTTGGTAGGGGAATTCTTTGGAAATGATTCTGTGCTAGGTAATTTTAATGACATGTTATGGTCAGATTTAAATTCCTTGCTTTCCTCATAGGTGAAGGAGGGATTGAAGGTGATGGGGACATCACCCGTCCTGAGAATATCACTGCCTTCCAGAATTTTGTGTTGGACAACACAGATCGGAAAGGGGTACATTTCTTAATGGCTGATGGGGTAAGTGCTTTATCCTTTTTATTTACCCCCTGAGGTACTAAAGTCAGCAACTTAGCTTTTTTGCATTATGATATAACTGCCTATTATAAATATGCTGGTATGCAGAGTTTATTGGAAAGAGAGTAACATTGGTTTACCTTTGGAAAGGATAAGGAATCATTTTGGTTTATGTTATTAGCATGGAAATCACTGTAATTGAAAGTTAAATTGCCTTGGCATATCCCTTGGTATATAGTTCCAGTGAACAAAGGCTAATTATCTCTGAACCAGCAACATACTCCAAAAGTAAAGCAAATTTACCATTTATTGAAATGATAGACAAGATGATGAAAAGCAATACATGATTATAAAAACAGTGAATAATATAAAAATATGAAGTAGTAGTAGTAATAAAAATAGCAATAATAATGGTTGTAGCATAACAAACTATTATGTGGCTAGCAAATATGAAAATCAATACAATAGCTAAAGCTAACTACTGGAGGTAATAATTAAAGTAGTTACAATGTGACTAGAAAAAAGGGCTATGATGAAATAATGAATGAAATAGTAGTTAAGACATAATGGATCCTAGCTTGGTCTAACATTTACTCTAGGCTAACAAATCTAAGCATTTTAAATATCAAGTGTAAAAGAAACTCATACAGTGGGGCAAAAAAAGTATTTAGTCAGTCACCAATTGTGCAAGTTCTCCCGCTTAAAAAGATGAGAGAGGCCTGTAATTGTCATCATAGGTTGATCTTAACTATGAGAGACAAAATGAGAAAAAATCCAGACAATCACATTGTCTGATTTGGAAAGAATTTATTTGCAAGTTATGGTGGAAAATAAGTATTTGGGCAATATCAAAAGTTCATCTGAATTCTTTGTTATATATCCTTTGTTGGCAATGACAGAGGTCAGACGTTTCCTGTAAGTCTTCACAAGGCTGGCACACACTGTTGCTGATATATTGGCCCATTCCTCCATGCACATCTCCTCTAGCGCAGTGATGTTTTGGGGCTGTCGCTGGGCAACACAGACTTTCAACTCCTTCCAAAGGTTTTCTGTGGGGTTGAGACCTGGAGACTGGCTAGGCCACTCCAGGACCTTGAAATGCTTCTTACGAAGCCACTTCCTTCGTTGCCTGGACTGTGTGTTTGGGATCATTGTCATGCTGAAAGACCCAGCCATGTTTCATCTTCAATGCCCTTGCTGATGGAAGGAGGTTTGCACTCAAAATCTCACGATACATGGCCCCATTCATTCTTTCATGTACACGGATCAGTAGTCCTGGTCCCTTTGCAGAGAAACAGCCCCAAAGCATGATGTTGCCACTCCCATCAGTAGGTATGGTGTTCTTTGGATGCAACTCAGCATTCTCTCTCCTCCAAACACGATGAGTTGTGTTTCTACCAAACAGTTCTACTTTGGTTTCATCTGACCATATGACATTCTCTCAGTCCTCTTCTGGATCATCCAAATGCTCTCTAGCAAACTTCAGATGGGCCTGGACATGTACTGACTTAATCAGGGGGACATGTCTGGCACTGCAGGATCTGAGTCCCTGGCGGCATAGTGTGTTACTGATGGTAGCCTTTGTTATGTTGGTCCCAGCTCTCCACAGGTCATTCACTAGGTCCCCCCGTGTGGTTCTGGGATTTTTGCTCACTGTTCTTGTGATCATTTTGACCTCACGGGGTTAGATCTTGCATGGAGCCCCAGATTGAGAGTGGTTATCTGGTCTTGTATGTCTTCCATTTTCTAATTATTGCTCCCACAGTTGATTTCTTCACACCATTAATACAGGTAATGAGTGGAGGACAGAGGAGCCTCTTAAAGAAGAAGTTACAGGTCTGGGAGAGCCAGAAATCTTGCTTGTTGGTGACCAAATACTTATTTTACACCATAATTTGCAAATAAATTCTTTCCAAATCAGACAATGTGATCGTCTAGATTTGTTTTCTCATTTTGTCTCTCATAGTTGAGGTCTACCTATGATGTCAATTAAACAGCTTCATTTATATACCTCTTCATACTGCCTAAAGAGTGTCTAAGCGGTTTACAACTGTAAGCTACTTGCCCCCAACAATCTGGGTACTCATTTTAGCGACCTCGGAAGGATGCAAGCCTGAGTCAAGCTTGAGCCCTTTTTCTGGCTCCACCTTGTGGTTTTGAGTGAGTGGCTACAGTACAGGCGTTTAACTGCTGTGCCACCAGGGCCTCTCATCTTTTTAAGTGGGAGAACTTGTACAATTGGTGGCTGACTAAATACTTTTTTGCCCCACTGTATGTACTACTCATGTAATGAGCTGAAGATTCTCAGACAGTTCCAACTAACAGGTCCAAAAAGGAGTAAAAAAATCTCTAGGTAATAGCTTTCAAAATATTGTATAAATCAACAAAAATAAGAAAATCTAAAAGAGAAATAGATTTTATCTTAAAAAGGTAATTCAGTCTTTAAGAAAAGTTAGTATACACCAAAATAAAGTACTATAATGATCACAGAGGATCTGCATGAATTCAACTTAGATAATAAGGAAATCAAAATAGTTAAAGATTTTCCAAACATTTGATCAAACGTTCATCAGAATGGAGACTGTAGCCAAGAAATAATGAGAAGACTAGGAAGGGGAACCATGAAGCTATTAGACAAGAGCTAACGAGTAAAGAGTGGAGCACTAAAATAAGAATCATCCAAACCATTATATTCCCCACCTCCTTGTATGGATGTGAGAGTTGGACACTGAAGAAAGCAGACAGAAAGAAAATCAACTCATTGTATGGATGTGAGAGTTGGACACTGAAGAAAGCAGACAGAAAGAAAATCAACACATTTGAGATGTGGTGCTGGAGACGAGTGCTGAGGATACCAAAGACACCCAAAACGACAAAAGGATGGGTCTTTGAAGAGACCTAGGCTGCACTCTTCCTGGAAGCAAAGCTGCCAAAACTGAGGCTGTCATACTTTGGCCACATCATGAGAAGTCATGACTTGCTAGAAAAGATAATAATGTTAGAGATGGTAGAAGGCCATAGAAAGCGAGGAAGACCACATACCAGATGGATAGATTCAATCAGGGAAGTCACGGGCCTGAATTGACAGGACCTAAGCAGGGCACTAGAGGATAAGGTGTCTTGGAGATGTCTCATCCATGATGGTCACCATGAGTCAGGCCAACAAAAGGGCAGTTAATAACAACAATAACATTTAGAGAGCAAGTGGCTTCTCTCTCCATTTTGAGAGAGAGAAGACGTCAAGACTGCTGTTAAAAACAGCTCAAAAACCTAAGTAGAGATTTCACTAATATTTTGCAGTCCCCACTGTTCTTTGTTTCGGGCACAGATATAGAAGACATTTTAGGTTGGTAACACCCTCAAACTTTTGCGCATCTGGCTAATTACACCATTTGTATTAAATTACTTTTGTAGTGATTAATTACTTCACTAAAGCTTACTAGACTTCAGTGATGTCTCTTGTTTAATTGTGAAGTCTCTAGCTTCACTATCAAAACTCAAAGAAGACATAAATCATAGTGTTCAAAAATGTCCAGCCATAGTACCATAAATCTATCATCCAGCTCACAATTAAAACAAAGACCTAAGATTCTTTAGCTTTGGAATAGTGCAAAAGTTTGTTGGAGACATGCATAGTTAGACCAAACTGATTTGAAAATAAAAAGTAAAATTAAATTAGCATAAACCTTGTTCTTACTCTCTGGTAAAGTCATGGTAATGTGTTCTATCAGAATCCCTTAATAATAAATGTATAAGTCAATTAATACAAATAATTTCTTGACTGCAGTTTTTCTGTATTATACCATAGCCAGAGAGACAGTTAAATAATCTCTCAGTTCTGAAATATATTTTTATGGGGGTGGGGGCATTCAAGTGCAATTTTGCCTTTGTCTTCAGACACCCTTCACTAGCCCACCTGCAGAATACTGACCTGTCCTTCAGTTGCAGTCTCCCAATTTTGTATGGCATGTTTCATCTTCAGAAGCACACTTGTGTCTTTGTGTTCAGCACAATGATTCAACATGGCATTTGTGAACCAAAATTTAAGTGAATCAGAGTCTTTATTCACCCTTTAGGTTTCAGACAGCTTTTCCTTGCTTCCAGAACATATAATGTATATAGTCACATATATGTTCTTCTGAAAGGCTTTCCCAAGGCAACTGATTGTCCAGAGTTCAAACAGAAAATTCAACTAAAGAGCCCTTTACCCTGAGCCAGGTTTGCTCTTGATATATTGTTGTCGTCCAATAAATACTCCTGAATGAATAATAATAATAATCACCACCACCATCATCAAATAAAATAATCAGGGTCAGCAATGTTGGTTGGATTAGAGGCCATTTTCTAAATGCAGCACTTTGGATTTGGTGTGAGTTGAATCAGCTTCTCTTACTGAAATTGCAAGTGATTAGAAGGGTGCCTCTTGCGTATGTGTTTTTTAATTTGGGTTAAAACAGTGTGCGTGATTGGGCTTTTAAAATATGAGAATCGTGTTCCAGGGTTGTCTGGAGACACAATTCTCCCCATTTTTTACAAATGGGCATGCATGTGATTGGAGTCACAAAAACAGCTTTGAGAGCCTTATGTGATCTATATGTGCCTGTCCCTGATGTAGAGGTTCACAGAACTGCTGTACTTGTCAATGACAGCTACACCATATGAATGTTCATATTGTTAGGTGTTTTTGACCAAGCACAGCAGTGATGGTGTTCTTTCAATGCCGTACTGCTATTTTTGTAACTAGTGTTTATTTTAGGTATAAACCATACCTTTTCAGTAGTCAGCAATGCATAAACTTGACTTGGCATTCACAGCCAATCAACGCTCTGAACCCTTGAACTCAAAAGCTATTTGATCAGAGGAGAGATGTCTTGTGAAGGGGCGTGAAACAAGATCCACAAAGTCGCTCTGACTTTGGTAGTTACCCCCAAATTTGTGACAGTTCCAACTCTTTTCCGAAGGGACTGGTCTGTAATATCACACTGAACTCAGGAGGCACGATCCTCTGAAACTCAGTGGAAAGTTAGCAATGATCTCCATCCCCAGTTCAGCATTCACAGACGTTCTCTGGATAGCATATAAATTTAAGCTGTGCCCTCTTCTTTTCACTTCATACAGCATGAGCTACTGTTTTCACAAAGAAGGGCATCCTTGCCTGTTCCTTGTAGCAATTGTTCTAATTTGTTGTGAGCCATGTTGGGTCTCATTTTGGAAGAAAGGAGTGATGAAGACAATGTGGCCCACATTGGCAGTATTTCCTTCCTTGTTTGTAAGTGTTATTGAGAAATGAGATAGGAGATGAAAGGAGATCTTTTTATGAGACAATTTTTGAGCTTAGTACTGAGGAGGGACTCCACTGCTGTTTCCTTCTCTCCCCCCCTCCCCCTTTCTATTCATCCATCTAAATGGCTGACATTTTAGTCAGGCTGATCAGTTCTGGGAAGGAAAGAGGAATTTTGTGTTCAGCACTTTTTCCTTTGTCTGTTTTAAAAATATTTATATCTCTACCTTCTATTACAGGTAATTTGGTAAGTAATAAAACATACAAATAAAATAAATTAAAAACAATTTAGAACAGTTTAAATTTAAAACAGCAGGAATAATTTAAAGAGTTTAAAATATATTAATGTTTAATTTAACAATTAAAACATAGTTTAAGAGTTAAACAGATTAAAACAGTTAAAAACATACAATGATATGAGCAAAACCATTCAATCCCAAATCTTTGATACTGAAGAGGTAGCATTGTGGGTAGATGTTGCCTTGTCACACTCTTCAAAGAGGGGAAGGTCTCCCTCCATGAAGTGTAGTGGGTTGACATCTGGTCCAAAAAAGCTTGTGATGTGAAATGAAGTGATCTGTTGACAGCTAGGCCAAAAGTTTATGAAGTGATATGTAGTTCTCAGTTATGGAGAGATTTGCACCAATTTTCTTTCCGTTTTAGGGTTTCTCTGTGGAGGGGCAGGAGAACATCCAAGAGATTCTAAGCAAACAACTGACACTATGCCAGTTTCTCACAGGACTCTCAGTTATACGAACAGGTAGTCTCCTACTTTGTTTTGTATTATCTCTATAATTCCCTTTCTATCCCATATACGTAGTTATCCCATGTTATGTCTAGTCTGCCAGTGCTGTTTTTTCTGTTCCTCTAACAATTAGGCAACACATTTCTCAAAATTAAATTTGGATCTGGAAACTGCCTTTTCCCCCTCTCATCATATCTTCTGTTAAGGCAGTTTGCTTATTTTGAAATTCTTGTAGCAAGCCATGGTGATTTTAACCCCTGGGAATTCTCAGTATGCTCTTGGGGATATTTAAAAGATAGCATACAGATAATGGTATCCATCTTAATTGGCGGATATTCCCAACTCCCTCCTCTTGAATCCTGTTTTGGGAGAAAGGAGGGAAATAAGTCCAAATAAATAAATAAACAAATAAATTTTGTTTTTAGCAAACTGAATAGAAGTGGTAAATGGGATTATGTTTGTCTGCCTTCAGTGAATGAATGATTCCTGAAAATGTGATTTGAAATGCCCAAGATAATGCCCTACGAGATCTTTTTAATATGGTCCTCGCAAGCCCATGATCAAGGGGAGATACTTTGATAAATCATGTGGTAAAAATCATATGTTCAGATCACAGTTTATCAACAAAGCTATTGTCTAGGCCCCCTGGGCCAGCCACATTTACCTCAGAGATGTTTTGAGCTTAAAATATGATAATCCATTGTATATGTAGTTTTTTTAAAATGGAAAATGGGGTACAATTTGGTAAGTAATAAAGTTGTGTGCATGTATCTTTCTAAGACACTAGCGTTCTTTCTTTCTTTTTTCAAAAAAAAATCTGCTCTAGGAGGGCACTTTCTCTGTAAAACTTTTGACCTGTTCACACCATTCAGTGTTGGCCTTGTGTACTTGCTGTATTGCTGCTTTGAGCATGTGTCAATCTTCAAACCTGTGACAAGCCGCCCTGCCAATTCTGAGAGGTGAGTCAAAGTGTGCCTCTCTGAATACTACAGTCGTGCATTAAAAGGTTTGAAGTAGCTGGAGCTTTGATGACAAGCTCTGTGATATGCTTCACCTGGAAACATATCATTTTTGGAAGAAGAGAAAGCAGAGGAGCTGCACATGGGAGGGGGGGGCGGTTATGGGGAAAAATAATATCTGTCAGTTATGAGTGACTGTTGTCCACCTAACTCCTGGAGAGGGTTTTTTTTTTGCTCTTTTTTTCCTATACAGCACACTTCTGGGTTCAGCAGAAGTGTGCTGTATAGGGTTTTGGGTTTTGTCTTTAATAAAAGACAAAATATAAACATTTTGGTCCATCTTACTAAAAAGCGAATCAGTTTATTTTTGTAGTTAGAGAGTCACTTGTTATCCTTCTGGTGTCAAGAGATGCTACATGTATTGATGTGAGCACTTGCAGTTTCTTGTTCCTGCTGCAATTGTTACATATTTTTGAACAACAATTGCATCAGTGAGCTGGGAAGTAACTTAGAATCATAGAATCATTACTTGGCACTAGTTACTTCTCATGGTAAAAACTGCCAACACAGTATTTCCCAATGATGAAACCAGATGTTTCCTTCTCCACATGACTAAGAGTGGCAGCAGCATTTTTCATTGCCAGTGGCATCTACTCTCCTAACTTTTTCTCTAGGGTACTCTTTCTTCTTTCATAGAAATCCAAGTTTGGGATTCTGACAAGCAAAATTGTATTCCAGTGAAGTCTTCTGGAAGCACTAACGATGTAATTTCAATGACCATAAACTTTATATAGGGGTTGACTGTAGTTCGCACTGGGTTCCACAGAATTAGTGGGAAAGAATATCAGCTTCCAAAAGTTGTAGAACTAGTAACAATACAATTTCTATGATGTTCATAGTACCACTTTATTTTTACAGAGCCAGCAAAGTTCACAAAGACTTCCAGCCCACAAAATAAGTAATTAACTGAGTTTGCTGAACCAACAGGCTCTGAGAGAGAGTACTAAGATGAAACAGTAACATACCTTATTGTTTCCTGGTTCATTTGATGCCTCTGGAAGTATTGCCAAACACACCCTGCAGATCCACAATCATCCTAAAAGCAAAATTTTGTCTTAGTTTATTTACTAAATTCCACTGAGCTTAGTGGGATGCGCTTCCAAATAAGTGTTTACTGAGTTGTTTCTTAAAGACATCACATCTTGTAAAGGCAACTTCGTGTGCCTCATTTTCTTCTCTTTGAAAAGGGAGCATGCTAGTCTAAGCTAGGGGTAGAATTTTTATAGTCCATGGGCCACATGCCTTTGTATTTCTCCAGCCCCCCCCCCCCATCAGCTATACAAGAGAGAACTGTAATTTTTGGAAGCCCCCAGGACAGGCAATTCTCCTTTAAAACAAGATGAATCTCCCATGTATCATGTTTTCTCACAACCTTCCCCAATTTTAAAACAAAAACAACCAAACAGGAAGTGGACTTCAGTCACTTTTGGTTTTATGTTTTGAGGTTGGTATGGCTCACAGCAGATCCCAGGATGTCAGATTAGTCCCTGCTCTGTCAGAGCTTGTCCATCCATGGTTTTAGAAGTACACAAGCAGTACCTTGATCTCTGACAAGTTAGTCTGCAATTTCTAAGCAGAGGCTGGATGGCCATCTGTCGGGGATGCTTTGATTGGGAGTTCCTGCATGGCAGGGGGTTGGACTGGATGGCCCTTGTGGTCTCTTCCAACTCTATGATTCTATGATTCTATCATCCCAAATCAGCATGCCTGATTGATGTTCTAAGTTATGACTGAACAACATGAAGGGATTCAAGTTTTCGAGTCCCTGGTGTTTAAGACTGAATGTGATAAAATGATAATACCCTTTGTGCTACTAGTATAAATAGCCAATAAATATGTCAGAAGATCATGCTATTACATGAACAACCAGAGCCTGTCTTGCCCTGCAGGTATGTGGTGTGTCGTGGATTGAAGTCTGGAACTGATGAGGTGAGAGACTACCTTTTCACAGTGAACATCAAACTCAACCAGTTGCGCAATACAGGCCAGGATGTAAACCTTGTTGTTCCCCTGGAAGTCATCAGAGGTGACCACGATTTCTATGATTACATGGTCAGATCAAATGAAAGGTAGGTGGGAGAGCACCATTACCAAAAACAAAACAAAACAAACAAACAAACAAGAGAGAGAGAGAGAGAAAAGCTGTAAGAGAAAGCACAGGATTTTGTTGGCTTTTATGGTGTTCTTTCTGCAAGTGACTTTTCTCAGGCTTACTTTCAAGAAATATTTTTCTGAGAGTCTTTTATTTGGAAATTGTTTGCAAGGGTTGGTGGGAAACCTGGCTAGTGAGTTTATTAGACACACTTCTCTATTGTTCAGACTAAATGGATGTGTGCATTTGTCAATGAATGAATACTGAAGTGGCATTTCTCATGTTGATTGCATCCCTTCCTTCCTACTCCAGTATTATAGTGGATTTGGTGATTTAATTTGGGAATCCCCAAAAATAATGTTTCCCAAGTTCTGACCTCTGTGAGCGAAGTTGGAGACAGTTAATTACAACACAACATGTTTAGTTCATTCTCAGCTTCTGTCTTTTTCTTAGTCCAAGGAGGTTGGGATAGGATGAGGTTGACTGTTTTCTGTACTCTGTGGTGCTATTTTAGCTTAGTAGAATTATGTCATCATAAGAAATCATTCTAATATTTGGTCTCATAGAAGTTGAGTCTTTCTTATCCAGAATTCCAAAATCCAGAATTCCAGAATCCAAAATTGTCCACATGGATGGCTGACACCTTTGCTTTCTGATGGTTCAAGGCACATAAACTTTGTTTCATGCACAAAGTTATTACAAATATTGTGTACAAAATTATGTGTATATGGTGTATATAAAACATAAATGAATTTCATGTTTAGACTTGGTTCCCATCTCCATTATGTATATGCAAATATTCCAAGATAAAAAAAAAGCGAAATCCAAAACACTTCTGGTCCAAGCATTTCAGAAAAGAGAATCAACCTGTACTGTATTTTACCTTGTGTGTCTTTATCTAATCTTGGCTTCTTGTCCAAACAATAATGGCCATAATATCTTTTGTGAGCTGCTTTAGCTCTAATTTGGGAGAAGGCAGCATATAAATAAAATAAATAATAAATATAATTTTTCATTGTCTGACCATCACATAATTTCTTTTACTCTTACTTATATCTCTCCTCCTCGTCATACTGTTCAGAGCCATTTTTGTGATCTTCAGTCTGTTAATTCTGACCATCTCAGTCAGACTTTGAATTCATTTCTCTCTCCTTTATATCTTGGGGACTCTGCTGTTTCATCAATGTCTTTATTTAATTCCACTCTTGACAGCTTTGCTCCTATATCTGTTTGCGTGTCTTCCTCCATGTCTACGCCTCAGACCTGGCTTACTTCCACCATCATGTTCTTCCGGTCCTGCTCTCAAGTGGCTGAACATCTTTGGAAAAAGTCCAGGGAGTGGGCCGATTTCATTCATTATAAAATTATCCTTTTATCTTTTTCATGCGCTTTGTCTATGGCAAAACAGAAGTATTATAAAATGTTGATCTGCGCCAACGAGAGGCGCCTGCAGTGGTTGTTCTCCTGCTTCAATATACTGCTAAAACCTTCCTTTCCCCCGTCTTCTCATCATTTTCCTCCACTGACTTTGCTAACTACTACATCACAAAAGTCACTACTATTCGATCTGAAATAGTTCCTCCTGATTTGCACCCTACCACTAATCTTCTACTAATAAACTCTCTGTATTTCCACCTGTTTCTCTGGATAAACTCTCTACGCTGCTAAACTCTTCCAAACCTACAACCTGTTCTCTTGATCCTATCCCCTCCCATCTTCTAATCTCTATAGCCCCTTCTTTTCTGCCCTCACTCCTCTATATCTATAATCTCTCTCTCTCTGTGGATTCCTTCCCTTTGGACTTCAAACATGCTCTCATTTTCCCAATTCTGAAGAAACCCTCTCTCGACCATTCTTCCTTATCTAGCTATCATCCGATTTCTCTTCTTTCTTTTCTTTCTAAGATTCTGGGACGGGTCATTTATTCTCACTGTCTTGAGTTTCTTGAAGCCAACTCCATCCTAGACCCTTTTCAGTCTGGTTTCCGCCTCTACTCTATTCTCATTCTTCTTGATTTGTCTGCGGCCTTTGACACCATGTATCACTGTCTCCTGGTTGATTTACTTTCTGACCTTGGGTTCTCCAACTCTGTTCTCGACTGGTTTAAATCTTATTTGTCAGACAGATCTTTTGCAGTGGTCACGGGTGGTCAGACATCGTCCTCCGTTCCCCTACCTGTTGAAGTTCCCCAGGGCTCTGTTTTGGGTCCCCTTTTGTTTTCTGTATACTCACTGTCCCTAGGTAAACTTATCAGCTATTTGGGTTTTTCCTATCATCTGTACGCCGATGACAAGCAGCTGTATCTTTCCACCCCTGACCAGAGCTTGAACAGCCAATTTCATCTTGCCTGTCTGTGGCATCGACGCCTGAAGCTCAACATGTCTAAGACAGAGTTTCTTGTCTTTCCACCTAAGCCACTTAGGTATTCCACTTCAATACTCCTTTTCTGTTGACGACACTTCTGTTCAACCAGTTCAGCAAGCCCACAGTCTTGGTTTCATTTTTGATTCTTTTCTGTTGTTTATTCCCCAGATCCAGGCCACCGCCAAGGCCTGTAGATTCTTTCTTTACAACATTGCTAAAATCCGTCCATTCCTCTCAGCCTCTACTGCCAAGACTCTGGTCCATGCCCTAGTGGTATTGTGACTAGATTATTGTAAACTTTTTCTGACAGGGCTTCGTCTCTCTCACCTCCATCCTTTAATCTCTGTCCAAAACTCAGCTGCACGTATTATCACATCTGCTCGCTGCTTTGACCATGTTTCTCCTCTTTTATCCTCCCTTCATTGGTTTCCCTTCTCCTTCCACATCCAGTACAGTACAAGCTTTTGTTGTTGACTTTCAAAGCCCTCCATGGACTGGCCCCTCCTTATTTATCTGAACTTATTTGAACGTCTAATTAAAAAGATTGTATGTACAGCGCTGTGTACATTTACAGTGCTATATAAATAAAGGTTAATAATAATAATAATGACTACAAAATAGGTTTACTGAAACTCCTGTTGTGAAGGACAGTGTAAGTGAAGTGCTTCCTAATCTCTCAATTATACCACTGCAGTGTTGTTAGTTATAAGATATCAGACCTTATTACTTTGGGTAATTCTGTCTTAATTTAGTATTGTGAATTATTTGCTTGTTTTTCATGCTTTTTCTAATTCACAAAACCTTCAGATAACAAGTGTGGCTGAATGGCATGTAACCTCATCTAAAACAAACATTCTGTCTTCCAGACTCTGTGCTGTTCAGATCAAAGCACTGGCCAAAATCCGTGCCTTTGTTCAAGACACGTGAGTATATTTGGAAAAAAAAACTGTTCTTATTGGTCTCAGAGTAGTAATTAAGCATTTTTCTAGGACATAGTTTGTGTTGCTTGAATTGGTATACAGTAGAATCAATCTTACTGTGTACAACAGTGGTCCCTAAACTGTGCTCTTTAAGGGGGTTTGGACTTTGGCTCCCAGAATCCTAGACTATTAGCCAACATGGCTGAGCCTTCTGGGAACTGAAGTCCAAAATCTCTTAAAGAGGACAGTTTGGGGACCACTGGTGTACAACTTGCACTTGGTGATAGTAAATTAAACATAGGATGGACAAAATTATGTACATTGAAGGCTGCCATCTAGAGAAAGTTAGTAAAATTAAGTGTCTTGGAAGTCAGTGTGATCCAGTTAATTGTGGTCTACAGTCTCCATTAATTTTACTTTTCTCTGGACAAACACCAGTGTTTTCCTATGTTCCCAGTCTATAATTACTTTGAAATACAGGTATCCCTAAGCTGACAATGTAGATGCATTCCTGGGCAATACTTCTTTAACAGAAAATTTGCTGCCAGAGTCAGAAATAACATGGAAAGACTAGGAGTAATACAATACACTGGTCCCCCGGGTTACGAAGGTAATCCATTCCGGATTACCTTTCGTAACCCGGAAGTATTCGTTTCCCGGGGGACCGCTATTTCAGACGGACCGCGCGGCCATTTAAAGGGGCCGTGTGGCTTTTTTCTCTTCGTATCCCGGGGGATACGAAGCCGGTCCGCCGCCTTTCGGATCCCGGGGTTTTCGCAACCCGGGGGATTCGTAAGGCGGGGGACCACTGTACAATAATGAAGAACAGTTCAACATGTTTCAGCAAACTTTTCATTCCAGAATAACAATTTTTTAAATATTTATTTATTTATTTATTTATTTATTTATTTATACCCCACTCTTCAATATGCACATGTGCCATAAAACAACCCAGTCAACCCCAACAAAAATGTTTAGAACTTTTAAGAGACCTCTCAAATACAGTGGGCCCTTGGTATCTGCTGGTGTTTGGTTCCAGGACCACCCCCACCCCCCCATGGATACCAAAATCTGTGGATGTTCAAGTCCCATTAAATACAATGGCATAGTGAAATGTTGCCTCTTATATAAAATAGTAAAATCAAGGTTTGCCTTTTGGAATTTGTATTTCTTTTGAATATCTTCAAGCCATGGATGGTTAAATCTGTAGATAAAGACTCCGCAAATATGGATGTCTGGCCGTACTGTACATCCAGGGATAAGTTTTCTTTCACCAAGTTCCACTTTTCTTATTATTTCCATTTTGGTGACCAGACTTAGAAAGCAGTTTTTTAACATGTTGGGATAGCTAGCAAAAAAAACATGCTGTTTTTAAAAAAAACATGCTGGCAGTCTTATTTGATGTTCCCCCTTTCTGTTCCTCACTTTATACAGATACAGTAAGGGATTCTGGAGTGGCTGTTTCCTTTGCCTGTTGTAGGCAGACACACAGCTACATTAGGATCAGCTAGAATAGAATCCCCTTCTTTCCCAGTTCAGGTTTTATTGCATTTATTACAGACTTGCTGCTGTAGGACACCTGACACCAAAAGTCTGGGTTTCTCCAGTTATTCACCATCTTCCAATGTCCATGCTGCTAAAAAGTCCTTCCAGCTAGATAGTGAACAAGGATGAAAAGTGAGGTCGATGGGTGCATAAAAACTATAGAGGATTTGTTAATTTAGGTATGCCTCTAGTCTCTGTCATTACCATGAACAGTGCCTTTTTGAAGACAGAAACGTAATAGCTGTTATGCCAAAAGAACTATAATCTAGTATGTGAATGTGGAGCCAGAATCTTTGTTGGAGGTAAGAGGAGTCCTAATATATTATTTTGCTGGAAAATAGTAAATTTGTCTTATTCTTGTAGGACCTTGAATGAACCACGGCAGGCTGATATCCGAAAAGAATGCCTCCGGCTCTGGGACGTGAGTAAAACAAAACAAAAACAGCTTTGTTTATATACCACTTCATATCACCTAAGCAGTGTCTAAGCAGTTTACAACTGTAAACTACTTGCCCCCCAAAATCTGGGTACCGATTTTAGCGACCTCGGAAGGATGCAAGCCTGAGTCGAGCTTGAGCCCTTTTTCTGGTATTGAACTCACCACCTTATGGTTTTGAGTGAGTGGCTGCAGTACAGGCATTTAACGACTGCGCCACCATGGAACAGAAAGCTATTGTCGTTTTTTTTTTCTTGTCTTCATCCTTTTTTTAACACAAGAAAAGGGTGAGGGTTCTTGCATTCAAAATATGGGCAAAATAGACTCTCTGTCAAAGAGGTTTATCTTACCTGCAGAGATCCTGGGGCATGCTATGATAGATCTTTTTACTTCATTGGATTTACTGCTATTGGAACTGCCCAGCCAACATGGCCAGGGACTATGATGGCTGGAGAATTCTGGGTATTTTAGTCCAGAAAAGAAATTTCCAAGCTCTGCTGTAAATGGAGACTCTTGATAATCAGGCGGTGTCAATTATAAGAATGCAAAAAATGAATTGGATCAACGATCTACCTAGCCTAGCATTTTATTACTTAGTTACTTAAATAAAGTCAATAATTATGAGTAAAGAATCTTGGTGTGGTGGTGTTCTTGATTGGTTAACCTAAATTAAGAAATTATGTTCTCAGCCAGAAGAAAAGGAGCCATCCAAGAAAGGGTTAATTCTAGTTGTCATGCAGGTGAGGCAAGGGATCATGTATTATTTTTGAAGAACATTTCCTATTGGATACCTGTCCTCTCTTTTTTTCTCTCTCCATGCCTTGCCCAGGAAAGGTCATATATTTGTCCTATGATTTCTGTTGGGTTTAATTAATTGTTATCCTCTGTCTTTCTTGGGAAGCAAAACTAAAAGCACCGGGCACCTCTGGCCTTAAGAGTCCCTCTGTGAAACATGTGAGGTTTGTCTGGGATTGTGGCACTCTTAACAGGAATCCTGGTGGTGCAGTGGTTAAAATGCTGGTAGTGCAGCCACAAGTTTGTGAGTTCAATCGCAGGGCTTGAAGGTTGATTCAGCCTTCCTTCCTTTCATACGTTGGTAAAATGAGTAACCAGCTTGTTGGGGGCAATTGGCTTACAGATTGTAAACTGCTTAGAGAGTGCTGAGTTCACTGATAAGCAGTATAGTAATGTAAACACTAAATGCTTAAGCAACCCCACCCCCCGGTGGTGTAAAAACATACACTCACCTATAGTACCCCCCCCCCCCGCCCCCACATCTGAGTCATCTGGAACCACTGCTGCAGTTTTGTAGCTTGAATTGACTAAAGAAGAAATAAACCTTGTTGAAGCTGAAATTCACTCTGCCTCCAACCTCATTGTGGCCCAGGCTGCTGAGGTCACTATATTGCCACAAATGGCATACCCTAATGGCAGAGTTACTGCTGTTGGCATGGACAAGCAGTCAGAAGGGGCGCAGATAAAGAAGAGGAGGCTACCCTTAATTCTCCTGCCCCTTCTCCTTAACAAGCAGAATTCTCAGTTTCTCCTCAGTAGACATCAATCAGGAGTAAATTGGGGTGGTGATGATGGTGGTGGAAAGCTTAAACTGGCAACCCAATTGAGCACCAGACCTAAGCAGCTATCCCACAAAATGTGCTCATGTGCTCACACACATGGCAGCTGTCATTTTGAATCCTGAGGAGAAGCTAGCCATTTTGAGCAAGTTTCCAGTACCTTTCTATGTTCTTATACCATTTTTCAATCAGAATTCAAAGCATCCTTTCCTCCATGGTTGCTAATGAGCTTAAAGGGTTGGACCACCCCCAAACCCCCAGTTTCTCCACATCCAACCTCATCTGCTTCAGACACTGGTCCTTCTCCTGTTCTTCTAAGGAAATATGGCTTGACTAGATCTAACATTACAACTATGCATCCAAGTTTAGAAGCAGAGGCAATTCAGTCCTTTGATGGGGAGCTAGCAGAGAGAAGAGTCTGTATCTTACCTTTCTCTAGAGATGTTGGTGTAACCTCCCTTTACTCAACTTTTCTGAGAGGGTTTTCTGACTTGGAATAAGGAGAATGGTCAGATTCTGGGGACAGGAGGACCTAATCAGAGAGAGACATTTTAATCAAAATGACTTTGTTCCTCTCCCATCTAAGGCTATAGGTGCTTTGAGGTTGCAGGACACTCAACCTCATTTTTGGACAGCTCTACCACTGAAACCTGCAGCTTTGGTACAACCGTGTTTCCAGAACTAAAGCCCTCCTTACAAGTTGCTCCTTTTCCACCTGATTTCAGTGATATAATAAAATCAGAATGCGATAATCCAACACAAAGCAGAAAGGGCATTGATGTAGCACAAAAGCTATATATACTTCCTGTAAAAGCTATGAATCTTACACCTGTCTTCATTGATGGACCAATTTCAGTGCTTCTGACTCATGCTTTGGTGCTTCATGAAGGAGATTTGGCCCTTAAACACTCTAACCAGAAGAGAGCAGACACTTTTTTCAAATGCTCCCACAAGCCCTCTGCCCTATCTATTGCATCTTCCACGGCATCTCTTATTGCTATGGTGGTCATGCTGTGAGTCTAAGATACAGTGGGGCAAAAAAAGTATTTAGTCAGCCACCAATTGTGCAAGTTCTCCCAATTAAAAAGATGAGAGAGGCCTGTAATTGACATCATAGGTAGACCTCAACTATGAGAGACAAAATGAGAAAACAAATCCAGACAATCACATTGTCTGATTTGGAAAGAATTTATTTGCAAATTATGGTGGAAAATAAGTATTTGGGCAATATCAAAAGTTCATCTGAATACTTTGTTATATATCTTTTGTTGGCAATGACAGAAGTCAAACGTTTCCTGTAAGTCTTCACAAGGTTGGCACACACTGTTGCTGGTATGTTGGCCCATTCCTCCATGCACATCTCCTCTAGAGCAGTGATGTTTTGGGGCTGTCGCTGGGCAAAACGTTTTCTGTGGGGTTGAGATCTGGAGACTGGCTAGGCCATATTTCATCTTCAGTGCCCTTTCTGATGGAAGGAGGTTTGCTCCTTGAGTTACCCGTTTTGCTTTTACAAAGCATTACAGGCTGGGTAAATTCGTCTCTGCTAGGGCACTGTAGGAATATTGTAGACCCCTCCATATTGGGAATTTGATTATTCACGGATTTGATTAGTATGTTCTCTCTAGGAATCTTTTAAGTCCTCCAGTGCAACTCTGTAGTCAAGGTCCACCAGAGGTTGTGCTGAAGGACCTAGAAATTCCTAGAGAGAATGCTTCTCTAGACATTTGCAGGCCCTCCAGAGCAATTCTCTTGTCACCTTCTGGCAGATGTTGGCCAAAGACTTGTGCTGGAGGACCTGAAGATTCCAAGAGAGGTGTTCTCTCAGGTAAAAAATAGTATTTTTTTATTTGTGATTTGTCCACTTTCATGGAGGTCTTGTGCCCCTAACCCCAGCGAATGTGGAGGGACCACTGTAATTGAATTTCTTGCCACCTTCCCTCCTAGGCTCTACTAGGTAATCCCCTTTCTTGAATGGTTCATTCTCAACTGGGTGAGAATGGCACATGGGGAACTAATTGTAAAGGTCTGTTTTAGTGAAGAAGGAGGAGCCACCTCACCTGTGTGCAGCACGATTATCCCCCCCCCTTTTTTTTAGGCTTCTTTCTATTCATTCTTTCTCCTTTTACTCAGCTTAGGAATAAGCTGAGGAGGAGCTAGGCATCTAGTAGAAAATATTCTTAAAAATAACACATGATCCCTTGCCTTTCCTGGGCAGTGGCTGCAATTAACCCTGTTTTGGATGGCTGCTGCTTCTTGGCTAGAATAGACCTTCAGGGTAAGTTCCCCAATGTGTCAGTCTTCTTTTAATATGATTTATACTGTCTGAAAACTATGACCAGTTGCATGAGATACTCCAGAGAAATCTCAGATATCCTAAAGATTTTGAATCCTGTTGGCTGGAGCAATTTTCTTCACAAGCTGCAGATGGTGCTACAGGATTAAATGAATATCACAACTCAGTTTAGAAAAAAAGGGGGGGAGGGAATAAAGGTTCACACTATAACTGTTGCACACTGTGCACCTTGACACAGTATGAGGCTTGGATTGTGTGGGCTGTTTTTAATGGTAATGTATTTTATAGGCTAATTATTTATTGCATGAAAAAAAAAATCTTTTTCTTTTTGAAAAGGAACTGTTGATCCCATTATTCACATTTAAATGAACTACCAGAGTCTACTAGGTATTTTGGAGGCGTGTACAAAAGCAGCACAGGTAGCTTGTAATAATACTTGAAACCTCCCATTGCTCTATGCATTGTATTCTTACATTCACGAGGGAGAAAGAATGAGGATAACAATACTGGTGTTAGAGGAAAGTTTTGATCCAACAATAGCATGTCAGAGAGACTATTTCCATTACATTTTTTCTTTATTATAAAACTTAAATGTTTCAACATGTGTTTGCTTCAGCTTTCTTATCTTTTCACTTTCTGTACTGTCTATGTATTACTTGACCAAAATGATGAATGATGAGGAAAATTTAATGGTAGAAACAAATCTTTCTAGATTTTAATTGTTTGTTTGACTATTCTAGATACCAGACCAGGCCCGAGTTGCTCCCTCTTCTTCTGATCCCAAGTCCAAGTTCTTTGAGTTAATTCAGGTGAGACATTCAGCTTTGTTTGTTCTGTATGGTCAGATGAAATGCTTGCATTTCATAATGAACCTGGACAAAGCAAAGATGCAAAAAGTTTCAAGATTTTATAATATATTGATGTATTGATAATGCTGGCAGTTTATGTATATTATGCATAATTTATGTGTAAATGCAAAGGAAAATAATAATAATAATAATAATAATAATAATAGATTTTGTCTCAGTTGCTGTTAGGCTGCTTCCTGAAGTGAGGTTGCTAAGGATGCTTCCAAATGAGCTTAGGTTGTCCTTTTGCACTTGGATATCAATGTGAAATGTATCTGCTGTTTAAACCCTTCCTGAATCTGTGTAAAACTTCAGTTTCTTCTTTTTATCCTCCAAAGAGTGTGCTCCACAGAAAGTGTCTGTATACTAAGATTGACTTCTGTGCAACCACTGAATGCAGAAATAGAACACAGAAACGCTTTTTGCAATGCCATTTCTTTTGCCATCTAATATGTATGGCGGTGGTGGGAAAGAGCATTCCTTCCATCCTGTGATTTTTTTTTTATTTTTGGATAAAGCTCACCATGTATCTCCCAAGGATCAGTGGGGCAATTTTGCAATTTCTCACCATGGGATATCTTTAGTGCAAAGGATGCTTTACTAAGCGGTAGTCTGGAAGTTGATATTTGCTCTACTTCCTGAAACAAGATATACTAAAACAATCTGAGGAGGCCCCCCCAAACATGGTGAAATTGTCCCCATGACTCCCAAGGGTGTGTGTGTGTGGGGATTTTTAAAAATGGGGGTCCAGAGGGGATGGGTGTTGCCTTCCAAGGTCCCATGGATGCAAAAATGGTCTCCTAATTTCCACCCTGATGTATGTGATAAAGTCCCAGTCCTATATGTTTGTGCTTTAGGGTGCTGACATGGAGATCTTCAGTTACAGACCAACCCCCCTCATCTCAAAAACTTTGGACAAGATCCGCCCTGTATTGGATTATAGATGTATGGTATCAGGAAGTGAACAGAAGTTCCTTCTGGCTCTAGGGGTAAGTAATGATAATTAAACATATCAGCAAGTTTCAATAGTCCAAAGCATTCTAAGGAAAATGAGGGTTCAGTTTAGAATTTCATTACACCTCTGCTTCTGCTCTGTATATTCTAGAACAGATACATTTTACCTTCTGGCTAACATTTCTTACAGTTCTGTCAGTAGATTCTCTTCACCAGTCTTTGGCTGAACCTACATCTGTGAAATAGTACTTACCTTGATCCCAGGTCTGTTTAACACACAATGATCCTTGGGATTCAGAGTGAAAGCATGTCTTTTTTATGCTTGAGGGTTTTAAAGTGAGATATATATATATATATATATATATTCCACAGTTTATTGGAAAAACTGTTGTTGTTGTTTTTTAAAAAAAATGTATGCCCTTTACTCCAAATCCAGATGGAATTGGGGGTAGGGTGGAGGGTGGAACAAATTGGTGGTTGGTTACATTTGCATCCTCATCCAGCAAACGTGGTGTTGCCATTTCCCCCCATTCGGTGTATGTCTGACTTTGAGATTCTTCTCTCCTGGGTCTGAGATTCTGCTTGCTGGTGTGCGTGTTACATTTTATTAAACTCAATGGGAATTTAATCCAGGGTTCTAGTAAAGATGTCTTGGATCAGGTTGCACTTCTAAACTTATTTACATTTAGTGTAAGTAACTAATTGCATATTTGAAAGTCTCAGAGTCTCTGCTTGCTGGACTGTATTTGTTACATTTTAATAAATATTTATTGTTTTATTAAATTTTTGTTTAATATAGTGATCCCTCCACATTTGCAAGAGTTAGGCATGCAGAAGCAACTGCCCTATGCTATTTTTTATAGGGACTTTGAAAATGCTGATGAACTCAGTGGTCAGATCTTGGGCTGCTAGGAGGAAACCAGACTGGTGGGGTAGCTGGGATGGCTGCACACATGTTTGCTTGCTTGGTCGCCCACGCAGGCAGGCATGCAGATGGGGAAGAAGATGGGACAGGGGAACAGAAGGTGGATGGGTGAGTGGTGTGCAGATCTCTGAGCAGACATAAGGAGCAGGATGGGAGGAGGAATGAACCACTGCTGAAGACCTTTCCTGCTTCCCTTACAGCTTATATAGTCTCCATACATGGAGGATGTGCCGCAGCCCCTTCCTGCTTCCCTTGCAGTGTTAGAATCATAGAATCTTCTGAGACCACAAGGGCCATGCAGGAACTCCCAATCAAAGCAATCAATGTTGGCCTTAATGGTTCTGTATAAGGTGCAAGGGAAACAAAAGGGGCTACTGTGCTGTGTTTCTCTCCTCCTCCCCTCCCTCCATCTTGCTTCCTTTGTCCACATGGGGATCGATGCACCACCACCTTGCTGTCCCATGGGTGTATGTGTCTGCCTGTCTGTCAGCAGTATTAAACACCTCCTCATTTAGTTTAGGACACAACGTTTTAAAGTTTAAAGTCCCTTCTCTCGCTCACTCATTCATCCAGTTGGGAAGGGGGAAGAGGATGAGATTGGGGGAGCCATCCAATGGTAGTGTAATTGCGTTTCAAAATTGACAAGAAAACAAGAAAGTCTATTCGTTGATATGAATATGTCATAGAATCATAGAATCATAGAATCACAGAGTTGGAAGAGACCACAAGGGCCATCCAGATGAGTATATTCGCATGCATGCTGGGAAGGAAAGAAAGTGCAACTACTGTGGTTGTGTGACTCAAAATAATCCAATTCATTGAAGACATGATCATGGAAGAAACACTCTTTTATACGATGCGACTTTTGGTGGGAGATATATATGACTTTCAAGACTGATTTGAGTTTGGATTAAAACCAGTGTGTGTGACCATAACATAGTCAAACTGGGACAGGATAGTGTGCACTGGAGCTGGCTTAGAATCATAGAGTTGGAAGAGACCACAAGAGTCATCCAGTCCAATCCTCTGCCATGCAGGAACTCCCAATCAAAGCATCCCCGACAGATGACCATCCAGCCTCTGCTTAAAGACCTCCAAGGAAGGAGACTCCAGTACACTCCGAAGGAGTGTGTTCCACATGAGGGCTTATAGCCCTCATGTGGATTTAGCACCACTTTATCTTTTGGGCAGGTATGCCTTGTTTAATAAATGGGTTAACTACATATACCTGCATAACCCATGTTTTATTCTAATAATTATTTTTTCTTTTGTGGCATTTATTCTGAAAAGGAGAAGCTTGTTTTAAACAAGCTGAATAATGTTTTACCCTTCCCCCACCCCCCGCTGCTGAAAGTCCTTTTAGATACCTAAAAGCACATTCCACTGTGGAAAAGAATGCCATGACTGTGTGGCTTCCTTGGTGAATTTGCTTGGTTCCTGATCTTACTGCCTTCCTGTTTGTTTACATGCAGAAATCTCAGATATATACTTGGGTTGGTCGGCCATCAGATCGCTGGACTAAACTGGATCTGAAAACAGAATTGCCACGGGACACCCTTCTGTCTGTGGAGATTGTTCATGAACTGAAAGGCGAGGTCAGTTTTTCCTTTAGAAGGGGATTGTTTTCTTCCAAATGAGTGCATTTGATGGTCTAGGGCTTCCTGTAAAGAAGGTGCCATTGAGTGACCATTCTTCTTTGGATGAACTTCAAGTTGAAATTAAGACCATGGATACTCTGGGACATAGTAAAGGCCTCAAAGCCAGAGATTCAGAAGGGGAAGTCTATCAGATCTTTATCTTGTTTTGTTGTAGATTTATTCTTCTATGAAGATACCACATAATAGCTTCTTATTTAGTAATGGGGAATTATTTTAAATATTTGAAAATTTAAGTATAAAGCTGAGGACCGCATAGGCCAGAACTGGGGAACACGGGGCCATCTGGAGTTGTTGGGCCTCACCTCCCATCATCCTTTATCATTGACTATGGCTAGGGCTGAATTGAAGTCCAAAAACATCTTGAGGACTGCATGCATGAGAACATGTATAATCCATAGAAGGTGGTTATTTTTTGGGGAGAATTTGATACAGGTACTTTTAAAAAGTTTCTGACACCAAAGAAGAAGGCCTGCTCAGATACATGTGTCCTACTCAAAAAGTATGGTAACATTTTGTGTGGTACCCCTTTTCTTGTCTTTAGGGGAAAGCACAGCGAAAAATTAATGCCATCCATATCCTGGATGCTTTGGTACTAAATGGCAGTGATGTCAGAGAGCAACATTTCAATCAACGGTAAGTAGAGCTTGATGAAGTGATATACCTATTTATAAGTAATTTGCAGAGTGATAATAGTACTTGTGCTGGTTAAACAACTGCTGTTTTGTTCAGCAGAGTACCTGAAGTAGACTGGAAGGACTTGTGAGAGGAATCTAGTTTCAGATGTGGCACACCAACTTTCCCCAACCTTACATCCTTCAGAGATGGGGACTGTAATTCCCACAATCCCTAGTCAACATGACAGTGATGACCGTAATAGTCCAATAACACTGGAATGTGCCAGGTTGGGGGAAACTGTGGTACAGATATTCTTGGTCTCCACTCACAGTGCAGGAAAACTTAGTAGTGATGAATGCAATTTTCTCAAAAAGCAAATCTTAAAAACGGGGCATAGATCAGGACCAAAGGAAGCCTTTTATTGAGAAAGTGCTAATAGCCCTGCTTACTTTGCCCCTAGAGTTTTAATAAATGAGTGGAAGTGTTAAATTCCTAAGTCTTCAGAATTGTTACTGAATAAATATACCCAGTAAAAGCTATATAGAACCATTCCCCAGGGTATAATGTTGTTATTTCCAGAACCACAAACTGTAGAAATCTTTCTTTTTGGTTCCAGAATTCAACTAGCAGAGAAATTTGTAAAAGCTGTATCTAAACCTAGCCGGCCAGATATGAACCCAATCAGGTGAATAAAATCTCTTGGATACTTTATGGCTTCTGGGACTTGGGGTGATTTTGGGTGGGTAGAGCCATGATGGGCCTCATATTATTAATCTCAAAATTCAAAACCTGGCAAAGCTGATTGTTAGGACTGCTTCTGAAAAATACTATTTTAGATCAGTTTGTCAAGATATCGGATTAGTGACCCAGGTACTGCCTACACAATTCTGTTTCTGAGTTGGTGGGCTGTAACCTCTGTGGAGGCCAGAGGAGGTAGACGAGCCAAGCCATAGGAAAGAGCAATCTGTTTAGCAGCAAAGATCACCTTCGAAGCAGACTATGTGCTGTGGAGAGGTTATGCCTCTTCAGTTTTTATATTTTTCATTCCTTTTTTAATGATAGGCAATTTAACTTGTGTGGAGCTTGCTGATTGCTACCACATTTTCACAATCCAGTTTAATATTCTGTATAGGAGCTACTTTAGATTTCTGTATTTTTCTGATACTTAGACTGACTTAGAATCAATTTATGGCAAGATAGCGAGTAACCTGAAGTCACAAGTGGTGAGGCTAACCCTAAATGTTCAGAGCAGTAATGCGAGTTCTTTAGAATGCTCTGATGACTTTAAAATGTTTTAACATTTGAATGTATAACTAATGTAGCATAATTTTAAATTGACTTCTGGTTTATTGGTCTTTCCCCCAAACCTTCTCCTCATTCATGAGGTCTAGTAATTTTATTTTTTAAAGGATTGGCTATTAGGAGTCTGGCAACCAAGTTAGGACTTTAAATGCAGTCTCAGCAACAATTTTGTAGCTTCCCTGTGATTCTGGAATATTTAGTTTAGAAAACAATATATAGCAACTCTAGTTCCAGTTAGAGATTGGGACTTATACGTTAACCACATTTTGAACTTTTCTTGACAGAGTGAAGGAAGTATACAGACTAGAAGACATGGAAAAGATCTTTCTGAGGTATGTTCTCAGAAAATGTGGACTTCTTATTTTACTTATTCATAACTTACATTTTTGTCCCACCTTTTTTTCAGTGTGCAGCAGACACAAGTCTGCTCAGGCTTGTTTTTATGGGTTTGCTCTCTATATGTTATCCCTGCAAAAACTCTGTGAAGTAAGTAAGGCCTGAGAAAGGGTAGTTGACCCAAAGTGACATCCAGTGGATTATTCTGCCAGTTGAAAAGTGGGGTGATTATAACTATGCTGATAGCAAAGATCCACTCTTAAAAATATATTACTACTGGAACAATGGTTTGGCTTCTGAAGGGAAACTTACTTGGTTTCCTGTATCCAAATCTACTAATGTTGCAGAGTTTTGTTTTATTTTTCTCTTTATTACATACAACAGTGCCTTTTATCTGAAATAACCATGTTTTACATTATAGGATTCATAGATAGTACTAATACTCAGCCATTTAAAAAAATACTCAGTGTTTCTTAGAATTTAAAAATCTTTTTAGTGGTAGATCTTTTTCCACTTTGCAAAGCTCTCCACTAAGTCTTCTGATTGGTTATGCTTCAGTAAAGTTCTTCTGAATAGTTTCTGAAGCTCTTTATCATGCTGAAAGTTCCTGATCACCCTTATTCAAGGCTTCATGATTTAATTTGCCAGTTGTCATGGCAAGCATTCAACCAGCCTTTGGCAAGTGCCCCCAGTAGAGTCCCCAAAAAGAAGTAATCCCCAGGACTTGCTTCGACTCTGCACTTTGTGGGTGCTGGAATACACAGCGAGTGGATTGGCCCAGATGTCATACTGGTGTCTTGAGGTGCAGCATTAATCAGAGACAGCAGCCCTTCCTTGCAATGGTCCTGGCAATCGAGCAAAAACAAATGTTTGGAATGGTCACCAAAACCAGCTAAAATTGGTGGATCCTCTCCTTTTTACCTTGGTTATTTTCTAAGAGTGAATCACTGTTACTGTGACAGAGAATTAGAATTTGTGCTAGCAATTTGGACAAACCTGAACTGATACCTGAGCAGAGATTTGAGCTGGGCCAGTTGCTCCAAGTTTCTGAGACCTATGGTTTATGAATGTACTGTTTGAACACACCCTCTCTATATTTTTGATCCCTCAGGTTAGAGATGAAGATTATTAAGAGCTCAGGTGGAATACCCCGGCTGTCCTACACTGGCCGTGATGACCGGCACTTTGTACCCACAGGGTTGTACATTGTTCGGACAGTCAGTGGTAGGTCATATTCTATCTGCTTTGACAGTCAAGTTCAGAGATTCTTGGAGCAATGTTACTGATAATTATTTGGAGACTTAAATTGAAGCTTTTGTTTTAAGAAAAATTAAACAGAGCTTTTCTTTACTATAAGAATATTTGTTCTGTTACAACTGTATGCACAGTCAACTTGAATTTTGCAGGAAAGGTAAGTGAATAGGGAGTAGCTCCTCTCTATGGATTTCTCCAATTGTAAATGTGATATTAGAGTTGGCCAAAGCAGTTTGCACACATAGGATCTTTAGAGGGAAATAGGAAAAAATAAAATAAAATGTGGGGTCTTGTTTTAATGTCCCTACAATGTATGAGTGAGGATGTTGGCCTGCATGTACACACACACACACATTTTGTTGCCGGGCACAATTCCAAGTGCTGGTTTTGACTCATACAGCTCTACATGACTCAGGTCCAGGCTATTTGGCAGACCATATCTCCCTGTATGAGTCAGTTCAGGCTCTGAGACTATCAAGAGAGGCCCTTTTCTCAGTCCCACCACCATCAAAAGCATGTTTGGTGGGGACATGAGAGAGGGGCCTTCTTGGTGGCTGCCCCTAGACTCTTGAACTCCCTTCCCAGGGAAGCCAGAATGCCCACCCCCTTGTTGTCCTTCTATCAGCTGGCTAAGACATTTTTACTTATGCTTTTAAATCAGAAAATATTTAAAGAACAGGCTGGGGGGTGTTGTGTTCTTTTTAATTGCTTTTATCTTTTTAAAACTGCATTTTATTAACGATTGACTTATTTAATATTATAATAATTTAATTCATTTTAATACTCTGTTTTGTATGTTTTAATTTACTGTTCATTTAAATTGTAAGCTGTTGTAAGTCGCAATTTTGGGAAAAAAACAGGAGGAGGAGGATATACATTTTGTTTGTGTTCTGCTTGCTTTAATTTTCTTCACAGATCCTTGGACCATGGCATTTAGTAAAAATTCCTACAGGAAATTTTTCTACAACAAGACAACACAAAGCTCCACATATGTGCTGCCTCCAGAATCTGTTGCACCATTTCAGTGAGTACTATCTAGTTGATACTGCCAGGTTAATCCAGGAGAAGAGGCCAGTAGTGGCATAATATCACTACTGTAGTACAGGATCTCTTTCTACTCGCATTTTACCGGTAACTGTGTAGTAGTAACCTGTTGTGGTCCACAGAATTTACCTTTCCAGGCCTTGCTCTTTAAATTATGAAAATGTTCTGAACCACTGTGTTTTCATAGCAACAGTTACATCTGCTTTGAAATCACTGAGGGGAGGAGGAGGCTTACACTCCCAGAAACTTAATATGGATTCCTGCTTTGATGTCATGAAGCAGCACTCATTTGCTTTTGTGTCTCAGTGATGTGATTGGGGTCATTGCTCCGGAGCTGTCATTAATAGCACTGAAAGAGTGATTCAAGGAAATGGAAATAAGGCGCATGGTTTTGGATGAATGCATGTGTCATAAGTTGAGCACAATGTTAGATGTGGTAAGATGGCCCATTATTCCTTAGTATGCCTTCCACAGTAGGAATGCTAGGATAGATCTACATTCTTAGTCAGCTTTTATTCTTTTGGAGTAAAAGAAGATGAAACAAGAGTGAGTCTTTCACATCTGTTTGGACATAGTTCTATCACATCTCTCCTGTCCCCTCTTCTTGGGTATCTTGTTTTATCCATGTTAATAAATAATAAATTTTATAAAGCTTTTCCCATCTATGTCCACAAGACCGTGTCACAGTCATAAAGCCTATCAGTAATGTTTGCTACATAGAATACAGAAGAATTGTAGCTTATCCAAAGCTAAGAGGGTGAAGAGGAGGATTAACAGCTTTTGTAAAAATATGGATTGGGCAGACAATGAGGGTCTCATTCTCAAGGGTTTTTTTTAATCCTATGAAAAAAGCCAGCTTAGTTCTCAGATCTGAAAATACTTGAGACGTGGGAACTCCTATCAACTTGTTTCTCATCTCCCACATCTTTTGCACTTGAAGGGTTTAGAGAGAATCTGTGGGAGCCCTTTAAACTTCCTTTCGTCAGTTTGCAAAGGCAGTAAACAGCAGCTCCCCTTTCCCCACATTATCTCATAACAGCATTTCAGCAGAAATCTCAAGGATAACTCTAAAAATGGGAAGGAAGATGCTTATGCGTGACTTTGATAATGGATGTGTTGCATTATCATTTGGGAGCATTAATGTGACTGTAATTAGACACTGATCTATTTTCTTGTCACAATGCTAATACAGCTTTGTTCGAACTGTGTAGCTAAATAGGCTGCGAATGTTAAATGCCAGTAATTGTTGGACTTGAAGGCTGCCATGTCTGTGGGCAATTAGGTACTCAGTATTTTTTCAGAGTGATAGCACTTTTAACTAGGAAGAGAATCTGAGTTTAAGAATCTGTCACTGACCAATGAAACAGATTCAAGAGAAGGATTTTTAAAAAAAATAAGAACAGAATGCACCAAATATCTTTATGTAAAATGCTAAACTTCCTGAGTAGTCAATAATTACTGCATCTTCTGCTCTCCATGTTCTGTTTGTTGGACCCTTCTGATACCTCTAGTAGGATCTTTGATAAACTCTTATGTGATTATTTTTCAATACCTTTCCCACCACCTGTTCTAGTCAGTGCTTTGACCTAAAGCAAAAGTAAGTCTGCTTCTGTTAAAACAATGTCCTTTTCTAGATTTGACCAGTACATCTATCCATGCAATAGCAGACTTTTAGTTTTAGGTCCTAAAGAACTGATCAATAAACATGGTGAAGTTAGACCTTCTCTCAAGGCCTTGGAATAAAGGTAGCAATTTTAAAACCACATAGCTAATGGGTACTGACTTTTAACATTTGCAGGCTACATCTTCAGAATAAACTTCAGATAGAGTTGAGGCTGCCATGGTCGCTCTGACCGATGACCTCCACCTGAGCATTGACAGGGGTAGTGTGACCCTGCTGGTGCTCTTGGATCTCTCAGCAGCCTTTGATACTGTAGATCATTCCATCCTTTTGGACCGGCTGAGGGGGTTGGGGATCGGGGGCAACGCTCTACGGTGGTTCCGATCCTTTCTCTCCGGCAGATCCCAAAGGGTGAGGCTCGGGGACAGTTGCTCCTCTAAGATCGAGCTTAATTGTGGCGTCCCTCAGGGCGCCATCCTGTGCTGTTTAACATCTATATGAAGCTGCTGGATGAGATCATCTGGAGGCATGGAACTCAGTGTCTTCAGTACACTGACAACACTCAGATATATCTGTCCAGGACAGGATCATCGGCCCAGACTTCAGATGGCGTCTCTCCTCTCAATGACTGTCTTGCGGCAGTAATGGATTGGATGAGGGAAAACAGACTGAAGCTAAATCCAGACAAAATGGAGGTACTAACAGTTACAGGACCAAAGCCAGGTTTGGGAATACATCTCCCAGTCCTAGACGGAGTCACGCTCTCCTCGAAAGATTCTGTTTGCAGTCTGGGGGTACTCCTAGACTCGTCGCTTCACATGACTGGTCAGGTGAATGCGACGGTCAGGAGTGCCTGTTATCAGCTTTGGCTGATACGCCAGCTGTGACCTTTCCTGGACTCGAAGGACTTGGAATCTGTGGTACATGCTTTGGTAACCTCACGATTGGATTTCTGTAATGCACTCTACTTGGGGCTACTCTTGTGCTTAACTCAGAAATTTCAATTAGTTCAAAACATGGCAGCCAGGCTTATTACTGGTACATCGAGGAGCGACCACATAACACCTGTGCTTAAGTCCCTCCACTGGCTGCCGATTAGTTTCCGGGTGCAGTACAAGGTGTTGGTTTTAACCTTTAAAGCCCTACAGGGCTTGGGTCCATCTTATCTGAGGGACCACCTCTCCCCGTACAATCCTCCCTGCACATTCCGGTCCTCTGGGAGAAATCTGCTACAACCTATGAAAACGAAGCTGTTGCGGACCTCCTGGGGGACTTTCTCTGCCGCCGCTCCCAGGCTATGGAATGACCTGCCGGATGAGAGGCGTCTTATCACATCCCTTGATGGCTTTAGACACATCTCTTCCGACAGGCCTTCCCAGAAACACCCTAATTCCCGGCCCTGAAACTGGGTTATGCCTCCCTTTACCAGCTTTCACTACTTTAACCCATGAAGCTACAGCTACAGGGCCCATAGAATGACTAGCTGCCTTTTATATTGTATGTTGTAATTGTTTTTTGATTTTAACTTAATTTTGGTTTAATTTAATTTTAAGGGGTGGGAGGTTGGGCTTTGGGCTATTGAAACTTGTTTTATCTTGTTGCCTTTTTAATTATTGTAATCCGCTCCGATTGGTTGACAGAGGAGCGGGTTATAAATAAAATTTATTTATTTATTTATTTTTAGACTATCCCCAGTCTGTAATTGGCATTAAATCCCTTTCCTCTCTTGCAGACTCTGCCATAATGCTAGCTATACACCCACCCAGGCAAAATACAGAACCATGGCCATAGTACAAATGAAGTATCTTATCTGCTGCATCTCAGTACGAAGACGCAGCAGAAGGTGAACATGTGTGGGGTTACATGCATAGTTACTTTGGCAATAAGGAGACTTAATAAAAAAGGTCCAGTAGTTAAAAGATGTAGCCTGTAGGTCTCAGATTCTTTTACCTCTGACTGAGATTTAACTGAACCACATTCTAGTATTTTTTTTGCAGAAAATTCCAATGGGGAATTCAATTTCCTGTCAGCTTGACAATAGGTGAATACATGGCAGCCAAGATTATGGCTTAGAAAGCACAGAAATTAGGTTTTTAGAAGGGTAAGGAGATATTTTCTTTGTCTTCCCAAGTCCTGCCTACAAATGTGGTCCTAGTCACTGTTGTGATTGCCCTCTCCAAATATCAACTCCTTTGGAGTAGCTTCTCTGGCAAGCTCAGGGTATGTGTTTTTTTACCAGTTCACATGGTTTTCTGCCATGAAGAACACCCTGCATTGGCCTTATTTTATGTGATCGGTTGAAAAGGGTAGTGGGATGGTGCAGTAATAACTAAGGTGAGAAGTCAATCATCTCCATATCCCCACCTCCAACTTCCTCGCTCACCCATAGTGGCAGCAAAAGGACAAGGGAATCATGCTCGAATACCATTGTTACCAGAATACAGTATGACCCTCATATCAGCAGGACTGGTACCTGCAGTTTCACTGACTTCTGTCTTAGAAAATATGGTCTCTCTATACATCGGGAGGTCCTCCAATGCAACTCTGGTCAACTTCCACTGAAAATATGGGTTCGCTATTACTGTGATTTTCACAATCTGTGGTAAGTTTGGGAACATAACCCCTGTGGTTATGGGTCATACTGTACTAGATTTTGCAAAGTAACCAAATGTAGTAATGTGAAAAAGTTGTGCATGGTTTTTGGGCCTTGTTATTATCAGTCAGGCTTTGTTGCTTGAGATTTTTCTGCACATAATCTAGGTTTCTCATAGATCCTTCTATATTTCCTGTGAACATGAACATGCTGCCAAATGAAGATTAAGTATAAAAACTACCTTATTCTGTGAGTCAGGATAATTTAGTCTGACACCATCCATCTTGATCTGCAGTGCCTCTAGCAATTCAGGCAGAAGCCTTTGCCTACCTGTTACCAGGACTTGTTCAGCTAGAGATGCTAGGGATTGGAGGGACTTTATTTGGAATCATATGTACCCCCTATCATCTTGGTCATGGTGGCTGCCCTGATTTCTGTCTGCTTTATCCACAGCATTTGCTACGTCAGTCGGCTCTTCTGGGAATGGGGGGATGGTGTCAAAGTACACGATTCTCAAAAAAAGGAAGATCCAGAGAAGTTGTCCAAAGAAGCTGTTCTGTCCTTCATCAGGCAACATTCGCCCTATGACCAGTCTGTCCTCAAGTCCTGGGGGTCAGGGAGTGAGCCTGGATTGGAATCAGCAGCAGCAGATTAGCATGAATTTCTCCAGCACTTATAGTGATCCATGGAGGAGGACTGTTGCAGAGGGAGCTGAGTCAAGGGGAAGGAACTCAGTGGGAAACAAATGAGACAAGGAGGTCGATTGCAAAACAGTACTGTACATATGCATCTGCTCCTGGCAGTTTTTGCTGCTGGTATTACAGAGGTAAGACTCCTGTATCAGTAGAAGTTCCTCTGATTTGATGCCCACCGTACCTTTCTAGGCTACCTCCCACCCCTGTGCTTTGAACACTTTGCATTTGGATTCCACATAGCAGATAGCACAGTAAAACAAAGCATATGCACACAACTCCACAGTGTCACCTGTAAGGCGTGAGGACCACATGGCTGCTGGTGGAGCTGCTGAAGGGTGGGTGGGAATGTGGACAGAAAGGAGAGGTAGCTTTTAATTACTTAATTTTGCTGCTTGGTTTCTTTTTTTTTCCTTTTTGGTATGATGAGCCAAACATGAGTTCACTGGGAAATTCTGATTCTTGCCCTGTTTCCATGGCTCTGTCCTTGGAAATTCTAGATATGTCTTGGCAGGAAGAAAACAGACAGATGGAGGTCTTGATTGTAATAGTTTTGGTGTACCTATTGCCAGCAATGACATGTAGGTCTGATTTTATTTTTCTATGCAAAGTAAATGTATTATGCTCATTCCCACTGTCCACCTTCAAGTTTGCAACCCCAAGTAGCTTCCTTTAATGGAATCCACAAACTCTGACTATATTGAGAACCCTTGGTCTCTGCTTGAAGCATCTTAGCAGTTTTACTTTGTTCAGAGTTGGGGAACTGCAGAGCTGAGAAAAATGATGGCCTTTGAGGGGTGTGTTGTTTGGGTTGAAAGAAAGGAGAATCTTGTATTTAAACTAGCCAGCTCTCTTGCAGAGAGGGCATTTTCCTTGTCATTTTTAATTCTTAAAATAAGCATAGAAAGTCCTGTGTGTTTAGATTGAAAACTCTGTCTTGGCCAAAAGCACATAAACAACTGTTCTCCAATACCCATGATATATCCTCTGCTTTTGTGACTTGTATTTCAGCATTTGGTTTCTTGGGTGCATGGAACAGAGGGTCAGCAGGAGCAGGACTGTGCTTTTCCCATATTGTAACTTCATTTAGAATGGCAAGAAAACATAGGCCCTGAGCCAGCCAGTAACAAGCCACAAAGGGTTGAAAAGTCAGTAAAGATACTAAAATATTTGCCCATGTTGGCAAGAAGGGATAATGTACCAGTGTGTGGTGTTGGTGAGGCAGAGTTGTCTCAGTTGTGCCTTAATGAAAACCATGAGGACTCCTGTTGCAGAAGGCCCCATTCAATTCATAACTCCTCTCATATCAATGGAGACCCAAAGAGACCCAGTGTTCAGATGTGGAGAAGTACAATCAACTGGGTAAGGTGCAGCTTCAACCAAACTAAAGTGTCCATTTTAAAGCCCAAACAAACCTCTTTGTAAGTAGTACCTGTATATTGTTTCTGATTTTTGTATTTAAGAAAACTCAGACAAGTTAAATTGGCCCATCCTTTTATCCTACTGTTATTTGGCCACAAGGTCAAAATGCATCCAGACTTCACTTTTGCCAGTGTTTTGGCCCATTGGCCCATTTCATTAGAAACTGGAAAATGAGAAATGAAGGAATTCTACTTTGAAATTTAAATCTGTCCTCTTACAAGTGCTGAAGTCTCTGTGAATCAAGGATGGGAATATTTTATATTGGAACATGGGTAGCCCAGCTCTGGAAATCACAATTACATTCCTCCCCCTGCCCCAGACCTCCTGTAGGCTGCACACTAGCCACAAACTAAAACTGCCTGGATGTAAACTTCCGTTTTTATAAAAATACTTTCTTGGGCCACAGATTGGGGTCCAGAAGTGGCAGTCCTCCTTCCCTTAGACACTTTTTTCAAGCACCTCTCCCCAACCCATGAATATGGGTATGGAGCAGTTTGTGGTCTATAGGCTGTTCATTACCCAGTACTGTGTAAGACAGTCATCACTGGAGTCCAGTACAAAGTCACATAATTAAGCTTCTGCTTTCAGTGTGATTTTGGCAGGAATGGGCTAGTTTTAAATCATACCATAGACAATAGCTGTTTGAGGCCTGAGCCAGAATTCAGGGCAAGCCATAATCTCCAATGATTTGTGGATGCTTTATTTTAGATGGGAAGGGAGGAAGGCGAATAAACAAGCTCTCACACTTTCAACTTGAGCCTCGTGGTCTTAATTTTTAAAAGTATTTATTTTAAGGGTGTGATGTGTATTGAACATGCTTTTCCCTTCAGGATCATAATATTTCAGGTACGTGTTTCTACTCAAGGTTTCCTTGTGTGTTGGCGCAAGAGCCTTTTCAGAAATAAGATATTATCGTTGGACCATGCTCCCTCTGATTTTATTCTCTCTTTCTTGAGGGCAATTAGTTGGGGAAGGTTGTATACAGGAAGACACAATATTTGAAATCTTTGCCATCACTATATTTATCTCTACTGTAACTAGTGTTCCTTGCCTGTAGGGCTGGGAATCACAGTCAAACCCCCAGTGTAATTTTGGAGTCTAGATACTTTCATTGTAAGATATATTAGGGTCTCTGGCTATTTCAAAACCTATTTATTTAAAATCCATGTACATGAAGAGGACAAAATATGTTAATGAAAAGCAGAAGCATTTAATTTCAGTATTGAAGGAGCTTCTCTTTGGTAATTCAGAACATACATAGCCATTGTATGGATAGAATATTAAAAAGACTGGGTCTGTCCCTGTGGATAATCTAACCTGCTCTTTCCTGTCTTTTTTAAAACTAGCCTGTGGGGGAGAAGGTCACACTCAACGAGAAACTTGTTGACAGAACAGTTTTTTTGAAGTCCTGTATCATTTGTGGTTATTCCCCTTTTTGTCTGTGCCCTGCCAATACATCTGTTATAATTCCAAAATACCCATTGTTCTTGGCTCAAATGAATTTCCTGGACTGTTCTAAGAAAAACACAACTCTGCCCTAACATTTTATAAACAAGTAGTGTGACAAATGGGACACTGCCCCTGTAAACACTGTATTTATCAGACCTAGATTTGCATAACTCATATTCTTTTTAATGCCTGTTCTGCACATGCAGTGCTATGTAAATTTACAGTGCTATAAAATAAAGGTTAACAACAACAACAACAACAACAACAACATGAAAGGATCCAGACTTAGAGGTCTTTTTTTTAAATGGAGGATAAACCTCTTTTCTGTAGTTGCTTTTTAGCTCCTTAAAAACAGAGGTGGTACGTAGCAAGTAGGTAGTCAAGACCAATTTCAGCCTAATCAAATGTGAATGGTATATTTTTAGTTTCAAATTGAGTATTTTTATTCAGAAAACTGAGCAAAAGTTAAAAGATGTTTTGTTTTTAAAATAAATGTGAAACATGAAATTAGACAACTAAAACCTCCTTAACAAGACCCTAAGAAGAAGCCACTGAAAAAATTTGTAGATTCAGGACACCTGGGACTTCGCAGCATGGCTTAGCCGTGTCATTGTCAACTACTCAAAGACAAAGCAAGATTCAGAAACAAAGGTATTTCTTTAGAGAAATAATGAAATTTTGAACTTTTTTTTCAGGGCAGGGAATTCGCTGGCAGGGTAAACTAAAAATAATACCAGAGCAACAACTGCAATGTTTCTACCTTTAAAAGCACACTTCAAGCATCCCAAATTATATATGAAATAATGAACCTACTGTTGGTTAAAGTGTATGTTTCTAGACATTAAAGCACAGTGATACACATTTAAAATCAAACATTGGCTTATAAGTGATTTGGAGTATATGCAATCCAGCAAGAATAGATTGCACTTCCTAAAAATCTAAACCAATTCCATTAATGTTTTGTAATGTAGATTTTGATGCCTGTAGTGATTGACCCCATCTGTACATGTCTAGCAGTTCAGATTTTTTTAAAAAAAAGACATGTATAGGTGAGCAGCATCAGAATGCGGTCAAAAGGGTGTGGCCAAGCAACAAGAGGGCAAACATTTTTAAAGATAAAGAATATACCAAACCATTTTGAGCAGAGAAATCTTTGAATTTTTATGTACTGAGGTTAAACGAAGTGTGAAAAAGGGGATGGGGTGGGTGGGGAAAAACATTAATCCAATACTCAGGTGAGTGAAGTGGACACACACAGAACGATTAACAATATATACAGTATGACATACAATGTTGGACAATCAAAAATGCCTTTATTAGACTTGCTCAAAATTAGTGCTCTTTCAGATCCAAAGTTACTACATAAACTCTGTGTCCACACTCACCCCTCTGCCCAGTGTACATTATAGATCAGGTCAAATCCCAGCTTCCTCATAACAGTACTCCATTTATTTTACAGTTATTGTTAAGATAAAATGGGGGATGCTGGGTAGGGAAGAATAATATACAATGCTATTACCACCAAGAGATAAATGAAATGAAATTAGGAAAGATAAAGTTGAGAATCCATTCATTCCGATAGCCTTTTAGAATATCTCAAGACTACAATTTTGTACACATTTAGCTAGGTGTAAGTCCCACTGAACTCACTGGCAGTTACTTCTTTGTAGATATGTATGTGGTTGCATTGTTGGTGTATATAGAACAATTCCCTGTGGAGGGAGGAAAAAAAAACCCTTTCATGCGCACAAGATTACTAGTAGGATGGAGAGAAGAAAACCAGAAAAACTGTCTTTAAATTATGCAGTTCATGCAAAGCTCAATAAAAATGAAGGAGAAAAAATATTTTCAAATAATGAACAATTTTCTGTAACAGTGACTCTATTTTAGGGAAAACAAAAATGGAAGGATACTATGAAATTCATTCAGGCAGTGAAATCTGTGTATATGTGTAAGAGAGAGCTCACAGTTTTGCACATTCAAAGAAAAACCCCTCTAAAACTCTTTTAGTTCTTAGGGCTCCCCTACTTTGTACAAATTGTGTGTATTCTTTTGCCTACCTACCATAAGAAACCATTCACAATCAGTTAACACAGGCAATTTCACTCCAAAATGGCTAGTTTCTGTTTTCTCCTTTTGACTGGGAACAAAACAAACAAATTCATTTATATACCACTTCATACCACCTAAGGAGTGTCTAAGCAGTTTACAACTGTAAGCTACTTGCAATCTGGTAGTGATCTCAGAAGGATGAAAGCCTGAGTTGAGCTTGAGCCCTTTTGCTGGTCTTGAACTTGCAACCTTGTGGTTTTGAGTGAGTGGCTGTAGTACAGGCATTTAACCACTGCACCACCAGGGCTCCTGAGGAAGAGTCCACTCTGTCCAGTATACAGGCTATCCCCCTGATGAAGTGAGTGCAAACTGCTTTTTGCTTTGAGACTCTGCAGCAGTTTAAGAACTGAGAGGGGGAGGGAAAAACAGGTCATTTTAAAAGCAGCTGAAAAAGTGAGAAGCATGCATAGCTGCCCTGGTTGAACTAAGAGTTGTAGGTTATGCAAGTATGAGAATATTCTATGTTCAAAGCCATTTTCATAAATGGGCAAGAGGAGTTTGGGAACTCACAAATGAGAAGAGTGATCAGAAGAGTGAGTAATCTGCTCAGCTTCAACCATCTTGGAGGCAAGATACTGTAAACCCTGCTGTAAAACCTAGAAAATTTGTGAATGTTGTCAGCTTCAAAAACTTCTATGATTATACTGTGATATACATTATGCCACACCATGCCAGCAGTGCCCTTCAGCACTGTACACAGGACAATCCTTGTGCCAGAAGATAAATGGACATAAATGAAACATTAGGAATGAGAATACACAAAAATCAGTTGCAGAACACTTCAGTCTTCCTGGGCATTCCATCTCAGAACTCAAAACACAGGAAAATTGGAAAGAAACAGCAGAACTGAAATGTATCCACAGACTCCAGTCCATCAGCAATAGACTGAACAGAGATAATGGTTTCCTGGCACTCTGCACTTTTCAACACTAACCCCCATCTTCATGAGGGTGCCCTTGACCCATTCATCACACCCCTCTGTTCCCTACACTACAGTCCTACACTCATTCTTATGGTTATCTACTCTGCTTGGCTATAGGCAACATGTTTATTAATGCTTTTTGTCCAACAATCTTCATTAAAATGCCACCTCATCTCCATACCTGCAAGGTTTTGAATATGAATTGACATTCTCACACAGAAATGACTTATGTAGGTCTGTCTCTGGATTCCCCACTCTGAAACATGCACCTGAGGAAGCAGGCTCAAGTCTACGAAAGTTCATGCTACCAACTTTTTTCACTTAGTCTTAACAGTGCTATAAGATCCCCTTGCATACTGATATTCCTGGCTATTGGCTATATCTTTGAATTTTATGGCATTAATTACTGTTTTACTAAATTTGGTTTGTTCTGTAGAAGGTGGACTATCCCACTGACTTCCTATATATCAACATGGCATTTGTATATGACACTATGGCCCTTATCAGACAAGGGCTTTTGCAGCCCCAATCCAGAGTCACTTTGCATCCATCCAGGTGAATTCACATGAATGCACATTGAATTATTACATGTGAATGCTGTTTCTAAGAAGCCAATCCAAAGTCACCACAGAAATCAGTTCCAAGGTCACTTCAGATTCAATCCGAATTGGTCTGGTGTGATAAGGTCCTATGATCAATTAAGGCAGACGCAAAAGGGACCTACCTCCCTTTACAAGCTTAGGGGCAGTGTGTGCCTAACTTGTGAAACTGGTCAGCTTGCTCTCAACCTTGAGAGCTTTAGGAAATACTCATGGTCTGTGCTGCATATTGCTCTTGATGTATATGAGCAGAGAAAGGTGCAAGGACTAGAAATGATAAGAGAAGGCATTAAGAAAAAAATTAGGCAAGGTAGAGGATTTCAGCTTTAAAATGACTAATGCTAGAACAGTTAGAGGCATTTATTACAGAAGGTTTCCTAAGAGCAGGCAATTCACAACATTATTGATTACTAGAATAAACAGTATTTATTAACTCTGTTTCTATGGTTGCTCTGTAACAGAAGTTCTCTGACTGGATCATAGACAGGCAATGCCATTAAAATAAAGAAACACAATACAAAAAATAATTAATTAAAAAATTGTGAAGACCTCTAGAGTAAGGCCTATGTGTACAACAATGATCACATTTTCACCAGCTGTGGGAACAGACAGTAAAATAACCTCCCCCTGTCTGCAAAAGCTATTCCATAACTAGGGCTCTGCTACCAAAAAGCCTCATTCCGTAGTGGTTGGTTGCAGAGTATCAGCTAAATCTCAGCTGTTTCCTGAAAACAGCTCTGTTAATTTTTTTTTCAGGTGTCAGCAATGAGTTGCTTGTGATGAATTAGAGGTGCCAAAGTGATTTGAGAAGATAGTCACACCATTGAGTTAGTCTGGTGGAGGGAGGAAGAGGTTACCGTCAAGTCATTAGAAGATCTCAGCCAAAGGCTGTTACATTGTCCAGCAGGTGTAAATAACAACAACCAATAGCACAATGGCTGCTGAGAGTGCAACAATCTTGCGGTTCTCCTGGCGAAGGCCTTTTAGTTCTTTCTCTGAAAAAAATAAAGGAAAAACATAGTCATTTATGCCACTTTCACTTAAAAAAAATTAAAAAACACACAACTTCCACCAAGGTCTCTTCCTTAAGCTTTTTACCAATATTAAACCAGGATTATAGGCATCTCTTAAGCAGTTCAAGATAGCTGTTCCACTGCCACAGGCATATTCTATTGCTTTCAATGCCTCCTCTACCAACTACTGCTGTAGAATTCGCAGTGTATAAGCCTTTCAGTGTTCCTTAAGTAATTCCTTCGTCATCCTTTGTAATGTGATTATATTTCTCTTATTACAAATACACACCCTACGGAGGGATAACTTTTTGACAGCAAAACAAGTAGATTACAGGGCCTGAAACATAATAGCTCTGAATAAGGGTCAAGCTGGAGTAGAATAAAAAGTATGCACTTGGTCAATGCACTGTGGGAGTCTCTACTTTGCATTTGATGTACGTCCGCCTGAAGTTTTCAAACCATTTTGAGAAGAAGGAATAAAATAATTCTCCCCATTTTGGAATAGGATGGGAGCAAAGTATCCCTGCACATTTAGACTTCCTGTACTGATGTAGGTTTTATAGTCAACCTGTGGCTTCTGCTTGGTAATTAATCCTCTTAGAAATAGCTAGAGAACAGAATAAAGAAAAATGGCTCCTGGACAGCCACAGATGTGGTGTTGTAATTTAACTCCTGGAGTAACTGCAGGAAGATGCTTCTGGTGGGATTTGCTTTGGCATTTGAGAATAAAACATGTATCTCTCAGCAGCACAGTCATTCAGTTTGAATCCCAAATTATTCTTGTTAATTTTATTTATAACTTGCCATCCCCCCAAAAACTAGGAGTCAAGATGGCTATAGTTAAAATGTAATCTTTTGTTAGTCTGACTACTTTGGAGACAGAGGGAAGTGACCACAAACTTTTAACAGACCTAAGAATCTTTAAACCTGTGTGCTGCACATTAGAAAAGCTAGGTGCATCCTAAAAGCTTACCTTTAAACCACAGATGACAGCTGATTCTAGACCAGAATGTCAACCAGGGGCTACTTCATTTCAAGCAGGGGCTACTTCCCCTCCAGCACGTCACACTCTGATCTACTCTTACTGACAAATATAAGGATTGTATTTGTCTGTGTGCTGCAGAATATCTTGAGCTAAAGTAGACCAGTCAGTTCAGAAGTAATTATGAGATGACAGACGGGTGGCCGCTGGACTAGTGAACTGCATGAATGGTCTGAATCCTGTCTAGGCTCTTTTGCTCTGGGGCCAGCATGTCTTTGCTAACTACATAAATTGGACTCTTCCATGCTAATTTAATTGCCTGCCAGCCCAGAAATTTTACAGAGGAGACTGGGCTCCTTTGCTAATTATTTAGAAAACAGCTGCCATGAGTTCTCTGCAATAGCTCAGCAGTTCCCTTAGCTGCAGAGTAAACCTGCAAGTCGCCATCTCAGACTAACAACAGTTAAGGATATAATGGGATAATCCTAGATATTCCACCCTAAATTCTTTGGTAGAAGATTGGAATATAAATGTAATAAATAAAGCTAGCTTCAGAATAAGTCAAAGGCTGTTCAAGGACTGTACTGCAGTTGCTTTTCCACACCTGCTTTGTGGCACCACTCAGCAATCAAGCCTTTTCAGAGACAATTTCAGTGCTTTTGTAATTCCTGGGAGAGGTTAGACTGTGGGGACTGCTTATTTGACAAGAGAATTATTGTTGCTGACTGCTGCGGCAGTAGAGGTCAGAGCTCGGCTCTGCGTGCAAGTGCCATAGTAGTATGATTTTAATGGGAAGTCTTGGGTGTTAATACAACGGCTCAGGCGGATGTCCCTTTATATTTGCTAGCTCCCTGAGGGAGGCAGCTTTAGTGAGATGAGCCCTTTGCATTAAAACATGGGCAAAAGGTCTTGCCTTTGGCTGAGTGATAGTTCTCATTTCAACCAGGTGGCTATAATTTCTCTCTGCAACAAAATGGCATATAGCTCTTTTCCCTAACCGTGCAAACTGACTTGTTTATAAACCCAAGATCAAAATATATCAGGATAGCTTAGGGCCACATTCAGCTTAAGCATTATGAAGATGTTCTGCTGCTGGACTCTTCTTAGAGTATGCTGGGACAAGAGATACTGTGAAATTTCCTTTCTCTGATACACTTAAGAAAGCGCTTCATGGACATTTATCATGAGTAATACTAGAGGCTGGGGAATATGGCTGGAAGCTGCAAAATATGACCCAACAGCCCCTAAGAGTTCTTTCCTATGCGAGGAGCAATTTTACACATCAACAACTCTGGCTCCCACTTTGGGAGAAAGGCAGGATATAAGTAAACAGATTTTTATATAAATCTATTATAAATAAACAGATTTTTCAAAGAGCTTCCAAAGGAGCCCATTTAGATACAATCACATCTTCCTCCTGATGTAAATCTATCACTTTGTAAACTTTAATATGGTAATGAATGGAGTGAAGGGGTGGGAAAAGAGACATGATCCTTAAGTTGTTTCCAAATCCAGAGAGCAGAAGAAAAAGAAAAGACTCTTTTTTTTTTTTTACAAAACAGATTTACAATAATCCAGCAGGTGGCAGCCCAACCTAAATAGCCAAGGACAGGTAATAGGCAAAGAAAGCAATTATTATCAGAGCCTTAACAGACATCAGGGAAAAGAGCAGGCATTAAGGTAGCACTGGCTCTGTCAAGGCTAGTATAATGTTGTGTCTGTCCATGAGTGGGAGCAAGTCATTTCCTGCAAATGAAGCTGCTGATCTTCAACCATTCTTTATGTTTTGATGAATGTAGTCTAGAACTAAAACCAAAGTTTATGACATGGCAGAGCTGTGAAGAGGAGAGTAGTCTTGTTTTTCTGTGCATGTTCAAAAAGTGTAGTAGTGCACTTAGACCAGGAGTAGGCATTGTACAGCTTTCCAGATGTTGTTGAACTGCTATTCCCAGCAGCCTTACCTAGAAAAGCCAGTAGTGAGAATCAGTGGGAATTGCAGTTCAGCAACAAGTGGAGGGCCACACAATTCTCTCTTTGAGATGGCTTTCATGCAGGAACTAAAAGTATAAAACCTAAAAAAAAATCTACAGGGTGAAAGGGTCTCACAAAACCCCAGTGATTTCAAATGTAAAGGGTGTGCTGCATGGAGGAAAGAATCTATTTTTTTCTCCAGGCTGCATCCACATTGCAGAAATAATCCAGCTGACACTACTTTAACTGCCATGGCTCAATGCTATGGGATTTTGGGATTTCTAGTTTTGTGAGATACTTAGCCTTCCCTGTTAGAGAGCTCTGGTGCCACAACAACTGGCAATTCCCAGAAATCCATGGCATTAGGCCAAGGCAGTCAAAGTGGTGGCAAACTGTATTATTTCTGCAGTGTGGATGCAGCCTAAGTTGCAGAATACTGAAGACTAGTTGCTCCGAAAATTGACTTTTCTGGCTATGAAAGCCCACCAAGGTGAGCGGAGTAGAGGGGAGGAGACACTGTCATTCTCTGTAGCTGCTAATGACAGTGCATTTCTTGATGCCTTTGCTTTTGAGAGATGCTGGGACTCCAATGTTTTTCTTTTTCTTAATTAGGCTCTATTGACTTTGTTGGTGCACTCCTTATTGCTGTCTCTACCAATTACTCACTGCAACTCTATAAATCACCACTTTCACCTAAGATGCTGCCATATACCTACTTGGGGCAGGTGCTTTGAACCACAGTCTGAAACAGTCATCTCCACAATCCTGTTAAATGTTTAAAGCCTCCTTGACCAACAACTTTATCCAAACTGTTTGCCCCTTTATATACTCTGGTTCTCTTGATGGCTCCCACAAGAAACAATACAAAGTCCATTTCTCAAAGGCCATTTTTAAATACAGAAACTACTCTAGCTGTGCTTTCTTGTGTTTGATGCAGAACAGATTTAATGTGACTGTAAGCATCTTTTATTTTCTCACTAGGGGCATCCAGAAGTTGGAAGCTTAGCCACTGCAAATTACTGCAGCTGCTGCTTTACATACTAAACAGAACAAACCTACAATATACAAACCTGCCTCCCAAAAGAGATCACTCTGAGTGGTCTCTAAAGGACAGGAAAAGTGTTGAGATGTGACAGATAATTTTATATGCCCTTTAGTAAGGGGGTAGGCAACAGTATCCAGGCTGACGCCAATTTTTCCCTTTGAGACTCCCCCATGGGCTGCACCCTCCAACAACACACCCAAATACCTGTGTTTTCCTCTACAGTCCCTCTCAAAATGGTGACATAAAGTGTCACTGCATCACTTCCTTTTGCCATATTGAGAGGTACCTCAGAGGAAAATGGAGGTACTGGGGGTTAGTATGGGGTTCTATGGGTAGGGCTATTTTCACAAGTCTTCCTTGTGGCTCAAGAGCAAAAACTGCCCAAAAATCATGTCAAAAATTGGAGAAAAACCCTGGAGGGATAGAGAATTTTCAGGGGCCTAACAATGGGTGCATGGACTGCATGTGGATTATGGACTGCAATTTGTTCATTCCTGCTTTCAAAAAGCACAACACGATGGGTTTCTTTGAGATGATGCTCCCAATGACGGTTTGGCCTTCTGTTTCTGCAGCTACAGTGTAGAGCTTGTTTTATTAAGGACTGTCAGTGGACTTAATTTATATAATAATAATAATAATAATAATGTTTTTTATTTATACCCCGCTCTTCAGCCAAGACTATCAGAGCGGCTTACAATTTGTTAAACAAACAGCTTCATTTACAATTGTAAGCTATTTGCCCCCAACAATCTGGGTACTCATTTTAGCGACCTCGGAAGGATGCAAGCCTGAGTCAAGCTTCAGCCCTTTGCTGGTCTTGAACTCGCCACCTTCTGGTTTTGAGTGAGTGGCTGCAGTACAGGCATTTAACCACTGCGCCACCAGGGCTGATATGATTCATTAAATGAAAATTCTCTCCTCTCCCACTAAAAATGTAAAGCTTTTAGATGTGCTTTACTTTTTGTAAATCCAGGAACTAAAACCAACTTAGTGGAGAAGAGGCCAAGAGCATCTGGTGGCATTTGGTAGATGTGTGTTTGTGTGCTGTTTGCCTTCAAGTTTTTTCTGACCTATGGCGACCCTGCTGTGAACCAGTCACAGGATTTTCTTGGCAATTTTCTTCAGAGCGGGTTTGCCACTGCCATCCTCTGAGGCTGAGAGACTGTGACATGACCAAGGTCACTCAGTGGGTTTTAGATATCAGATGCTGAAGTAACAGGGATGACACCAGTCCTATGCAAGTGAAAAAAAGTCTGAGCTATATTTGAATTCAGAGTAACATTTTGCCTGCAGTACAGTAGTAAAGTGATGGGTTAAGGGAACGACTAGACAAATATTTCAAATTATCTGCGGTTACTGCATTCATGTCATGGGTAGGCATATAGCTGCTACTCTGGCAAACGAGACCATGCAACTAGATAAAGCAGAACCAACGGGGAGACACACACCTTTTCCAGTTGCCAATGTAGGCCTTTCACCAAGGCTGTTTCAGTCCTCCAAGCAGGCCTGAACTCAGATTGGTAGAATGCAAAGCTCAGCTTCATACAAGAAAGCATGTAATTGTGTTGCAACAAGCCATTTCATTTCATTGGTTTGAAAAAGAAGATTCAAGACTGGCTGATAGCTATTTAGTATAGCAAGAGTCTAATCTAGTGATGATTTCTTCAATACAGTAATAGTCTTAATAACAACTTCTTTAGAGGAATGGTCACATAGCCGTTTTTCAATGTAGCTTTTACACTTTTCATAACCCAGCTTCCTTTTGGCAGGTCTTACCCATCAGAATGAGCAAGGGTCTGTGAAATAAACTGTTAGCTTCACTCCCTCAAACATCTTCTCCACATCCTCTCTTAAGAAGATGAAACATCCATACAAACAATACAGGGAGATGGTCATCACCTTAGAATTTGCTCTTAATGGAGAAACTTTCTAGGAAGATTGCAAGCTATAACTTCCATCCTGGGCAGCAAAATTTAGATCAAGAATATGCATCACACAGGACCAGATATTAAATGAGACAGGTCTGTGATTGTCATATAATTCTGAATTCTTCCAGATAAAGGGGCCTTCGTGTGGATAGTAAAATCTCCCAGAATAATCAGTTGGAAAATCAACACTACTACCAAAACCATCTTGTCTCAGTCAAGGAGACAACTAGGCAGGGTATTAAATCAACAGATTTCTAATCTCACATTTCTGCCCATTTTACCCTCATCACCTGGAGCAAAACCCCAAATTTGGGAGGTTGTAAGACAAGGTATCTTAGTACAGATGTGCATTCACAATAGATCACTATGACTGGAATTCCATTGGTTAGCCCTGACTAGAGAAGAACTATTGAAATCAATTGTTGAATGGTAAGTCAACATATAAGTAAATTCAATTGATTCAGTGTGTTTACTCCAGTTGGCTTATCAGTCCTATATCCCTGCCTATATGATCTTGCCTGCAGCTTCATTCCAAAACTAGTGAGCACAGTGTCAAACTGAGCCCATTCTTGCCTAACCAAGCCTCAGTCACACGTACCAGGTTGGGTTCTTTACTCAGAATTATTGTTTTGGAGTTTAAAGCCCTTCCCAGTTACATTATGAACCAACATCTCACAACCAGATGTCACAGCATCCACTACAGCAGTCTGGAATCTGTTGGTGTGATTGTAAGGCAGAAAGAGCTATGTCCACAAGAGGTTTCTCTTGCCAATCCTTTCTTCACTGGCCTGTTCCATGGTCAGATGCCCTCTTGCCTTATATAAAATGATATGGCAACATCCTTTCTTCCTCTCCATACAAATAGGTAGGCAACACATGAGTAGCCCAGCTTTTTTAAAAAAGCAAATTTAACAGCAAAAGCAATTTTTTGTTCCAACTGTAGCTTTTGAAGCTGACATAGTCAGCACCTTCAATTCTGAGAAATAGCAGTGCTATTTAAAGAGAGCCAGCATGGTATAGTGACTCTGAAGATCAGGGTTCGATTTTCCACTTGGCCATGGAAACTCACTGGATGGCCCTGCATGTGCTACATACTCTCAGCTGCAGAAAACACCATGATAGGGTTGTCTTCGGGTCACCGTAACTTGGAAACAACTTGAAGGCCCTGCAGAAAACTTCCACACCCATCATCTTTCATCACTGGCCAGACAAGCTAGGGTGATGGAAACTCTAAACAAGCAATATGTTGAGCGATACCAGACCTGGTTCCTACCATATTTCAGAAGGCATTTAGGATACATCCTTTAAAATACACTCTCCAAACTCAAGCATGGTTGAATTAATTATTTTAATTTCCCTGCTCCTCTGTTTCCTAAGTCTACCACGTCAAATGGTGGATGCATTCTATGTGATAGCAGTTTCAAAAGAAGTGACCATGATGCATTTCTTACCATATGCTTCAGCTTTGGTTGCTAGTAGGCTTTTCTCTTTCTCTAGTGACTCTCTGCAAGAATATGAGAAAGATTATTTAGATATGTACTCTGCAAAAAAATATAAAATATAAGGAAAGGCTTCTCATCCTTGACAGAGAATGTAGTCCTAACTAGGCTAGATGTCTCTATTTCTGGATCACTGGCTCTGTTCTAGAAGGCACTACCAATAGGATGATGATGATGATTAAACTTTATTTATAAATCACTGTACAGATTAATCAGATTAATCAGATAAATTAAAATAAATAATTGAAAACCTGCAGGAGGCCTATATCCACACATAGGGCTGTATTGTATGAGTCAAGTGATAGCCATAGCTACATTCTGAAATTGTATGGTCCAGACATAAATTTACTACCAGCTATTCATAAAAGCTGCACCCAAATCTGCTCCTTTTGATGGGTTTCTAAGACAACCTTAGGGTGGCATGGTCTAGAATACATGGAATGTTCTCGGAAGAACTCTCACAAAAGGTATATTGTGCCCTTTTCTCTCATTTTTAAGAATCTCCAATCAGCAGTTCCTATGTGCTTCATGAACAACTATCCTAAATTGAATTTTCTTCTGTGTACTAAATTGTATGGGAATGTACATGTAAGATTTCACACAAAAAATGTGTACATCACGTTCACCATAAATCTGCCAATCATGCCTCATTCCAAACAGTTTTAGCAGCTAAACAGTTCCATTACATTTTCTAAGAAGAAGAACAAATCCAAGGCTTGTATTGTTAGCTGTACACCAGATAATTAATTAATCCAGTTTTTAAAGCATGAGAACAAAACAAATTGCCTGAAAGTAGCACCTGCAGCAATGGCTCCATTACAGCAGGGAGGACAGAACAGCTTTGGTGTGGCTAGAAATAAACATGTACCAGCAAATTATCTGCTGGTTTCGAGCAAGCTCTGTGGTATAGTTGGGAATCGCTGTGAGCATAATAGGGTTTTGTTTCCCTGGAGAATAAAGCAGCAGCCAGAGTGGAAAGAGAGCCAAAACAGACTGCAGAGTGAGTTAAGGAAAGAGTATAGGATGTGTTAACATTGGGAAAGGGAAAAAAGGGGCTCTTAGAAGCACATCAGAGGAGGAAGAAATAGAGACATCAGCCTGCTAGAAAACAGACACATTCAGTGAATTCTAAAGCAGCAACTCAACCGCTCCTGTGGAAAAAAGAGACTGGGAAAATTACAGTGGACGCTCTGGAGATTAGAAAGAAATGGAGCCAAATTCTTCACAATTCGTTCAGTAAGCAACCAAACTTAACATCCAACCAATCCACCTGTGTCCCCACCCCACAGACTATATTTTAGGGATGGGTAATGTGTGGCCTTCTAATGTTGATATGACAAAAGTCCCATTAGCCCTAATCAGTGTGTCAGCAAAGATGGTGATGTAGTCTAACAACTCTGCAGGGCCACATACTCCCCACTCTTGCAGTATGAGTTCTCCTAGGTTGGAAACAGATTTTAATGATGCAGCTGTTACTTAGTGGTGGGCATCCTGTTAGCAACTAACATGGGTCTAACTGCAGCATACACATGCATCCCCTTTTGGATGAAGTGCAGAGGGCTACTTTCTTTCCCTTTTGCTCTGTCCAAAAACACCCCAAGCTCAGCAGCAGTCAAGCCCCAAGAGTTGTCATTGCTGCTGCTTCTGAATACAGGGAAGGGGATGTCATTCAGCTGATGAAGATCTGGCTGCTCTGGGCTCCCAGGGGAGGGAAACAGACATTTTCCATCAGAGAGCACTCTCTCATTTCTTCCCCCAACCAAGCTGAGACCAGCTGCTTCACTATGGTCTCATTGCCTGTTCCCTCCCATGTTCCCTTCTGCACAGGTAAGGAATAGTAGCAGGAGTGCTTGCCAGGGTTTCACAGCTGCCAAGCGGTGGGAAGTTCATGTATAGAGCTAAGCACACATGTCTCTTTTCCTTTTCCTCATCGCAGAATTTCCTTTTCCTCATTACAGAATTTAATAGAATGTGCAATATGAAGCCACCAACAGACAGTAACAAGAGCTGGGTGCCGAGCAATGTACAAGGCAGTGGCCATCACATATGTTAAACTAATGCTTGGGAGAATGCTGTCAGTAAGTGACTCATAATGACAAATGCTGATTAGATTCTCAAGACACTATTGGTGATGAAAGAAAACAGCAAGGAACCACAGGAAGAAGAAAACAATCGAAACAAAACCCAGTTCTTCTCCTTAGGCCTACATCCAGTTCTCAATTTATACACGTGTTTACATCTATAAATGTGTTTTGAATAATGTAGATCCAGATTGTGCTACCGGTAAAGGAACAGCCATTCCATTGGCTATGCCCATGTTTCCAAAAGAACAAAAATGGGCAGTGTTGACACTGTTTTGACATATCTTTAAGAAAAGGAAACTGGCAAAAGATTTACAACTGGAAGAAAGATATAGGTCTAACTCCGCTTGCTAGTTACAATTACAGCAAGACTCTACTTAATTAATGTTTCAATGGTAAATCAACACATAGGTAAATCATAATGATTCAATGGGTCTCCTCCTTCAGTTTTTTTAAATAATATTTCTAATCCCTATGGTAGCAAAACCAGGCTTGAAAGTGCATAGAAATTCTTGTGAGATATATAAGCTCAAAATTACCCATCTAGCAGCAGAACTGGATCTTCATTAAACAAGTGCAAAGCAAGGAGGAAATTACAGCAGATACTAGTAAGTAGCAGGAAAAAGGTACAGGTTTCCCCTCTGACGTGACTGTAGGGGGTGGTGCTCATCTCCGTTACTAAGCTGAGGGAACCAGTATTGTCAAGGATGACTCCATGGACATGTGGCCAGTATGAATAAATGCTGACGCGCATGGAACGTTATTATCCTCCCACCAAAGTGGTACCTATTTATCAACTTGCACTTTTATATGCTTTTGAACTGCTAGGTTAGCAGAACCTGGGAATATTGATGGGAGGTAGAAGTTACTGCTTAATCCTCCTCCTGTTGCAATTGCCAGCCATTCCTTTGAGGGAAAGCAGCTGTGGAAGGGTTACAAAAGGAGCTCAAGAGAAGGGTCAGGTGCCGTCACTTGATGTTCCTAATGTTTTGCCCAATACTTCTAAGGGAGCCCTGGTGGTGCAGTTGTTAAATGCCATACTACAGCCACAAGGTTGTGAGTTCAATCTCAGGCAGGGCTCCAAGGTCCACTCAGCCTTCCATCCTTTTGTAGGTCAGTAAAATGAATACCCAGCTTATTGGGGGCAACTGGCTTACACATTGTAAACCACTGAGGGAGTGTTCACTGATAAGCGGTATAGAAATGTATTTGCTATTGCTATATAATAGTGTTCAGCAAGTAGATTTTCAGTGCTCTATACAGCTCCTTGCTGCTCCTCATATTTAGAAAAGCCACAAAAAATGCAAAGACAAAACAAACCAAACTCACAAGCATATGCAGAATACACACATCCCCACCTGCAAACAGAGAGATTGCTGAAAAACTTGAAATGCATCATCCTGCCTAATCTATTCTTTCATTGCAATCTGGCTCAGAAACCTGGTCATGAGAAATAATGGTTCCACTTTATCCTGCACTAGATCAAGCTTATACCGAATAATATATCCAGATCTTCAAGAAGGAGGCGGACAGATTAGAATGAGTACAGAGGAGAACATCCTCCCCATCACACCAGCTAGGTCCCATACAAGAGGGAACATGCAGAGATGCCCTTCCCTGGAATCTTAAACAGGTGCTCACACATATGCTATAATGCTATAAGGGAACCATGCAAACTGCTTCCAGGGACCGCACCACTTTAATCTGGCCATGCCTATTTGGGATGATCTAGCTCTAGACTTCTGCATCAAGCAGGGGATTGAAATGGGTATAATAGCTCTCCACCTCCATGATTTTATGTTTTATACAGCACACATTTTATACAGTGTTCAGCATGCTACATACTTATTACAGTCAGAGCCTGAAAATGTATATTTGGGATACAAAGTCAAGTATCCCATAGCCAGGAAGACTAGCTAGTTGTTGCTCCCTCCCCTTTCCCCCAAAATAACTTTTTCAAGCTGTGATTACAATCAACTGCAGATTTGAAGAGTGAAAGCAGTTATTTCATTTGGAAGGGACAAAACCATAACAAAATAAAGTCCAGAAAATGTGCATCAAGGTTTGATATGGGAAGATAAAACAACTACAAACATGAAATATTTCTGCATATAAGCCACCTTTAGTCACGGGAAGTGAAGCTGGCATATGTGTGGACACATTTCCTATTTGGGCTTAACCTTATAAAATCTTGGTGAACACATGTTGGTCCTTACTTTGTTTTTGTTTAGAATACTAGAAGTATGGACAATGAATTGCCAATGTACTGATTTATTAGAAGACAAAGCTCACAACAAAATTTGGCATTACTAAGCAACAGGTGGTCAGCAAATCTAAGCTAACTCCCCAAGCAGTTACAAAGCAGAGGGAAATTATTTTTGTGGTGCACAAGCTTTAAGAAATCGTCAAATATTAAAAGGAAGAAAAGTGAAGTGAAAAAACTAAAAGCATATTAAGGCTCAGAGTGCATTCACAATAGGCAGATATGAGAGAGAGGAAGAACAACAAAGAGCATAATTCAGTATTACACTGATTTCATTTTATTCAAAACTGCCTCCTTTTAAAGCAAGCTTTTTGGATAGGAAAGTGTATTAAATCTCTGCTCTGCCCTGAGTTATTTATCATTAACAAACCCATCAGTGGCTTGCAAGAGGTACAGACACTTGCAGCTCCAGAAAGATGAATATATTCCCACTAAGTACCTTCTCTCAGGAGTCAATTCTTCTCTCCGTAGCTTAAAATCCACCTCTTCCAAGGCCTCTCTGCATTGGGTCAGCTTGTCCTCCAGGCTATCCACCTGAAACACACAAAAAGACCACAAAGAATGATGGGCTGTTCAATCACAGTTCAAATGCTCAACCCTCAGGAAACAAAGTACCATAATTTAATTAGAGACTGGAAAGGCACAAGGTCCCATCTGATCTTGGAAGCTAAACAGGGTCAGCCCTGGTTCATATTTCAGTGGGAACCACCAATGAATACCATGTGCTGTAGGCTATATTTCAGAGGAAAGAGCTGGCAAAACCATCTCTAGCCTAAGAAAACCCTATGAAATTCATGGGGTCACCATACATTCACAGGTGACTTGAAGGTATGTGCGCATGCACACACACAATCCACTTATCCCTTCTTTCAAGCAGAGATAAGCACAAGGCCCAAATTCAATTTAGCTTTTGCACTAACTTCAAGGCAAAGCTGGGGGGGGGGTGTTACTTTTTTGGACTGGGACTCCCTAAATCCCCCAATCGGCATCAGCAGTATTGGCTGGTAGCTCTGCTGCTGAAAGGAGCTAAAATGCAAAAAAGTAACTTTCCCAAGCACTCTAAGCTTTTTAAGCAAAACAAGTGGAATTTCTTAGTTGGCAACCAGCAGCCTTAAGAAAATGAAGGAAGGGGACCGTTTAGACAAGAGATCAGTACCTCGAGTCCCCAGGACACTATCCAGCCACCTGAAAAATACCACCTCGCCCCAGAACCTAATTACCCATCCAGAGGGATAGAAATGTATGAAAGGAGTAGTTGCCATGGCAATTAAAACTGCTGGTTGTCTCCTCGAGGGATAAAAGGAAGGCTTACCCATTGCTCAGCATCTGTTCCTCAAAGTGGGCTTTCAGTAAAATAGGTTGCTGACTAGGGCTTCAGATACTCAACCTAGGCATGTTACCTTCTCTTCAGATCTAGTCATTTAGATGCTGTTGGATTACAACTCTCACCATTAGCTATGCTGACTGGAGTGATGGGCACAGTAGTCCAACAACATTTGGAGGTTCACTTCAGTACCTAGCATGAACTGCGTATATTTGAGAATTCCAAAGAATCTGTCTCTGTTTTAAAATGAGGAAAGATGGCAAAAAAACACACCAAGGCAGAGGATACCTAAATAACTGGGCAGGTTTGTTTTGAGATGGGATTGGGGCCAATACAACAAACAGGTCAAGGAATAGGTGAGCCTCTCATTAATTACAATTATTGCTCTCCATGCAGTAAAACATTCCACTAAACACTGCCTGAAGAAACTCTACAAATGGGAGAAAAAATAACTGGTTCCTAACAAAAATAATTTCAGGCTGGCACTGAAATGTTATCTGTACATTTTTTAAAAATAACATTTTAAGGGCTGCTATACATTACAGAGACAATCCATTTTACGAAAGGTTGTGAAAACCATCTGTTCTCAAGCAAACAGAAGTCCCAATTCAACAAGCAGTTTAGCCAAACAGCATGTTGTTTACAAAAATGCACAAGTGATTCAGCTATATATCTACTGTATATATTGTACTCATGTATAAGTCTAGAAATTTGGGTCAAAAAATTGACCCAAAAAACCTGGGTCTACTTATCCATGGGTCAATGCAAGTGCTGTACCTTAACTCAAAATAGGAACCATCTCCCTCTCTGCATAGAGTGGCACAACATAAGAGCTTAGTCCATCCTGGGAGAACCTAAAAGAAGCACCAACCCTCTCTATTCTCTTCACTGTGGTGCCGCTCCTGGCCTTTTTGAATGCTTGGACAGGAAAACAGCAGCACTCTTTGGCATCATTTTCCTTTCCTTCATTCTTTAAATCCTTTGTTGCATGCTTGTAATTTTTACCCTTGACTTATACATCAGTCATATCAAATTTCATAATTTTGGCCCCAAAACCTGCTCTTGACTTATACATGAGGTAGACTTATAGTAAGTATATATGGTATGCTTCACTAAACTGGATCTTATAGTGCAGACATACATCCCTCCATCTCTGAACCACTATTAGCTGAGCATGACAAGAACCAGATGAAGGCAAGAATGTTCATTTGCCAACAATACACAGACTGGAAAGCAAATGGCATCTTGTGTTCGATTTCAGGAGTAGTGTATCTGTGTGTGTTTATTCATTTATTTATTTCAGTGATTTACAAAGCAGAAATATTTGAATATTAAGGCAAGATGTTTGGTTTTCCCTCTTAATCTGCTCTCAGTACAACTTGGGAACAGAGCGACTGAAGAAGGAAGAAGCCAGAACATCTTGCCATAATATTTCTGTTTCAAATACTCTGTTTTGTTACTCACTCTAATAAATCTATATTCTAAATAATTAACTGCATTCTTCTGGGATCCAGGACAGACTTGTCTGAACTTGTTTGATGATGTAAAGATTGTATCTATACAATAAGAGATAATTTAATTGCTGCCCCTTATATTAGCCTTTAGCGTCACATATAACACTATGACAAAAATGTATGAAGTATCAAGCAACTAACACTACCAGCATCTACTCATTGCTTAACTGAACTTCAGCTGAAACAAATTTGGAGGCAGATGTACAGCTCCTTGCATTTTCCTCGGGAAAGGAGATCAACTGCACTTCCTTTGTCACTGTTTTATCTCATCGCATAGTCCCCCAAAACTGAGTTTGGAAGTGACCCAGGGACCTGCCTCAGGTGGAGCAGGCAAATTAACTAGGGCAATTCTGAGTCCCAAGTGGATGCTCTGAACCACTATGATCATCTTGTATTCAGTTGGAGTTGTGGCAGGAAGCAACTGCTGGCTGCTTAAGATAGTCATCTAATTAGTCTGCTAATTTATTTTCCAGTAAAGTGGAGAGACAAGAGAGAGAAAGGGAGGGAAAGAAAGGGAGGAACAGCTAAAGCATAAGAGCTGGAATAATTAAGGATGGGGAAGAATGCCTCCACGCTGAAACAGCTTCTTAGAGGGAAATGCATAGGAAATCCAGCTCATTTTGAACCCAGAGGAAATGCCCTGTCTTGCTATCCCATGGGTGAAGCATCAGGAAAAAAGTTTCTATCCAGAGCCTGGAAATGCCCCTCTTCCAGGGGATTTGGGGAGTTGTAGTCCAAAAAGGTAACATTTCCAGGCTCTGGTTCTATCCATTTCTGATCGAAGTGCTGTATGATTTCGCTTAAAAGAAGCAGCAACTTTAAACTACTGGAACTGCTGGTCCATATAGCCCAGTGCAGCTCTCAAGGATGTTTTTGTGGCCCTCAAAACCTCCAGAATCCCCAAACTGGCCTTTTCCTGTCCTCCAAAGGAGACTGAATTGTTGCTTCAGGAAGCCTCCAAATGCAGCAATTGGCTGCAAAGCTGCCCTTTACAGTTTAACATAATAATAACCTGCTTTTCAGAACCAAAGTGGACTTTCCATCCACCAGTGTGTTCTGGGGCATAAACATGGCTCCCAGACTTGATGCAGTTGCTCTCTACTGATTTAGCCATATGCTACACCTTTCCCTGCCCAGGTAACTGACATTCTTTAGGAGATTTCAGAAACTGAAGACAGAAAGATCTGTATTCTAAACTCTGTCACTGAGCTACTGCTATGTGCATCCATGAGCATTGGAAGAAGAGCCTGTACAGATCGACAAGATAATGAAAAAGCTTTGCCAATCAGTACCTCCTCCCATTCCCATTCCTTTTGGTACTGCATGTGGTGTTGTGTGCAAACAGAAAGAAACCAGGCTAAGACTGGCCAAGCACCCATCTAGATTGGCTTTCCCATTAAAACGATGAGATGTATTGATTCCAGTTCACCAGGAAACATTTCTTCCTACAGCATGGATGCTAGTTGCCCATTCTGGGGAGAAAAGAAACAACCTGGTAAGAAAAGTTATCCTTTCCAATCATTACACTGGGAAATCAATTCTACTGATCCTGTGATTAACCACTTTATGGCTCAGTTTTCAGCTAATTATCAATTCTTACACTCGGGTGAAGGAATGCAAGCAAATGTAGCCTCAGGCAAGGCACAGAGAAGGAAAAGCGATACAGCAATAGAAAGCAGGACAGTGTGAGGAGCATAGTGGTGGACGCCCCTGCACATCTATTCCAATGGTTAAAGATATAAAATAAATGAATCACTTTGAAAATTTAGATTGTGCTATATAAATATCTATTATTAGAAAACAGTTGCAGTGATATTCTTCCATTGCTTCAAAGTACTGTAAGTGTTTAGCTCAGGGAAAAAATGAATGGCACACTGAATCTGCAGGCTACCCATAGCCATGATGGCTAGCACTCTTTCGGAGATCTCTATTCAGAATTTGAGAAGATTACTTCTTTGAACAACAACACCCAGAATCTCGCAGTAAGCATGGTCAAGCTTTGCCTCTATCAGTCTCCCAGATAGGTTCCTATTTTAAGAATAAACCTGTGGATGTGGTTGCAGAAGTTATCTGTGGCCAGTAAGAAGAACAAATGAAAGCAACATTAAGCTCCAAACGCTTGTAAAAGTTGGAGGTTAGCGTTATGAAATGTGGAGTTTGAAAAAGGTAACTTTCTAAAGCAAGAAAAGTAGAGCTAGAACCTTTATTTATTCAAAACATTTCTATACTCACACAGCAGTGTCCATAAAATAATTTTAAAAGTTCATCAAAACAATCAAAGTGGAGCTGCAGGATAAAATTAAGCTACTTGAAAGTCAAGACCAACTGTCAAGGCCAAGGCACATGAAAACATTAGAGCAAGTAACAAATGTCTTCCTCTATGATTGAAAAGATAGGGTGAATGCAAGGTGTTACCACAAAAGCAAAGAGTACCACAACAAAATAGTGTACCATACAACTGTAAAGGACCGCTCACAAACTACTCCAAATCCATGTGCTGATTAGGATTGTGAATCTGATTTTTACAGGAACTGAAGCTCCATCCTGAACAAATAACAAACTATCCTCTGGATCAGGGAGAGCCTCAACCAACAGCATCTCCATCCCATCTGGATTAAGGTTCAGTTTGTTGTTGCTGTGTGCCTTCAAGCCACTTCTGACCTATGGAAACCCTATTACAAGGTTTTCTTGGCAACAATTATTCAGAGGGGGATTGCCATTGCCTTCCTCTGAAGCTGAGAGATGGTTTCCATGGCCAAGCAGGGATTTGAACCCTAGTCTCCAGAGTTGTGCTCCATCTCTCAAATCACTACATCACACTGGCTGTCAAGGCTCAGTTTACTGGATCTCATGTGATCAGAAACTCAGATCCTGTTTCACTGTCAAGTCTCAAGATCCAGAATACTCTACTGGTGTGGATCATGGCAATTTTAAAAAAACTAAAAAATAAATACTGGAAACCACCAGTATGGATTATTCTATATTACATTATCCATTTGTCACTTTGATTTCTTATGTATGAATGAGTTTGCAGTCAGACAGACTTTCAACATTAAAACTCATGCTCCTTTGATAGCTGTGCAGGCGAGGGAGTTTTGGCAGCTGCAAATTTTTGAGACACTCTCACAGCAGGGTTATATACCTGCCCTCATCTTCCCATTACCTGCACAACTATGAAAATATGTGAGCTCTAATGCTGAAAAGCAGGCTCATCCCAGGGTGTATGTTTCACCTCACCTATCTGTGGTAGGTAAAGAGGGGGTGGGCAGCAAGGGAAAGATAGAGTCAGAGAGGAGTGGAAAAATTCAGTCAGACAAGAATTGCCATTTTCAGAGTTGCTGAGGAACTTCCCAAGGGTCTCTTCCTTGTACAAAAACCACAGACTATGTGAATCTATCCAGCTTCCACAGAATCCCTAGAGGAAACTCTCCACAGAGTGCTCTTTGAAAATGCTGCGCATCTGAACTCTACTGTAGATGTAAAGCATTTGTTCCCACTAAGGAATGCTTAGAAAAGACAAGTCTGTGTGGACTGCCGTGAAATGAGTGAGGAAGAAGGTAGGACAAGGGAATAATCATGATATATTTTTCCTACAAGATTTGGTTAGCTTTCAGATTCATATCCCACCTTTCCAACAAAGACTGGAAATGATAAAAGTCAAGACACATGTACAATTAAGGCATTAAACCAAACAACCTAGTCAAAAGCAACACCTATCTAATTAAAGCCCATTTTCACAGCAGCCTAGCTTAACTGTTACCGTATAGAGTCTATGAATAAAACATGTTTTTGACTGCTGGTAGGACAGATGGGAAACATCCTCTGAACAAATTTGCCAAGAAAACCCCACATTAGATTCTCCTTAGGGTCAACATAAGCTGGAAATGACTTGAAGGCACACAACACATACACACAGAGGACAACAGGGAAGGTGCCAGGCTTACCTCCCTTGGCAAGGAGATCCACAACCTGACAGAGAACAGTGTGAAAGCCTTCTCTTGCATCTTTCTCAAATATAACTTTCTCCAGGGGAGAAAAGACTGAAGGCAGGACCTCACCTGAATATCTTAATGCCTAGGTAGACTAACCTAGGGAGATATTTTCTTGGCAGCTTCATCCAAAGACTGAATGGGATCTTATCTGTCTCCAATCAGAGATGCTTCACAAAGGGGAATTGGCACAGGACCGCAGTCAAAGACTGACCAGACCCCATTCTTTAAATGGTGAAAGTTATGGAAAGTAAACACTATTGACTTCTGAATTCTTATCACCTTCCTCTCAGGTGTCAGAGATGTACAGCTTTGGTGTAAGATAAAGGTTTATGCATTTTTAAAATCTATTAACTGTGGACCTTATTACACCAGGGTAATAAGCACCATAACTGTGTTAGTCTAAGAAATGCGAACACACCAGCATGGGGACAGTCATTATTGCCCAGCTGTTCCAAATGGCCATAGTGCTGCTTCTATCCGAGCCTCTGTCTTCTGCATGTCACCCTCCACAGCAGCATCTTTCTGCCCTGTGCATTTTCCAGCATGCCTTTCGGTCTGTATTTATTTCAATTTATTTTTTCTTTTTAGGTCAATGGTGTGATCATGGTAATTCATTAGTTAAAAGAAATAAATCAAATAAATGGGGGAATAAAAGAAAAACAGACTCTTTGGGAATAGTGAAAACGAGAGGCGCAGAATCACGCCCACTCACAACATGTAACTGCCATCATATCAGAACTACTTTGGGAAGCATTTATCACATGTGCATTAACAGTGGAAAAGCAGTGCAATTGGGAAGCACCAAAGGGTTTTACCATCAGTGAGAAGAAGTGCTCCAGCAGTGGATGGACTAAAGACCAGCTACTGGACAGACACAGCATGACATGATAAGGTACAGCCCCAGACACAACTATCCTACTCTAATTCCACTTTTCAAGCCTCATGTAATAAACCCCTGCACTTAAGAAAGCCTCCAAAGCCTTCTGTCTACACCGCCATTCATCTCTAAAGGCACTGGCAGATTATCTTGACCAGAGGACTTGCTTGTTGCAAGTCCCCTGGTGACCCTATGAATGAATCTAAATCAGCTTAGATTTATGGTGACCCTATTAATAAGAGACCACCGGGAGCCCTGGACTTCACTAGAAAGCAGGGGACTAAAGGAAGACAGATTACCCGGCCAGGGTATTAAGAGAAATGGGAGAAAGATAATGGGATGCTGAAAGACATCTTTAGAGTTGGGAAATTTTAAAGGATCGGTGTTTCTACACTTTTACGCAGCATTCAGGCTTGCTATGGGTACATCTGTGTTAACACCAATGTTTTTCACAGCAAAGGAATGAAATATAAATGAAAGATAAACATAGTTAAATGTCTGTGTGGTCATGCATGAGGTGGCATATAACGACCTCACATACACACATTGGTACTTTGTGATGCATGTCTGTTACCGACACTTTATGCATTTGCTGCTGGCAACATGGCGTAACATCAATAAAACCACAGGAAACATAGTGCCCAGAGTTCGATGTGGAGAAGTTTGCATCATCTCATGAAACCTGTAACACAACCTCCTAACAGGTATGTAATAACAAGTGCCACTTCAAAGCAATGAGTGCTGCCCCCATAACCTACTCTGTTAATACCCTTCTGCAGTTCCCCCACTGCAAGAGCTACAAGAGGTACTTGAAGAGAGGACGGATGGAGCCTTTATATATGACAAGCAAGCTGTGAACTGCCAAAGCCAGCGGCATCCCCAACCAGCAAGTGAACTATCAAGGCACCATGCCCATTTCTTCGGAAATCTGGATTCACTTGAAGGAATTCTGGAGACCGCCTAAAACATAGAGGCTTAAAATGAGGAGGGTAGGGAGAACAGACCGCAGGCCAAAGAGACCTACATGTTCATTTTTGATATTTATTCACACAGTCTCTGGGCGACAAATCTGAGAAGCTGGCTTAAAAAAACCAGAGGGATGGCATTTGATGTTGCTGGATTTCTTGGGTTTGTTTTTAAATAAGCAAATGTTGTAATGAATTAATAAAAAGTATTCTTCCTTGCAGGAAGGCTACAAGCAGTTTTCAAGAAGTGGCATCCGGCCTCTGTCTTTATAGATTCCCTAATTAAGATCCTGGCACTCTGCCATCACACACACATCCACACACACATCCAATGGAGTTAGATAATGAGGTTTTATGCCTCCTGACCCTAATAAAACAGATCAGAGCCAAACAAAAATGGTGGGGGCTTGTAAGTAGAAGACTAATGAAACTGCCTTCCTATTAAGTAGATTTACCCCAGGTCGCTGGCCAGGAGCTTTTCCCTATTGTCTGGGCACTGGATTCCCAATTCATCATAATGTATACACTATAGGGACAGTCAAAAATTACATGAGGAGGCTAAAGTCAGACAGGAAGTTACATTAATGTTTCTCACTTTAACCAACTGGCCTTCTTTATCCAAAATCAATGCATATTTAAGCCTGGTAAAAAGCTAGCCATTTGGGCAAGTCTTTTATTTATCTGAATACTGCACAGTGTTCCTTTTGGAAGTGAGCAATGAAATTACCACCTGCAATACATGTACTCCAAAAGCTTAGCTTACAAGTTTCTTTTTTGTCTTACAAGCTGGAATGTTTCTCCTGTAACATCACACCAAAGCAGTTTCACATTATATGAGGAAATAAATTTATCTGCTATTGCATCCCAAGTGACAAATCCATTCCTATTCTATCATACATACCCAACTGCCTCATAAAAATTGCTTTTGCTACTGTGATGGGGACCATGTCAGAGCAAAAGGACCACCTATGAAATTCCAAGAAATACTTGAAAGCTAGGCAACAGACATGTACTACACTTCTCTTTTTCACACCAACAAAAAAAATTTCAGTTAGTAGACTCTTTAAAGAGGAAGAGTGGGAGGACATTCAACCAAAAACAGACCAAAAAACTGGAACCAGCCCATCCTGAAAACTAGTAAAATTTTCATTGGTAGACATTTTGGTAGTTCCTATCTATCCAAGTCAGAAAGATTTGAATCCACCACACCAATTTAGCTCCACTAAAGCCAGCATAGTATAGTGGTTTGAGCATTAGATTATGACTCTGGAGACCAAGGTTCAAATCATCATGCAGGTATAGAAACCCATTGAATGTCCCTGGACAAGTTACATTCTCTCAGCCTCAGAGGAAGGCAATGGCAACTTCCTCTGAACAAATTCTGCCATTAAAAACCCATGACACACTGGCCTTAGGCTCATCATAAGTCAGAAATGACTTGAAGGCACACAACAACAACAACATGGGCCATTAAAGTCTTTCTCACACTACACAATTATAACATTTTCATTACACGTTAACAGTCATGGCAAAATTCTATGGAATCCTGGGATTTGCAGTTTAGGACACGGGAGTTTAGGGAGAACTCTAGTGCCCCCCAAAACTACGGAGCTCATAGAATCATAGTGACATTGGCGAGAATAAGGATATAATGTGCTGCATGTTTTACTGATTATGTAGTTTTTAATGTTTTAAATTGTATTGAATTATGTTAGTGTTGGAATCCCGCCTCGATCCGAAGGGAGAGGCGGGAAACAGAAATAATAATAATAATAATAATAGAATCATAGAGTTGGAAGAGACCACAAGGGGCATCCAGTCCAACCCACTGCCATGCAGGAACTCCCAATCAAAGCATCCCCAACAGATGGCCATCCAGCCTCTGCTTAAAGACCTCCAAAGGAGGAGACTCCACCACTCTCCAAGGGAGTGTGTTCCACTGTCGAACAGCCCTTACTGTCAGGAAGTTTCTCCTAATGTTGAGGTGGAATCTCTTTTCCTGTAGCTTGCATCCATTGTTCCAGGTCCTGTTCTCTGGAGCAGCAGAAAACAGGTTTGCTCCCTCCTCAATATGACATCCCTTCAAATATTTAAATAAAGCTATCATATCACCTCTTAGCCTTCTCTTCTCCAGGCTAAACATCCCCAGCTCCCTAAGAAGTTCCTCATAGGGCATGGCTTCCAGACCCTTCACCATTTTAGTCACCCTCCTTTGGACATGCTCCAGTTTCTCTTTTTTAAATTGTGGTGCCCAGAACTGGATACAATATTCTATATGGAGTAGCCAAAGCAATTAAAGTGATATCGAAGTGCTGTAACTGTATATTGTGAAAGAGACCAATGATGTGTGCCAATGTGTCACATTCAGTCACTACCATCTTGAAATGACTGGAAATAGTCAGGGCAAAAGGATGGAGGAACAATGTACCATTTACCAGTACTAAACCAGAACAAGTTTATACTATCAATTCCTATAACACCGTATATGAGATACAGCAAACACTCTAAAAACATTCCAGCCAAAGCATGAATTGGAGGTATGCAATGCAGGCATTTTACTGATACTAAGCAGATCTAGGCCTGATCAGTGATCAGGGAGGTAGGCCATGTTAAAAACAAAACAAAAACCTACTTGTGAAAAATACACAGGCCATATGTTCTCTTCTGGAAAAGGGAGGATAGCTCTATACCATTTACATACTGAAATAAATATGAACCATTATTATTAAGCATACCTCTGAACAACTAGATTCATAGGATATTTATCCAACACATACATATTGGAGAAACATTCATGATTTGCCCATTTTTGAGCCACTGTAACTTGCAGCAATGGTTCTAGGCTTCTCCACGTCTCTTTAAATTCCAGTATGATTTTAGTATGCATTACAGGTTGAATCTCTGTTAAACAAAATGCTTGGGACCAGAACTGTTTTGGATTTTGGAGTTTTTCAGATTTTGGAATATTTGCATATACATAATGAGTTATCTTGGAGATGGAACCCGAGTCTAAACATGAAATTCATTTATGTTCCATATACATCTTATACACATAACCTGAAGGTTATTTTATATCTACTGTATAAACACGTGTCTATGTCTATTAATTTTAATTAAAAAATTGACCCCAAAATCCTACTTGACACTGGTCAATGTAAGTATTGTCTTTCTTATCAAAATAGGAACCATCCTTTTCTCTAAGTAGAGTGGTAAAAGACAAGAGAGTAGTCCATCCTGGGAGCACCTAAGAAGCACCAGCCTTTACAAACAATTATGCCTGCCATGAGTTCTTTGGCATAGTTTTCTTTTGCTTCTTCCTTTTTATCCTTTGGTACATGCTCCTAAGTAAATAATAATAATAATAATAATAATAATAATAATGATAATAATAATAATGTTTTATTTATAGCCCGCTCCTCTGTATCCAATCGGAGCGGGTTACATCAATTAAAAAATGCAAGATAAAATAACATGACCCATACCCCACCACCCACCCCTTAAAATTAAATTAAACTAACATCAATTAAAACGACATAATAAAAATTTCAATTTAAAACGGCAACCCATTGCACAGAGATCAGGGTCAAGATGTTAAAGTGCTAATGGGAGAGCTTAACCCAAACAGAGCCAGGAGGTTAAGGACTTTCTGGGAAGGCCTGCCGGAAGAGATGCATCTTCAAGGCTTTTTTAAAGCAATCAGAAGATGTAATAAGACGCATCTTGTCCGGCAGGTCATTCCATAGCCTGGGAGCGACAGCCGAGAAGGCCCTCTGGGAGATCTGTGTCAGCCTAGTCTTCATAGGCTGCAACAGGTTCCTCCCAGAAGACCGGAGTGTGCGGGGGGGGGGGGGGTTCGTATGGGAGGAGGCGGTCCCTCAGATAAGATGGACTCAAGCCATGTAGGGCTTTAAAGCTTAAAACCAACACCTTGTACTGCGCTCGGAAACTAATCGGCAGCCAGTGGAGAGATTTGAGCACCGGTGTTATGTGCTCTCTCCTTGATGTTCCCGTGACAAGCCTGGCTGCCATATTCTGAACTAATTGAAGTTTCCGAGTTAGGCACAAGGGTAGCCCCATGTAGAGCACATTACAGAAGTCCAATCGTGAGGTTACCAAAGCGTGTACCACTGACTCCATGTCCTTCGGCTCCAGGAAAGGGCGCAGCTGGCGGATGAGCCGAAGCTGATAACAGGCACTCCTGACCGCCGCATTCACCTGACTAGTCATGTGAAACGACGAATCAAGGAGTACCCCCAGACTGCGAACAGGGTCCTTCGAGGAGAGTGTGACCCCATCTAGGACCGGGAGGTGTATTCCCAATCCTGGCTTCGGTCCTGTGACAGTTAGTACCTCCATTTTGTCCGGATTGAGCTTCAACCTGTTTTCCCTCATCCAATCCATTACTGCCGTAAGACAGTCATCGAGAGGAGAGACGCCATCTGAAGTCTGGGCTGACAATCTTGTCATGGAGAGGTAAATCTGAGTGTCATCAACATACTGAAGACACTGAGCTCCATGCCTCAGAATGATCTCACCCAGCGGCTTCATGTAGATGTTAAACAGCATCGGGGACAGGATGGCGCCTCGACTTATCCATGGGCCATATCAAAATCAATAATTTTGGCCTGAAAACCTGCCCTTGACATATACATGAAGTCAACTTATACTCAAATGTATACAGTAACATTCTTAATCATTTTGTGCATGAAACAAAGTTTGTGTACACCAAATCATCAGAAAGCAAAAGTGTTACTATTTCAGCCACCCATTTGGACAATTTTGAATTTTCGAGTATTTCAGATTTTGGAATTCCAGATAAGGGATACTCAACTTGTATAATATGTGCATGACCTATTATGATTTGGACAGGCAGGTAGAATATATGCCACTTTTATTCACTTAAGCATATATCATAGCATGCCCTTACAGCAGCTGATTAAAACAAAAGTTAAAAATACTATTATTACTATTATATATAATATATATAGCATTATTAACAAGCATGATACTTTACAGACTATAAGAGGGCAATTCTTGCCCCAAGGAGTTTACAATCTAAAATTTGACCCCGAGGAAACAGAGAAAGGGGAGAGGAGGGGAGGTCTTCAAATATGGGCAGATTTGTCCTGGATTTTTTAACCTTACATTTGTCTGTTCCTATTGAAACAATTCGCCTAGAAATGAGTGCTGCCTTCCATGCAGCTCTAGCTCAGGCTAAGTAGAGCAGAAAACTACTAAACACACTGTTCCTGTTCATGAATCTTAATACAATAATGTATTTTTGGTCACAATACTACATGGCCCACATGCGGCAGCCTCAAAATCCTGCGGCTGGTGCTCCTGCTTGGCAATGCACGTTAATTTTTAAGTACTCAGTCATGATGCTGTCACTTCCTATTTTGCTAAACCTTTTCTTGTTTGACTGCCTTTTAAGAAAGCAATAATTTTAACCCCTTTCTCCAGCGTATCCTTAATCTGTAAGTACAAGACACAGTTTCTCCATGGAATCATTATGAATATTAACTTTAAATATTAGGACAGTCTCTACCTTTGGATCAGTTCAAACATACATTATCCACTGCAATTGATAAACAGGCTCCAGTCCTCTGACAGAAAACGAATACTGATATCCATCCTAGATTATGTATACCTGTATGAATAAATTACTGCTGCAAAATGTCATCTTCAGCCATCTGCCTTTCTGTTTTCATGTCAAACCTTTTACAAATATCTACTTAATAATACTCTAGCAGATGAAGGACTATTATTAAGGGGACCAGTTACTGTTGAATTACACAGATCATTTTACATAAAATTTAAGACGGCAGCTATCTTTCATCCCCACCACACTAATCTGTTACCCTCAGTTGGTCACTTATTTTGAACAGGTCTGAACTGTTAATCATTTTGACATTTAGTTGCCATCTACCTGGAACAATTAAAACTATGTGCATGGGCATTTTACAGTGATGTCTTTCCAAATACAAAATGAGATGCTAGTTCACTCTTCTACATGAAAAGCCATGTGGGAGAGAGCCAGTGCAGTGTAGTGGTTTGAACCTTGGACTATGACTCTGTTGTCCAGGGTTCAAATCCCAGCTCAGCCATATAAACTCACTGGGTGACCTTGGGCAGGTCATACTCTCTCAGCCTTAGAGGATGGCAATGGCAAAACCCCTCTGTGAAGATGATGGCCACTATCCCACCAATTTATTGAGACTCAAACTCAGGACTCTCTTAACTGTCACCTGCACTATAAATCTCTTTAGATGCTAGTCCTCTTAGTTACAAATCCCTCTGCAAGCTGGCATTGACAGCCACACCCTCACTATCTAATGTGTCCCAAACCTAAAAGACTGTTATCTTTGTTGGTAGTGTTTTAATATGTTTCTGAAATCACTTCAGACAGCTGCTTGTTGAAACAAAGTAAGAAGTTTACTGAATACAGTATCTCTTTTAGTGGATGGTTTTCACAATGGATACAATGTACAAATACCTTATATAAATACATGTACCTGGTGATGCACTGGTTAAATGCCTGTATTGCAGCCACTCACTCACAAATCACAAGGTTGTGAGTTCAATACCAGCTAAGGGCTCAGGGTTGACTCAGTTTGGCCTCCTTCCGTAGGTCACTAAAATGAGTCCCCAGCTTGTTGAGGACAATTGGCTTAAACATTGTAAACCGCTTAGGGAGTGCTTAACTGCACTGATAGAAATGTACTTGCTATTATTTATTAGTTAAAGAGTTTAATAGTTTCTTTAGTATGTCTTCGTAATTGTTTCTTTATAGCTTTATATATACTCCCTTACAGACCAAGAGAGATCTTGTAGAGAGATCTTGTAGCACCTTTGAGACTAACTGAAAGAAAGAAGTTGGCAGCATGTATTTTCTTAAGTATACTTCCTCAGATGCATTTGTCCAAATGCATCTGAAAAAGTAGACTTAAGTCTAAGAAAGTTCATGCTGCCAACTTCTTTCTTCCAGTTAGTCTCAAAAGTGCTACAAGTTCTCTCTACATACTGACTCTACAGGCTAGCATATCTGTATCTTTGAATGTCAGTGTTGTATCCTTCTTTCAACCATCCCTACATAAATGACATGTAAACATCATCTATATTCTCAAAATGTACAGGTCCTTGTTAGATTTTTTTTTTTTAATTGCAGTTAGTCCTTCGTATCCACAGATTCCTTGTCTGAAGGTTCAAGCCTCTATGACTTGAAAATATTTTTAAAAATAAAAATTCCGAAAAGAAAATCTTGATTTTGCGATTTTATATAAGGGGTACCTATTTTACTATGCCACTGTATTTAACGGGGTTTGAGCATCCATGGATTTTGGTATCCACTGGAAGCAAACCACAGCAGATACCAAGGGTTCACTGCAGAACATTATACACATCCACAAAGAGAGCTAGTGTGGTGCAGTGGTTCAACTGAGCATTGACTGCAGCTCTGGAGACCAGAGTTCAAATTCCCACTTGGCTGTGGAAACTCACTAAGTGACCTTGGGCAGGTCACATTTCCTCAGCTTCAGAGGAAGACAAAAACAAATCCCCCTTGAATAAATGTTGCCAAGAAAACCCTGTGATAGGGTCACCATAAGTTGGAACTTACTTGGAGGCATACAACAACCCTTCCGTATAACTGCTAGTTCTCAAAATATGTAGAAATCACTATTCATTTGCAAACCAACAGCTGAGTTCATTCAAAGTACCAGAGTAGGAGTGTAGTTATGGGAAAGGGCTAAATGTAGGCATTAGTCCCAATGAATTTTTCCTTCAGTCCCCTCATTTCTAACATTGCAGAGAGTGAGGTGCTGATTATCCTAAATACTTAGAACTCTTTAAATTTGCTATATTTCCATTCCCTTGTTTATTTTCTCTGCCCCTTTCTTTTAGATCAGTGGTTCCCAGACTGTTCTTTAAGGGATTTTGGACATCAGCTCCCAGAATCTCCGACTTGACAAACGTGGCTCAGGCTTCTGGGAGCTGAAATCCAAAATCTCATAAAAGGCATAGTTTGGGGACCACTGTTTAGATGCCCAAGGGTTTTTTTTTTCCTAAATAATAAAGTTTTAAGTTTATGCATTGCTCAAAATTCAGGGACTGAAGGAAAATTTCATGGGGGCAAAATTCTTATTGCAGGGCATACGCCCATTTTGTCACACGCATACTCCAGTAGCTATACCCTTGCTTTGCTACTGGAAGGGAAAAGCAGAAGGATGGGAGAATTAATGTGATGTCTAGGTTCATTGAATTCTGACAGATGTTTAATAACAGTCATCAAGATCCATTCTCACGTTTTAGTCCCTGACTGTTCTCTGGGATTTGGTTATTTATAATTTATGGTGAGCACCACTGTGATTTAAAAAAGAAAGAAAGAAAAGAAACGGTTCATATTCCAAACAAAAAAACAGGTTCTACCTTACTACTCATTTTGTGCAAACTGCCATTGGACTTAACTTAGCAATTTTTACCATTGTTTGTGAGTACATCAAAGGAGGAAGCAACCCAGTTCACAGCATGACAACAGGCTGGCTGCCATGCAAAGAAGGGAAATGTGTGCTTTTACTCTAAGAGACTAAACCTACTGCAGAACAGGCTGAGCCACCTATGACTAGTCGAGCTTGAGGTCCTACATCCCAGGATTTCTCATTTGCGAATATCTTTGTTGCACTGCTCAGATCAGCAGATACTTTTGATTAAATCAACACATCACTGCCTCTGAGCAGGGGGAGTTTTAATAAGCTCAAAATAACTGCAGCAAACAGAGCTGAAAGCTTCAACATGGTGAAGGAACAGTAATGAGTGCTTCTTCACATGTTGAATGTATGGAGTGTGAAAGGGAGGAGGGGTTGGAAATGTGGAAAAGGGCAGGACGAGGAGACTGCAAAAGCTCTCTTATGTTGGCTTTCCAAGCTGCAGTGGCGGGAGGGAATAGTGATTGAGCCAAGCAACAAAAAGGAGGGGGGGGGGAGATGTCAGTGCACACATAAAACTGTGGGAAAAAAATCTCAGGCATCGATTGTCACCCAGGCATTGATTGAGATATAGACTCTGGCTCCTCACTTCAGACACTACTGTGTACGAAAGCTTCAGTTCATTTTTCTTTTCATCCCTGGCTCAGGCATAGATCAAACTTTCAATATTATTGTCTCAAATTATCTCATTACACAGTGAACACACTGAAATCAAAGCCAAGGGACAAGACAGCAGAGGTGGAACATGTAAAAAGCTTAGGCAGAACACCTTCAGGGCCAACTGCAAAGATGGAACAGATTTGGTCTACAGAACAAAGGACAGCTTTGCAATTATATAGGCAATATGGAAAGCATCCTCAACAGGGGAACAAAGACGGCCAGGAATATGTAGTGAATGTTATTCTAGTTACCCTTTATTCAGTGGTGACTTAAGGTTCGAGGCACTGGTACTCTTACTCTTCCCAGTTAATAAAATGCAAAAAAGTGAGGATGGAGTAAGAGAAGAGAATCAGGTACAGTGGTCCCCCGGTTTACGAATCCCCCGGGGAACGAAATCCCCGGGACCCGAAACCGGTGGGACCAAGAAATATCCCCTGGGATCCGAAGGAGAAAAACCGCGCGGCCCCTTTAAATCGGCCGCGTGGTCCGTCTCCTAATGCGGTCCCCCGGGAAACGAAAACTTCCGGGTTACGAAAGGTAATCCGGAACGGATTACCTTCGTAACCCGGGGGACCACTGTATATCACAGTTTCTAGAAGGCAGGCTAGAAATATAATGACAAAATACCTGAGGATATGTTCATAAAGGAGGCGTGTCTTCCTACCAAGTGTCACATTTCCTCAAATGCCATTTGTCATAGCTCAGATGCCAGTGGTGGGCAATGATGGGAGCAGAGCCCGAAAAAAACATGTCACAAAGAGTACATCTCTCTATCTCTGACACCCCATTCTCTCCCTCCCTTTCTCCTTCCCTTTCTTCCCCATCCAGCAGGCTACTAAGAGCATGAACATCCTCAGCTGGAAACTGAGAGAAGTGGATGCCAAGCTAAGCTTGATGGCTCAGGTTGTGTGTGCATGCGCGCATGTGCTTATAGATTGCAGAGATCTTGGATAGGAGAAAAAAGCAGTAAGTTATCTTTAATCTTGTTTCAAAGTTCTACATGTTGTTTAGATGCTAACTACAAAAATGAACTTCCATCAATTAACTTTAAAGTATGTTCCTTTTACAATTTCCACTTTTGATGTTGTTAGCTCTAAGTATAAATAATCACAACACTATTTTACTTTCCTGTTCAGCTGTCTCACTGCTCCCATTGGATGTTTTCCAATCTTATTATGAATTGGTTTTTTTTAACTGTTCCCCACTTGCTGTTACCCGCCTCGATCCAACACAGGGAGAGGCAGGATACAAATAAATTATTATTGTTGTTGTTATTGTTTACAAATCTGCATAAGCCACACAACTTGGCTATAATGGAAATCTGACCAGGGAAAAGCAAAGCCACTTTTCTCACCCCAGGGACTATTTATCCAAAGGACAGCTCTGCAAAGAGAAAGGACAGATCATTGTTACCACAGGTTTGAATGATGTTGCACCAGATTCCTGATAGTAGGCTAAGGCCTGTCGGCTTCTCACCTCTGCTGGAAAGGCTGTCATTTAAACACATTTTCACTATTCCAAGATCAAACTCTATATTCAAACAAAGATATCTTGCACTCCCAGTGTTGTTTATTCTGATGAGTGACAGCACTCTAAATTTGAAGTTTTCCAAGCTTTTACCTATAGAATCATGGAGTTGGAAGAGACCACAACGGCCATAGATAACAAAGATTTCACAAAGGATCTTCTGCATCCCAACATATGATCTACCACTGAAACTTGATGGTGAGTCTGCATTAAGGGGTACAAAGAATAGACTCTACCACTTCAAACTACAGATGGGGGAAATAGTTCTTTTATATTTCCAATACTGTACAAGTAATAGAGAGTGTGGTATAGTGGTATGGGTGCTGGACTAGGACTGGAGACCAGGGTTCAATTCCCTGCTCAGCCATGAAACCCACTGGGTGACCTTGTGTAAGTCACATGCTCTCAGCCTCTGGGGAAGGTAATGACAAGCCTTCTCTGAACAAATCTTGCCAAGAAAACCCCATGATAACATCACCATAAGTTAGACATTACTTGAAGGCACACAACAAAGAACAAACCAGAAAAGCCACAGGTTCCGCACTCTTCATTTTCAGTATCAATTACTTCAAAGCTGGGGTAGACACTGAATCTAAGTTCTGCCACCCAATATTTATGCCATAATTTTATCCCACTCTGGACTGTTCTCATTACTGCATGTTTTTTTAGGAGGATGGGAAGGAATTTAGATTTTATTTTATAAAGACAACTAAATATTTTGTGGCATTTTCAAAATGAACATGTCTGGCATAAGCCTTTGTGGACTCCATCCAGTGCACCTGATGAAGTGGTCTCAGGCCCATGGAAGCTTCTACTATTTTTTAAAAAATTACAAGAGTAATTGTTGTCATTGAAACAGATTAATATGACTATCTCCTTGAAATATTTTATGCAGAAAAGTGGCAATATAAAACGTTCATAGTCCAATTATCAGATGCCTAGGACATCTGATGGCAATTTCCTCCATGCTCTGCTAGAAAGTTTCCAAAGGACACTGGCTACCTTTGTCCAGCTACCTACCTCTCTGGCATATTTCATTTAGTCCATTCATTACTTCTTTCCACAGGCTGTGTAAGTAATTGTGGCATTGTATAGTCACTCTTTGTTGTTCTGCAGCTGCAACATACATCTATAACATCACTTAACTCTTTTTTTCGGTTGCTGAACTCACACAGTCCTTCTCTCTGCAAGTAAAATCATACCCTTTTAATTCAGAAAAAAACTATTTCTGATTGTTCCACATTTCTGATTGTGACTAAAAGTTACTCATCAGGGTTTTCTCCAGATAACTTATATGATTATTTTAGTATTTAAAAAGGAGAGGAATATAGTAGCATCTTTAAAACTAAAGGATCTATTTTAGCACGAACTTTATCAATACCAATCCATTTCCTCAGATTATCAGCAGACTTTGTAATAACCCTATTTAAGAAGCCAGTATGGCATTACATATAAATTTTGATTTTGCTCTAAGAAGGTCAAAGTTATACATGGTTATTTTCCTCCCTGCTACAGCTTGTCTTGAGTTGCTCTGTAACTGTGTTTACTTGAATGCGGCCCCAGCCTCTTTCAGGCTTTCCCTACCAACACAGGAAGATCAGGAGTGGAGAGGCAGAGAAACTAAACCCTAAACAGATCTACAGTGATGGACTCAAGCTCAGTGAACTTCAAGTGTGATTTAAACTTAGGCCCTAAATACTCGAAAGGCACCAATCTCATCTGATCCTTGGAAGCTAAGCATGGGGAGACTGCCAATGTATACCAGGTGCTGCAGGCTATATTTCAGAGGAAGCAACTGGCAAACCACCTCTGAGTATTCCTTGACTAAGTAAACGCTATGAAATTCATGGGGTTGCCATAAATCAACAGGTAACCTGAAGGCACGTATACAGATACTCCACAGTCTTAGTATGTTGGTAGAGGAGACTAATATAATCCAGTGGTTTTGTTCACCGACTTTTATGAGGAAATACAGACATCTTTCATTGTCCTTTTGGAACCCTTTTATTTTCCCATTGCTTTTTTTCTGTCTTCTTATCTTCCCACACACACAAAAGAAATCTGCTAAAGAAATAAAGACAGAGTAATTGCATAATGCCTTTTGATTGATAGCACTTGGGGCTATTCAGCATTTGGACAGATGAACGTGACACCTGATCTGCACTGCAGGATTAATGCAGTTTGATGCTGCCTTAACTGCCATGGCTCCATGCTATGGAATTCTGGGATTTGTACTTTTGTGAGATAGTTAACATTCCCTGTCAAGAGACTTCTGGTGTCATTTATTTCTTTGTTTGCTGATTGGGGCCTCCAAGTCTTTTTTGACTTATGGTAAATCTAAGGAGAGCCTATCATGGGGTTTTCCTCGCAGGATTGGTTCGGAGGAGGTTTGCCACTGCCTTCCCCTGAAGCTGAGAGACTGTGACTTGTCCAAGGTCACCCAGTGAGTTCATAGCCAAGCTGGGAATCAAGCCCTGGTCTCCAGAGTTGTAGTCCAACACTCAAACCACCACAGTGCGCAGTCCCTGGCGCCACAACAAACTACGAATCCCAGGATCCCATGGGACAGAGCCACGACTTCAACGGCTCTTATGGTCCCCATGTTTGGAGACTGTGAAAATAAAAACAGGCAAATCACCAAAATGTGTTTTTACACAACCGAGGAGAGATCTGTCCTTGGGCTTCAGTCTCAGCTGAGGCCTGGAAAACTGGTGGCTCTCCATGTTCTGGAGTCAAGAAGGCAATTTATTTTATTTATTTATTTTTATTATTTAATATTTTTTATTTATTTTATTTATTTTTATTATTTAAGCTGGAGGCAAGAAGGCAGGAAACATGGGAAGAAGGGATGTTACAAGACCAGCAGCCTTTCACACATTGTGCAAGAGAAGGAGTCAAAAGGTTTTGAGTGTTGGGACTGCGACTCTGGGTTCGAATCCTGAGCCTGGCCAAGGTCACACTCTCTCAGCCTCGAGAGGATGGCAATGGCAAACCCTTGCCTGAGGAGACTTGCCAAGGTTGCCATGAATAGGAAAGGACTCGAAGGCTGGATCCACATTGAAGAAATAACCCGGTTTGAGACCACTTTAAAGGCCAGGGCTCCCTGCTAAGGGATTCTGGGAATGGTAGTTTGTTGTGGCACCTTTGGTGCCACAACAAACTACCATTCCCAGAATCCCTTAGCAGGGAGCCCTGGCCTTTAAAGTGGTCTCAAACCGGGTTATTCCTGCAGTGTGGATGGAGCAGAAGGCACACAGTCCCACAATGACTTCAACCATTGCTTCCTTCATCCTCCCCTCAGTTATTATTATCATGACTCAAGCCCCGCCCCTATTCGGAGGCCACGCCCACCCTCCGTTGTTATGGCACCCAACGACCCCTCCCTTCGTGGTAGGCCTCAACAACTGCTCCCCCTGGCCTGCTGCTGGTTGCCACGGCAACGCGGCCTACTCTCACCTGCTGAGCCACGCTCAGGCCTTCGTGCTGCTGCCGTTTCTCGGACATTTTTTTCCTCCCGCCACGTTGCGACGAGGAGGACGAGGGGCTCATGTGCGCGTCCCCTTTTCCGCTTCCCTCTTCCTCCTCCTCCCTCAGGCGAGGCGGCGGCCCAGTGGCGTAACAGCGCGACTCCTCCAGTAGCCGCCGCCGCCATTTTTGTTAGGGGCATTGTTTTTTGGACCCGCTTTTTTCGCCTCACAACAAAAGCGCCGCCATGTTTGATAGGGGCAAATGGAACGGGTCGAAAAGGAGGCGGGGCTTCTTAGTGTTGGTGGTCAGGAAGGACGGAGTATATATTAGTCATGAAGAGTGTATTAAGTTCAGCCTTGGGATATGAGACTGGAGGTTAGGGTTCCAGTCCTCCTGGCTTGGCACTGTAAAGCCAGTGGGTGACCTTGGGCAAGTCACACTCTCTCAGCCTCAGAGATGGCAATGGCCTTAGGCAAGACACTCTCCCAGCCTCAGAGATGGCAATGAATGACCTTAGACAAGACACTTTCTCAGCCTCAGAGGATGGCCCTGGCCTCAGATAAGACACTCAGCCTCAGAGGATGGCAATGGCCTTAGACAAGACACTGTATCAGCCTCAGAGGATGGCAATGGTCTTAGGCAAGTCACACAAAGCCTCAGAAAATGGTCATGGCCTTAGGCAAGTCACATTCTCTCAGCCTCAGAGATGGAAATGGCCTTAGGCAAGTCACACTCAGCCACAGAGAATGGCAATGGCCTTAGGCAAGACAGCCTCAGAGGATGGCCCTGGCCTCAGATAAGATTCTCAGCCTCACAGATTGGCCCTGGCTTTAGGCAAGACTCTCTCAGCCTCAGAGATGGCAATGACCTTAGACAAGACACTTTCTCAGCCTCAGAGGATGGCCCTGGCCTCAGATAAGACGCTCAGCCTCAGAAATGGCAATGGCCTTAGGCAAGTTGCACTCTCTCAGCCTGAGAGGATGGTCATGGCCTTAGGCAAGTCACACAAAGCCTCAGAAAATGGTCACAGCCTTAGGCAAGTCACATTCTCTCAGCCTCAGAGGATGGCAATGGCACTCCCCCCCCCCTCCAAGAAACTTGCCAAGAAAACCGCATGTTAGGGTTGCCATGTCGGAAACAACTTGAAGGCACACAACAAAATACTGAATAACACTGGAGCATTAGAGTAAGGCTGGATGGTCTGGAAGGTCTTTGTGTTAAGATCTTTTTGCCATTAAGTGGCCTCAGTGAGGTCAGCTCTCTAGAAATACATTGAGGGAACATGACTCATGACTGGAACATGTCTCATGACTGGAATGTAGAATGTAGAAATAGAGGGATATAACCTTTTTAAGAGAAACAGGCCAAACAGGAAAGGAGGAGGAATAGCATTATATGTCAGGGATATTTACACCAGTGAAGAGATCCAGGAAGTCAATACTGGAAGCCAGGTGGAGAGCATCTGGATAAAAATTAAAGGAGAGGGAAACAACAGGGATGTTACTGTGGGAGTCTACTACAGACCCCCGACTCAGGCAGAGGAACTGGATGATGCCTTTCTAGAACAGATAAGCACACACTCAGAAAGGAGAGATGTAGTAGTGATGGGGGACTTCAACTATCCTGATATTTGCTGGAAGTCAAACTCAGCCAAATCCTCAAAGTCTAGCAAATTCCTCACTTGCCTGGAAGACAATTTCATTGTCCAAAAGGTGGAAGAGACAACAAGGGGATCAGCTATTTTAGATCTGATCTTAACCAACAGGGAAGACCTAGTTTATGGGGTGCAAGTGGTGGGATCCTTAGGGGGAAGTGACCATGTTCTCCTGGAGTTTGTTATACAGCGGAAAGGGGAAGCCAGGCATAGTCAGACACGCATTCTAGACTTTAGGAGAGCTGATTTCAATAAACTTAGAGAAATACTGGGGGAGATCCCATGGTCAGGAAAACTAAAAGAGAAGGGAGTTCAAGACGGATGGGAGTTTCTCAAAAAGGAGATACTGAAGGCGCAATTTCAAAGTTCCAATGAGGAAGAAAAATGGGAGGTGTCTCAAGAAGCCAGGATGGATGACTAAGGAACTTTCAACTGAGATAAGCCTTAAACAGAACATGTATAAAAAATGGAAAAATGGGGAAATCACGAAAGAGGAATTCAAACAAATAGCCAGCACATGTAGGGGTAAAGTCAGAAAAGCTAAAGCACAGAATGAACTCAGGCTGGCTAGAGAGGTTAAGAACAATAAAAAGGGCTTTTTTGGGTATGTCCGAAGCAAAAGGAAGAAGAAGGAAACAGTAGGGCCACTGCGTGCAGAAGATGGCAAAATGCTAACAGGGGACAGAGAAAAGGCAGAATTACTCAACACCTTCTTTGCTTCAGTCTTCTCAGAAAAGGCAAAGGGTTCTCAACCTAAGGATAATGGAGCAGAAGACAGAATAGGGGAATCTCAGCACAGAATAAGTAAAGAGATAGTACAGGAATACCTGGTTAACCTAAATGAATATAAATCTCCAGGACCAGATGAACTACATCCTAGAGTATTAAAAGAACTGGCAAATGTAATATCGGAACCATTGGCAATAATCTTTGAGAACTCCTGGAGAACAGGAGAAGTCCCAGCAGACTGTAGGAGGGCAAACGTTGTCCCAATCTTCAAAAAGAGGAAAAAAGAGGATCCCAACAATTATCGTCCAGTTAGTCTGACATCAATTCCAGGAAAGATTCTAGAGCAGATCATTAAGCAGAGAGTCTGTGAACATTTAGAGGCCAATGCCATAATCACAAAAAGCCAACATGGGTTTCAGAGAAACAAGTCTTGCCAGACAAATCTGATCTCTTTTTTTGATAAAATTACCAGTTTGGTAGATGAAGGGAATGCTGTGGATATAGTATATCTTGATTTCAGTAAGGCATTTGACAAGGTTCCCCATGACATTCTTGCAAACAAGCTTGTAAAATGTGGGCTAGACAAGGTAACCATTACATGGATTTGTAACTGGTTGACTGACCGAACTCAAAGGGTGCTCAACAATGGTTCCTTTTCATCCTGGAAAGAAGTGACCAGTGGGGTCCCACAGGGTTCTGTCCTAGGCCCAGTGCTATTCAATATCTTTATTAATGACTTGGATGACAGAATTGGGGGCATACTTATCAAATTTGCAGATGACATCAAATTAGGAGGAGTAGCCAATACTCCAGAAGACAGGATTGAAATTCAGAATGACCTGAATAGACTAGAAAGCTGGGCCAACGCTAACAAAATGAAATTCAATGCGGAGAAATGTAAGGTTCTGCACCTAGGGAGGAAAAATGAAATGCACAGATATAGGATGGGGGACATCTGGCTGAATGAAACTATGTGTGAAAGGGATCTAGGAGTCCAAGTTGAACATGAGTCAACAGTGTGATGCGGCAGCTAAAAAGGCCAATGCTATTTTGGGTTGCATCAATAGAAGTATAGTGTCTAGATCAAAGGAAGTAATAGTGCCGCTCTATTCTGCTTTGGTAAGGCCCCACCTGGAATACTGTCCAGTTCTGGGCACCACAATTCAAAAAGGATGTTGAGAAACTGGAGCGGGTCCAAAGGAGGGCAACTAAGATGGTGAAGGGCCTGGAAACCATGCCGTATGAGGAACGACTTAGAGAGCTGGGGATGTTTAGCCTGGAGAAGAGAAGGTTAAGAGGTGATATGATAGCCCTGTTCAAATATTTGAAGGGATGTCATATTGAGGAGGGAGCAGGCTTGTTTTCTGCTGCTCCAGAGACCAGAACGCGGAGCAATGGATGCAAGCTGCAGGAAAAGAGATTCCACCTCAACATTAGGAGGAACTTCCTGACAGTAAGGGCTGTTCGACGGTGGAACACACTCCCTCGGAGTGTGGTGGAGTCTCCTTCCTTGGAGGTCTTTAAGCAGAGGCTGGATGGCCATCTGTCGGGGATGCTTTGACTGGGAGTTCCTGCATGGCAGGGGGTTGGACTGGATGGCCCTTGTGGTCTCTTCCAACTCTATGATTCTATGATTCTATGATTCTATGTATTATTTTTATTAGCCAGCTAAACATTATTACTATTTATTTATTTATTTTCCTCCACAGTTGGGATACAAAGTAGTTTACCAAAAAAAAAAAAAAAACACCACACAACGACAACAAATTCAAACAATACAATTTTAAAAAATACAATTAGAATATAATAACAAATAACAATAATAATACCCATATCCTTGCACATCCCTACTTTTCCTCTTTCTTTAAACTATTAAGTTTTATATCTTTACCATAGTCTCAAATTTCACAAAAATCAGTCAGCATAGGAGTAAGCCACGGGTCCAACGCACACTGCAGAAATAATCCATTTTGACACCGCTTTAAGTACCCTGGCTCAGAGACTCCTGGGAACTGTAGTTTGTTGTGAATTCAGAGCTCTCTCACAAAGAAGATGAAATGTCTCACAAAACTATAGTTCCCAGGATTCCCTACCATTAAGCCAGGGCAGTTAAAGCAGTGTCAAACTGGATTATTTCTGCAGTGTGTTTTGGACCACAATTATTAGAGTGGGCCCTTGGTATCTGTTAGGATTTGGTTCCAGGATCCTCCATGGATGCCAAAATTCACGGATGCTCAGTCATAGTAAATAGTGCAGAGTAAAATGGTGTCCCTTATATAAAATGGCAAAATCAAGGTTTGCTTTTTGGAATTTATATTTCGAGGAATATTTTGAAGCTGTGGATGGTTGAATCCACAGATAATCCGTGGATACAGAGGGCGATGGTAGCACCAAATTGTGGATCAATGATGAGGCTTATGTAAATGTTAATTTGTCAAGTTTCTCTTGACTCACTTGGGGCCCATTCCCACTTACCAGAAAATCTGTTGCCTGAACCAATTCCTGAATCCAGTTCTGAAAAAACATGGTTCCCACTATGTTTGCGCCAGTTTCAGGAATCAGTTCAGTGGTGGTGGGGGGACAGCTTGATGGCCCATCCCATCTCTGGCCTTTCCTGGCCCCAAATCCCTGGCTCAGCCTTCTTACCCACTTCTTTGACCAATGACTGGCTTCCCTGCGACCTTTTTTAAAATTTCCTGCGGCTGGGGAGGCCGGAAGGAGGTCACAGAGAAGCTGGGGAAAGCCAGGAAGGAGGTTGCAAGGCTTCTGGCTTCTACTTCCAACCTCCCCGACCACTAGAAAAAAGCCCAGGGAAGCCAGTCAGTGGCCAAAGAAGCCAGTAGGGAGGTTGGGCCAGGAGAGGCTGGGTAATGCCAGCTGCCCCCCAGGCTGGGCTGCCAGTGGGAACCAGGGGCAGATTTGATTCCAATTTGAATCTGCCTGGTTCCCACTTGGGCTGAATCATAAGAGTTTATCACATGGAAGGAATTTCTCTCAATTTCGAAAGAAATGGAAGTGAGGCCAGTTCGGAATTGAGTAAATTCGCTAGTTCAGCTAATTTACGTGATTGCGTATTGACACTGCATTGCATTCAGAACTGCCTGAAATTGCCTCCCAGTGCCCGAAATTGTGTGTGATAATTTCTCACACAATCATGCAAAACTTCTCTTTGCCCGAAAATGTGTGTGATCAGCTTTCATGCAATCACGCAAAACCCCATGATTGCATTCAGATTGCCATTGGATTATACTTCCAATTCCCTCTGTGTGATAAACTCCATAGATTGCAGTGCAGAGGAAAAATATTAATGAAAAATGGACAAAAGATGCAACAAGACCCAAATGTGGAAAAATGTGATTTCAGTGGTAACATTGCAGTACAGCCCTCTTGAATTAATAAACTTGAAAATACATTCCTCAAAGCAGTTTGCACATCCATGTTTTCCGAGTTTGTAGTAACAGCCAAATTTCAGTAGGCCTCCAAGGACATTATCATACAAGTCTGGTTGTCACCACAATCGTGTTAGTGAATGGAAATGCAACCATACCAGTTTGGAAGCATTCATTATTCCATGTCTCTGCAATAACACGGCTGGGGCTGTTTCCACTATTGACGGTCACTTGCACTCTCTTCCACAATCCTTAACTCCACTTTCCTGCTCTATGCCCTACTCAGTGTACCTGGGTTTTTGTTTTTTTTAATGCAATTCTGGAGTTATGCTAATACAATTCAGGCTTTAAAAAGAATAGCAGGTGGGACAGGGGAGAGGGGAGTTATCGACACCACATGACTGCCAATATTGGAAGTACCATGGCAGCAACATTGCATACCTGAGGACTAACAGGACAGCAGCACAATTACAAGGTTATTGATAGGTTTTCCCTGTCAATGAAAATGGATGTTCTAACAACAGCTCATAGCAAAGCAGCAACAAAATGGAGATAGCATGGTGCAATAAATATTGCTAAGGGTGCTATTCTCTAGCTTGAATAGAGATTTGAAAACTTTTGTGATAATCTACCTTGTCTTTTCATGCTCCACAAATATAGAACTACAGCATATAGAATTCTCAGCCAGACAGCATTAGTGCATTCCCAAAATACAAATGCCAGCTTTCCATAGTATTCAGCCATAGCAGCTAAAATTGAATCATAGTGTGATATATGTGTACTGAGAAAGGGCAGCAAATTTCTAACCAGTTATCAATTCACTTTTCCTAAACCTGTGCTGCAGGTTAGAGCCAAGGTACTGTTAGACCCAGTGTTATTCCTGGAAAACCAACTGGTTGCTGCAATTAGCATTGCCTTTGCAAAAGGGGTTTAGCTTTTGGTTACAATGATCCAAATTTTAATTACTTACCAATTAGACTACTGTAACACTGTAATTGTAACTACTGTAACACACTCTACATGGAGCTCTCCATTAAATTGTTTGTTAGGTTATTCTAAATGCAGAGGTCAGACAACACTGTGGTGTGTACATCAGAAACAACATATTGCAGTCTTGTACTGATTGCACTGGCTTCCCATTTGTTTCCAAGCTCAATTCAACGGCTAGATTTGATGTACAAGGACTAAAATGGCTTAGAGCCCGGACATCTGAAGGAATATCTCCTTCAATATGAGCCTGCAAGAAGATCTTCAACAGGACCCTGTTGCATATCTTACTACCATGTGAGGCTAACCTGGTGAATACACAAGGCTTTCTCTGCCATCACACCCCAACTGTGCAACTTCCTCCCAAGTGAAATTAGGTTGGCCCTTGCTGAACTTTCAGTGGGTGATGAGAACTGGACAGTATCATCTTTTATGAATTTTGGGTTTTAATCTCAATTCTCAAATTGTTTTAAATCGTTGTTTTTTAAAATATGTTATTGTGCATCACTTTGAAAAGTGATTAACAAATACCTTTGCTATATAAAATAAACTGCTTTTCCTTTACTGTACTCTACCTTAAGCAGTACAGCTACCATACCTTCATTTTCATTTCAGGTTGCCTCTGTTATAACAGATGATTATGTTCCGCCCAAGAACACAAGATGGTTGTATTTCAGTAGCAGCTTGTGTTGTTTTGGATAGAACTCACAGACTTACCCAGAGGTACCTACTTGTCGAGTTTAATTATAAGATCCATAATTTAAAGAATTTTCTAGGTGCCTGAAATTATAAGAAATCTGCTGTAAGATGATGGGGAATTTGGCTTTCTTGTAACAGATATTCTATTCAGAATTCTGCTGTGTACCTTGGGGGAGTAGGGGTGCATGAAGCACATACTGATGGCTTAGAAGGAAAAATACAAACACGGAACTGCATGTTGTTGTTGTTTTTAAAAATTCAGAATTGCAATACAATCTTGAGACTTTTAAGGAACGACTTTTGGAATGTTTACAGTTGGTACTCATCAACATTCTTCCTCCATTCTATTCACCCTTCTGATACTATTGTTATGAAACATAATTAACTGAACTGTACTGTAAAACAGCAGGAAAAGGGAAAACACAGATAACAGAAGAAAAGCCAAGGAGAGGCCAATCTCAAGTGCTTGTTACGTTTGATTAAGCCCAACACATTTCAGTGTATAAATTACTTCTTCTGGGCCCTTGAAATAAAAATAAAAGGCAAGTAAATAAAAAAAATTACCAAAATTTGGATTAAAACATTTGAAAACACAAATAAGACATGTCCATAAGGGAAAAAAATACCTTACCAGTAATTTAACTCCAAATCTATTACATTCAAACAAAATTCCAATATATGTAAACAAAACGTTATGGCTCAATCCCACCTTGAGAATTTTTGACATATAGCTGTTACAGTGAGATACATCAGTTTAGTTCTTGTGCACCGGCTACAAAAATTACTTCTTTTTCATTTTATTTTCAAAGATCCCTGAAAGCATTCTATTTTAAAATGCATTGGATTTTTTAAAAAATGTTACAGGGATTTGAGTTTCTCCTCAGTTTTTCATGCACTGCAGCCAGTCCTATTGGTCAAAGTTGTATTCACAGTGACTCTGAGGATTAATAATTGAATAGCACATTAAACCATTTGTGTCTTTCATACCATCTTTCTCCAACAACATGATAGAAACAGTGGTTCTTGTGACTCACATTGCTACCATTACTCCAAATCCTAGATCCCTGGCATACTGGTCTGCATGATGATGCAGATTCCTGTTTTTGCATGCATACTGCAAACATCCATCCTCTAAATTAGCATCTTCTCTTGACAGCACTTTAAAAATCTGGGATTCAGTACCTTGTGCTGCAAACTTGTGTACACAACATGGCTAAATTCAGAGCCCCCTGTTCAAATGTATCTCATAAATACAAATCTCAATTGCCCTTTCCAATACAAATCGCAACCTCCAACTTGTCCCTCACAAATCCAGATAGTTGAAAATCTTTGACCCACATATTCGAATGATTTGTGTATCACATTCAAGGCACTAATTCTGCTAATTTTAGCATGCAAGTTCTTTCATTAACATCCACATCTGAAAGTTCCCTCATTCATATTATAGACCATAGGAAGATGTTAAATATATAGCTGTTGCATCCTCTAATTCAGTGGTACTCAATTTTACCATTGGGACTCCCCTATACATCTACATGCAGATGTCACACTTCTCCCACTCAACACAGTATGTGAATACAGTAAAAATATTGTATTTAGTGTACGTATTTTCATTTGCACATTCATGTATATTCATATTTTAACAGTCTATAAGGAAATGATATCATTCAAATTAAAACAGTTCTATTTAAGTAAATTCGATATTTAACTCACTAAGGGGCTTTCTAGATTGGAAGGAAAGGGCGACATGAAGTTGCCTTTTCCTTAATGCTTAGCACCTGCACTGCAAGCCCCAGGTGTGTAATAAAAAGGCATAGGGCAGCTACACTGAGGAGGTGTGGGGACGACTTATCTGAAGTCTTTTCTGTTGCTCAGCAATTACATTGGAAGCTGTCAGGATGCTAGAAACACAGGCGGAGCAGCTGCACGGGTGGCAATGAATGGGGCTTTTGGCCGCACTTTTATATACCTTTTATATATATATATATATATGCCGGCTGCGAACTGCGCAGTTGTGCAGGTACATCACACATGAACTGTGCAGTTATGAAGATCTGTCAAATTACCATTGTGGTTTCGTTTCCCTTTTTAAAGTGCGCAGTTGCATCGGTGCACCATGAATGAACCCAATAATAATAATAATAATAATAATATTTATACCCCACCCCTTTGAGATCAATCGAGGCAGCTTACACATTAAAATACTATTACATCAATAAAACAAACTGCATCCCTCCCCCCCTTAAAAAGATATTAAATCCGTTACAATTTAAGTTTATGAATAAACTTATTTATTTTATGAATGAATTGACATTTTATGCACAGTTGCATAACAGTTACAGCATCCCAGAGTCCCTACTGCACATGTCTAGGGTTCGGATTAGGGCTGGAGCTAGGGTTTGGGAGCTTTAAAAAAACCACACAGTTGCACTGCAGCATTTAGAAGCAGCTGCACAGTTACACCCTTTTTAAAAAGAAGCTGGGAAAAGCATCTCCTTTTTAAAGCTGCCTTTTCCCCACTAAAATGCAAAAGAAGTGCGTTCATGCCAAACTATCAGTGTGGGTCATCTAAAGGCTACACTTTCATGCAGGCGTGAACACACCCCTTTTTGCCAGTCTAGATCAGCCCAAAATGTGTAAATTTTTCACATAAAAAAGTTTGGGGGGAAGAGGAAGAGGAGGAGGAGGGATCACAGCCACCAAGTCTTGTACCCGCCTGGGGGTCCCACCCCACCATTTGAGAACCACTGCTGTAATTTAAACAAGAGGCCAAAACCTTAACTCAGTACACACAATGGTCTAAATCCAACTGGCAATATCAGTTATAGTATGTTAGAGGGGCCTTGTTCCCATTACATTTAAATCCGGATCGCAATCCCAGTTAAACGGGCATGGTTCCCACTGAATCCGATTTCAGAAGTCGATTCAGAAAGGGGGGGGGCATGCTTTTTGCCCATTCAACCCGCGTCAAAAAGACACTGGGAAAATGGGGTGTTTTGGGACTGAATCGATTTATTTAATGCTGCAGTGCAACTGTGCGGTTTTTTAAAGCTCCAAAACCCTAGCTCCAGCCCTAATCCGAACCCTAGACATGTGCAGTAGGGACTCTGCTCACTCTGCCTTTTTTCTGCACTTATACTAGTCTGTCTGCTTTAAATATGTTACAAGAGTGTGTGCTTTTTTCTCATCTTTTGGCCTTTCCCCCCATTTCTCCAGTCCATGGCTTTCTCTTCCTGATTTCTATCAACCAGTTTTCTCCTTTTGTCTATGAGAGTGTTCTCTTTCCTTTACACCACTGTAGGTAACTACACCATTTTCAACATGCCTGCAGTTTCTGTTTCTTCATCTTTTAGATCTCTTTGCACTCTTATTCATACTTTTTACCCCATTCTTTTCTTCCTTTCCTATTTACACAAAATAGATATTATGTTAGTCATTTTAAAATTGTAAATAATATCCTCAGCTGCCAAGACTGCAGCAAGCATGATGGAGGATTTAATCCTTTACTTTCTTGCTGCATTCCTGAGTACAAAAATGAAATTTATCACTGACAGGAGTGAGGGATTTCCCCTCAAAGCAGACCTGCTTCCTCAGGCCTCCATAAGACCTATTTACATGTTGGATTTTATTTTAGACATGTGTATAAAATATAATGTGTGTGAAGGAGACAAACAGGTATGATATGATGCTCTCAGTTCATTCAAAGTTGGCTATAGTTCTTCATCAAGTGGACATCCAGGTTTGTTTCACAGAACCCTGATGGTGTGGCCTTGCTCTTTCTCTCTGTAAGAATTCACAGTACTTTCACAGGAGAGGCTGCTAAGGGTTGTTTCATACAACCCCCTTTCAGGTTTAGTGAATATATGTGAAGAGATGTACACTTGGCCTGTGCACACTTGTACAGTCAGTGAAACTTGGGACCTGTACAGTAAGTTCAGTGTTAAAGAGAAAGAGGCCTGATGCACTGAATGCAGGAGAGGCTTCATATGAACACCTCCAATTAGTAAGGATTTGAACATATCTTTTTCTAGTCCACATCTGGCCCTTGGTTCATTATCACCCCATTATGGTAAATGCACATGATCTCGTCTGATTTTGAACAGTTAGTACTTGGGTGGAAGAAGAAATGCTGAAACACTAAGAAATACCGGAAATCTCCAGGTAGGCTTGGAAGAAATCCTGCCTGGAGATACACTAACAGTCAGGGTGGACAGTGTATTGGGTTAGATGGACCACTGTCAGCCACCAGCAAATGGATATCTAAAGTTCACAGTACCAGCAAATGGATATCTAAAGATATAACTTATCTCCCTTGTACCTTCATTGGGCCGACCAAATGCCATTTCAATAGCAATAGAAGATTAGTGGTTAGGAACTATACAAATATGGAGTCAGCCCTCCATATCCATGGATTCAAGCATCCACAGCTTGAAAATGTTTTTAAAATACATAAATTCCAAAAAGTGAATCTTGATTTTGTTATTTTATATAAGGTACACCATTTTACTATGCCACTGTATCTAATGGGACTTGAGCATCAACGGATTTTGGTATTCACAAGGGGTCCTGGAACCAGACCCCAGTGGATAACAAGGGCCTACTTTATATTGTTCGCATACCATGTTGGGAAAAGAAGTGGCACCAATTTATCAAAGTGATCATTCTGTAAACTAGTTGCTGACTAGAGGTTCTACTGCCTACATCTCATTGGCTATGTATGTATAGTATGTAGTGTAATGACTGGCTAAGAATATGATGGTGACAATTTTATGACCAAAGGCTAAAGGAGCTACCGTAGGTGCATTTCACTGGGGTGAAAGATACATCAGAGGTCATATCTTAGCCATCTTTGAACATCTGAAGGGTTGTTACATGAATGATGGACCAAATTTGTTTTCCTTTGCTCCAGACGGTAAGTGTCAGATTGCTAATTCATCTATCCCAGAATTGTCAAAACTGACTTCCAGCAATCAGTTCTCTAGGGTTTCAGGAAGGAGTCTGATCTAGCTCTGCCTAAAGACACCAGATATCAAACTTTGGACTTTCTGCATACAAAGCATGCACTCTGCTAACTGAGATATATAGTCCCTCTGCAAACAACAACAGCAACAGCAACTTTCCCATTCTAGATCTATGATGTATTCAGGACTACAAAAGGGTTTTTCAAAAGGTGGATCCTTCTTCAATGGAAATGTTTAAATAAAGGTTTGATGATCACTGAAAAGGGACACCATGGCAGCACATTTCCTATATCAGCAGGATGCAGTTCTATGAGATGTGAGCCCCAGAAAATCGTTTGATCAGACGTCATGTCAGCCTTGACAAATGAGAGCCTGTTAGCTTCTCTCTCAGCCACATCTATCCCTTGAGTAACATAAGGATCATAGTATTGGTTTACTTTACAAGAGTTGTTGCAATGCAGCCTCTCTCTACCTAGCTATGTTGGCTGGGGATGATGACTGTTATAATCCAAACTCATCTGGAAAACATCAAGAATGGGGGAGGCTGTTGCAAGGGTTAGCAGAATCAGGTTAATGAAGCACTTTGAGTAAACTGAAATATGTTATATGATTGGTAAGTTTTACAGCACAAGTTGAATCTCCCTTATCTGAAATACTTGGGACTACAAGTGTGTTGGATTTTGGAGTTTTTTCGATTATGGAATATTTGCATATGTTGTTATTGGTGTTTGCCTTCAACTCATTTCTGATTTATGGCGACCCTAAGGTGACCCTATTATGGGTTTCATTGGCAAGTTTCTTCAGAGGGGGTTTGCCATTTCCTTCCTCTGAGGCTGAGAAAGTGTGACTTGCCCAAAGTGGGTTTACATGGCTAAGTCAGGATTAAAACCCTGATCTCTAGAGTCCTAGTTCAATACTTAAACCGCTACACCATTTGCATACACATAAGGCGATATCTTGGAGATGGGACCCAAATCTAAACAAGAAATTCATTTATATTTTATATATGTCTTATACACATAGCCTGAAGGTAATTTTATACACACATATTTAAAATAATTTTGTGCATAAAACATTTTTGGGCACGTGCACTCTGAACCATCAGAAACCATAAGTATCAGCCATCCATATAAACAATTTAGGATTTTGGAATATTTCAGATTTTGGAAGGGAGACTCAACCTGTACTCTTCTTGCCTTTGTACCTTTCATGGCATGTTTGCTTCCACATATTTTTTTGCAAACAATTGTTGTTCCTTCATCCTCACCTGAGCATTACATGAAAGCACTGGAATAAAAATCTTTTGGAACCAAGTTCATGATTTGAAGCATGATGTATCTCCTAAAAGTATACTATAGTTGAAAGGTGATATGAAAGCAGCCGGAGGCTATGACCCTATGTATGCAGGCTTGGGAGCAAGTCCAACTGAACTCAGCAGGACATCTGACAGTGTAAGACTGTGCTCTGAGACTTCAAAGGTGAGCATTATTTTTTTCCTGAACAAAAACAGGGGGGGGGGAAGGGGGGATGTGTGTAAGGATATAAATAAATATTTATTATATTATTATAGGTATAATCATGGGATGGACATAAACATTAATATAAGTTGTCCCTGCCTCCAAAAAAGATATTTAATAAAAATTGGAGCCTATAAAATAAACATTAAAGTATAGATAACACCATAAGGTATTCAGATCATTGGAGGATGGTTACTGAATGTCATTCCAGTCTGATGTTACTCATTATCACAAACATTTAACAATGCTACATTTAACAACATATCACTAAATGAGTGTAAGAACTGGGTATACAGCTGATGCAAGACTTCTCATTTGTGCCTTGCTTTCTAGTTAATAAATAATGAAAATCAGTAGTATTTTCCTCAGCCTGGCAAAAGCGAGGCTACAACAAAATAAATACCAGAAGTACTCAGCATGCTCAAAGCTAGAACCAAACGAAGGCTCCCAACAGGGTTTTTGAAGCACAGCATGCAGAGAGGGAGCAGGCCATAAAAAGAGAAGACAGTGCTTGTTTAGTGAGTGTAAATGCAATTTTAAAATGCATAGAGGTCTGAACGCAACCCATCTGTCATGGTTCTCAATAGGTGGGAATATTTATCAATGCTGCAGAAAGAAATGTCTTTGAAAAGTATGCTGATGTATGGTGAGTGAGAAATCTTGTGCTGACCTCTGTAAAAATGCACATCAGGGACCTTCAGTGTCCCGGCTTTTGTTGAAAAGAAGCCCCTTATGTTGCTTTTGTTATTTGCTGTCAAGTTAGTTCCAACATACGGTGATCCTATGAATGAGAGCAGGGTACAGGGGGTTCACAGTGCACCGGGTGACACCCTCAGAGGGGGTGACACCACCTTTTGTCAGAAACAGGCTGTGGCATTCACCTGTGTCCATTAAAATTCTGAAGAGATGGTGTGTGTGTGTGGGGGGGGGGGTGAGCCTCAGTGGGAGGAGAAAGGAGCAGCCCCAGGTTTGTGGGTTTTTTTAAAAATAAATTTTCAAATTTCAATTTTTTTAATTTAAATAATTTATTTTTATTTTAAATTTTCTTTGAAAACATCACACTTTACCCAATTTATTCATCTTAATCACATTTAGGAGGTGTGTATGATATTGGAAGTATAATTTTAATTTTGCTAGTTGTTGATGTCATGACTATTACCATTACCTTCAGTGATTCGATATGGGAACTGTGATTTCTGAGTAACGTGACTACAAAAAAACATGACTTTCTGTATGATGTGGAAATGGGAGAAGGAGGTCAATGGGGGGATGACCCCATGAATTACTGCACTAAGTGGCACCAACCGTAGTGACGCCATTGAATGAGAGACGTCCTGGTCTTCAGAAAGCCTTGCTGAGATCTCATAAACTCAGGACTATGGCTTTCTTTATTGAATCAATTCACTTGGAACCCAGTCTTCCTCATTTCCTATTGCCTCCACTTTCCCCAGATTATCATATTTTCCAAAAAGTCATGTGATCTTATTATGTGTCCAAAGTACTAATTGATTAACAGCTTAATTCAACTGTTTCTGTCACTGCCTCTTTAGGAATTATCATACATTATGCTTATGCCTATTCTGATACGTCCAAAGATTAGTTCTAAAATGGAATTAATCCTGTGAAGGATACTGTTTGCCTGAGGATAACATGGCTTCTGTGTTAGAAGTTTGTTTTTCATTGTTGTTCATGTTTTTAGTGATGTACCAATAAATAAACAAGGATGGTGAAAGTTTTGTGATTGTTACAGGGTTTTTTGTTTTTTGTTTGCCGTGGAATACCTGTCACTTTTCATTACGATCATTGATTAATAGCTCTCAGTCTTGGGACACGCAAGGGCCTCAAAGCCTGTATTTAAAAATGTATAGATGTACAACATGAAAAATGGCTAAATAACCTCTCAGTGTTGGCAACAGGCTCCCAACGGCAAGAATTTTAATACAGCTATATTGGGAGCTATATAAAGATATGTGTAAGAAGAGATGTGGGCAGCAGCAGATGTAGGGCCAATTTCTATAGTCCTTGTGTTACCTAAAATGCCAGGATCCCAGAGGGCACCCACAACCAATATTTAATAGGGGGAATATTATTAGCTCATGTAAAGCTGTTGAGAGGGCCTTGGGCAACTAAAAGCAGGGAGCCAGCCTGTACATACCGGTTCTGAGAAACAGAACTCCGGAACGCATGGTGCAAAATGTAGTATATCTAGTATACATACAAAATGTAGTATAACAGCAAAGGTAAATCAACTTTCACACTCAACAAATTCAACAAAACACACTTACACACATACACAAGAACTAACAATATACAGTTGGCCCTCCTTATCCACAGATTTTTGTCCACAGATTTGAGCATACACGGCTTGAAAATATTACCAGAAAGTATAAATTCCAAATAGCAAACCTTGATTTTCCATTTTATATATGGGGCACCATTTTGTTGTGCCATTATATTTAATGGGACTTGATCATATATGGATTTTGTTATACTTGGAGGGTCCTGGAACCAAACCCCAGCAGATAACAAGGGTCCACTGTAAAAGGTGGTAGCAGATAGTGATTTTTTAGGACTACAGTGATACTGTACCTGATTGTAGAAGCAGAGGTTGCAGTTGGTGGGTTGGAGGAAATGGCTCAGCATGCTGCCTGTGGATCTAAGTTGGCCAGCAGTTGCTGAGGAGTCAGGTGATATACTGTCTGATCTCAAAACAAGACCAAATTGGTAGTGCCTGAGTAGGTATAATTATAGGGCAAAACGTATCCCAGGGCAGTTTGGGGATTATGGTGAAGTTTCCATGAGTGAAGCATAGACCAGGGAGTTTGTAAATGGCTGGGCAATCACTCTGAATGGCCTTGGACTAAGGATCTCTCTCCCAGAGGGAGGTAATCTTGGACTTCTGTTCATGTGTAAGCACCAGGTCTATCACTCGCCATCATACCTATCAGTAAAGATTATGTAGATTCTCATCTTGATTGATCCATCTTTGGCTAAGTGTGCTGGCTTTCTACATGCTGAGCCAGCAGGATCTCCAAATATGACCACAGTAGTAATGGTATAGCCATATGTCGTGACTAGTTTCCTGCACTGGAGGTGTCCTCTTGGTTACCTGCCTAAAACATACCTTTTGGTATCAATTAGATTTTAGAAGAGGGGAGGGGTGCAGAAAGCCAGGCCTTGGAATAACACTTGGTACCTAAAATATTTTCCATGATCTTGTGGAATCTAAACTTACTGTATGAAACAGAATGTGTTTAGAACCATCACAATTACAAATAGCAAATAGTCCAGGGATGCATCCACTACAGGTTTTCTCTTCAGAACAGAAATAATTTCCAAATTTTGTTAGTATGAAGAATTTAGGCAACATCAGGACCAACCTGTTGCATTCCAAAGTTTGTTGTTCTGCTCTGATATCTTATTTTGTTTTTTTAAGTCCTGGTTTTGAGGCATTTTCCCCCTGATGTCAGGCAAAAGTTCAGTACCAGTCTATTTAATCTGGACTGGCAAACCAGTGTTCAGGAATTTAGCAAAAGGAATAGTCTATGAAGTAGTATTAGGTTGTTGGTCGAAGGCTGGAAATGTTAATTTTTAGACTATAGCTCCCAGAATCCTTTAACTAGTATGGTATTGGCTATGTTTGGGAGATGAGAGTTGTAATTTTAAAAAAACAAAAACCCTTTCCCAAGCTCTGCTGTCAGTGCTCTACCTTTTGATTTTATTTATTATATTAATTTGTATTCCACTTTTCTCCCAAAATTAGGACCCAGAGTGACTACCTTTTAGTATGCCTTTCCCTCTGTTTCTTAGTTGCAATGCTATTGATCCCCTGCTGTGGGTACCCTTCTCTTAGAGAAAGTCTTATTTTTTTATATGTACAGTAATAATCTCATTATTCCAGTGAAGCAAGAGCATCCCAATATGGTTTTGTTTTTAAACATTCAACAGACTGCAATTTGACCAATAACGTCAAAAACAAAACAGAACAAATAAGCATAAAATGAACAAGCTACTATATAGATATACTGTAATAGCATTACGGTAAATGCCACATGAAAGCAACATTTTAGTTTCCAGTTAGTTTTAGCTGATTGTGGAATAATAATGCCTAGGTACTGGAACAATACTAGAGGGTAGGGTTTTTTGTATGGGGAGAGGCAATATGCACAACTATTGGGATATCATCTGGGGATCAGATAAGATGATTATGAAATTTGTCTGAGACAGATAAGTTTATCAGACATCATTTCCAGCCCGATCTAGGGAAGAGGCTGGGATCACAATGGAATGGGATGTGTACTGGGTGAATTTTATAATCCATATTTAGTTAATGCTATTCTTATTCAGAGTGAACTAAAATGGCTGTCTGAACCAAAGTTTAAAATGGCTGAAATTGGGGCTAAGTGAAGGTCTTTCAACCAAGCTGAATAAACAGGAGAAAACAAAAAAATGTTTAGGTACAAAGTGCCCTGTTACATTGAGCAGAAGCGCCACAGCGAAGTCAAAACATAAACACCAGATAAGTAGAGTTGCTACTGTGTAATTATATGCAAAGGTTACAGGGAAAAGTAACTTTTTGTAAAGTGTCCTGATGAGTCATAAGTGGGTTTTAATTATTCATGCGTTTGTTTGCCTGATTGCATGAGATTCATTTGTTTAGAGTTAAGATTGGCCAATACAAAGCCTTTTTGGAAATCCTTTGTGTAAAAACTATAAATCCCATCATCTTGGTTTTTTTCCTGGGCCTCAGTCTTGGGAAACTGGATTTTCCACTGGGGACATTTTTATTCTATGCCATCTGAATAAATCTGGAACTTTTAACCGGCTCTGGGTCCTCTTGCCTTTACTTCACTATGTCATGCTGAGGATTGTGTAAACAGTCCTAGCTGAACCCATTTTTCCCATTACAGATGGAAGGGGGGAGAATGGGTGTTATCACATGGCTTTTGCTGCTGATGCTGCTGGGAGTCCCCAAGCCATTCCCAAGCCTTTTCCCAGCCGTACTGTGGCTGATTTTGAAGAATGGAAGCTTTCCGTTATTCAAAATTGGTGGCCAAAGCACTGCTGGGGAACTGCTTGGGCATCAGCAGCTGGCGGCATCAGCAGCAAAATCCATGCGATAACACCCGTTCCATCCCGTTCCATGCTGATCCCAGCCCATGCCCAGATTGGGCTGGAAATGACATCTCATAAGCTTAAGAGCATGCTGTTTAATTAAAGCCTTCCTTAATAGCAAAAATTACATTACATTACAATTTTAACTTTCTGAGGGACAAATTAATTCCTTTTACAGTACTGTACAACATATTTTTCACTTTATAGTTGTGGGGTATGGCCTCAATAAATGGTGGAAGAAGTATATCACACACTTCAAGCACTGGTGAATGCTGTGCGTTATGCTGCACCCTTGTGCTGTAGCATGAATGAGGACAGGGTAGATGGAGGAAGAGTGTATTTGTACCATAGGCCAGCAGCTAATATAAAGCAACTAACAACAACTATTTTATGTACCTTTAAAAAAGAGGAATGCAAATAATTACTTTTAGAAACTGCAGTTACAATGGCAACTATTTTAGGATCCATAACTGCTACTGCTTGCTTCTTAAAATAACTTTTCCATGCTCTGGTTGGGAATGCACAATTTGGTATTCTGCCCCAAACAGCAAAACGGCTTGGGCAGACCCTGGGCATCTGATTACTCCTGATTAAGCCCCAGGAGGCATTAATTTTAAATATGTACAGGCACATTCCCAATATGGCTAGCCTAGGGCGATACAGCCTCAGTGTTACAGTATTTAGCAAGTATAGGAATGGCCAAAAACGCTATCAGAGCCCTGCAGGCTGGCTCAGCTGTTGATATTCTCCCATATCCACCCCTCAGGTAAGACGAATGTACTGAAAGCCATGAACCCAGTCTGTGGTTTGTCTCTGTGTCACCTTCTATCCTTCCACCTTGACAGCTATGCACAGATTTCAAGAACATCTTGAGATTACAGAATTAATTAGAATTAAATTAATCAGTACACCCACCACAAGGCTGCCTGTTTCCACAAAGTGAGCAATTCTCTTAAGATGTGTTTCCACAGCCAGGGCTGAAGCTCATCATGCTTGTCAACACACACTTCTCATTTTGATGAGGCTTTGTCTCTTGCGTGTTTGGAATTTGTGGTGAGGACTGAAATCCAACACCTTCTAAAAGGTATGTGGCAGTTCTGGAAAAAAAATATATATTGGAGAAATATGACCCGGTTTCATGCTAGGACTCAAACATGTCTGTGGTCATTTGATAGTTATTTTAGATGTCCTTGCCAGGGGAAAGAGATCTGGATCCTTTATGACAACTGAGTAGTAGCTTCAGATCTACAAACATCCTTTCTCTCCAGTATGTCACTTCAGGATGTTTTTAATGAGAAATAGAAACTGGAAGAAAAATGCCATTGCTAAAGCAACATGTTTATGAATTAATATGCAGCTTTTCCATAATCAGCAACACCCAAATTAGCTCCAAGAAAATAGTTTGGCAAAATACATTGCACATAAAAGGGGAGGGAAAGAGCAGGAAATATTTTTAAAATTCCACAAGAATGCAATATATATATGATATATTAAATCTTACAACATAGGGACCTAATATGCAGACATCAAAATGAACAGACCAAAAAAGGAGAACACTAGTCTGGTTGCACTCCTGGGGCTCATTCCCACTTACTTTTAAACCGGTTTGTGATTTGCCTTCGCTCCGTGTTGGTAAATCGATTCCAAAAGGTCTGTAATAGTAGTAGTAGTAACAACAACAACAACAATTTATTTCTAGTCCACCCCTCTGAACGAGCAATCGCGATGGGTTACAACAGGGTTAAAAAACAGTACAATTAAAATATCCCATCCCATCACCCAACTCCCCCCTTAAAACAGGATTAAATCACAGCAAAATTAAAATCAATAAAATGAGCGAATAAAAATAAAATAAAAACAGCAACAAAAGTTCCAACCTGGAGACCTTAGCTGTATAAGGGTGAAAAAATGCAGGAGAGAAAGATGGAAAAACTCAAGAGCTGCAATTCAAGGCCGGGAGGTGTTACACTTCTTCTGGGAAGGCCTGCCGGAAGAGATGTGTCTTTAAGGTTTTTTAAAAGCCTTCAATGGATGGAATAAGATGCATCTCGTCCAGCAGGTCATTCCACAGCCTGGGGGCGACAGCTGAAAAGGCCCTCTGGGAGGTCTGCACCAGCCTGGTCTTCATGGGCTGTAGCAGATTCCTCCCAGAGGACCGAAGTGTGCGGGGAGGTTCGTATGGGAAGAGGCAGTCCCTCAGATAGGATGGACCCGAGCCATGTAAGGCTTTAAAGGTTAACACCAACACTTTGTACTGTGCCTGGAAACTAATTGGTAGCCAGTGGAGGGATTCCCACTATGAAAGCAGGTCTTTTCATTATCCCCTTGTAATCACTTCTTTTTTGGCATGATTGTCATCTACACTAGTTTGTGCTGCTTCAAAATGCATGTCAATCATCTGTGCATCATCAGTGACGTAAGTGGCAGCCTGGCTTGGGAACTATATATATATAAATTGATAGAAGATTCGATTCACTGGTTTTGCAACTACTTGCCTCACTATGAACTGCCATTGGATTGTCCAGGGAATTGCAAGTACACTTGTCCCTCCATATTTGCTAGGGTTAGGGGACAAGAGCCCCGTGAATATAGAAAAATCGCAAATAACAAAAACACCATGTTTTTGCCTGAGAGGACACCTCCCTAGGAATCTCTAGCTCCTCCTGTGCAACTCTGTGGTCAACATCCGACAGACACTGACCATAGAACTGCACTGGAGGAGCTACAAAGGGCTAGTGGAGTATTCTCTCTAGGAATCTCTAGGTCTTTCAGTGCAACTTTTAGTAAAAGTTGACCATAGAGAGTTGCACTGGAGGATCTAGATATTCCTAGACAGAACATATTAATCAAATCCGTGAATAATCAAATCTGCAAATATCAAAGCTGCAAATATGGAGGGATGAGTGTCGTTGCAAAACCAATAAATTGAATCTTCTATCATTTTTTTAAAAAAGTTGATAGCAGATCCGGATTCGATTCATTGGTTTTGCAACTACTTGCCTCACTGCTTGCAAGTAGTTGCAAAAAAGTTGATAGCAGATTCAGTTCACTGGTTTTGCAACTACTTGCCTCACTGATTGCAAGTCTTCTGACAGTTTTATTTTTTTAAAAAATAATGCGTTCATAAGGTCACACTCACACCACAAGCACAAAGGCAGCATTGGGGGTGGGGGGTGGGGATGGTGGATCTACCATTTCCCCCTTCTGCCATTAGTCCTTCCCTTGCAGAATGGTGCAATTCCGATCTGTCGTTCCCACTTGTTGAACACATTTCAGAATCAACTCTTTTCAAAAGAACCGATAGGAAACTAATGTCTGGAAAAACTGTTGTTTTGTTTTTGCCTTGTTTTATTTATAGTCAATCAAAGTAGGATTGGAACCAGTTTCAAATGGGAATAATGGTCATATAACTCAATCAGTGATTTGCTTTAAATCATAGTGGGAACATCTCCCTGAAGCGTTTTTGTTTGTTTGTATAGTGTATTTATACATAGCTCTTCAGCCACAAAGGCTCTCAGAGTGGCTTACAAATAGTTAATCAGACATTTCCCTGCCCTCAGGCTTACAATCTAAAAAGACATGACACAAAAGGAGAAGGGAATGGCAGTGGGAAGGGGATCAGGTCCAGGAGCCCTGGTGGCGCAGTGGTAAATGCCTATACTGCAATCACTCACTCAAAACCATAAGGTTGGGAGTTCAAGACCAGCAAAAGGGCTGAAGCTCGACTCAGGCTTGCATCCTTCCAAGGTCGCTAAAATGAGTACCCAGATTGTTGGAGGGCAAATAGCTTACAGTTGTAAACTGCTTAGACACTCCTTAGGCGATATGAAGTGGTACATAAATGAAGCTGTTTGTTTGTTTGGTTCTTCTCTCCTCTAAGGCCTGGACCATGGCAGATGAACTTCTTCTTACTTTAGGCTAGGCCTGATGTAGCTGGGCCTGCCTTTCATTCTCTCCAATTTCAGATGGCATGGAGGGAACTGCTACAGAGCATGGTTTGAATACACTTCAGAGTGGGTGAAGATATTCTTACTAGCCTTCTTTTGGATAAGGGTGTCTCACCTTGTATGTGCCTTCAGGTTGACCCCCTCTCCCCGTTATAGTGACCATACTATTGGTTATCTTGGCAAGCTTTATTCAGGAGAGTGAATAACTGCCTTCCTCTAATGGAGTGAGACTTGCCTAAGTTCACCCAGTGGGCTTCCATAGCTGAATGGGCATTTGAAACCTGGTGTAGAGAGTCCTAGTCCAACACTGAAACTACTATCCCAAACTGGCCTTCTTATGACATCTACATAAAGACAATAGGCCTCTCAAAACAGGTCCCAATATATATGTAATTATATTTTTAAAATGGCAATTATGAAACCAGAAGAGGTGAGAAGAGGCCAGCCATATGTTTATTGGTAGTCATATCCTTATTATGTGTGTATTTATAGAAGAGTGCGCTTCCACAGAAGGAAAAAAAAGTCACCTATCTGACACACACTTCAGATAAAAGGCTGGGTGATTAGTGGAATGTCCTCCTAATGAGAGACCTGCTGGCATCTAACATATAAAAACATATTTCTCCAGAATTGAACAGAAAAAGTTTTTATTTCCCCAGGTCTCTTAAACTATATACTTTTATCTTTGCCAGTATAGTGTAGTGGTTTGATCAATGGACAAGAAATCTGGGAGGCAAGGGCTCAAATCCCCACTTAGCCATGGGCCTTGGTCAAGTTACATCTCTCAGCCTAAGAGGAACACAGTGGCAAACCTCCTCTGAGCAAATCTTACCAAGAAAACCCCATTACAGGCCCATCACAATACAAATCTGTGAAACCCGTGCCCCCAAACCTAATGCTTCCATTCTGTGCATGTGTGGTGTTATCTGAGCAAAAGGAAGAGTTCCCTATAGAATGGTGTTGGGAGAGAGAGAGAGGCCTTTCATGGGTTCACTGTACCTAAGGCCAAGCTTCTACCTTCCTTTTCCTAAAAAAATCGTATACAATAATAATCTTTGATTTTTCTGGTAAACTACCTCAGGATTTACATAAACGAGAAACAGCACAGGATTATCCCTAATAAACATCCTTATCTGGTGCAATATTGGTTGAGTAGTCCAGCATATCAAACTCTTGTCTACCTTATACAAAACATCTGAGTGATTGGCTCCTTCTCTCCATCTCAGCTCCCTTCAAAGTCCACATGAGGTGAGGTGGTAAAACTTCTTCCTGGCTTGTACCATTTTAGAAGGGAGGTGACATATTACATAAATGTATTACTATTTTGTTGTTCCTGCACTCATAAAACTAGATCTCAGGGAAAATTAAGAGCCTACATTCATCCTTGATATGTTAGTGTTGTATGTGCAGGGATTTCCCCCCAATAGCAATCATGAAGCTTTGTGATCCTATATCCAAAATTTGAATGATATACTCTTGGAAGGGGTTTGCCACCTTGTCTGCTCTTTCTGTGAAGTGAATCTTAGGTGTGATTTGAGAAGTATACACAAGGGCAGAAGAGAACAAAGGTGGGCATTGCTCCTGCATGTCAAGTCCTCTGCAAATGCAAACTGAGAGCTTTTTGGCAATCCTGGGTAGTTTTGTGTTTTCTAAACAGGAATGAGTGATTACATCCTTCCAGGTCTTTGCTAACCTCCCTGGGAAGGCTTGGCTCAATGCTTCCAGCTGCCTCTGATCAAGAAGTTAGTAGGGAGTCTGAAAATAGCACATTTCTCCTGATATCATTTTCTCTTGCTCAGGATGACTACAAACAGAATGATCAACAGTGACAAACACAGCTCGAAAATGGGAACCTGACAAGGAATGTTAATACCCTCTGATCTCTGAAGGCTTAACAGGCTAAAATATCTTCCCCTATCTCACCAACATATCATTATCCATCAACCAGTTTGTGAAATTAACTGAGAAAATCCCCCAGCCAGCACTGTGCCAGAGCCCTTCACAGTGGAGCATGCAAGTAATATTAAATAAAGTAGGCCAAACCATCCCAGCCCCAGCCATTGTCAGACTAACTGGATTCTTGACCAATTCTTATTCTATAACCTCTTGTGCACTTACCACAATAAACTATGTGGTCATTACTAGATCAATATGTTGATGGAGGATGGATATATAATGGGCATTGTAGACAGTGTGAATTCTCCTTCTTGCTCTTATCACACAGTTATACTAGTTTTTTTTTAAAAAAAAACCAGTCTTTCTAAGCCACCACCCATTTGCTATATGACAGTGCTGTGCCTTTTTATGGCTTCACCTAGGTTGGAGACAATCCAAAGGTCATGTTCTGAACTATATCTCCAGTCACCTTGCCAGTCAGCACAGATCATAGGGCTATGGTATTTTCTGAATCTCCGATTGCCCACAGGGCACTAGATTACTGCTATTAAGCCACAATTTACAGTACAATATTACTCTTTGATACACTACCTGCCTCGGTCTGTCTGCTTCATGGCAAGGACTGTATGCATTATTTACCAGGCTAAGCACACTACTGTGGCTGCTGCAATTTGCTGCTGCACAAACAGAGGAGAACTAGAAACTGTCTTTGAAATCTTTGGGTGGCGAGGTGGCAGCGAAGATACAGAGAGCTAACACCAACACCCTAGCCAAAGCAAAACAAAAGTTTGCAATGTTTCTGTGGTTAGCAATAGCATTATAAAACAGGCTTGGGAATTGTGTAGCCTTCCAGATGTTGTTGAGTTGCAGTTTGCAGCATTCCTCATTATGGAATAGCTTCATACTTTCCCACTGTTCCACTTTGGCATGGCAATCCTGATTAATTCTCTGTCATTCCACTTTTCTAACTGTTTTTAAAATGTCCTAGTTGCTCTTTTCTCTTCCCATTTCCTTCCACCTTTCTCCTCTTACTTCAGTTAGTGGTGCAAAGGACTTACTCTCAATCAGCAGTGGGGAGAGAAGAGGAAGGGATGGAATCTTGCCCTTGCTAGTAGGTTCAGGCAAAAGCAAACTTCTGCAGCATCTTCAAGCTTGTATGTTCTTCATTAATAACATTTGACATCTTGGCCATATGTGTCCCAGTTTTCATCTCTGAAATGTTGATGGTTGTGTAACTTGGGCTGCTGGGAGTCGCTGTTCAAAAACATTCAGAGGGCGACACAATTCCCACCCTTGGAATAGATGGACTCTGCTCCCTTTCTTTATATGGAGATCCCTTCCAAAGCATTGACTGGGATTTGGAACAAACCAAAGACAGAGAGGTGGGATATAAATAAAAGGATGATGATGATGTGGCCAAAGTGTGACAGCCTGAGTTTGACCATCTTGGCTTCCAGGGAGAATTCAGACTTGATCTTTCTAGGACCCATTTGCTTGTCGTTTTGGCTGTCCACGGTAGCCTCAGCATTCTTCTTCAGCACCAGATCTCAAATGAGTTTATTTTCTTCCTGTCCACTTTCTGTGATGAGGAATACAATGGCTTGGATTATCCTCACTTCAGTGTTCAGTTGTATATCTTTACACTTTAGGATCTTGTCTAGTTGTTTCATAGCTGTGCTTCCTATTCCTAGTCTTCTGATTTCTTGACTGCAGTCTCTGTTCTGATCAATATTTGATCCAAGATACAGGAAATCTTTGACTCTTTCAATTTCCTCATTATCTAGGTTGAATTTATGCAGATTTTAAAATGTTGAGCAGTAATCCTGCCTTTGCACTTTCTTCTTTAACTTTCCTTAGTAATTGTTCCAAGTCTCTTATGTTTTTCATTAGTACTATGGTGCCATCTGCATATCTTAGATTGTTGATGCTCCTTCCTCTTATCTTCACTCCTCCTCTTTCTGATTCTAAACCTGCTCTTCATACAATATTTTCTGCATTCAAGACCCTTTTGCCAATTGGGAACCATTCTGTTTCTCCATATTCTGTTCAAATGCTAGCCTCTTGTCCTAAGTACAGATTCCTCATCAGGATTATCAAATGTATTGGCACTTCCACTTTTTAAAGAGCATTACAAAGCTTTTCATGATCTATGCAATCAAAAGGCTTTGCTGTAGTCTCTAAAGAAGATGCTGATTTTCTTCTGGAAGTGTCTTGTAAGCTGTATGCTTACAATATGTTTGGTAGTGCCTTTTCTTGACTATGTCCCTGGCTTCTGTCCATTGTTCTTCTGGTTCCAGGTCGATTATGCGGTACCTGTCTCAAACTATGCATTATTACCTGAGCATAACCAAAAGCCATTCATCAAGTTTTCAAAAAGACCCATCATCAGACAACCTGAAGCAATATAAATTCACTTGTGGTGATTTCTGGTTCCTCAAAATTATATACAGTATTATACTAATCCTTTAAAAAAATTCAGTACATCCTCCACTACCAGTAAACAAACAAACAAAAAAACCCCACACCAATGTATAAGGCACTTTCTTCCCCACTTTATCCTCACAATCTCTGAGAGGTGTGTGTGTGCTGGGTGTGTGTGTGTGTGTATGTATGTGTTCAAGGTTACCTTGTTATAGTTCAGTGGGCACTTTGATCAACCATGCCCCAGCCCAAAACTCTACCATTATACAACACTGGCCTTCTGGCAGAATTCATAAAAAGGAGGAAGGGGGAAAGGGGAGGGGAGCGCCAACTTTAGAACTAACTGATTTATATTTTTGCATGAGATTTCATGGATATAAATCCAGTTCTTCGGCTCCAGTATATTACACATCACACTAGTGGACTTCATGGTATAAAACCTTCAGCATCTTTTTAAGTTGGGGTTCTATAATTTGACTTACCAAGAAGAATGTTGCCCATTTGACATGTATGGTGTGCCACTGGAAATTCAAAACTGGGGAGAGGGGACAGAACAGGACTGTTCAACATGCAGCAGACCACAATGTATGCACTTTGCCAGGTGTGTCACACAAGGTGTGCAGGCTTATATTGTTGTTACTGGAGCTATCTTGGGAGGAGGTTGTGTGTATGAAATTTATTTATTTGGAATCATTAAAGCATCTCTGTGGATTTATTGTAACCATATCTGATCAGTGCACACACAGAAAAGGAAGCTAGTATATGTGCTTTTGATTCCCTCAGGATACTATTCTAGTGCTATAGCATTATCTACCGAACTAGTCAGTCAGTGTGGAACAAAATAATATACACAGCACAAGTACATGGAGTTCAGCAGGTGTTTTTCACTGTAGTTTAGAATCCAGTTCACGGATAAGATAATGTTTCCTCACTAGCTGATTGTCAGGGGAGAGTGGAGTGGGAGGCAGAGTTGTTATTATTATAGAGAGCCTTTGAGTGGAATTGTCTGGATCTTCAATAGGCTATACTGTTGTTTCCCTGGCTCCAGGCTATGTTTGAGGGATTCACTTACTCTTTCTCCAACAGGCTTCCTTGGCCCAGGCTTGTTCCATTATTGTTCCACCTTAGGAAACAGATTGCAGGTTGCTTTTCCAGCTCATACCCAAAAGCAGTCCTTAAAGGAGATGGATTTCTGATTGAAATACTCCCTGTCAATTGCTGCAGAGATTCATCTGAAACAGCATGGACACCCTGCAAGGAAAATTGCCCACAAGACATGGGATGGGCTATCTCCGAGCCTCAGGTTTCCTCTGCCGTCCACACTGCATTTGGGCTATGATGTGCCTCTTTGTTTGCAGTCTCCATTTCTTGTTTTCTTGAACCATCAAAGACATGTATCATGTTTAACTTCCACTAAGCAGGTGCAATTTGGTTCTCCTTCCATCTGATTGCATAGCAATGGGTGCAGGAATTGATTGAGGCAATGGTAGTAACAGAATCATAGAATTGTGGAGCTGCAAGAGACCACAAAGGCCCTTTGGACTAATCCCTTGACATGAAGGAACACACAAATAAAGCACTCCTGAAAGAGGACCATTTAACCTCTGGGTAAAGATCTCCAAAGAAGGAGAGTCCACTGCCCTCTAATGCAGTGTATCCCACTGTTGAACAGTTCTCCCAATCAAGATGTTCTTCTAATGTTTAGGTGAAATCTGTTTTCTTCTAATTTGAATCCATTGGTTTGCATTTTAATATCTGGAATAGAAAATAAGTTTGCTCTATCTTATACATAACAATACTTCAGATATGTAAAGATATTTAAAGATGGTTATCATGCTACCTCTCTGTCATTTCCAAGCTTTAGATCCGGTGTGTCCAAAGATCCTCCCATCACTTGTCTGGAAGGCTACAGCCAGCAGAAACATCAAAGGTATACTGAAGCTTCAATGGCAGACATGCTGCTCCTTCAGTTAAGCTCTTTTCCTCCAATAGAGCAGTTCTTCCACCCTTTCTGGCTGTTCCCCTTTTATGCGGGTTGCTTAAGATGTCTTTATAGGCCAAGCCTATCTATTCTACAAAACCAGTATCACAACAACAGTAGTATCAGAAAGTGAGTTATACAAATAGCAGTAACTATCTGTTACTTGGATTAATCTCCCTGTTGGACCAGGTCCTTCCAGCTTTCATGCTCAATGTGAAAGCCATTTTCTGTAACTCACATACCACTTGCATCTATTAGATTAAAAAGAAAAATTAGTTGGACCCAACTATTGTTTCAAGGGGGAAAATTGATCGTGATTCTTGATCAGGATTGTTTCCCTTTCCTCCCAATGAATCCAATTCTCCACTGATGATTCAGGGCCCATGAATTTATAGAGACACAGATGCATGTCCCTGATTGTTTCAGAATGCCTCTTCCGGGTGGGTTGTATGCTGCAAGTGTTGTGGCATTAGCAAACTGTGGGGACACCTTGGCAGAGAAAGCAAGCAATAGTGAAGACAAAAGGTCCCTACATGCAAGGCGCATATTTTTATTTTCTAATTTGGGATCTGAACTGTGAACAGCACAGGTTTGTGGGATTTGAATGCATCATAATGTCATACAAATGAGCTTTCTGAGCCAAGCCTTTACAACATAGAGAAAGGACAAAACAAGCCAAGCTTTCAGCCTCCAGTGACCAGCCCTTGAAACGACATCAGGAGCACAGCCGGATGGTGGGCCTGAAAAAAGGAGCTGTCAGGGCTTAGTGATGATGAGTAAAGAACAGCAGCACTGAACAGCACAGAAATGAAAAGCAGAGAGCCAAGAAGACAGACCATCCTCCTTGGCCATTCAGATCTGGATCCAGACTGACTGGGCTGCTTTTCTGCTCCATTATTGTGTCATATATGCTGCTAACATTCTGCTATTTCTTTGTGCTGGTCGTGCTTGAGCCACTTCTGTTTGTTCTGCACAATTTATGCCTCTCTTGCTGATCAAGAAGCACACTTGTTTTCTTCCTCAACCCACCAAAACAGAGTTCAGCTCTCACCTTCCAAGAAACTGAGATTTTATTCAAAACAAGATGTGTAGAACCATGACTCCTGATTTTACATTTCAAGGGCTAGTTAAGTTCTCTCTTAATTAGATGACTAATGAATAGAAAACTAAAAGATGTTAAAATAGAATAGTTAGCTTCCCACTCTCCAAAGGATGGCCATTGTGCATTACTAAAGCAGAGGACCTGCATTACCAAAACAAAAACAAAACAAAACAAACAAACAAACAAACAAAAACCAGAAGGAAAGGAAGGGAGGGAGGAGAACAAGAGAGAACACAGATTGCCATAAAATGTATCCATGCTAATTTAGATATAAATGCACATTGAGAAATAATTACTATAATTAAAATAATAATAATAATAATAATAATAATAATGTAATGCATCTCACTTTTGTAGGGAAGACTGTCTCCAGGTCATCAATGTACCTGCTCAGTCTCCTGCCTAGCTGTTAATTGTGGATGGGCAACTTAAGTGCTCCTCTCTTTTATCAGATTTTTTATTTTTCAGTCAGACTTGGACTCAATGGCTCTTCATACACATTAGGAGTGGCAGTCTCAGTGATGCAGGAGCCATATGTACCACTCTGGAACTCACCATGAGCAGCATGAGCTCTCTTGAAAATAAAACCCATTATGAAAATAGTTTGAGCCTCTACACCACCCCGTTTTTCAGTTGTAATAGGTGTGGTGAATTTAAGAAGGAGTTCCCATATCTTGGCTCACCCATTAACCAAAATGGAGACCACAGTCAAGAAATTAGAAGAAGACTAAGTGCCTGAACAGACACGCAGGATACCATTAGCCAAGACCATGGTATCCTGCCCCTGGTTCTGTCCCAGGTCAGTTCTTGGGCCAGTGTGGAAATAGGTGGGTGTTGACATCCCTGCCTGCAGCTGCATCTTACATGCTGCTACCATTACAGCTTCCTTGAAGGCTCCTGTCATGGGCACCTGGTTACACCCACATGGCCAGGTACCTGCACCCCACATCTCAGGCCACAATGGGGCCTTCAAGGAAGTAAGGAGTGCATGGGGCCGTGCCGGTCTTTTTCCTCCATGATAAGGCCCTTTGGGCATGATCAGTCTGGGACTGCTGGATGAATCCCCAGACTGGCCAATCCAAGCCCAGTGCTATTGATCTGTGTTGTCCTTATAGGACAATGTGAGGTCAGGGAGAATGCGGGCCTTTTGGCCCATGAGTACAGACCTTTAGAAAAGCTGCCATGGAATATGTTGATTAAATACTGTGAAAAGAGATGGTCAAAAAATTACATAATTTGATAACAAAATTATGATGAGTATATGATATGAGCACATGATGGGATAGGATATGTAATTTGAGAAAAGAATATGTAATATGAAAAATGAGTAGATATATACAGTACCTCAGTATTTTTAATGTATAGATTACAAGGATATGTACAAATTACAAGGTTAAGCATATATTATAGATGTTGTAAGAGAAGTGCACCTATACAATGGATCAAGACTCAAGAGATGTCTATAAAGAAAATATGAGAGATTAGCGGTATGAAAAGGAAAATTAGATATCTGTATAGTGATGAATCAATACTTAGCAAAAAAGTCATAGGAAGGTAAAGAATTCAAAGGTCTAACTTACTCTTATGTATGAAAAGAAGCAACAAATGATATATGTGTGTATTATGAAAAAATAAGATATAGATTTGTATGGGTTGGAACAAAGATGTAAGATACAGCAGTGAGATAAGGAAGATTAAGAATAGTTTATAAAAGAGGAAACTAAAAAGAATCCATATGCTGTAAATAAATTATAGATAAAGAGAAAGAGAAGATAATAATCTCATCAGGGGAGGGGGGAAGGGGGAATTTATGTTTTTTTTTGTTTTTTTTATTTTTAAAACTTTATTGCAATTAAAAACAACAACATACACAATTACACAATTGTAGATTAATAGAGGTTACAAGAAGTACAAAATTAGACAAATTCAAGTTTTCCTAAACACCCAATAAAAGAACATTTATAAAAGTGATATATAAATTGCTTAACTTGGAGAAACATTTCTAGTACTTGTTTACTTCCATAAATATCAATCATCTAAGAATTTCCTAAGTGATTGCCTTCTCAAGTTGTAAAGTTTCGTTCCTTAATCCTTAATCCATCTTATTCTTATTCACCTAGACTTGGTGTATTTCCTTCCTTAACCTCCATTATGGCCTTTCGGCCTGAACTCGCTCCTAATCTCTCTCAATCATCCTTCTTCTCTTCCTCTCATTCTAACCTCTTTCTATACTACATTCTCATACCTTCCTCACCTACCTTGACCTTCTGTCATCATCCTTCCATTCTTGGTCCATTCATACCGGACTTCTCTCTTTCTCCCACTAGGTAGCGTTGCATTTTTGTTTTACCTTCTTAACTATTTACGTGAATTTAAGTCTCCCTTTACTAGAATCTTTTTTGTACCTTTCATTATAAGTCTCAAATATTCGTCTAATTATTTCCTACTTCTAGTCTATTTAAAGATTTCCTGAAGCGACCGACTGGTTATTTCTCTGCGTATAATGTGTTGCATTACGGAGAAGCATTTGTTCATGTGTTTGTATTTTATAATGTTCATATAGATGTGTTTTATTGTTGTCTTGTCCTTTTACTTATCTTGTATTAATCGTTCTAGGGTATTCTCATACTTTAGTCATAGCCTATAGTCACAATTTTTCCCCACTCTTTCTTCAAGCATTCCAATACTTTGCCCCAATCCTTTTCGATTTTGTCTATTTCCTGATTTCTTATTAGAGATGTTAGTTCGTCCATTTCAATTGCATCAAAAATTTTTATAAGCCATTCTTTAATGCTCGGCACATGTTTATTCTTCCACTTTTGTGTTAATGTAATTCTAGCCGTAGATATCAAATAATATAGTATTTTGCCATAATTTCTGTCTAGTTCTGTATCCCACATATTCAATAGATAGGTTTCCGGCACAAAATTTAATTTATTCTCTACAATCGGGTTTATTATTTCATTTACTTTTATCCAATAACTTCTTACTTTCTTACAGGACCATAAGCAATGGTATAAAGTCCCTGGCTCACGGTTGCACTTCCAGCAAAGGTTGTCACTTGATTTATATATCTTTGATATTTTATCCGGTGTTAAGTACCACCTATAGAAAATTTTATAGAAGTTTTCTTTAAGGTATTGAGAGGCCGAATATTTTAATCTTTTTCTCCATACTAGTTCCCATTTTTCTAAGAGTATTGGGTATCCGAAGTTTTTGGCCCATTGAATCATATTTACTTTTACCGTTTCTTCTTCCTCATCCCATCCTAGTAATAATTTGTATAGTTCTTTCATCCACTTGACGTTTTCTCCTAATATTATTTTGTCAAATTGATTTTTTTCTTTTTCGAGGCCTAACGATTTGCAATCTGTTTTATAACACTCTTTAATTTGCCAGTAACCAAACCAATTTAGGTCATGGCCTTCTTCAATTAATTCTTGTAATGATTTTAGTTCCAAATTGCCTGATTCATTTTTTTTCAATAATTGTGAACAGGTAAGCCAATTAGTGCATTGTCTCATTTCAGTTCTTTGAGTTGCCTCTTGAGGAGAGAACCAAAGAGGAAATTTTGGCATAATCCTATATTTGTATTTTTCCCAGACTTTAAATAACGATTTTCTAATGCAATGAGCGTTAAAATTTCTATTAGCTTTAATTTTGTTATATCCTAAATATGCGTGCCAGCCAAAAACCAAATTATCACCTTCAAGATCTAGAAGCTCTTTATTATTTAATGTTATCCAATCTTTTAACCATAGCAAGCAACAGGATTCAAAATAAAGTTTTAAATTTGGTAGCCCTAGGCCTCCTCTGTCAATTGAGTCTTGTAAAATCTTGAGTCTAATTCTTGGCCTTTTTCTTTGCCAGATAAAATTACTTATATCTCTCTGCCAGAGTTTAAAAAAGGAGTCTTTAACTACAATGGGTAAATTTTGAAACAAAAATAGCATTTTGGGTAAAATTGACATTTTAATTGTTTCTATTTTCCCTAAAAGCGACAATTGTAGCTTATTCCAATTTCCCAGTTTATTTTTTATTTCCTTCCAAGTTTTTTTATAATTATCGTCAAACAATTCACCTAGATTTCTGGAAATGGTAATTCCTAAGTATTTTGCCTTCTTTTTTATTTCTATACCTGAAAGTTCTGCCAATTTCGTCTCTTTTTCTTTGGTTAAGTTTTTTGTTAATATTGCCGATTTCTCTTTGTTAAGTTTGCATCCTGAAATCTTACCAAATCTGTCGATTACATCATTTAAAAGAGTTATATTATTGCAGGGGTCCTCAAGAAAAACAACTAGGTCGTCCGCAAAAGCTCTTATTCTAATGATATGATTCTTAATTTTAACTCCCCTAATACAAACATTATTTTTAATTCTTTTTATTAATCTCTCTATTACCATTATAAAAAGTAGAGGGGATAATGGGCACCCTTGTCTAGTTCCTCTTTTAATATTTATAAAATTTGTTCTCTCACCATTAATTATGATTTTTGCTTTCTGTTCCTTATAGATTTCTTTTACCCAACCTATAAAATTCGGACCTAAGTTCATTTTGTACATAATTTCGAAGATTGTGGACCAATTAACAGTATCAAAGGCCTTTTCCAAATCTAATAATAGTAGTCCCAATTCTCTGTCATTATGTTTCTCATAAAATTCTATGATATTTAAAACAATTCTTATATTCTCTCTTAATTGCCTCTGTGGTAGAAAACCTCTTTGTTCGGGTCCTATCCAATCTTTTAAATACTTTTTGAGTCTTGTGGCTAGGATCGATGCAAATAACTTGTAGTCCACATTCAATAATGAAATGGGCCTAAAATTTTTAATATCTCTTTTGTCTTTCCCTTCTTTTGGTATTACGGTTATTTCAGCTTCCCTCCACGAATTTGGTACTCCTTCTTCCAAAATTGCATTCATAGTCATTTGTAGCGGTCCACAAAGTTCTTCTTTGAAAGTTTTATAAAAGAGTGCATTAAAACCATCAGGTCCTGGTGCTTTGTTAATTTTTAAATTCCGTATTGCTGTTTCGACCTCGTTGTATGAAATTCGTTTGTTTAGATCTTCCACTTGTTGTTCTGAGGGGGGTATATATATCTCTTCTTTTTCATTCAGGTATGTCTGAATCCTAATTGTATCTATTTTTTGGTCGTTGTATAAATCTGTGTAATATTTTTCGAAAGCCTCCTTAATTTCCTCTTGCTTATTTTTTATATTACCATTTTCTTTAATTTCCACGATAGACTTTTTTGTTTGCCGTTTTTTCAGTAGCTCAGCCAAGTTTCTCCCTATTTTGTTTGCCTGCTCGAAATTTTTTTGTTTGGCTTTTTTTAAGTTATTACTTATTTCTAATAAGTTTCTTTTGCTCTCTTGTTTTCTAAGTATATTTAACTCATCTAGTATTATACTATTTCCTGGGTTATCTATTAACTCCTTTTCTTTTAATCTTATCAAGTCCTGAATCTCATTTTCTTTATCCTTTCTTTTTTTCTGAATATATGCTTCTTGGTTAATCATAAAGCCTCTAAGAACAGCTTTCCCCGCATCCCATACATTAATCATTTTTACTTCTGGGGTCAAGTTTTCTTTGAAATACTGTATAATAGTTTCTTTTCCTTTTTCTACAATGCTCTTCTCTAACAGTAGGGAGTCTTTTACCTTCCATGTGCTCTTTTTCTTGTTTTGGTTGAAAGTTATTTTTAATGCGTTATGGTCTGATATTGTTCTCGGTAAGATTTCCGTAGAGGTTACTAATTTGCTAAATGATATGGGTGCCCAAAGCATATCGATTCTTGATAATGAGCGATGCCTATACGAGTAAAATGTGAAATCTAGTTTTTCCCTGTTATGTAATCTCCATATGTCACATAAGTCATAGTCTTCTATTAGTTTGAAGAAAGTTAAAGGGAGTTTTCCTTGATTGTTCCTTGTCTCATTATCAGATTTCCTATCTAGCTGGGGTTTTACTACTCCATTGAAGTCTCCCAACATTAAAATTTTGTCATATTTCAGCTCATCTAGATCTTTGTGCAATTTGTCATAGAATAAACTTTTATTTTCTAGTGGGCAATAAATTCCTAGTATTAGAATTGATTCTCCTTCCCATTTAATTTCCACCCCCAAATAGTGCCCATTTTTGTCGTTTAAAACTTCTTTGGCCTGAATACTTCGTTTGACATATATTGCTACCCCTTTTTTCCTTTGTTTTGCTGCCGATATGAAGTCTCTACCTAAACTTTTGAATCTAATTAAATGTTTCTCCGTTATTTTTATATGTGTTTCTTGAATGCAAACAATATCACAGTTTAGTTTCTCTAGATAATGGATCACCTTTTTTCTCTTTCCGTTTAGGTTTAAGCCTTTTACATTCCAAGTTACCAACTTCATTGAATTGTGTTAGCCTCTTTACAGGTAAGTGTTTCCCCCTCCCCTTCCCTGTTTCCTCCCCCTTTCTCTCTGGTTCTTTCTTTGTCTATCGATTTTTCTCTTCCAAAGATTCTTTTTCTATTTCCAGCTCTTCGTCTTCTTCTTTGCTGTCTTCTTCACTTCCCAAATTCCTCCTAGTTATACCTGTTGCTCCTTCTATTTCCTCATTTTCAAGTAGATCTTCTTCTTCTCTTTCTTCTGTCTTGTCTTTATCTTTTGGGGTTTTGGTGTGTTTGTTTCCTTCGTCTTCTGGGTAGCTTTCTTCCTCAGACACGGTGGTAGGTCGTTTTGATATGTCTTTTCTGAACTCTTTCCAGAATTCAGCCGCTTTTTCCACCGTGTTTAATTTAAATCTCCTTTGATTCCATGTCACCGATAACCCTTCTATTTCTTCCCATCTAAAAGGGACTCTGTATCTTTTTAGCTGTTCCGTCAGGAATTGATAATCCTTCCTCCTTCTCAATATTTCAGCTGGTATGTCCTTAAACACCTGTATTTCTATTCCACGTATCACGAATCTTGTTTTGAAGTTTTTTTGAATAAAATTGTCCTTCATTTGTTTCCTTACCCAGTAAATTACTATATCCCTAGGAAGTTTCCTTGTTCTGGCCGTGCTAGAGTTTAGTCTGTACATTCTGTCTATTTCAGTTTGCATCTGCTGTACTGGGATATCAAGGTATCTTGCCAGGTAAGGTATTAGAAAATTGTAGAGATTTTCATTCACTTGTTCGGGAAGTCCTCTTAATTTCACACATTTTTCCCTTTGCTTGATTTCCAATCTTAATATTGCGTCTTGATCTTCTTGTTGGTATTTATTTAGGACTTCTATTTTTTCTTCCATTTTCTTTGTTTTCTGTTCGATTTTTTCTACCTTTCCTGTTATTTTTTCCATATCTTTATTGATTTTATCCAATAAAATCTTGTCTTATTTTGCTTGCCTCATATTTTAATTCTTTCTTCGTTTCTTCCTTGGATTCTCTTATTTCTCTCCTTGTTTCTTCCCTTGATTCCCAAATTTCATTTTTGAGTTCCATGTGTAGCCTTTTCATCTCCTCCATTAGATTGATGTTAGAGTCCGATGCGGAGAGTCTTCTCTGATTTACCATGGCCATTGCTTGTGCTTGTCTTTCTTTTTCTCTTCTTGTTGAAGTCATTTTTTTTAACCTTTAGTTTTAATTCAAACTACTGTTTGTAATTATTTGTACTCCTACAATTGATATAAAATTAATTAGTATAAAAAGTTTATAAGAAGACAAACTTTGAGCTCTAATTATTAACAACTCGAGAATGGAGGTTCAACTATTGTCAATTTTTCCCACTAGTATGATGGCCTTGATTCTAAGAAACTTTGAAGTTTACTGTTCTTGACAGTAATTAATGTAACTAAAAAGTCTGTTTTCCCAGGTGTTGGATAGGTGTTTTTTTTTTTTTTAATAATATGTTTAATTTAATTAATTAATCCCTTTCTTTCTTCCCGGGGTACACTTCCGTGACTGTTTTATATCGTTTCAAGACCAGGATTTAAGTTGTATTTCAGGGGGGGAAGGGAGAATTGTGTTTAACTAAGGTTCGGTCGTATCTAAAAAATTTGATAGAAATTTGTTGTAGACAGAAGAGGGGAGGAGTCACCAATTATTATAACTGTATTTTGAATATAGGTGCTTGCGATATATGAAAACAAAAAGGAAAAGAAAGAAGAGGAGGAGGAAAGGAAAAAAGAAAGAAATAAGAAAAGAAAAGGGGAGTAAGTCTTGCCAATAAAAAAGAAATTTAAATCTTCACTATTTAGGTCTTTTTATAATTATTAGACTATTTGGCTCTAAGATAAGTATAGTGTTAGTACCAACTGTTGCAAATTATTATTGTTATTATTATTTTCTATTGTCTTTCCTCTAAATGTATTGTTAATTGTATATTTGTATATTTTTCCAAGTCTAAGATTTTAATAGTTAAACGATTTCTCTTTCTATAATCAAGCTGAACACACTAATACACTTCAGATTAAAACGTTGTATCACCTTTTCTTCCCTTACACTCCTTGCCGGCAAATTGTTAAATCACAAATCTTAACTGTGGTTGACAACAGTTGTATATAGATCGTTTACAAAACTACCAACGCTAAGTATCAATCTAGTGCAGAAGGTCTAATAATACGTTCCCGTTAATAGTCTGGAAGAGCAAAGTAGCAGAAAGACAATTAGAAAAATAATTCAGCCGTTAACAACAGTTATATATAGATCGTTTACAAGATTATAGAAATTATAAGATTGTTTCCGACGCTAAGTATCGATCAAGTTCAGAAAGTCTAATAATACATTCCCATTAATAAGCTGGGAGAGCAAAGTCGCAGAAAAACAATTAGAAAATAAATCAACCGTTAAACAGCTATAATGTTCCTTGAGCGTTAATGACTATCTTACCCCCTCCCTTAGTCCTTGTTTCGCTGAGTTCACAAAAAGAAAATATAAGCTTAAATTATTGATGAATTTATATTAATATTGTAAATATTAAATTGAAAATATTATAGATATTAGGAAAAAAAGAAAAAAAAAAAGAAAAAAGGGGGAAAAAAGGAACAAATTAATACTAAGAAGCTCTACACTATATAAAATATAGAATATATAATATGAAAAAAATAATCTCTATATTGAGTATCAAATATAAGACAAAAAGGATAGAGGATAGGAAATAAATAATAAGAATTTAAATATAGAACACAATTTATCAGGCTATGTTATCACAGAAAAAAGTCTCCTTATTTCATTCCACCCTCTCCAAACAGTTATTCCCGAATATCTATTCCAGTGATTCTAAACCAAGCAGATTAAATACCTATGAATTAAAGTTGATTACTCCGGATAGTTACTGTGGAGTATGAAAATATGATTAAATTCAATTAAACCGGAATCCAACACTTATTTCAGTTCAGGCGTTTTCCTTAAAAGTCACTAATTTTAATAGCAGTCGCGAGGCTGATTGAGTTCAGTAGACTGCTTCTGTTTTATTTTATATTTTTTTCCCCTTTCCCCCTCCCCTCCTCCTCTCTTCCTCGTTTCACCACTGAAGTTTCACAGAGTTTTTCCCTTGTTGTCGGAAAGTTTTCACACAATTTACACCAAAACACTTCCCCTTCTTGTCTCTACAATCTTCCTCCTTCTTTCCCTTCCTTTCTACCCATTCGGGAGTGGAGTTCGCGGAGAAGGTTTCAGATCCCAATCCTATCGCGTCCTCCAGATTAGATTCTTTCCCACGAGTCCCACGAGTCCTTGTTCGTCCAGGTCTATCTAATTCGAATCCAAGTCCATCCAATTCGATTTTTAGATTACGATCCGCAATCTCAGAGTTCCTCAAAAATAGAAGTAAAAAAAACTTGATCTCAGTCTCTTTATTTACGTCTTCTTGGTTAAAGTAAAGTATGCCTCTGAGGGCGAAGCCAAATAAAGATATGTCCCAAAAAAGATACAAGATGGCGATCGTTTCTTTTTTCCTCCTCCGAGTCCAAGCCTATTTGTTTAAAGTCAGGTATTTTACATCAGTTACTTTGAAACAAAGTCGTGTCTCGCCATCCTTCTGTAACTGCAGTTCCAGTAAGTTTTATGTTATAAATCCTTAATTATGGGCAAAGTTATTTCAATCTGTACTGGGGGAAAAGAAAAAGAAAATAAACCCCCCAAAAAAGGGTGCTTTAAAAGTCCCGTTGCTATTCACCAAACTTTCCCGGACCTCGTCCAAAGCATAGAGTTTTAAAGTATATAATTATTAATCTGTTAGTCGCAGTGAAATTTTATATTAGAAGGTAGATTCCTAGTGGAGGAAAAAGATTTATCGTTGCCTCCGAGTTGATTAGGTTAAAAACGGTAGCGGCGGAGCTTGTGCCGCAAAGCGGCGGCCCGTCCCCGGACCTGGCTAGCTCAGACCTTCTCCATGCTCCTTCGGCGTCACCTTACCAGCCGGGCTCGAATGCCTCGGCCCCTCGGTCGTCCTGGAGCACTAAAGGTCTCCGATGAGCCCCTCTCCTTCCCCCCTTTCTGGGGAGACACTTTATATTAGTTGGCGTCGCTGTTTCTTCTCAAGAATCCTGGGAACAGCAACCCACTTCCCGGAGTGTCGTTGGAAGGTGGCTTATCGATCCGCCATGCTACCGGAAGTCCTTTGGGAATTTATGTTGATTAAGATGACTGTACATATAATATACTGATGTAAATGTAAAGATGACAATAAAGTTTTATTAAAAAAAAAAGAAAGGCCACCATGAAGGAACTGTTTAAGAGCCTCAAGTGGTAAGATATATCTAGGCCATATTAGTTGCAGTTTCTATGTATGTTTGTGAAAAAGGGACAACGAAGAAAGCTGAGAGGAAGAAAATCAACTAATTTTTTGAAATGGAGAAGAGTTCTGCAGATTCCATGGACTGCTTAAAGGACATATGAAATCAAGCCTGAACTCTTACTAGAAGTAAAGATGACTAAACTGAGGCTGTCATACATTGGACATATGATGAGATAATATGATCCACTGGAAAAGACAATAATGTGTGGTAAAGTTGAAGGCAGTAGGAAAAAAGGGAGACCATAGAATCATAGAATCATAGAATCATAGAGTTGGAAGAGACCACAAGGGCCATCTAGTCCAACCCCCTGCCATGCAAGAACTCTCAATCAAAGCATCCCTGAGAGATGGCCATCCAGCCTCTGTTTAAAGACCTCAAAGGCAGGAGACTCCACTACACTCCAAGGGAGTGTGTTCCACTGTTGAAAAGCCCTTACTGTCAGGAAGTTCCTCCTAAAGTTGTCAGGAAGTTCCTCCTATTCCTGTAGCTTGCATCCATTTTTCCGGGTCCTGTTCTCTGGAGAAGCAGAAAACAAGCTTGCTCCCTCCTCACTGTGACATCCCTTCAGATATTTAAACAGAGCTATCATATCACCTCTTAACCTTCTCTTCTCCAGGCTAAACATACCCGGCTCCCTAAGTCGTTCCTCATAGGGCAGGGTTTCCAGACCCTTCACCATTTTAGTCGCCCTCCTTTGGACACACTCCAGTTTCTCAATGTCATTTTTGAATTGTGGCGCCCAGAACTGGACACAGTATTCCAGGTGGGGCCTAACCAAAGCAGAATAGAGTGGCACTATTACTTCCCTTGATCTTGACACTATGCTTTTATAGATGCAGCCTAAATCACATTGGCCTTTTTAGCTGATGCATCGCACTGTTGACTCATGTTCAACATGTCTACTTGGACTCCCGGATCCCTTTCACATGTAGTTTCATTCAGCTAGGTGTCCCCCATCCTATATCTATGCATTTTGTTTTTCCGCCCTAAGTGCAGTACTGTACATTTCTCCGTGTTGAATTTCATTTTGTTAGTGTTGGCCCAGTTTTCTAGTCTATTCAGGTCATTTTGAATTTTGACCCTTTCTTCTGGAGTATTGGCTACTCCTCCTAGCTTAGTGTCATCTGCAAATTTGATAAGTATGCCCCCAATTCTGTCATCTAAGTCATTGATAAAGATGTTGAATAGCACTGAGCCAAACTATAAGTAATTTGATTCAATCAAAGAATCCATAGCTCTGAGTTTGCAGGATCAGGGCACAGCAGTGGATGACTAAGGCTGTTGAAAGTCTCTCATTCATAGGACAACAATAAATTTAAATCAACTTGATGGCAAACACCAACAAATGACAAAGTCTTGTGAAAAGATAAATTATGCTTCTTGGGTGCTTCTAGAAGTGTGATTCTTCATATTCATTTCTTGGGGTGATCACAAGGGGCAGCATAAACATGTGGGGGCTATGTTTCCCCCCACACTGAGACAGAGGTGTTAACATAAATTGGTGGATAAACATTCCAAGTCCCTCTCAAGGCAAGCTCTTTTTTTCCAAACTCAAACAGTGGGATAATCAATAACCTGTGGAGCTGTGGTTTGTGTGTCTGCTCAGACACTAAAATTCCAAATGAAATTTTAAAATCCACACTTTAACAAAAAAAAAAAAAAGGGCTACAAAAGCGATACTCAATAAATCAATTAATATGTTAATAAACCAATACAGTCAAATTAATATGCAACCAGAAAACAGCGTACCAATGTATTATTATAGTCTCAACTGTTATTGTTGTTGTTAACTGCTCTTGAGTCATCCCTTACTCATAATGACCCTGTGGATGAGACATCTCCAAGCTTCTGCATACTCCACTGCTCTGCTTAAGTATTGTAGATTCATACCTGTGGCCTCCCTAATTGAGTCTAGCCATCTGGTGTGCTGTCTTCCTCTCTTTCTACTGCCCTCTGCCTTTCCAAGCATTATTGTCTTTTCAAGTAAGTAATGCCTTCTTATAATGTGGCTGAAGTACGAGAACCTTAGTTTCGCCATCTTAGCTTCCAGAGAGAGTTCTGGTTTCATGTGCTGAAAGGTGAATTTATTTGTCTTTTTGGCTGTCCATGGTATCCTCAGCACTCTTCTCCAGCACCACATCTCAAATGAGTTTTTTTTTTCCTTATCTGCTTTTATCACTGTCCACCTCTCACATCCATACATGGTGATGGAGAATACAATGGCTTGGATGATTCTGACTTTAGTGCTCAGCTGTATACCTTTACTCTTTAGGATCTTATCTAGATCTTTCATAACTGCCCTTCCAATCCCTAGTCTTCTGATTTCTTGCCTGCAGTCTCTGTTCTGATCCATGTTTGACCCTAGGTAACTATTAACTATTTCAATTTCTTCATTGTCTAGGCTGAATTTATGTATTTCTTCCATGGTTATTATTTTGTTTTCTTTATGTTCAGCATTAAGCCCACCTTTGCATTTTCATCTTTGACCTTCTTTAGTAATTGTTCCAAGTCTCTGATGTTCCACATAATTCCACCCACTTCCCACCAAATATATGAAATTGCATAAATGGTGCATGACACCCTGCTGAATAGAAAAGTGTTAGGAAGAATACAGAAAAGCAGAAAAAGGTGATTCTTGACCAAAGGGTAAGTTGAGATATGGTGAGGGGTAAGGAAATTGATGCTGTTGTCCAGATTAAAAGATTTAGACAAAAACAAAAAGATGAGAAAGAGCAGAGGAAATATATAGAGCATTAGTATAGTTCTGGAACTTATGAGGGCAAAGTGACAGATCAGCTGCTAAAGAGAGAGAGAGCACATGGATTTGCTGGTCACCAAAGAAAAGTGAAATGGAAGAGAAAAGGGGCTAACTGGATGAGAAAAGTGCCACAGGAAGCCTGTTTCATCCATGTCTCAGAAATACAATTTAGAAAGAATGAGAGAAGATCTGGAAACAAAAAGAGGGAGAAGGCATTAGAAAGCCCAGAGAAGGTTTTAGCAAAGTAAGGAGAGGGAAGGTTTTGAGCATAGTTACCAGTCTTAAAGTCTTGCAATGACTGGAGCACAGAATGCCCAGTTCATTGCTCTAGTGGAACATGAATAATCATCTCTGAGACAACTATTTTCATGCCACCTTTTTCCTATTGAGTTAGATTAGATGTCTTTATCTTTTAATGGACTATTTACTTATCTATGTAAGTTCTGAAGTCTAGTTTTCCATTATTCACTTCCCTATCTGCCACCCATTGTGTCACTAATGTGGAGAAGGAAAACTGCTATCTTAATTTAATTAACAGAACTGTAATTTCCTTCAAAGAAAATGTGTCATGACTTCTTGGCTGATCTGACCTTTCCATCTCAGATGTATGATTACTCTCTTTCTCATATCCAGAGCCTTCAAGAAGTAAGCATAGCAGCTCTTTATTGCCCAATGCTTTTCTTTTCAGTTAAAAACTTCTCACTTCTAGTAGCTATAGAATAGTATCAAATAACAATAAACCTTAAAAGCACATTATAGTACAAATGAAAGATCCTGCTTTTAGAGGCAGACTTATAAAGCCAGGTACCTTGGGAATATTGCTACATTTTAACATGAACAACACTTCCAATTCTCTCCCCAACATAATTGAAAGGCCAGAAATTTATACTAGATGTTATCATGATGGAAGATGGTCTTGGAGATTAATCTTGGTGGAATGGGAGCTAGGAACATGTTGAAATGTCCAGGAAGAATGAGAAAAAAGCCTGCCAGCTGGTTGAGACAAAAGGCTAGAATCTAACCCTTCCCTCTCAGTCTGCCATCCCCTAATCCATATGGCAATTTGGCTTAGAAAAGAAGGTTTCATTGATACATGGAAGTGTTTTTTTTTGGGGGGGGGGAGGGGGTGAGTTTAACTGCTCCCAGTAAGGAAGGGATCCAAGAAAGAGAAACCATGGATCAGACACAAAGGCATTACTATTTTGAGCTGGAGCTGGATGAAATTCTTAGCTTACGCAAAAAGTGGGTTGGCACTGAAAAAATACACACATCACTGTTATAAGATACCCTTTATTTGTAGAAAATGATCCAGCAGGTGGGCTACAGCAGAGGAAGCACCACAGTCTTTTCAGTGACAGGTTCCAGCATACCTTTGCAAGAAGTGGTAGAATTGGGCCCTTAAGCCACTGAATTTACTGGGTCCATCCCAGGATCAACGCTCCAGATCCACATGACTGGTTAATGGTTGGGATGTGCACCCCAGCTCCCACCCCCAAGGAAGCGTGAATGCAATGGTCAGGTGGACTCCCAGGTTTTATATAGTGCAGAAGCAAACTAAGCAAATGGAAGTGAATGGGTGTGACCCATCACTCATCCTCAAAGTTATGAAAATAGTGCAAGCAGTAAAACTATCAAGCAGGGCCTAATAGGCACAAATCAATTCTTTCTGTGCTACAGAGCAGTTAACATTTGGCTGTGATACTGATACAGATTCTAGAACTCATCTGTCTGGTGACAGGGGCCACATTCATGACAACCACAGGCCACATTTTGCCCACAGGCCCATTGCTCCCTACACTTGAATTTCAAGCAACAGGGACCAGCTGCCAGTTCTCCAAGTGAGGCCACAATGGTTGATTCAGGACAAACATTGACTATAGCAGTTAAGGGTCTCAACCAAAGACAAAAACCAAAAGAAACTACAATCCATAAGTAGTAAGTACATTTCTATACCACTTAATACAAATTAGCTGTGCTTAGGGAGTGCTTAAGTGCACTGATAAGCAGTATAGAAATGTGCTTGCTATTGCTATTGCTTACCAGTGTACTAAGCAGTTTACAAAGTGTAAGCTAATTGCCCCCAACAAACTGGGTACTCATTTTAGTGACCTACAGAAGAATGCCAGGCTGAATTGACCCTGAGCCCCTGGCTGGTATTGAACTCACAACCTTATGGTTTGTGAGTGAGTGGCTGCAGTACAGGCATTTAACCACTGTGCCACCAGGGCTCCCTAAATACATAAACAAAACCAGATGTAATCAAATGTAATAGCAAATTAGCAAATATGTATCCCCCCCTATAAATATGAATGCTATGTCTTTTGATAGTGTTGCATGTATGTTGTTGTTTTTTGTTACAGTTTATTGTATAATTTTGAGTTGTGCACACTTTTGAACATTTCACAGAAAAAATTGGCAAAGCAATATCAGAGTTTGGTCAAGATAACAAAAGTTATCAATGAGCAGGAACATGCAAATTAGGAAAGGCTACAAAACTGAGGCTGTCATACTTTGGCCACCTCATGAGAAGACATCAATCATAAGAAAAGACAATAAAGGAAAGTTAGAAGGAAGTAGAAAGAGAGGCAGACAACAAGCTAGATGGCTAGACGCAATCAGGAAGGTCACAAGCCTGAACCTGAGCGATCTGAGCAGAATGGCAGAGAATACGGTATCTTGGAAGTGTCTCATTGGTAAGTTGTGGTATGCCATTTACTCCTAACTTTTTGGCATTCATTATTGCTGGGTTTTTTTTTGTAATGGTTGCTTAATATTTTGCTATTACATTCCATTACACCTATTTTTGTTTTGTTATCTGTTTGATTTTGGGATTTTTGTTTGTTTGTGATTTAACATGAAGCCATTTACAAAGGCAGAACCAGCTGCAGTGTGGAGTGATACTAGCAGAGTCCCTTGGTATAATGCAAATTTGGTATAATACACCAGCCAAGTTTTCTTAGTTGGGTGGTTCTAGAATCTAGACTTTGCCTGATATGTTCTGCTTCCCAGTGAGGAAATTCCATGGGTTGTATTCTGCTGCTGTTGACACAAAAGGCTTTCAAGCAAGCATTTGCTTTTGTTTGTGAAAAGGCAACTGGTTCAATTCCTTGCAGTTACTAAGGTGTAACCCCCCACCAACTCTGAAATTATTAAGTTGGAGAGATGACTTTTAAGTTATTACTTTTAAGCAATCTTTCTCTATGCGTCCTTGAGTAGCTGCCAGGATCATGAAGAGCAGAGAAAACAAATGTCTGGTTACAACACCCCACAGACTGTCAAGTTGGCAACAGAGTAAGTTCTTTAGAGCCATTAGAAAAACCGTAACAAATAGGTGTGTTTTGACACATTTGGGTTCCCTTCCTTCCTTCCTTCCTTCAATAACTTGAGGGCTCTTGAACCTGAACCAAGCATTTTCCTGACTTGTGTGATAGATTTCTCTCTTGAGATCTTCTTTCTATGGAGTTTATCACACGGGAGGAATTTCTCCCAGTTTCAAATTGAGCCAATTCGAATTCATGTAAATTCCGAACGCAATTAACGAATTTACGTGAAAGCTAGTTGTGTTCGGAATGCGTACAGAATGACTTCTCATTTCCCAAAAATGACCCCCCCATTGCCCGAAATTGCGTGAGATACTCTTATACACATTAACATAAAACTTATGATTGCGTTCGGAATGACTTCCCTTTTGCCCGAAATTGTGTGAGATACACTCATACTCAATAACGTGAAACCCCATGATTGCATGTGGATTGCCATTGCATTATACCTCCAAATTCCGTCGTATGATAAACTCCTTTATTTCAATTTTGGCTTTGGAAGGAAAGACCCCATCCTTTTGCTAACATGCTCAACATGGAATGTGACAAAGCAGAGAGAGTGCTTGCCAGGTAATGCATACTGACCTCCTAGTGTGAGATTTGGGATTTTCTGGCATCAAGGATCTTGTTCTGTTTTCTACTCTATTTGTATGTTATTTCTAGTATACTTTCTGCTTTAAACAAAGGCCTTTCCTAGGTTTAAAACAGGCTTCCCCTTCCCAAACATTATGAAACTCCTGCCACACACCCATAGAGAGTATGGGGACAGTTTTTGTCAGAAAGATCTAAAATTAGTTTTTCATGGCTTGGGGGCTCTTGGAGACCTAAAATGGCATTGGAAGGGTGCCCTGAAGCTTGCAGACATTACTTTCCTCACCCCCTGAGTAAAATCAAGTTATTTTCATAATTGTTAGATGGCATTTTCACCTGCTTGGAACTCAAAAGTAATGCAAAAGTAATTATCGTGTTTCCCTGAAAATAAGACTGTGGACTCTTTCAAACGGGGAGGAATTTCTCCCAACTCCGAATGGAGCCAATGCGGATTCATGTAAATTCGCTTGTTTAGCAAATTTACATGAACCCCTGCTCCGTTCGGAATTACTTCCCATTACCCGAAAATAACCCCCTCCTGCCCGAATTTGCATGCGAATCTTTAATTCACAATAACGTAAAACCCATGATTGCATTCGAATTGGCTTCCCTCTTGCCCGAATTTGCGTGCGAAGAGTTAATTCGCAATAACGTAAAACCCATGATTGCATTCGAATTGACCTTAAATTATACTTCCAATTTAGCCTCGTATGAAAGAGTCCTGTGTCTTCTATTAATTTTTAGAAGCCCCTCCTTACTTGTCTGAACTTCTTTCTCCTCACACTCCTTCTCGTATCCTCCATTCTGGTAGTCAAGGTCTCCTGTCCCAACCGAGGATTTCCACTGCCCCATCCCGGATTCGTCCCCTCTCACTTGCTGCCCCTCACTCCTGGAACCTTCTTCCCCCACATGCACGCCTCATCACTTCCCTAACCAGGTTCAAAACTGAGTTAAAGACTATATTATTTAGGGAAGCATTCCCAGGATTGTGCCATCTGCTCCAGGATGCCTCCTTTTAACTTTGTATTAAGAAGCCATGCCCTCCCTCCTGTCCATCTGCCTTGGTCCTGGCCCCAGAGGGAGAGAAGAACCACTGGACCTCACCCCATTTCCCATCACCTTCCCCTCTTCCTTTTGTGTTGTCTCTTTTAGACTGTAAGCCTGAGGGCAGGGATCCGTCTAATTTAAGATTGTATGTACAGCACTGTGTAAATTTACAGCGCTATATAAATAAAGGATAATAATAATAATAATAATAATAATAATAATAATAATAATAATAATTTTTGCTCCCAAAGATGCGCTAGGTCTTATTTTCAGAGGATTTCTTATTTTTTCATGAAGAAGAGTTCACATTTATTGTTGAACAAAAAATGAACATTTATTATATGCTGCATATATATTTATATACAAAAACTTTGCTAGGTCTTACTTTTGGGAGAGGCCTTATATTTAGCAATTCAGTAAAACATTTACTAGTTCTTATTTTCGGGGGATGTCTTCTTTTCAGGGAAACAGGGTAGGAACTTGAGCGAACAAAAAATTGGGCCCCACTATTATAAGTTACAGAAGTAACTTTCCAGGCTCTTCAGTTTGCCCCAAAGGTTGCATTTGACTTCGCTAATACAGTCAGTGTATCTCAACTTGATGACCTTGCATTCAGCATGGAATTACAGGGGCAAATATATCTGGATGGCACCCGATTAAGAAAGGGTGCTGTCTGTGAAGCTTTTTTCTGGTCAGGGTTAAATTCATTCTGCCTGCTGTGACAGAGAGCATTCTTCCTCCCTCCCTTGTCCCACTTCCTGTAGTGGAGAAAACAGCAAACTTCCATTAGTGACTCTGTTGTACTCACTTCTCTCTGTAGAATCACTCTTTTGCATTGTATTTGAATTACATTCAGAGTGTCTCCTTCTCCTGTTCCCCACAGTCTTACAGGAAAAAAGTAATTAATTTTACACACTTCAAACATACCACACAACAGTAGACAAACAGCAGATTAAAAAAAAAGTGCTGTATGTGTCCAAAGTACTAAATTAGATACCTCAACTGTTGCTAGGACTTAGAACTTTTCCTTTTCAAAGGACTACACTGCTTCTTTTCATCTCTAAAATGCTCTAGATTCAGAAGCTCATTAATTTTCACAACTGAAACCTGAGGAAAGGGTAGTTAGCCATATTCTGGGGAAGGGGAAACTGAGGCAGCAGGTACTTTTTGTGGGTTGCCCAAATTGAATCTGCGCTCAGAATGCAGTAATATCCAGCTCTGTTTCTTCCACCAGAGGTTAGTTTGTAACTCCTTGCAGAGGACAAAACTGAAAATACTGGAAGTTAATTACAAAGAAGAAGGAAAAGGAGAAGTAGTAGTAGTAGTGGTGGTGGTGGTGGTGCAACAGATATATAGTACAGCTAGCCTTCTGTATCTATGGATTTTTTATCCATCGATTAAACCATCCATAGCTTCAAATATATATATATATATATATATCCCAAAAAGCAAACTTTGATTTTGCTTTTTTATACATAGAACACCATTTTATTATGCCATTGTATTTAATGGGATTTGAGCATCCACAGAGCATCCACAGGGGGTCTTGGAACGAAACCTTGGCATATATCAAAGGTCCACTGTATACTAACATAAGAAGAGCCATGCCAGATCAGAATAAAGACCTATCTAGATTGGGATTCTGCTCCCAGAGTGGGAAGTGTGCCAGTAGGACATGAGTGCCAAAGCAACTTTCTCCTTGTTCTATCTCTGAGACTGGAGAGGATTGTATCCATCATGATTAGAAACTATTGAGGGGCCCCTCTTCTATGAGTTTGTCCAATTCACTTTTAATGGTGTCCAAGTTGACAGCCATCATATCTTGCGGTAGCAAATCCCAGTTTAAATGATATGTCGTGTAAGGTAGTGCTTCCTTTATCAGTCCACTATTCAACTTCTGGGATCATGAGAGAAGAACTGCTCCCTATCTACTTTTTCTATACCATACTTAATTTCATATAGTACATCTTCCTCATGTCTTTCCTCTTTTCTAAGTAAATTAAATGGCCCCAACATTGTACCAATATAGAAAAAAAACACTAAGTAATAACAAAACAAAAATATTGCAAGTTACAGGTTGTTATGACTCCACCTACCTCCACCACAGGGAGCGGCACATCATAGACCTTCAACTTCATCAACCCTCAAGGAGGTGCCAAGACAAAAGATCAGGAATACTGGGAGTTGAAGTCCAAAACAGCTGGTAGACCAAAGTTTGGGAACCGCTGCTCTAGATCCTCCAGTGAGACTCTATGGTCAACATCTGACAGAAGCTGACCATAGAATTGCGTTAGAAGACTTAGAATTGCACTAGGGGTTTATTTGTTCCATGCTAAACAATGAACATATATTCCTCCAGATAGATCAACAAACTTTAGGCTGTATGGTGGCTACAGAATAAATGGTTCACCATCTCTCCTGGGTCTTTTCTCCCTCTCCCCTTCCCTGGACAAGGCCATATTTCCCTGGGGAATTATTGGTTATTCTTCTATCTTTGCCTTGGCCTTCTTCAAGGATTGTCCTCTTCCCTAAGGATAAATCCAGCACCCCTTCCATAGGCTGGCCACTTTTACACTACTCTCCTCATGGCTACAGGACTGCTTTTTATAATTAGGTTGCCCCATATTCTTGACTAATGAGTAGCTGCTGAGTCCCATATAGGGAGAAAGGTGGGATTCATGACCAAGTAGTAGAATAACATGGTGATACCAGATACCATAATAACCACAATGCTATTCTATTGATTATCATGGTGGCACCATAATAACGAGAGCCACTGTGGCCTAGGAGTTTGAGCGTTGGACTACAACTCTGGAGACCAGGGTTTGATTCCCTGCTTAGCCATGGAAACCCACTGGGTGACCTTGGGCAAGATACATGCTCTCAGCCTCAGGGGAAGGCAATGGCAAGCCTCTTCTGAACAAATCTTGCCATGAAGTCCCCATGATAGGGTAGCCATAAGTTGGAAACGACTTGAAGGCACACAGCATGCACACATAATAACTATTCTTGATATTTTCTAGTTTTGGCCCTGCAGAGCCACCTCTTTTCAAGCATCCTACTTGTCCTCCTCCCTTTGAAAGTTTTCTTGGTTACTTCCACATTCTCCATTGCTTTCTGTTCCTCTTTGATCCTCATTCATTGCCAGTCACCGCTCTGCTTTTCCATCATTTTGTTTATCTCTTATGCCTCCTCCCTCCATCTTGTTGGCTTTTGTTTGGTTTAAAAGACATGTTGCAAGTCCCAAATGTTGAACAATTTATGAGTCTTCTTTTATCTCTCTCAGTCTTAAATTAGTTGTAATAATACTGAAAAAAAGAGGCTCTTATGTATTCATTTATGGGGATGAGTGGGTGGGATGAAGCCTGAGGTTATGCTGTAATCACATTTTCTAGAGTCTTCTGCCAGTGCAAATTTAGTTTTAAGCCAAGGATAACAGAGATTTATTTTTGTTATAACTATATACTTTAATACAATTCAAAACTCTGAGACTTGAGATAAAGCCAAGCCCTCTAGAGGTGATGCATATCTTTCCCTCTGTAAACTATTTGTCGCAGCAAAGAAGATGGCAGATAAAAAGGAGACTCTTTGTCTGAACATTGGTTTACATCTATCAGCTGGAGGAATGTTGTATGCTGAGATTGTGTTCAGAGGGAGCCAGATCTTTGGTCCAACTTAAACTTCAGCTAGGAACAAACTGTATAGTTTTAGGCAAAAGGCAACGGCCACAATATTGTTGGAGAATAACATAAGCAGTTTTTAAAAAGCATTATCTCAGAAGTTGCATAGTCTCTAGTGTAGCCAATCATTTTGCAAGTACATACACAGCTCGATCTCACTTTTAGACTTGGTGGCTGGGGAGCTATATGACTGTTAAAACATAGATATTGATATGAATTATACAATCAGTTATACAACTGTGGGATCCAGTGTTACTGTTCTAGGGAATGTTTCTGAGCAGAATTCAAATTGGTGGTTAGCAACAGCAGCTTCATTTATATACTACTTCATACTGTTCTAAGCAGTCTATAAGCAGTTTACAACTGTAAGCTAAATGGCCCCAACAAGCTGGTTATTCATTTTAGAGACCTCGGAAGGATTCTAGGCTGAGTCGACCCTGATCCCCAGGGTGGAACTGAACTCACAACCTTGTGGTTTGTGAGTGAGTGGCTACAGTACAGGCATTTAACCACTGTGCCACCAGGGCTCCTAAGTTATGACCTATAAAGCCCTATATGGCTCACGTCTAGCTAGCTGAAGGATTAGATTCTTCCATGTGAGTCTGCCTGTGTCTTGAGATCTTCAGGGGAGCTCCGCTTCTCTGTCCCACCACTTTCACAAGCAAATCCGTGAAAGCCTTCTCAATGGCTGTTCCCAGTCTCTGGAACTCCTTCTCTAGAAAGGCTAGACGGCACCCTTCATGTTGTCACGCTCTAGGCATGCTCACACTTTTTTTTGTTTTGTTTGTTGCTTTGACAGGTTTTTGAGAACTAAATGCTGAATGGAAAAGGGGTTTCAATAAGGTGCTATATTGGTTGTGGTAGTTGCTGATGCTGCTGTTTTTAATAGGCATGTTTTAAAACAGATTTTAATTCTATTTATAGTTTAATCATAACTTTTGTATGTCTTAATGTCATAACTTTTGTGAGTAGTAATTATTTGGCAATGCAATCAGGTACACAGTCTCAGATTCAGATTTGGGATGCTATGCTATGTCCTTGACCCAGATTGAAGGAGCTTGCACTGGCAAGTTGTTAATACCACTACCAACCACTCAAAACTACAATTGTGCAGCTAAAATATTATGCAGTTTAAACCTAAGCAAATGATGGTGGTGGTGGTGATGATGATGATGATGATTCCAAACAAACTGACAAAAGATCTGAAAGATATTGCTATATCCACGGTCACAATAGTGCAGTTACAAAAATGGCACTACTTAGAACAATGCTGCATTATTCAAAGATATGTCTCAGATTCCTAGATCATAGATAGAATCCAACTCACTGGTGACGCCAAACTCCAGTCAGAAACATCTGGTGGACTATGAAATGATGAAGTAATAGTACATTATTTGAGCATCTTAATTTGATGTCTACATTTAAAAATACCCACAGTGGTTTCAGAAAACCTCTGAAGTGTGAAAGAGTCACACCTCCAGTGGAAATGACTAATCCAGTCTCCTGCTCCCCTATCTTCTGCATAGCACAGTGACATCACTAGGAATTTCTACATTCAGAGCAAGTCATCAGTTTTATTACCCCTAAAACCAGTCAATACATAATGGGGGGGGGGCAGACCCATTTTTTCAATGACAGTTCCCTTAGTGGCAGACGACTCTTTCAAACGGGGAGGAATTTCTCCCAACTCCGAATGGAGCCAATGCGGATTTATGTAAATTCGCTTGTTTAGCGAATTTACATGAACCCCTGCTCCGTTCGGAATTACTTCCCATTACCCGAAAATAACCCCCTCCTGCCCGAATTTGCATGCGAAGCTTTAATTCGCAATAAGGTAAAACCCATGATTGCATTCGAATTGGCTTCCCTCTTGCCCGAATTTGCATGTGAAGAGTTAATTTGTAATAACATAAAACCCATGATTGCATTCGAATTGACCTTAAATTATACTTCCAATTTAGCCTTGTATGAAAGAGTCCAGAGTTTAAAAGACTATGGGGCAAGATTTGGCTAAAATAGGGGGAATCAAGGAGCTGGTCTTGTTGAATGCCTCCCACCCCCACCCCCATGATTTGAGCCCAGGAGCACATCAGAATTATTTAAAGAGCTGTTGCTGAATTTCTAACATATCATTACTTAGACAGAGGAGTTTATCACAGGCTGTTTAAAGCAACTTACCCCATTCGCATTTAATTCTGAAGCTGCATCCCAGACCCCAGCCACGCTTATCCAGCATTTTTTCAAAAACGACAGACTACTAGTTTTGAAATGATGCTGGATAAGTGTGGCTGGGACCTGGACTGCAGCCGGTTTGCACCTACTCAGCCTCTGGCGCATGCAATAAGATCTGGCTTCAAAATTAAATGCTAGTGGGGTAAGTCACTTTAAATGGTATGTGATAAACTCCAGACTGTCCAGAGCAATGTACCCCATTGTCTGCAGCTGTCCTCTGTTAGATGTCTTTCATTTTTTTTGTTATTTCCCTTCAAGCTGTCTCCAACTTATGGTAACTCTATTTAAGGTTTTCTTGGCCTAATTTATCTAAAGCAGATTTGCCACTGTCTACTCTGAGGGTGAGACAGTCTGACTTGGCCAAGGTGATCCAATGGGTTTCTCTGGCTGGGCAAGTATTCTGACCTTGGTCTCCTGGAGTCCTAGTACTACACTGAAATAACTACCGGTACATCATGTGGCTCCTCTTTCTTAGTATGTAATGACTGCACTATGTTTACTTTTTATGTGTGAGTTTGTGGTTACAGGCCCAATGAGAATTTGCAAACATACCATAGTCCACTGTTCAGTTGGTCTCTGAGCAATTACGAGTCTTACTTTTCATAAAATAAACCATTTTGAAAACGTACTTAATCCATTCTGAAATGACAGTGATAAGATACAAGGTTATTTTAATAACTTTCATCATAGTGCAGGATCTTTGGAGCTCATTTTGTGGCTGTGCCCTGATGATAGGTGTCTCTCAAGACCTGTCCTAGTAACACGATGGTTTCTATAATGCATGTCCCTGAAGGACCAGTCTGTCCCAAAAGTTGGTCAAATTAAACCTCCTACTCAAGAAGCAGCACATGGCTGCGGTCCCAGCAAAACTGGGGTCAAGGAAATTTGATGCTTCCTGAAGGACAGTCCGTATCTATCTGTCCTTCAAGGGAAGCTGTAGAATCAGGGGCTTGATGTCTTTTTATTGATCAAGCACTCAAGTTCCAAAAGTTCCACCATCACACTCAGGATCCCAGGAACAGAAATAGGAATGGGCCTGAACAGACTGTATTTGTGGTTCTGAATTATGGCTGTCGTCTCTTTTTCCCCCTGAGAGGTTCCTATCACTACCATCTACATGGTGAGGAGACACAACAGGATATTTTTCTTGCAGGGAAGAGATGCATATATTGAATTTAACTGGAGTATATGGGGGACAAGTTCATTTCAATTTGTTTTTGAAGAATTTTCAGAAAAGCACAACGTTCTTTGTGGTTTGAGTTTAAAAAAAGAAACAAATAGCTAGGAAGTTATTAAGAAGTCAAAATATGAGCTAAAGTAAAACTGATATGCCTTAACATTCTTAACCATCATAGCCATAGATGAGAACTATGCATTTTGTTGAGGACTCTGCTGTGTTGGCTGTCTACTAAAGCGGTTAAACAGCTAACGAAATGCTTTTATTACAGCTCTGGGTGACACTTACCTGAATGCGATAGCCTAATGGCTTACTGTATTCCCCTGCCTCTTTATATCCTTATCTGGGTTTTTAAATTCCTGTTTTAAAACCTCTTTAATTAATATTGTCCCACCAGGACATCAAAATTTTTCTGAATTTAACCTCTTAACCTCAGTACATAATTGCCTGTGGTAATCCACCAACAAACATCATGGATACCTTGTTCCTTGGGTAATAAACATTGTTATTTAAGTTGGCCAGGTAGAATGTTTGAAAGTTCTTTCCACCATTTTTCACTAATCCAGATAATAATCCTCCTTTTTTCTTAATCATTTCAGAGATGTGCTGTCCCAATGCACATCATATACTGTACTGAATTGTCCAGCTAGGATTTACCATATTTTTCAATATTTTAATTGTGTTTTATGGAAAACAGATTTTATTTCCTTCTTATTCTCATTGTAATTCTTGATGTTACTGTCCACTTTTCACATCTGGGTATTATTATCATCAGATTTATGAACACAGTTATGCATGCAGCAGAGAAGAGGTTGGAATTCCCATATCTAGTAGCCTTTTCCTCTCCCTCTCTAATAATACTTGAACCTGAAGCCCTTCAGTGAAGCTGAATGGTGGGAGTTTTGGGACAGACAGAAGGAAATTCTTCATGAAGTGCATAATAAAACAATGGCATATTATTATTTGTTTCTGAGGGATACTGTGTTGCTTACCATTATAAAGAAATTTTAAAAGGCAACTGTATTAGACAAATGCATGGAAGAGACAAAGGGATGGGTAGAATATTTTTTGTGGAGCGTTTGGGCTATGTGGCCATGTTGGCCACATAGCCCAAAAGCTCCACAAAAAACTATGTATGCTGGCCATGAAAGCCTTCGACTCCACATGGGATGGGTAGAATCTCATTCAATTTACATTTTCATGAGATGTTGCACAGTTCACACTCCCCTATTGTGCAGCAGAATGGAGCTGTCCTTTGATAGTCACACTTTAGTATTTTTCAAAGACGCTCTCTGAACAATAACAAATGTGAACATCCATATATTAGGACAACTCTTTACTGTAATGCATATGAATTTTCACATGGACTTAAAAAAAATTGTAGAATTATTCAGAAATGGGGGTAGAATGAACTGAAAAAACTAGAAACAATTCGAAAACACACTGCAGAAATAATCCAGTTTGAGACCACTTTAACTGCCGTGGCTCAGTGCTTGGGAATCCTGGAAATTGTAGTTTATTGTAGCACCTGAGCGCTCTGATAGAGAAGACTAAATGTCTCACAAAACTACAGTTCCCAGAATTCCCTATCATTGAGCCAGGGCAGTTAAAGCGGTCTCAAACTGGATTATTTCTGCAGTGTATTTTAGATCCCAGACAGAAATTGACATTGGCAGCTTTGTTCATGTTTAAGGATAAGGCTATAAAAAACAAGTAGGCATGCTGACTTCATGCTACCACCAGGATCAGAGGCAGTTTGTTTCTAAGTATCATTTGCTGGGAAATAGCAAGAGAGGAGAGTTACACTTGGCCTGAGTCCTACTGGTTCTTTCCAACTAGAGTAGAACCACTGGATCAGTTACTGAATGAATGAGTCAACATGTGGGCAAATCCTATTGATTTAATTGGTTTATTCTGCTTGAATCTAGCAATAGGATTTAGGCCCTTACATCTGGCTTATGGGCGTCCTATGTCCACCTGATGGGCCATTGTACGAAACAGTATACATCAACTTTTGGTCTGATCCAGTAGAATTCTTCTGATATTCTTAATCAGGGCATTATTGTCTTTCATTAAGTTTCATCAGTGAGAAGGGATATTTTGCCTACGCAAGGAGCATGTTAACAATACTGCTGTCTTCCAGTTATCTATTCATATGTACTAGGTGAACATATATTCATCCAAGCTGCTGCCACAATGCAAAAATAAACAGCACTTTAACTTCCATGGCTCAGTGCTAGGAAATTCTAGGATTTGTAGTTTCTTGCGGCACCACAGCTCTCTGACAGGGAAAGCTAAATATATCACAATATTACAAATCCCAGTATTCCATAGCACTGAGCCATGGAAGTTAAAGTTGTGTCGAACTGCTTTATTTTTGCAGTATGGCAGCAGCCCCAGTTTGATATAATACTAATAGAGGTTTGCCAAGGAGTAAATTTTCATGACAGTATGGTATCTCCATGGGTTCAAAAAACAAAACTAAACAAACCACATTTGGCAGCTACATATTCTTCTCTACCCTCACTTGTATCAGTGGAAATGACAAGTGAAGCCAGACTAGTACATCCTTACAGAAAATATATATATAGCAAAACCTTATGGTTCTATAATAGTTGTCACTGCTAAGAATGGGTAATGCTGTGTAGGGTCACACTGCTTTGTGCCATTTCCAGTGGAATTATGACACATACTCCAAATGTAATTTTAGATCAGGGAAAAGCTAAAACATGGTGTTTTCCTCCTCATATCAAGGAGCATGGCTGAGTATGAGAGGAGGATGAAAATACTCTACAGGAAACAAAAGGCTCAAAAGTTATGCAGAACATGGGAAGCTGTCTGATACAGAATCAAATCATTGGTCCATCTTGCCCTGCACTGTTAGAATTCCTTCCTAACTTTTTTTTTCAAATGTAAATTTTATTTTGAACAAAAATAGACAAACAAGACAAATAACATAATAAAATTTCGCATCATATTCAAATAAGTAATTTTTGAGTATGATTTAAGTAGTCCATTTCCCATTGTTAAATCCATTTGTGATTACACATTTTTTTAAATTTACTTATTGTCTTCAGCTCATATCTTTAAATAACCACGATCCTTCAAAGGCTATGCAATATAGTTTTTCTAATTTTTTTACTAGGAGTTTATCACATGGGGAAAATGGGAAGCTTAAAAGGATAAGAACCTGTGATTATCAGAATATTAGGCTCAATTGCGTGATTGGTTTTCACGTGATGTGCACAAACCACTGAGAATCTGACCAGAAAGAGATATGAACCAGCATTTAGTCATTTCTGGGAAAATATTGTGAAATTCTTTTCTTTTCTTTTTTTTCCTCTGCTGCCCCAGAGGGTAGAACCAGGTTTTTTTATTTAGTATTTTGAAATTTTACAAAAAACAACAACATAAAAACAAATTATAAGATTCTTTCATACCTATACTTTAACATTTTGCTTGTTCTTTTTTTTACTGAATATCACCTCAGAGCACCCCTCCCCTGGAGTCATTCCCATCTTTATATTCCATCCAAAATTTTAACTCCTCCCATGGAGGTAATTTCCCATCTTTTGCTAGGGCATTTTCAATAATTTTTTTTTCCAAATTTCATCAAAATCATTTCTTTTCCATATTCCCTTCTTTACCCCTCAATTTACATGTTAATTTATCATTGATTGCTAATTTCCAAACTTCTTTATACCAGTCTTCCAATTCTACATTTATTTTTGTTTTCCAATTTCTTGCTATAATTAATCTCGCAGCCGTAAATAAATTTGCTATAAGGTTTTTCTCTTCTTTTTCCATTCTACTTCATTATATAATGATAATAATACTATATTTGGTTTTCTATCTATTTTTAAATTCACAATATTTTCTATTTCTAATATTACTATTTCCCAAAATTTTTGAACATATTTACATTGCCACCACATATGTATATACGATCTTACCTCATTACAGCCTCTCCAACAATACTTTGAGTTATTCCTGTTTATATTATGTAAATTTATTGGTGTTAAATACCATTTCCAAACCAGTTTATAATAATTTTCTTTAATTCGTATCGATAAGTTTTTCAAATGTCTTTGCTCCCAAATTCTATTCCATTCATTTTCACAAATTTTATATCCAAATTCATCTTCCCATATTTCTTTCAGAATATTTTGATTTAATTTTTCCCTTTTACTCTCTATTAATATTTTATACATTTTACTTGTTGTTCCTTTCATATTTCCATTTTCCTCCCTTACTTTCCCTTGCTGAATGATTTGCTCAAATTGTGTATATTTTTCCTTTCTTATATTCTTTATTTTCCCATTTTTAAACCATTGTTCTATTTGCATATAGCGAAACCAAGACATTTTTATTCTGCTAAACTTTTCTTTTATACTTTCTTTTCCTATCTTTAACTCTATCCAATTTTCTATTTTATCCATTTTCCTTTCCTTTAATTCCTTATCTAGTAAATCTCTTAAATTTTTTGGGAAAGATTTTTCCATTATTATTGGTGTTATCATTGAATTTTCATTCATCATTCTTTTTTTAAAATTTGTTCCATATCTCTAAGATATTTTTCATGAATGGATTTTCAATCTCCTTAATTTCCCTCCTACTGATATCTTTGAAGAAAATTTTATCTATTTTCATAGCTATTTCTTCTTTTTCCATTTCTAACCAGTCTAGAGCTGATATATTTAACATACCTTCTATTACATATTTTAAATGGTTGGCCTCATAGTATCCCTTTATATTAGGGAGGCCTAACCCTCCCTTTTTCTGAGATCTATACCAAATTTGTTTATTTAATCTAATTCTTTTACCTCCATTACAATATGAATTTACTAACTGTTGCCATTTATTTATTTCAGATTCTGATATTTTTAATGGTATCATTCTAAATAAAAAAAAAATTTTGGTAGGATTTTCATTTTAACTAATGCAATTCTTCTGAACCATGATAATTGAATCTTCTTATATTCTACAAATTATTTTCAACTTCTTTTCATAATACCACTCAATTTTTCACTTCCATTTCTTTTAAATCTTTCATAATATTTATTCCTAAATATTTTATAACACTTTTTAATCGTATCTCTAAATCTTTTTGTTTTGTTAATTCTAATTCCTCTTCTTTTGGATAGTTAAATAACATCATTTCTGATTTGTTCCAATTAATTTGAAGTCCTGTCACCTTTCCAAATAGATTCAAGTGTTCTTTTATTTTTCCCATTTTAGATGATAATAGTGTATCATCAGCAAATAAACTAATTTTATGTTTTTTCCCCAATCCTATTCCTTCCAAACAGCTATCTTTCCTCATAGCATTTGCTAGTATTTCTATAACCATTGCAAATTCATTTCTGTTTCATTCACAATATCACTTTTTTTGTGTGCAACTGCTCTAGTGTGAAAGCTATTTGCAGTTTATTCATAGGATTCTCTCAGGTTTTGTACTTGTTGCCAGATTTCCTATGGTTCTTTGGGGCAAATTTACTACTGCTTTGTCGTGTTTGGCTGCTGAGAGGAAAGCACTCCTGAAAGATGTCCTTCCAACCTCTGTTTAAAGACCTCCAAATGAGAATCCACCACATCCCATGAGGCAGTCTACTCCATGGTCGTTCTTTACAGAAAAGAACTTTTTTTTCTAAATATCTTTTCTTGTAATTTTAATTCATTGGTTTAATATGCTAGTCTCTGGGGCAGAAGAAATCGAGTTTATTCCATCGTCTGTATTTCATCTCTTCAGATATTTAGAGATGGCTATCATCTCACCTCTCAATCTTCTCTTCTCCAAGCTAAACATACCCACCTCCTTGAGTCATTCCTCCTAAGGATGGTTTCCAGACCTTTGATCATTTTGGTCACCCTTCTCTGGACACATTTCAGCTTATCAATACCTTTCTTGACTTGTGGTGTCCAGAACTGGGCAAAGTATTCAAGGTGAAGTCTGACCAAAGTAGAACAGTAGTGGCACTGTTACGTCTTTTGATTTGGACATTATGCTTTGTTGATGCATCCTAGAACTGCACTGTTTTTTTAAAAGCTTGTTGTTGTTGTTATAGCTCTCCTGTTATCCAAAAATTCTTAAAGATTAATGACAGTGGTTTTGAGATCATACCTGCCAGTTGTTTTTGGCACTCTTGTATGCAGTTCATCTGGTTTTGGAAACTTAAATTCACCTGGAATAGCTAGGTGTTGCTTTACTACCTCTTTAATTTTCTGGGCTGCAGAACATTTGTTCTGTTTTCCTGAGTTAGCACACTTTTTTGAAACTGAAGCAAAGAAGGTATTGAATGTTTTGGCCTTCCCGCTATCCCCTGTTAAAATTTCATCATTTTCTCTTAGCAGTGGCCCTATAATTTCCTTGTTCTTTGTTTTGCTCTAGACATAGCCCAAAGCCCCCATTTTACTACTTTTAACTTCTGTACTGAACCTAAGCTTGTTCTGAGCTTTAGCTTTTCTGACTCCCCCCTCCCCCCTACAGCTACTGGCTATTCATCTGTATTCCTCTTTGGTGATTTCTTCTTCTGCTATTTTTTATACATATCTCTTTTAAATCTCATCTGAATGTGCTTTGTCTGTCTATCCTGGTTTTTTAAAGACCATTCTCACTTTCTCTTCTAACTGAAATTGTTTGCAATTGAAATAGATTATCAGACAGGGGGAAAAGCCAGGAATAAAAGGTGTACTCTCAGCAAAGTCACACGATTGTGCTGAAGATTTTCAGACACATTGTGCTTATCCAGAACTTAAGCCATGAGGATCCAGAACCATTCACAATAATCATCCAGTCTGGAATCACATTGTTCAGCCTTTGTTACCTGGCCAGATAGCTCACCTCCTGGTTTCAAGGGCTATTTCCAAGGTATAAATATGATCTCAAAACCTAATTGCTGTGCCCATAGCACAGCCCACATACAAGCCCGCACTTTCTATATATTCTGTGTCAGACCGAGACCTCCCTGTCTGAACCACTCCAGCTTTCCATTTTCTTCTCTTTGGACAGGTAAGTATATCCCCATTGCAACCCCTAAAACTCTGCTATAACAACAACAACAACAACAACAACAACAACAGCAACAACTCACTTCTCCGGACAGATTGAAGTAGCTAACAATAAAAGCATAAGTTCTATCCCCTTTCCATATTTCTATTTCAGTTAGCTTTGTACGCTGTGTTTGCTTGTATCACTATCGTGTGTAGGCGATTGCACTCTGCATATTTTCTTTTTTTTATATACATTATTTTTTATTTTTAATACAAACATATAAAACATATCAGTTACATCAAACAAGCTACACAACACTCAATAACAAATAAATTCCCATACATCACATTCATACATTACATTTTCTAACACTAAACAAACATGACTTCCTTCAGTCAAACCTTTTATCCACTTTCTTCTGCTTATCTTATATAATGTTTCTTCTACACTCTGCATATTTTCTAAATAAATTCACCCAGAACTTGGATGGTCCAAAGGTTGCCCAAGCCTCTCACAAAGATAATTCCTCCCAACATTTGAAGTATTGCTGACAGATGGTTGGGACTCTCAGTCCTCCCATCTGTTCTTTGGGTAGCAAAGTATTACATAATTCTGTTGTTTTGCTGCAACAGACTAACATGGCTGCCCCTCTGGATACAGTATGAACAGAGTTCTCCTCTTTCTTAGGAAAATGAAAGTGCAAGGGGACCTGGATTTGTTTTAGGTTTTCTCATAGTCGAAGTATGGCAGGGGCTTGGTGGTAGGAATAGGAGGAGGAGACAACCTCCTTAGTTTATTCACCACTGAAAGGAGATTATTTCAAAACTGGCACTACAAACTATTAAGAGGCTTACACCTAACAGAGATGAGCCATATTGCAATTAACAATAGCAATGTATGATGAGATGTTCAGGAAGAAGATGTTTCATGGAGTGCAAAATGCTATCAAAATGTGTCATTTAGTTTATGGCTTTAAAATTGGTTAGCACCAATGAATTTTAGTGCGCATCTTGTAACATTTCTTTCACCTTGACCCAACTGAATATGATAATGATGCACATGCTAATGAGGAATTAACATGAATTATATTGGGTAGAGCCTTATTAAAGTCAATGGGCTGCTAAAGTAACTTAGAAGACAGGAGTTAATGAGGATGGCTGCAGATCCTAGAGACTGAGCATTCTCAGATGTTACCCTGCAAGGGGGGAAAAGTGAAGATTTAAGTCATGCATATATGATTTGTTTTTGCCAAGACTTGAAGCTGAGAATTCCAATCATAGCACTAAATCTTGCTGTATTGTATGTGCGTGTGTGTGTACATGTGTGTGTGTTTGTCTGTGTGCCTTCAAGACACCTGTTGACTTATGGTTACCCCATTAATTTCATTTGGTTTTCTGAGGCGAGGAATACTCAACAGGTCATTTTGCTGGTTCCTTCCTCTCAAATATAACCTACAGCATCTATTATTTATTGGTTGTTTCCCATCCATGTACTAACCAGAGCTAACTTTGCTTAACTTTCAAGATCAGATGGGATCTGTTGCCTTTAGGATATTTAGATCCTACTGCTCTATAAACAAAAAATGTGACCCTTGTTAATGTATTGAAAGTGTAGTAAAAGAACTAGGAGGCAGGCATAGAAGCTTCAGAAGGGCTCAGAAAATCCTGGTGAACCTAACAGGCAACAATGTTAATGATCTGCTTTGCACTGTGAAAGGTCCCATGCTCATCCTTTACAACATCAGATAAGGCTGGAGACTGAAAACTAGTAAGCTTGGCTGGTACTCTCTTGGTCACTTATAATGTAAAGTCATTTACAAACTAGTCTGACAACTTTATTAGCTGTTTCCAATTGCCATATATACTTGACTATAAGTTGACCTCATGTATAGGTTGAGGGCAAGTTTGGGGGCCAAAATTATGGATTTTGATATGACCTGTGGATAAGTCAAGGGTAAAAGTTAGGGGCACATAACAAAGAATCTAAAGGATGAAGCAAAGCAAAATAATGTCAAAGAATTTACAAAATTCCAGCTGACATAACTCTTTGTACTCACTCTTAAGGCTGGATGGATGAGAGAGTAGAGGAGGTTGATGATTCCAGGACAGATTATACTCTTGCCTTTCAAGGATGGTTCCTTCTTTTAAATAAGAGTTAATATACACTACTTACATCGACCTGTGGATACATTGACCCAGGTTTTCTGGGTCAATTTTTTTGAACTAAATTTTTAGACTTGTACATGAGTATATACAGTACATTTACAATTATGATATCATTGTGTCCAACCGTGCTGCCATATTCTGCACTAATTGTAGCTTCCGAGAGTGATACAAAGGCTGCCCCATGTAGAGCGCATTGCAGAAATCCAACCGAGAGGTTACCAGAGCATGTACTACTGTTTCAAGGTCCCTCCGGTCCAGGTAGGGACGCAGCTGGTGTATCAGCCGAAGCTGAAAACAGGTGCTCCTGACCGTGCTCCTGACCGTCGCATCCACCTGAGAAGTAAGATGGAGTGGAGCTACACTGAGTGTGTAGACATATAGACAGGTATTTGTGTGAAAGACAGAGCCGTTCCAAGATATTTTACTGCCTGAAGTGAAAAATAAGAAAGGCCATCCTCCCATTCCATGTACAATGGCCAACTGACCTAGTAATTGAATCCTTCTTGAACACTGGTGATGGCATATGGTCATCCCTCACACACAAAGCAATGGCACCTGGTAGATCCCATGTCACTAGAATAATAACAGTTTTGCAGCTCAATCTGGTCAGGCTGCAGCCTTCTCAAGAAATGGGTCAGACACTACCTGAGGGAGTTTATCACATGTAATTTTAATGCTGACCTGGGCACGGGATGGGAATGGGCTGGAATGGGTTGGGAATGCCACCCAACCATCACTCGTCCTCAGAAGTGCTCTGGTGGCCAATTTTGATACTATAGAAGCTTGCATGCAATAAACTCCCATGAGAAAGGAGGAAGAGGAGAAAATATATGCTATACAAGTCTGCCAAGCTTCCAGAACTATACAGCAAGCAGCCTGGCTTGCTGGAGCAAGGAGAAAAGATAAGGCAGGCACAGAACTTGGAAATATATTTTTAAAAAGTACTTAGTTATTGTTATAATCCACAGTCACACACAAAATAGTTAATTACTGTTTTAATTTTAATTTTAATACTAATTATTTACTTCCCTGTTTCTCACAAATGAAAAAGTCTGATTGCTACAAGCTAGTTGGCCTGTGGTACAAAACATTGGCTTCTTTCATTTTGTTAATCTTCATCTCCCCATAACACAACACAACACTATGACATGTGACATTCCTCCTTCACTTTTTAGTGAAGCTGTAGTTCCGTAACTATGTATAGTGATGGTGGATGATTCCCATGTCTCTGGGGTGCTGAATTTGCACTGGGTTGTAGTCTGAATTGTAAATGAACTATTCAAATTGAACCTATTTTGGGGATAGGGTGTTTGCTGTGATTGTTTTTGTTGTTCTTAATATTGATTGTATTTATATCCTGCCTTTTCCACAAGACTGGGGATGCATCTAAACTGTAGAAATAATACAGTTTTACATCACTTTAAGTGCTGTAGCTCCATCCTATGGAATCCTGGGATTCGAATTTTTACAAGGTCTTTAGCCTTCTCTGCCAATGATTGCTGGTACCTCACAAAACTATAAATCTCAAGATTCTCTAAGATGGAGCTACAGCACTTGCAGTGGCATCAAATTGTAAAATATTTCTACAGTGTAGATGCACCCTGGGACTCAAGGCAACCTACAAATTAAATTGGGTACAATATAATTAAAAACATGCAAAAAGTCAACATTAAAACTGAACTAAACGATGAACCATATTAAAACAATGTAAAAAGATTTTAAAAATTGGCATCTTAGGTAGCTTCTGTAAAGTTCATACGAAAACCCAGAGCAGATGTACTGTCCCAATGACATTGGCAGCCATCAACTGCTGTTGAATGCAGGCCCAGCTGTCTAGACAATTCTCTTCTTCAACACCTGGCTGCTAACTCCCACCAGCTGCTACCCAAGCTGACCACTGTGATAATGGCAGAACCAACCTAAATGAAAGAGTATGTGCACATTCGCTTCCCAAGCCACCATGTGCTTTTGGACCTTTAAAGAAGGCTGTAGAGCTTAATGGACAAATTGTCTGAGCTAGTATAAAGCAGTTTTCTGTGTTGTATTTTTACTTCAGTGTGATGAACGCCAGAGGCTACTGTCATAACATATGAATAGACACTATGTAATTCTCTCACCCTTAGCCTCAGGGTATTTATGCAGGTAAACAGTCTATTGTACTAATCAGACCATTACATGACTTTGAGTAAATCAGAATTGCATTCTGTTTAAAGCATACCCACCCACTGAAGGAGACAGCCACAATGACATTGCTGCACTTATCTGGTCATTCTGTGACATTACAGTTGGCGGTAATGAGCACATGCATACACACTGTTGTTTTGATGTGCCACTTGGAAACTGATCGCTTGTTTCCCTTTAATTTGGCTTTAATAATTCAGCCTGTGAGAATGCTTCATCTTTATTGCCTGTAATGAGCAGGTCTGAATGTGGCATTTATTTTCCCCAAAAGCATTCTGTGCAGTGTTGATTTGCAAAAAATTAGCATTGATTAATATGTTACAATTGACCGCATATAACAGCTCATGTGAGTGGTCTCCATAAGCAGTATAATGTGAAATAGGAGAAATAAGACAATTCCACAGTAGTATGTTCTGTGAACCATGACTTTTATGTTTTCATGCATCCTGTGCTTAGAGAAATCATTGCTCTTGGTCTTGTGTGAATTCCCTCTTCACACATTTGGTTGTTAAGCGTACAAATAAATGGCTGTTTCTAGGCCATCTCCACTCAACTTCTCCTTTTTCAGCAGATATGCTGCAAATAATAGATTATTTCTTTGCACTAATACAGGTTCACTGTAGCAGTAGCTGTGAAGTTGAAGGCTTTCATGGCTGGCGTTCATAGTTTTTTGTGGGTTTTTCGGGTTATGTGGCCATTTTCTGGAAGAGTTTATTCCTGACGTTTTTGAAGATACCAGCCACAGACACTGGCGAAATGTCAGGAATAAACTCTTCCAGAACATGATGACATAAAAAGGCCTCTCCTGGGCCTAAAATGGCCCAGGAAGTCCCCAAACATAGTGAAAATGCCCTGATACTCCTTAGCCCCTGGGCCCCCTAACCACCAACAATTGTCCACCTAGATCATTATGTAGATTATTTTATCATCTCACCCACACCAAATAACAATACTTTTAACAGATTCAGCAATATAATACAGTAAACAGCTAAATAGATCAACAGACTGCAACCGGACTAATTGCAGTTACCACCATCCATAAACACCTGGATACATGGGTAAGTCGTAGCCTGAAATGTCAACAGAGTTGGCTTGTCTCTTGTGAGAGGGCATTCCAAAGCCTGAAGTGCTGTGGAGAAAGCCTCCTGGCTTGTGTCACTGTTCAATGTACTCCTTTACCAGTGGGACAGTGAGATGGCTCTCCCCACCAGCCTATTTTAAAAGTACTGTACAAGGAGGTTGGTACAGGGAGAGATCATTCATTTTGCCTGTCTGATTCTCCCAAGTTGTTTAGCAGCTCTGTAGGTCAGCCGAAGACCTTGAATTTGGCTTGGAAACAGACAGACAAACAGCTTGACAATTCGGAGTCGATGGCTTTCATGGCCAGCATCCATGGTTTTTTGTGGGGCTTTTGGGCTATGTGGCCATGTTCTAGAAGAGTTCCTTTCTGACGTTTCGCCAGCATCTGTGGCTGAAGATGCCAGCCACAGAGGCTGGTGAAACATAGGAAAGGAACTCTTCTAGAACATGGCCACATAGCCCAAAAGCCCCACAAAAAACTAAGCTTGACAATTATATCACACCCTTCTTCTACATTGCACAGGTTGCAGACCTTTGCTGTGAAATAATGACTATATGGGGATTTAAATCCAGGTCTTCATAGTCCCTTCCTGAACAAATTTTGCCAAGAAAACCCTGTGATAGGTTCACAAAGAATTTGAAGGCACACAACAAAATCCCTAGTCTGTGCTCTAACTACTATACCAACCTAGATCTAGATTGTATGAATACTCTTAGCACATATTAATTGCATCATATAACTCCTATAGTGCTGTGTTGTGTCCTTTTTCCATTTATCCAGGCTAATCAAAATCAAAACCTTTCTGCTGGAATGAGTGATAACTACTATTTTAGTAATCTCTTCCCTGGAAAAATGAAATAGAATGAGGTGTCGCTAGTGGCATGGACAGCGGTAGTTTAATGCCCAACTTATTTTGCCTGGCATTGGTTCACCTTCTTTTTGCAGTGACACTCTATCTTGAGAGCTCTTTTTGGAATAGATGTGTCAGGCTAAAAAAAAGAAAAAAAGAAAACATGTGTTCTTGCAGTCTGTGCCTTACAGGGGTGTATGCAAGGTTCTAGCAATCCAGTGACATTAATTTCCATTAACTTCATTGTGTGAAAGGAGGAGGTGTTTTGTACCACTGATCGCAGCATGTAGGATTCAGGTAAGGGGGTGTGTGTGTGTGTGTTTAAAAGTAATTAGAAACATGTAACGTGAATAGTAGCTGACTACTTTAGGGGCCTGGGGAAATAGTTGTGATTAATAACTCCTTATAAAGTATATTGCCAAGTTCTGACATAACATTGAACCAGGGCATTATGGAAGGAATACCGTCAAACTGATGGGGACTCATTATGGTGAGTCCGAGCTGGTGCCCACTACAGGCTGAGCAGCTCCCTTGACCAGGTTGCTGAAGAATCTGCCTGTTTGCATGAAAGTTGCAAAGGGCAGCAGTTGTGAGATCTAGGGAATGGAGACTCCTTTGCACAAGACCTCGGACTTGTGAGATGGAGGACTCTTGTGATGGGTCTCTTTCACCATGAGAGTTCTAGTGGGCCTTGCATAGGCCAGTATCCCATGGTTCAGCCTTTTTTATGCCAGACCATGAGAAATGAACTCAACATTTAGGGTCTCCTGAGCCATTTGCTGCTTGCCTTATGGGACTGGAAAAGATTTTCTTCATGCCATTGTGGCATGGTTTTTCTGCTCACTACCCATGGGTTATTGTAGTCTTTGTTTTTGTAGATAAACTACTGGGTGCCTATTCAACTTTTACTGAGCTGCATATGATAAATTTGAGCCAAGGAATACAAATAGATAGGCAAAACCAGCAAAAGTGCCAACAGGTTTTCAACAGATATTTCAGGTGCTGTTGCTGTTGGCTTTGCCCCACTGGCATTGCTTTTAACCACAATGCATAAGACTTCTAGGACTACAGATGAGTAGAAGGTGTCCTGTCCAGTATGAACACAATAAAGAACAACAGGGAGAGGGAGCAGATGTGAGCATGTGTTTCCCTTGATAGTGCATGTCCTCAAAGAAGGTTGCAAAACAATTGCCTTGGGGAGTTGCAAAAGACCTTCTAGTAAGTTAAAAGACACTCTAGGAAATCACCTCACCCCTGCCCTTGCCAAGTATTCTTCAGCAGTTCTTCTGATTTATCCATGTAAGAATGACTTTTAAGGGCAATTTGTTCCCATTTGGTGCATGACAATTTATAATCTGTATCTGCAGGCTGTTTAATCCTGCAGGTCTAATGTATGGTTCTTTATCATCAGCTCGAAGGCTCTATAAGTGAGATGATACATCTCTGTTCATTAAAATGGCGACTCCCCTGCCCGTTATGAGTATGAATGTAAAACATTTTAGCAACCCATTTACTTTCCATTTTCTCATGCTCACTATCTGTCAAATGAAGCTTTAACCTTTTAACACTGAATTTTCCTGTGTATGCCTTTTAATAACTTTCTTGATTCTTTGCAACCTCCCAAATGACAAATCCAGCACCGTTGTGTCTGGCTAACCCTGTTCAAGATCCCTTATCCTAATGAAAATGTTAACTATATCCAGTGACAATGTGTGCTAGGAATTATTAGGAAAAGAACCAGAAACAAAATGGCTAGTATGGTAATGCTATTATATGCATCAATGGTGCAGCTCTATTTGGAACAATGCATATAGCTCTGATTGCCTGGTTACAAAACAGAAAACCATAGAGCTGGGGGGTGGGAGTGGGTCAGAAAAGAGCAATTAAAATTATCAAGAAAAAACTAGAGCACTGAGAACTTTAAAATTTCAAAAAATATGAGAGAGGAATCATGATACTGTATGTAACATTTTAAAACATTAGGTGGATAAATATTTTTGGAGGAGTCCTTTTATCTATGAATCAAGGTCATCCAATCAAATTCATTGGCAATTAATTCAAGATGGACAAGAGAAAGTCCTTCCCGATGAAAATGCGTAATTTACAGAATGTGCTGCCACAAGAAGTGATGGCCAGTAGCTAAGCTAAGAGGTCTTTGGAAGCATGGGATGAATCAGATACACAGAGGACACCTATCAGAATGAGAGCTAAGCTGAACTTCTGTTCAACTTCCTGAGACAGCATGCAACTAAACATCGGTTTCAGGCGAGGTTGACTATGTGTGTGTATGTGAGCATGCTTTTCTGTTCTTTGGGCTTCCAGAAATATCTTGCTGGCTACAATCGGAAATCAGCTGTAGGACCAAATTGACTTTTGTCTGATCCAGCAGAGCTCTTCTTCTGAGGCTTTATTACATTGCAACAGCAGAGTAGCTATTCATTTCTGAATTAAAAGAGACAATTGTTATTGTCTTTTAGGATGTTATCACATGGGAGGAATTTCTCTTAATTTTGAAAGAAATGAAAGTTGGGCCAGTTCAGAATTGAGTGAATTCGCTAGTTCAGTGAATTTACATGATTGCGTATTGACGCCGCATTGTGTTCGCAACTGCCCAAAATTGCCTCCCAGTGCCCAAAATTGCATGTGTGAGTTTCTCACGCAATAATGTGAAACCCCATGATTGCGTTCGGAATGACTTCCCATTGCCCGAAAATGTGTGTGATCAGCTTTCATGCAATAACGCAAAACCCCTTGATTGCATTCAAATTGCCATTGGATTAAACTTCCAATTCCCCTTGTGTGATAAACTCCTTATTGTACTGGCTTTTGCATTCACTTCCTTGGCTTACTTCAGTTACTGCAAACTGAGTTCAAAGTGCAAAAGTAACTTGCACTCGATTAACAGCAGGTGAGAGGAGGGGCAGAATCTTGGGATTTTTCACATACAAAACATTCCATCTATCAGTGAGCTATGCTTCCCTTTTTTACATATTATTTTTTACACGGCAAAGCTCCCACAGACAGTAATGCCACAGTGGAGAACTAAGCAAAAAATTAGCCACACCTCTTTCTCCAGAGCAGCACATTTTGAGCTTTAGCATGCCTGATCAATGTTTGTTGGGTTGTGATCTCAGCACATATTGAAGAACTCACAAAATAGGTGCCCCCAAAGACACCTACTAGTATACCCTGCTGTACCATAGGCACATAGATACACAGAAGGCACATAGACACCATGAAATCATTGCAAGGAAATTCACCTTCTAGTAGATAGAAATGCTGTACTACTGTGACTTAAGGAGGAGTTTTAAAGTAGACATGTAAGGATCTCTTCAACAGTAGTGTTAAGGAGGAATGTTACCTTTCACCAGGAAGTGATCTCAGCTTCATTGATCTTTGTTCTCTTTCATCAGATATTCAGTGATAAATGCAGTGTGTGTGTGTGTATCTGATGATCAAAGGCCAGTATCTTTTTGACAATCAATTCTGGCTGCAGCTGTCATGACAACTGCCTTGCTGGATCAGACCAAGCACCCCTTCAATCCACTATACAAGCCAAATGCTCCTGGGACTGTTCAGAAGAAAATCACAAAGGCAATAACATCTCACTGTTGCTTGTTTCTAATACCATTGGATATTTGCCATCTTGTCCTTTCAGCAGCAAAATATCTTGGGCAGGCCTTCATATTGTACAACCAACAAACTTAATCAGTGTGTTTCAAAGAACGCACAAGTGTACTCAACCTTTAAGGTGCACAGCCAAACACCACCATGAGAATGTCATAGTCTCCAACATTTCACAGATGAAAACTGTGACATGTGTGACCAAGCAATGTCAGAGTGTGGTCAAGATGGCTGGAGTTATTAGGAAGAGTACACAAGCTAAAAAAGCCTGAGCAGTTTTCTTTTGTCTGATCCTGCTGGAAAGGGCAAGAATCCAAACCTCCTCTCTCTCTTCCAAGTTCACTGAGTACAAACCACTTCTGCACCTTGAACTGTATTTGCAGCAACTGAAATAATCTGCAGATAAAGGGGGAAAGTGGGATGAGAGAAGAAAAATTGGGACTTTTGAAAAGCAGCTGAAAAATGGGAGGACAAAAGATTAATTAGGACTGTCCATACCAAATCACGTCAGTTAGAAGATATGGAATGGTAGAGGAAGAATGTGATAATAATTTGCATTTATACCCATCTTTCCCCCAGTACTGGAACTCAAGTTGTGCTGTTTTCTAAACAAGTAAATCATGATTCTTATGTTCTGAAAGCTCTTTTTAAAAAACTGGTTGTGTTGATGATTTTAATATGGAAGAACCTGAAAAACTTCAAAGAGATTAACTTACAGAGAGTAACATCTGGTTGGCATCTGTAATATTAAGAACCTACCTCTTCACATTCCAAGGTCTGGAACAATTCTGCAATTCTTTTAATAATATTTATTTCACTTTCTTTTTCAAATCAAGGGGAAGGATGAATCTTTGAGGAGCAAATTGTATATATGGTACGTAAAAAAAAAAAATTGAGCAGCCCACCTGCAGCATGGGGAGGGGGAGTCGAAGAACAGCAAGACAGAAAAGTAAATCAGTATTCCATTTGCTAGTATGTCTCCTTGTCGTACAGACTGGGATGCGTGAGGAAACCAGGCTCACACCTTGGGTGAAGATATCTCTTTTATAAATTATGTCTGTCATCACCCTCATATTGAATTATTTCAAGATTCAGATGTGTGGGAATTCTGGCAAGAAAAAAGCAAGGTGACAGTTGCAATGTGCTTTAGAATCCAGGAACAGAAAGGGTGATTTAGAAGTAGCACAGGACAACTTGAAAATTGTACAGTTCATAAAGAGAATGAAAGTCTCAAAAGGACTTATATTTTACAGATTAAGGTCACAGAGAGAACCCTGTATAACTGACATCTTTATCAAATAGAAGAGGCAGGCTGTGTCTAACCCTCGAGACTGAAGTGCAGTTCCCATCAGCCCTAGCCAGCATAGTGGTGAAAGAAGGCAGGATTTGTAGTCCATCACCATCTGGAGAACTACACATTACATGTCTTCCAGTACCTAAATCAGATGAGTGTTGTAGCAACCAGTTAGATCAATAGCATTTTGACAAGTCTACCTGAAACACAGGTGGTCAAAATCTGAGTCTGGCATAGCATATGGCCCTCAATGTTGTTTTTCCTTCAGCCCTGAGACTTCTGAATTCACTAGAATACCCCTTTAAAGGCCCCCCAAAAACACTGACTACTTCATTAAAAACAATTCACCTTTTAGAATAGGTTGCAGAGTGTACTTGCACTTTTTAATATCAAAATAAAAATGTTAAAACCCTCAAAAATGAACAAATCAAAAACAAAGGAGGTGTCTGGATTTGTTCATTTTTGTTCAGGGTTCTGCATTTTTGGCTGTTTACATGGTTCCTGGAAGGTTCTGGCGCAAAAGTGTGTCCCATGGATCTGCTGTAATAGCCTACCCCAAATCTATAACTTGGAAGCTATGGAGGTTTTTCAACATCCTGCAAGAACAGGGTTTCCCCATTTTACTTCTATATATTTACACATCCCACTACATTACATTACACATCCCACAACAACATCTTTTGCAATTAAATGAAGAACGTAAAACCACTGCAGAATTGCAGTTCTGACGTTTCTCTTCTGGTAAGCTGCAATACCTCTGGGCTGCATTACCAATGTTGCCAGTTTGCTGTTGGGGATTTGAGCAGAAGCAGCATAAAATTTTGGAAAGTTATCATGTTCTGCAGTTTGGAGAATGATGATTTCTCATCCTGTTCCAGGAATATTTATATAGCCACTACTTGTCTCTGGGAGCAATGTGAATGGGAAACTTTAGAACAATTCATTTTCCAAAGCAAAGGGTGGCAGTTGTACACATATGGATTGTGCCACTACAATACAATATTGTTCATTATTATTGTCTCTCTCTCTCTCTGGCTTTTCTTCGCTAATGAAGATTCAGAAAGGACTCATCCCACATTTTCTACAAGCACATTGATGACTAAAAAGGCCGATCCGAGATAAACAAGTCCGGTAACAGAAAGCACAGCAGAAATAATAATAATAATAATAATAATAATAATAATAAATATTTATTTCTAACCCGCCCCTCTGAGCGAGCAATCGGGGCAGGGTACAACAATTAAAAAGAAAGTGTCCTTCGGTGATGTTTCCAAGCTGTGGTTCTTTCTGTGTTGTCGTTTCTCTTCAAGACTCGTTCGGCGTGAGTTCTCGAAAGAGGCTGCAGCACTGTGGATAGTGCATCTCCATGCCTCCTGATGTGAGGCCAGGGCAGACCATTGTTGATTATCAATTTCGCCGAGCTTGAGATGTTGTTTCAGGGAGTCCTTGTATCTCTTCTTTGCAGTGCCCCTCTTATGCTGACCCATGGCGAGTTCACCGTAGAGTACTATTTTTGGGAGGCAGTGGTCCTCCATCCTAGAAATGTGCCCTGCCCAGCACACCTGCATTTTCAATAGCATGGCCTCAATACTAGTGATCCCTGCTTGCTCAAGGACAGCAACATTCATCACATAGTCAGTCCAGTGTATATTTAGGATTGTGCATATACAGCACTGATGAAAGCATTCAAGGAGTCATAGATGTTGGCGATAGGTGACCCATGTTTCAGACCCATAGAGGAGAATGGACAGTACAATGGCTCTGTACACACTGATTTTTGTGCTTCGCCTCAGGTGTTTGTTACTCCAGACTTTTTAGTGAAGCCTTCCGAATGTACTATATGCTTTTGCTAATCTGTGATCAATCTCTTTATCAATCTTGGTGTCTGAGGAGATGATACTTCCCAGATAGTTGAACTGCTCAATGGACTTAAGCACAGATTTGCCTATGGTGATGTGGGGATGATAGTTCTCTTCCTGTGGTGCAGTCTGGTAGAGAACTTCTGTTTTCTTCAGGCTGACTTCCAGCCCAAACAGCTCTGCAGCCATTGCAAAGCAGGATGTTAGGCTCTGCAGAGCTGCTTCTGTATGGGCAACAAGGGCAGCATCATCAGCGAAAATCAGTTCACGGACTAGATAGTTTAGAGTCTTCTGGGAGCCTTCAGATGGCTTAACTTAAACAAGCTACCATCAGTACGGTAACATATATAGATGCTGTCTTCTTCATCGAGGTCTGCCATAGCCCTCTGGAGCATCATGCTGAAGAACACTGTAGAGTTGGAGCGAGAACAAACCTTGTTTCATACCATTAGTTATTAGAAAGAGCTCTGAGAGAGCATCGCCATATCTGACTTGCCTCATGTAGCAAGATAATGATTTTGAGGAATTTGGAGGGACATCCTAGTTGTTCCAGGATCTGCCACAGACCTTTTCTACTCACACTGTCAAAGGCTTTGGTAAGGTTGACAAATGTTAAATGTTTGTTCTGCTCTCTACATTTCTCTTACAGTTGTCTAAGAGCAAATACCATATCTGTAGTGCTCCTATTAGCGCTGAAGCTGCATTGGCTTTCAGGGAGAAGTTCTTTTGCAATAGCAGGAACTTGTCTGTTCAGGAGTATCCTTGCAAGAATGCAGTGTTATACCTCGACAGTTTGAGCAATCAGATTTTGCTCCATTTTTCTTATACAGGGTGATGATAACTGTATCTTGGAGATCTGATGGCAGTTCACCTTTTTCCCAGCAACTCACAAGGAGCTCGTGGAATTTGGCATGGAGTACATGACCTCCGTGTTTTCAAGCTTTAGGTGTGATTCCATCAATCCCGGCTACCTTGCTGTTTTTCATCTGCTGTATGGCCTTAATGGTCTCGTCCAAAGTGGGAGCACGTCCAGTTCATTTTTCATCAGTTGTTGTATCATATGTTGGATAGCTGAGCCTTGGACTACTCAACTGGCACTGAAGAAACTTTGAAAATGTTCAGCCCATCGATTCAGGATGGGGGCTTTGTATGTGATTAGTGTTTCACCATCTGTACTATATAAGGAGCTTTGAACCTGGTAAGTAGGTCCAAACACTGCTTTAAGAGCTTTGTAGAATCCTCTGGAATCACCCAGATCTGCACAATGTTGTGTCTGTTCTGCTAAATTGATCCACCACTTGTTCTGAATGTCTCAGAGTTTTTGTTTTTACTACATGCGAGATGGAAGGCTGTTTTTCTCACGTGGCAAGATGGCTGGGCGAGGTGTGCTTGATGAGAAGTTCTCTTCTTTGCCAACAGGTCCTGAATCTTTTGGGTTTTTTTCATCAAACCAATCTTGGTTTTTCTTGCGGGAAAACCCGAGGGATTCTTCCACAGACTGCAGGATACTGTTTTTAATATACTGCCAAAGCACTGTAGGAGAAGAATCTATAGAATGGTCTTCAAGTTTTGATTGCAGATTTGCCTGGAAGTTATCTCTCATGGCAGCTTGTTGAAGATTGTTGACTTGGAGTCTCCTCTTTAAGATGCCACCCCTCATTGGTTTGAGCTTAAGATGAAGATTTAGTTTGCATCTTACAAGGCAATGATCTGTTTGACATTCTGCACTGGGCATCACTTGGGTATGACGGACATCTCGAATGTTTTTCTGGCTCACTAGAACATAGTCAATGTACCTTATCAGACAGGAGGAATTTCTCTTTATTGCGAATGGAGCCAATTGGATCCAATTGGAATTCACATGAATTTGCTAGTTTAGTGAATTTACATGAATTCCAGTTGCATTCGGAATGCATTCAGAATGACTTCCCATTACCCGAAAATGACTCCCCATTGCCCAAAATTGTGTGAGATGTTTTAATACGAAATAACGTAAAACCCATGATTTTGTTCGGAATGACTTCCCTTTTGCCTGAAATTGCATGAGATACTTTAATACGCAGTAATGTGAAACCCCATGATTGCGTTCGGATTGCCATTAGATTATGCTTCCAATTTCCAATGTCTGATAAGGTCCAATGAGGTGCCAATGTTTGGATTGGGTATGCATCCAGGTTGTCTTCAAGCTATCTTTCTGCTGAAAGATAGTGTTTGTAATAGTCAGCTGCTGTTCTGCACAAAACTCTAGCAGGAGGCGTCTGTTATCATTACAGTTTCCAATACCATGCTTGCCTAGAACACCTTTCCAGGCTTCAAAGTTCTTTCCTACTCTGGCATTGAAGTCACCAAGCATAATGATTTTATTTTCTTCAGGGACTTTTTGTATGAGGTGGCATAGGTCTGAGTAAAATTTGTCTTCCTCCACAGGGTCGGCTTGCATAGTTGAGGCATATATACTGAAGAGAACAACATATGGGAGGTGTAAGGAGATAATGTGATCAGAGTGACCTTTTGGCAGGGTTTCGAGTTTGGAGGCAATGGAGTTTTTAATCATAAAGATTACTCCTGAAAGATGTTTTTCTGGTTTTGGTGTGCCAGACCAATAGAGTGTATAGCCGGCACCATGTTCTTTAAGGCTGCCTTCCTCATGGAGATGAACTTCACTAAGAGCAGCGATGTCTATATTAAGTCGTGATAGTTCATGGGCTATTAGAGCAGACCGATGCACAGGACATCCACTATCTGCAGAATCTTTCATGATTCTGATGTTCCAGCATGCAAGCATCAGTCTGTTTGCACCTTTGGAGGCTGGTGTGTGCCTTTGTATCTTTGTTTTTGTTTGACTGCATCAGAAGATGCTCGTTGGCTGCGGCTAGCCAACCGGGTAGGTGGAGATGAACTTTTGTTAGGCCACTTTTTCTAGGCCCCTCTCTGTATGCAGCAAGCAGTGGTCTCTTTAAAAAAGGCTGCTTGGTCATTCAGGATGCTGCTGAAAAAGACTGTCATCTCCCAGTCCATCTCAAGCTATGAAAGTCCTGAACCGCCTGCATGCAGGGTTGGGTCTGCAGCTTCCAGTGCATCTTTCACCTGCCATTTCGTCCCTCACCTATCACTACAGAACTTTTTTTTGGGGGGGGGTCGGATGTATCCTTCGAGCCTCTGCAATGGATTTTTCTGGTGGAGCACAGCGTGCACAGAACTGTCCTCACTTTATAAAACAGAGGTTTGTCTGCTGGGGCCAAGCAAGCAAGGACGGTGGCAGCGAGATCCTCGGGTCATAGGTTTGATTAGAATTTCCTTCTCTTAGATGGTTACAGGGTACAGGGTTAGATGAGCACCATCTGCCCGGGTTTGGGATTGGAGTTTTCCTTCTCCTAGGATGGTTGCCATAAGGCTAAAGAACCCATCCTGTCCTTTGATGCTCTTGGTCAGACCCTTCGGTTCTGACCTGTCTGGCATGGGAGGTCCCACCATTGGCTATTATGCTACTGCCAGCATAGCTCACAGCTTCATTAGGGTACGCAAGCCTCTCCCCCACAACAAGGGGGCGTTAATGGAGAGGTTATTATTGTAAACTTATTGTATATACTTGACTGAAAGTTGACCTCATGTGTAAGTCAAGGACAGATTTTTGGGCCGAAGTTATGGATTTTGATAGGACCTGTGGATAAGTTGAGAGTAAAACTTTTGGGTCAATTTTTTGACTAAATTTCTAGACATGAGTGTAAACAGTAGTTTACTTGTCTGCATGTGTGTGTGTGTGTGTGTGTGCAGTGATGAGCAATTTTGACTAAGTAGTAAAGACACCAGGCTTTATTGTAAGAACCCTATTAAAGACAGAGAAACTCTCTAAGGGTGCTAAGATAAGCTAGCTTCAATTTTAATAGAAACAGGAGAATAAGAGGGAGAATAGAAAAGGTGGAGAGATTCTCAAAGAGTTTCAGTTTATATATGAGAGGTTATGAGAAATGGGTAATAGATGAGGAGACTTTGGGTCTGAAAACCACTTAAACCTATCATTGCTGCTTTCTGGAAGACATCTTTAACTCTTTAAGTTCTGTTGCATTTCCAAAACTATAAAGGAAATATTTCTCAGGTAATTCTGGTAGAACACTTTAAAACATAAATCCACAACTTCAAATTTTGCCTGTCCCCTCTTGACTTAAGGAATGTGTGTTAATTTTCTTTGAGCCATTTGGCCTTCTCACAGTTCTGGAACTGCTGGTGATAATGTGCCTGACACATATTTTCAAAAATTTTATTCTAGATACTTGTATTTAGAAACAAGAAATTGCAGGTATGTGTGTATGACAGGATTGTACAGTCTTTTTGACTCCAAGGGCCTCATCTGCGTACTTGGACACACATGCATTCAGTTGTTAGTGGCAACTGGGATCTCTTGTGATTGTGGCTAACATTTGGATTTAGATCATGCTCCCCCTCCTTGACATATATTTTAGCACCCTCTTCTGCCCTAGCAATTTCCACTGATATTGTTATCCATTGGTTATTACTACCAGCTGATAAGCAGATGTCTTATAAATTACTGAACAGTAGTTTTTTTTTTTTTGCAGACTAGTTGCTTATCCAGGGTATCAAAAAGTGGATAGTGTCTTGGTAGCTTTGGGCCAACAGTTATACACCTGTAAGTGAATGTTACATACAAAGGAGTGTATGGGTGTGCATAGGCATTGCTGATATAGCCAGAAAGGCCAGAAACCTTTATTACAGTGTATGTTACATAGCTTTACATATACAGTGAGCCCTTGATATCTACTAGGTTTTGGCTCCAGGACTCTTCATTGATACCAAAATCTGTGGATGCTCAAGTCCTATTATATTCAGTGGCTCAGTAAAACAGTGACCCTTATATAAAATGGTAAAATCAAGGTTTGTTTTTTGGAATTTATATTTTTAAAAATATATTTACAAGCCATGGATAGTTGAATCCACTGATACAGAATCTGTGGATACAGAGGGTCTTGATGCACAGTAGGACTGATACACAGTGAGACCAATGCACATTGCCCCTGTTGAGCAATGAACAGTGGTCACTTTACTGGCTCCACTACACAGTAACATAACAGTAAATCCCCAACAGGATTTTGGCTGAACTGTTTTGGGATGCTATTTAAAATTGTTAATATGGTAGTGCCATCTCCTTGAAGGCTATTATCATGATTGTTTGGCAATTAATTTGCCATAATTTATGATGCTATGCTACTTTTTTGATCAGATGTAGAGGTTAGTAGAACTGAACCAAGAGAAAGACATTTATTGGAAAGGAGTGTTAAATCTCTCAGTCTTTCCTGCCCACATTAAGAAGAAATATGTCCCACTTTCTATGCAACTTTTCTTATGGTGTTGTTATACAGGTCCAGAGACATGCTATTTTCCTGGGGCAAATATGATCTTAGATCGCAATTCTTCTTTATAAACCTATATAATTTTTAATAGACTGTTTCTTTTGATCGGAACCTGTCTGTAACAAAACCCAAGAAATCTAAAAGAAGATCTATTCTTTTTTAGCAAGACAACAGAGGTTTAGAATAGACTCTTTTACTGGACTCTTTTTTATTTGAACCAAATTGCAAACAATTGAGCCATACCAGCACAGCTATTTGGGGACATGAATACAATCAGATGGATGAAATATTGGTTGCTTCCAGCTAATACTGGCTGCTATTATACTTCCATCCTGGAGCTCTTTAGTGGTCCTGAGGCATTGTTGTTCTGTGTGAACAATAAGATTTTTGTTGAATTAGGGGTGGGGAGAAGTGGATTTAAACCCAAACTTAACTATGAGGCTCAGTAGATGATCTTGGGCAAGACATTATTTCATCAGTCTGTATTGCCTCACAAGGCTGTTTTGAGGATACAGATGAAAGAGGGATCACACACAATGCCTTGAGCTGACTGAAGGAAAGGCAGGATATTAAATCAGTCACTCAGTTCCCTGTGTTGAAGGAAATGGAATAACAACACCTTTCACACTACACAATTATTGCACTATGATTCCACTTTACCTGGAATCCATGATTCCATCCTGTAGAATTCTAAGAATCACAGTCTAGGTAGGAGTGTTTAGAATGCTTTGTCATAGAGTTCTAGAGCATCATCATACTACAGACTCCAGAATTCCATGGCATGGAGTCATGATAGTTACAGTGGAATCAGTCATAGGATTTCCAGAAACTCTGATGTCAGTTTGCTGAATCTGCTCATTACTTTAGTTTAGATTCAAAGGAAGATACCTCAAATACTGAACTGTATCTGCAAAACAGGTTTAGCACTTTAGTTAGATTTTTTCAAGCTTAAATTCATACTCTTGCTGAAAAGGGAGCTGTCATCTTCCTGTTTTGATGGGTTAAGACACCTCCCCATTGTGCTTAGATCATGCATTGCTTCTGTTTGCTGCTTGTTTGTTGTTAGCTGCTCTCGAGTCAAGCTTGATTCATAGTGACCCTGTGGATGAGACATTTCCCAGTCACCCTATCCCCCACTGTTCTGCTTAGGTCTTGTAGATTTAGGCCTGTGGCCTTCCTTATTCAGTCTAGCCATCTGGTATGCAGTCTTCCTCTCTCTACTGACTTCTACCTTTCCTAGAATGATTTTTTTTCTAATGAGTCATGACTTCTCATGATGTGGCCAAAGTGCAATAGCCTCAGTTTAATCACCTTGGCTTCCAGGGAGAGTTCTGACCTGATCTGTTCAAGGACCCATTTGTTTTTGGCTGTTCACAGTATTTTCAGCATTCTTCTTCAGCTCCACAGCTCTTATCTGCTTTCTTTGCTGTCCAGCTCTCACATCTGTATATGGCGATGCAGAATAAAATGAATTGGACAATCCTTATTTTAGTGCTCAGTTGTATATGTTTACTTCTTAGAATCTTTTCTAGCTCTTTCATTGCTGCCCTTCCCATTCCTACTGGTAGTCTTCTTTCTTATCAGTGTTTGACCCAAGATATAGGAAATCTTTATTTTGATTTCCTGATTGTCTAGGTTGAGTTTAAGTAGATCTTCCATGGTCATTGTTTTTGTTTTCTTCATGTTCAGCAAAAAGCCTACCTTTACCATTCTTCTTGGTTCCAAGTCCATAAAGTTCTCTGCTAGTAGTATGGTGTCATCTGCATATCTTAGATTGTTGATGTTCCTTCCTTTCTCCTGTGTTTACTTCTCCTTCTTCTGAGTTTAAACCTGCTCTTTATATGCTATTTTCTCCATACAAGTTGAACAAGCTGGGTGAGAGAATGCAGCCTTGCCCTTTGCCAATTGGGAAGTATTCTGTTTCTCCATATTCTGTTCTAACAATGGCTTCTTGTCCAGATTTTTCATCAGGACTATCAAATGTAGTGGTACCTCCTTGTCCTTAGGTGCATTCCATAGCTTAGCGTGATCTATGCAGTCAAAGGTTTTGCTATAATCTATAAAACACATGCTGATTTTCTTTTGGAATTCGTATGTGCTTAGAACCAGTGAAAAACACCTGCCTATTGAATCAACTTCCTAAGCTGTCAAAACTTCAGACAAGCCAGCATTTAAGTTTAAAAAAGGATATGTGAATTAAGAAAACCCTCTGACAAAGAAGATTCTGTAGTTTTCTGTGGGTTTTCTGGGCTATGTGGCTGCATTCTCAAAGAATTTATTCCTGATGTTTCATTTGCATCTGTGTCTGGCATCTTCAGAGGGTGGTGGCATGGAAGAATGTGGGTCTCGTATATACTTGTATGACTCTTGGTTGGGAGGAAGTAATTTACATGTTAATCTTTGTGTTTGTCATTACTTCCTCCCAACCAAAGATCACACAAATATATATAGCCTACATATGTTGCCACACTTTGTAGATGCCAGCTTCAGATGCAGGCAAAACATCTGGAATACATTCTTCCAGAACGTGGCCAAATAGCCCAGAAAACCCAGAGAAAACTATGGATGCCAGCCATGAAAGCCTTCAACTTCACAAAGAAGATTATCTTTAGAAATTCTTTTATGTCTATTCAGCTCCCCTTTTGTGCAACTGGGGTTCTTTTAGCAGCTTCAGCACTGGGAGAAAAGTGAAGGAGAGATGGAGAAACACAGGGCCTTATCAGACATCAGAAATTGGAAATATAATCCAATGGCAATCCGAACGCAATCGTGGGGTTTCATGTTATTGTGAATTAAAGTATCTCACGCAATTTCGGGCAAAAGGGAAGTCATTCCGAACACAATCATGGGTTTTATGTTATTGCGAATTAAAGCATCTCACGCAATTTCGGGCAATGAGGGGTCATTTTCAGGTAATGGGAAGTCATTCTGAACACATTCTGAATGCAATAGGAATTCATGTGAATTTGCTAAACTAGCGAATTCATGTGAATTCGAATTGGCTCCAATTGGCTCCATTCGCAATAAAGAAATTCCTCCCGTCTGATAAACTCCACAGACTTTTTGTACCAGTTTGCAGCAGTGTGTCTGCAGGAAACAATGCAATAAATCAAGCTGGGAAAGAATGGGATTACCTACAAGAGGCAGGTAAACAACAGCTGCCTCCAGAATTCTTACCTGAGCCTGCATGAACAGCAAAAGAGAGAAAAGGAGTTCACAGATTAGCCTTTCTCACCACTTGCCCCCAGCATGTTAAATATGCATAGTATTGGCCAGAAAAATGAAGGCTGATGAAAGCAAAAGTCATTCCTGGATACATTTTAGGAAAAGAAGTTTTAAATATTGTTATTTACCTATGCATGACTTCCCTGACATGATTGTTTCATTTCACATGTGTATATTCTTTGTTTTGGATAAAAGGTTTGCTGAAACATATTGAACTGCTCTTCTGTTTTGTGATGCAGTGACCTATCCTTTTCATTCTATGTTATTTTTGCCTCTGGTACCAAATTTTTTGTTAAAGATGTAATGTCTAGGAACAATTTACTTTGTTAACTGAGGTACATTATACAGTGAACTCTTTGTATCAGCAGGCTGTGATCCATGGATTTCACTGCCCGCACATTGCCATGCCCCATATTATTAAATGACAGCATATGCATACAGGTGCGCTGATGCATCTATACGCATGTTGCCATCAATGAATAATAAGGGGCACAATAGTCTGGGGTTTTTTGCCATGTGTAGTAGGTCCCAGAACCAAATCCCCATGGGTGGGAAGGGTCCACTGTTTTTTTTTTTTAAACACACACTGCCCCTTAGTTTTTGGCTAATATTATATCTTTTGTCCTCCAAACTGGGTGAGGATGGGGTTGTAATCATCCATTTGTTGCTATTACAACATAGTTCTATCTTCTTCAACTTGCTGCCCTGACTTAACTTCTGATTAACCTTGCATAGGATTGGCCTGAGGATCTCCCCTTTCTGTAATTTATTTTAAAAGTTACTGGTGAAACACTGACAGCATCAAAGGAATCTGGTAGAGGACTTGGCAGAAGCATTTCCCTTGAATTCTTTCTGCAGTGCCTTTTCCAGGTTGCTACTTCCAGTTTTCCCTCCTGTTTCCTCTGACTCTGTAACTTTGTAAATAAACCAATTTTCACAGACACCATAGGCTGTGCTGCTTCTTGCACAGGATCCTCTAAAGGCTGCCCTGCTTGGAATTGGGGGTGGGGGAAGATGTCAGGTCCAATAAAAGATAACATTCCTCTAATCCTCTTGGATCAACAGAGCAATTACATCCTCTCCTCTTCTGATTGAGACAGGCAGCACTGCAAGCCATGTAGGATCCAACATGATAATAAGCTAATGCCCTGAGACGTAGGCTTCCCACCTTTGTTATGACAGAGCTCCTCTTCCTTTAAGAGCTGCATAACAGGCCAAAATTCAGCTAGTGGAACTTTCAGATTTTTTCACCTTTTGTTTGGAGGGAAACTGAATCTAGAATAGCAGCTGCTCAAGAAAGCTTTCAGCAGAAGTTAGAGGTCCCAACAAGAGGTTATACACATGTGTTTTAAGAATGGTTCAGCAAAAGTGGATTACACAGTACCAGAGTAGCTACCATCATTACAACTACAATCACTTTATTCTTGATTTAAGACCAGCAGTATTTCCACCTGATCATAAGAAAGGAAGACAAATGCTAAGCACAAAATGTATGTCAATTAACTTTAGTGATGCTCAATTAATGCCAATGCATTTTGAAAATCCATGGTGATGGTTGTTGTTGTGTGCCTTCAAGTTGTTTCTGACTTACAGCAAACCTAAATCATGGTGTTTTGGGGGGAGTTTCTTCAGAGGGGATTTGTCATTGCCCTCCTCCAAGGCTGGGTGACTTGCTGAGGATCACCCAGTGTGTTTCATGGCTGGGTGGGAATTCAAACCTTGTTCTCCAGAGACAAGGTCCAACACTCATACCACTACACCACACTGGTAGTTACTAAGATGTTAATATTGCTGATAAATATACTGCAAAGACTGATAGTTTGTTGCTATTGTTATGTCCTTTCAAGTTGACTCTGACTTATGGCAAAAAGCAGAATGATCAAATAAGCAAATATAGGGTTTGCTTGGCAAGATTTATTCAGAGGAGGTTTGCCACTTTCTTCCCCCCAAAGCCGAGAGAGAGAAACTTGCCCAGTGTCACCCAGTGGGTTTCCATGGCTGAGCAGGGATTTGAACTCTGGTGATCTCCCAGAGTTCCTAATTCAACACTCAAAGACTGAAGTGTATCCATTAAGTATTGATACCAGACTCCCCCAGCCTGGTACCCTCAAGGCTATATGGGGATGATTTATAGTAGTAATCTGACATATCTGGAAGGTATCAGGCTAGAGAATACTGATTTTTACTGTTAGGAGGAAGGTGGTCATTTCACTTGCAGCTGTAAAAAAAGGGTAGCCCTAAATCAGTACAAAAGATAACTGCTTCACACAAAAAGGACACAAATCTTTAATGCTAATTTATATATAGATTCAAATTTGAATATTTATATACAAATACAATACATCTCACTGTAGCGAAGAAGACAGTGAGCAGGTGATCTGCATCCCTGCTAGGTGTTCTGTCCTTGTGCTAATTGTTGATTAGCAACTTCAGCACAGAATCTCTGGCTTCTTTTATCTCCCACATCTTCCTTCTTTGTCTTTAAACCTGTCTTTGACTGGACAGCCCTTCAAACAAAGGATGACTTCAAACAGAGGCCTATCCTCTGACAAGTCTTTGAATAGAGGACTGATTAAAGTAGAACACTTGGCCATCTTTGCTTTCAGTCCCTTTCCTCCTTGACAGAGACTGTCATCCATGAATTGGTACCTTTAGACCTCATTACCAGTCACATAATGTGGGATTGTCTTTGAAGACTGCTTAGAAACTTCAATTAGTCAAGAATATAGCTGCTAGGCTGCTAACTACAACCAGCCCTAGGGATCATATCCTGCCGATTTTTCTAGGGTTGGGTACATTTTTAAAAACAATTCAAAGTGCTGCTACTTATCTTTTAAGCCAAAATGGTTTGAGAACACTCTGTATAAAAGATTGTTTTCCCACATGTGCACTAAGATCGTCGTTGGAACTCATTCTCTGTACTACCCTCCAAAGTTAGGTGAAACCACTGACAGTGGAGATTACCACACAAGGGTGTTTTTGTACTGTAAACACACAATTTCTTTGATGTGATTACAATGGTAGCAAGTATGCTATTAATGCACTTATTTCTGCATTACCTTTCAATGGCACAACAGTCCTTGTTTTGTTACATATGTCTCCAGTCTCTATTTTCTGCACAATGCAGATAATGCCAGCTTCCACTCCCTTTTCTTCCTGGTTTGTGTTTGCATTTTATTTTTTTTAGCACACCCCCTCCCAAATCTCATAATGATGTAATTAGACCTGTAATTGCAAGATTCTTTGGGCAACTCCTTTCTAGTGCAGATATATGCCATTGATATGTGAGGATGTCAATTCAAATTCAAAATCCTTTGTGTATGGAAATGTGTGTACAGATAGTGTTGAAATGGGAGTCCTACACTCATCTATTCTCCCCACCTACAGGCTAGTTTCCAAAGCAAAACTGCTTGTCACTTCATTTCCTTATATAATGGCTAGTTCCCAATGCCTTTGTTCGCTAATGACCATAGTTAAAACTGGACTTGCTATTTCATTTCCATACACACAGGATTTTGAATTTGAATTCACATTCTCACACACCAATGACATATATATGTCTGTTCCTGATTTCCACTCCATTAAATGCCTCTGAGGAAGTAGACTGAAGTCAACGAAACCTCAGGCTGCCAACTTCTTTCTTTCAGTCAGTCTCAAAGGTGCTACAAGATCTCTCTATGTACTGATTCTATAGACTAACATGGTGATATCTTTGAATCATCTCTGTTGTTGTTTCATTTTGGAATCCACTTATTGCAATCCATATTCTATTATGTACCTTGTATCTGGACTATGACAATTACCAGAAATATATACATAAATAAGTATATTAACACCTCACCAAATTGAGCAACTCCCCCCCCCCCACCTCTAAACTGGAAGTTTAGGGAAGTAACAGAATCAGGGACAAGGGTTCATGCCATGCCAACCCATACCACATCAGCCTCACAATAACACTATGGTAGTGCTAGAAGAATCTTCACATGAGCAATCACATGAATGTAGTGATATTGGAGGTTATTGATGGGTGTCTCTTGTTAATGCAAAATTACGTGAAAATAATGTTATGACTATGGATCAGCAATGGATGAATGTGAAAAGGAAAGGAATCGCACACTGTAATTCATCTTCAATTCCATCACTGGCACCTCATGTGTTAACCTTCAGTGTCTTTTCTGTTATGACACCCCTTCTCTGGAGCATTGTTCACAGAAATGATCACTTGGCTACTTACTGCCTGCCTTTTATGTGTTTATTTTTTCCAACAAGCACCTTTAAATTCAGTTCTGGATTACTAAAAGGGGGAGGAGAGGAAGAGGAGGAGGAGGAGGAGGAGGAGGAGGAGGTGGTCTCACTGCAACTGCCAGAGAAATGATGGATTTAGCCTCTGAGAAAGGGTTTTAAAAAATTGCTCATATGGCTATTCATTACTTTAACTTGTTTACTGATATATGTTGTCCTGGGATTTCTTTACTGAAGGGTGATATATATCTTTTTGTCTGTCTGTTTATCAAATAACAAACTGTAGGGGTGAAATCTGGAGAAATATAGGCACTCTATGAAGCTACAATTCCAAGTTTTCACATTTTCTTGCATCATGACATATGGTGATTCAAAGCTTACAGAACTGTTTAATTAGGAAAGGGATATCCTTTTGGCTGTTTATCTTAATGCAGTATGTTTGTTGCATAGCTTTCTTATTAAGCAGCTGGTACTGAGCACCATCAAAGGCAACATTTTGGCTGAGATGACTCCCCCGGCCTGCTCTGGTTGAACAACCCAAGGTTCCTGGCAAAAGGCACCTGCTCTATTACAATGCTTCTGCTAGGACTCAAAAGAACTGAAGTGTATATGCCAAATCCCTCTGTACAACCCCCACTTCACTCATTCTCACATTTGGATACACCAAATGCAAAAACACATACAGACAAATATCACCTTTTCTAATTACTGCTCCTGGGCTTGTGATCTGTCTCTCACATTGCTGGCTGCCACAAGAAGGTGGTGATCTGAAACACTGATGTATATTGAAAGGGTGCCACCCGGTCTGCATACTGCTGCTGTTACCTCTGTTCATTAAGGAGCTGTAGTTCTCTCAGATTAGCAGTAGATGCTGCTGCATGCCTGCTGTCATATTGTGACAAGGATGAAGGTCTATAGACTCTTAGCCATGGCTTCTGTAGAGTGAAAGAAAGTACACTTTCAAATTATCCCCCTTTAAAGAACCAGATTCTGGGGCCTTCGGAAGGTCATTGCTTTTTGGCTAGCAATTGAACTATTATTTACTTCCCAAGCCTATAAAGTTTATCATTCTAGTATTACTAGATTTGCCATCTGTTCATGATATTTATGGATTATATGTATCATAGGAGTTAACTAAGTAGAAAGCTTCTTAAAAACGGATTTGTCTTTTTTTTAATTGACAAGAGTTCTTTCTCACTGAAAATCAAATCATACTGAATAATGGTAAATGCTGCAGGGACGTGAAGTCAAAGATCACAAACTCCTCAAAAATGATGTAACCAAAGATTATGAATATGCTGACAAACTTTTTTATATCCGTCTGTTCTCAATTAATGTCACACATTCTCCATTACTGTCAATTATGTTAATTTAATGCACAATTCTCAGGTAATGGCCAGAATCTTATTGGTTTATCCCAATTAGGGTAGACCCATTAAATCAATTCTTGAATGGTAAGTCACACATAGATAAATCCCATTGATTTAATTGATCTACTCTGTTTGGAATAACAGTGTGATTCAGGTCAATATGTAATAACTGACGTAATTATCAATGTGTCTGGACCCATTATTACTCTGTTATTGCATTAAGCCCTTTCTATGATTCTATGATTCTATGACATCCTATGGTTAGCTTCCTATTAGTGATATATGAAAGCATATGTTACACTGCACAAGTGGAGTGATTATATATATAATATATGCATGCACATGGCCATATCCTGCTGAAAGTGGCATAAATGGAGTTGCATATTGGGATTGTTGTGCATGCAGCAGTACACAGAGAAGTTTGAGAACATTGTGCATTGCAATTAAATAACAAGTTATCAGTCATGCACATTGACCATTGTGCTACATTGGTATTCAGTATAGGGTTATATAATGTATATCCACCAGTAGATATCTACACTATTCTAGAGACGTAGGATCTTGGGCTATATGTATGCTCTGTCCACAAAGTGCTACATTAAAAATGGTGAACACTAGTGTGAACAGTGTGGGAAAGCAATGAGCATAGAATCATAGAATCATAGAGTTGGAAGAGATCATAAGGACCATCCAGTCCAACCCTCTGCCATGCAGGAACTCCCAATCAAAGTATCCCCGACAGATGGCCATCCAGCCTCTGTTTAAAGACCTCCAAGGAGGGATGCTCCACTACACTCTGAGGGAGTGTGTTCCACTGTTGAACAGTCCTTATTGTCAGGAAGTTCCTCCTAACGTTGAGGTGGAATCTCTTTTCCTGCAGTTTGCATCTATTGTTCTGTGTTTTAGTCTTTGGAGCAGCAGAACACAAGCTTGCTCCTTCCTCAATATGACATCCCTTCAAATATTTAAACAGGGCTATCATATCACATCTTAACCGTCTCTTCTCCAGGCTAAAGATACCCAGCACCCTATGTCGCTCCTCATAGGGCACAGTTTCCAGACCCTTCACCATTTTAGTCACCCTCCTTTGGACACGCTCCAGTTTCTCGACATCCTTTTTGAATTGTGGTGCCCAGAATTGGACACAATATTCCAGGTGAGGCCTGACCAAAGCAGAATAGAGTGGCGCTATTACTTCCCTTGATCTAGACACTATACAGTGGGCCCTTGTTATCCGCTGGAGTTTGGTTCCAGCATCCTCTATGGATAACAAAATCCATGTATGCTCAAGTCCCATTAAATATAATGACACAACAAAATGGTGTCCCATATATAAAATGGAAAATCAAGGTTTGCTATTTGGAATTTATACTTTTTAGGAATATTTTCAAGCAGTGCATGTCAAATCCGTAGATAAAAAATCCACGGATAAGGAGTGTCCCATCATTCAGCTTGATTGTATCCTAGGTCATATTACAGTGGGCATTTAGTGTCCTGTGGGGTTTGGTTCCAGGACCCCTGTGGATACTAATTTCTGTGTATGCTCAAGTCCCATTACATACAGTGGGGTAGTAAAATGGCATCCCTTATATAAAATGGCAAAATCAAGATTTGCTTTTTGGATTTCAAACTGGATGGTTGAATGCATGGATGCAGAATCTGTGGATATGGAAGGCCAACTGTAGTGTGTGTGTATGTGTGTGTGAGTGAAAGAGAGAGTCCTCCATACTCCCTTTCTCCGCACTATGTATAATTTTCAACATTTCTATCATAGAATCATAGAGTTGGAAGAGACCACAAGGGCCATCTAGTCTATCATTAGAGGTGGTGCTAAATATTTTACTGCCTAAGGCATATTGATGAAGGGGTACCTCAGATACCCAAATCCAGCCAAGTATAATATCCCCTGCCAGCCAAGTTACTTAAATGTATAAAGCAAATAAATAAATATCCCATAAGTAATTTCTACCAGTAAAAGTACAACAATAAATTCGATAACTTGTTGCTCTATCATGATATCTAAAATCTGCATCCTGAAGCAGTTGCCTCATTTTGCCAAACATTTGGGTGAGGCCCACTTGTGCCCCCTCCCCAGTTTAAAGCCTTAAACATTGTAATCTTTTCTCATAGGGAAGCTGACCTGCCCTCTGACTGTTTGGAGTTTTTTGCACCCACAATATCTGTCTGCCAGTAAAGAAATAAAGCCCACAACCATTCTGTCTTATCTTGGCTGTTTCATCTGCCTAAAATAATGGTGTGAGAAATAAGTAACTGTGTAAAAGCATATAGATGAGTATAATTTATTTGTGTTCACAACAGAAACTGCTTAAAAACACATGGTATACAACATTATTTGAAAGTTGTAAGGAATATATTTTGAGCATGTTTAAAGTCTCCTGAGTACCTGTCTCTTTAGATCATGTGACTTCAGCACCAATATGAATACAAATAGACCAATAATCAGAGCTGTATGTACTCTAAACCAAGAAGAGGAAAAAATGGAGTTTGTGAATATGCAATTCAAGTTTTGTCATTAGAAAAAAGTGTGGTCGAGATCTTAGATCAGCTCCTTAGTTAAGTATAAGCACATGCAGCTGCTGTGTGTGGCAGAGGTCTGTTCTTCTGTCAGTTGGAGTGCAACATACTGATGTTTTCTCCCACTTCCTGCCTTGAGCTCTAGTGTGACAATAAGAAGCAGGATGCCTGTCTCAGTTCCTCCTCACACTGGAGACTGCTGGCAGAAGGATGTGTGAGGAAATGTCAGTATTCTGGGTCTTGATCAATAGGAGAACAGACCTCCTTCGCTCACAGTGGATGCTGCCCAATAAAGCAGGATTGGGTAAAGAGGGGGAAAAGCTATGTAAGCATAGCACAGTGGTTTGAGTGTTGAACTATGAATCTAGAGACCTGGCTTCAAATCGGTGACCTTGGACAAATCCCATTCTCTCAGCCTCAGAGCATGTAAATGGCAAAGGCAAAAACCCCTCTGGAGAAACTTGTCAAGAAAACCCCATGATAGGTTCATTTTAGGGTTACCATAAGCTGGAAACAACTTTAAAGAACAAGAAGTCATCAAAGGTCTGACTGCTGAAAGTTCTATTGATCTACTGGCTAAGATGAAAGGTTTCATAAAAGCAACATGTTTTATGTTTTGATTCATAGCACAAGGTCTATAAACTAGTTCTTTTAATAGTAGAAAATAGAGATTCCTAGGAATTCTGTGAGAATGTTGAATTCTATGACATGTATTCTCATATTTTCTTTTTTTTTTTTCCTGTGAGAAGCATAGAGCACACACATTTAATGGTTATTCAGACAGTGAAAATAATCCAAGTAGTATCTGGGTTGAATCTTTGTTGTTCATATGTATTTTGAATAAATCCAATTAATTTTGGGGGGACGGGGGAGAGCCTGCCAAAATTCCCCACTTGGGATAATAGATGTCAGATTTTTTTCCTGGGTTTTTCTAAAAGGTTTTGATTCTTGGCTGTGTGACAACCCAATGTGAATAGACCCAGGATAAACCAGGATGAAACTCTGCATGCTTTGAATGTGTTTCAAATACGTTTGCATCATCGACTCCATCTTTATCTGAGCAACACATGTGAGCAACTGAACTCGCAGAGATGCACATAGATGCAGTTCCATAGAGGGAACAACAAACCTGGAATGCGTGAGTGAGATTATTCACATAGTCATGCTAAAAACAACAACATGCTAATGACCTCTTAGTCAATTATGCTGGCATCTAGTAAACAAGCCTTTGACAGAGGGTGTCAGAGTTAACAAGTTAAGAAAACAGGTAAGAAGAAAATAAATTCATTTGAGATGTAGTGCTGGAGAAGTGGTGGGCAGCTGGAGAAGACTGCTGAGGATAGTGGACAGCTAAAACAAACCAACGAACAAACAGGTTCTAGATCGAATCAAGAATGAAATCTACCTAGAAGCCAGGATGATTAACCTCAGGCTGTTGTATTTGGCCACATCATGTGAAGGTATGATTCATTAAAAATACAATAATGCTAGAAAAGGTGGAGGGAAATAGAAAGGGAGGAAGATCACATGCCAGGTGGATGGACTCTATTAAGGAGGTCATGGGTATGAATCTGCAGGAAACAAGCAGAGTAGTGGAGGATAGGGAGTCCTGGAGATGTCTGATCCATACGGTCGCCATGAGTGAGATAGCTTTAAAGGTGGTTAACATCAACAACAAAAATTAGAGTTAAAAAGTGATGGGCCAATGATAATTTCTCTGCTTCTGTTGTGGTGTTGCTATTGCCTGCATACCCCCTGAGGTAGGTTCTTTATTATGTGAATCGGTGCTCATCCAATTGTTGCTGTTGCTTGGCTGTGGCTCTGATCAGGTTACGTATCCTTTCCTGTGCAGGCAACCCAAACAGAAAACAAAAGCTATCAAAGGGGCATATCAAAGTAGGCAGGATGAATGCACAGCTGTCTAGTCTGTCCCTCAAAGACTTTCTTTTTAAAGAATCCCCACAAACCACCACTTCAGAAGGCTGGCTTTTAAGAAAAAGGAGACATTGTAGAAAGATAGATAGTGTAGTCAGATCGATAAATACTGTCAACAGAATGAGAGAGAGAGAGAGGGAGGGAGAAGGAGAGCGAGATAGATGGAAAGATGGATAAAACGAGACGTTTCAGATGTTGTATATTCCTGTTGTGTCTGTAAGGAACACATGCAACAATCTCTTCAGAAAAGCAAATGCTCATTCAGTTCCTTTCTTCACAAGTTGCTTTGTTCTGGTGGGAGCTAGTGTTTGTGTTCTGATCTAGACTGAAGAGCCATTTCAGTTGGAAATAATCATGCCTTGCCAACTGTTGACAAGCCACAGTGTATAACCTTTCCTTCAAAATCAGGGCTGGCCTAAGACATATGTTTCTTCAAAACCTAGCTTCAAAGAGCTTTAAAAGTTTCAAAGGGCTCCCTAAAAAGCCTGCAACAACATTGAAAAGTTTCTGCCTCATACTGAAATGAATATGGGTGACAGGTGTCACAGAATGGTGGAACCAAATGGAATCTCTGCCTAAGATCTGCCCTCATATCACTTGTTTATATATTCAAGACATAATGGGAACTTGAGTTCTGACGGGCATGCCTGAAGATACACATTAGTTTCTAAGGAAAAATGTCATGGCAGACAAGCAAATGAAGAAACATTGGTTAATGTGAGCAGCTAAGTGGCTTAACCGGAGCAGTCATGTAGCTCATATCTAATGCTAGCCAAGGTCTCCTTGCAAAAGCTTGAATTTGACCTACTCAATACCTCTTGTTTTTGATTTATGTATAGCTTGCCTCTCCCAAAGGGCTCAAGAAAGAGACATGGGACAGAGTTTCAAGTCTCTTTCCTTCAGAGACTCTTTTAAAATGTAAAACAATTTTGGAAGGCTGAATTCGAGTATGGAAGGGTAGTTAGGGAATGCTTAGCCTTCTTGTATTTGTTTGTGAACTGTGCATGTGAGTGTATGGGCAGCTGCAGGGAAAAAGATGTAAGTATCTCTCTCTTTTTTCCATGGGAGCAAAGCAATGAAAGTAAATTTTTTTAAATGGACAAAGGGCAAAAGTTAAGCTGGTACTTTTCTGGTCCTAGCCATAACCTTTCATGCTACTTTCTAATGGGAGAGGAAGGTATGTGTCACACCTAATTTAGTCCTAAAATAGAAAAATTATCCCATACTATAAATCAAGGATGTCATTTGAATAGAAGGGGCAAAATAGATTCAATATTAAATCCGAGAAAAAATAATTTCTATTCTGGATCTCCCCCCCCCCCCCTTATGTAAAGCCTTGTTGAGAGGCCAGCACGGTGTAGTAGTTGGATTGTTGAACTGTGACTGTGGGGATCAGGGTTTAAATCCCCACTGAACCCCTAGGACCCCTAAAAAAGCAGCCCACTTCAGATCCTGCTGTTCCTGAAGGAAAGTCAAAGAATGAAGGAGGAGGGTGGCATACATGAGGAAACTGGAGGAGGGAAGGCCAGCTTGCAAGATCTTGTTCCCACTTTGATTCTGCATGCATTCTTTAGAATGCATGTGTAGGACTATAACAATGTAGTCAACAGAAGTCAAATAATAACACTTCAAGTGCACATCTTGAATTCAGTGCATTTTTTTTCTAGCAGGAAATCAGCAACTTGCTGCCAAAGGAAGGATTCAGCCCTTGGAAAGAGATCAGTTTAGACTTCACTTCACTAGGTGCAGAGGAAGGATTGAGAAAGACAGCAGAAAGTGGAAGAAAGAGAAAGAAGGTGTGGGGGATAGTGATGGAAACAAAGGCTGCATCTGCTCTGCACAGACAATGCAGTTTGATGCCACTTCAACTGCCAAGTCTCATTGCTATGGAATTTTGGGATTTGTAGTCTTGTGAAATATTTAGTCTTCTCTGTCAGAGAGCTCTGGTGCCACAGCAAACTACAGATCCCAGGATTCCATAGCATTAAACCATGACAGTTAAAGTTGTGTCAAATTGCATTATTTCTGCAGTTCAGATGCAACCCAAGAAAGAAAAGGAAAGAGTTCAACTATGGAGTTTATCATACGAAGGAAAATTGGAAATTTAAACGGGGTTTACCCATTGAAAATTGTGCAATTCCAATTAAATCGCAAATAAAATTTTCACACACAGCAGTCATTATCATGGGAATAACCAGGGAATAACCAGGCAATAAACAGCAACAAATCATTCATGGGATTTTCCTGTAAATGATTTCTTGCTGTTTATTGCCTGGTTATTCCTGGGTTAATGGTGTTTTAATTGCTTTTGATCATGACATCATATGAAAAACTTTATCGCAATTGTTTGTTTTTGTGGGATATTCCCAGGATAATGGTACTTTATTCCTGACGTCGTGTGAATAATCTTAAAATCTTAATTGTGAATGCACAATTTGCACAGGATAAACCCCATTTACACTTCCAATTGTCCCAGTGTGATAAACTCTAGTGTTTGGCTCTAGCACTGTCCTTTGTTGTTTCAATCCCATTTATCACTACGTGGTGCCCCAGTAGATTACTTTCTAGAGCAGTGGTGGGAAACTATTTGAGTTAGCGGGTTATTGGCCCCTCAGAGGAATTTGGGATATGCCCTCTCCTTCACCTCTATCCGTCCCTCAAAAATTAATTTCTGACCCCAAATACCTCTATCCAATGGACCAACTTTCTTCATCTTGTTCTAGGGCAGTGATACACAAATCTTTCTGGGCTACTACTCCTTTTCCTTTTGGGTGACAACCAGTGCCTCCCAACCTCTATCTTGATATTAGGTCTACTGTTCTACTGCAAATTACAACCAATCTCAGTCACTGCTCTGTTTGTGTCTAGTCACCTTGGGAGCAGCAACTGAACAGCTGTTTGAGTAGCGACTGAGCAGGTGATTCCCCTTGTCTTTCTTCTGCACCTATACTTTGACTGACCCCCCCCCCCCGCAGCCCCCTGTTCTTTCACTAGCTCCCTGGATATTTCCCCTGTCCTGGGGGGGGGGGGGTAGGCGTGTAGGCTATACTGTCCACTTTGGGAATCACTGCTCTAGGACATGTGGTGGTTGGCAGAGGAAAAAATATTTGCTTTGGGTGTGAGGAAAACACCATTTTTGCAGAAAAGAAAAAAGTTGGGATGTCAGTTGGGATATCAGAAACAAAGAGCAAATTTACCTTTTTTAAAAAAGGTCTTTCTTCCTCATGTCCAAACAGAAAGAGTTTGCATTGTAGATGAAACTTTGGTACTTGAACTTTTCAGTGCCATCTCCAATGATGGGTAACAGTTAACAGCTGCAGCGCACGCCTTCTCTCACTGTTCAGTGATGTGTGCCTGGGGAAAACACATATTCACAAAACCTCACACTTTGTTTGGCTTTGCAGGACCACAGTTGCCCACACACATATAGGCAGATGTCACAGCTTGGTAGTGATTTTGTCGGAAGGACTGATAGGATAATCAGGCTCTGTATGCAGATAATGGGCAAGCAAGGCTTGAAGACTGGCATACTGCAGGCTGTCATCTGTCTGTTTAGAGACAAGCTTGTGATAAGCCTGTTCACCTCAGCACCATGGTGCCTTGTGCTCCCAGGAAAAGATAACGTGTCTGTTTGACAGGCATGAGGTGCCAGCTGAAATGTTGCAGGTGGGTGAATAGCGCCTGCATGCTATTTACCCAGCAGTGGCTTCTCGACACTACAGATGCCTCTGGCTGATAGTGGATCAGTTTTGTTCATCTCCCCATAGAGCTGTCCTTTCAGTGATCGCCCTCCATACAAAGGGAGGCTGCCTTTGCCTGTGCACTTGAACTGGCCTGGCCTTTAAACAGCACAATTGGCTCTTTCAGTCATTTCAACTGTCTTTTTTCCCCACTCAAAATACTGAAAAGAGCTGATAGAGCAGCATGTCCTTGTGGCATCCTCAGCTTCAAGAAAAGAAGCTGGGGAAGATGAACATGGAATTTTTAAAAAGAGTATATATGTGTGTGTGTGTGTGTGTGTGTGTGTGTATTCACTGAATTGGAAGAGACCACAAGGGCAATCTAGTCCCATCCCTTGTCATGCAGGAATACACAGCTGAAGCACACCTGGAAGACGCCCATTTAGCTTCTGTTCAAAGACCAATGGAGAGCCTCTCTCTCTCTTTCTCTCTCTCTCTCTCACTCACACACACACACATACACACACTGTATTGAGAGAGAGAGGAAGATGAGACCCAGTGTGGTGTAATGATTTGAGTGCTGGAGTAGGACTCTGGGAGACTATAGTTCAGACTAAAGTTGAAGTTTGGAACAATGGGGATGAAACACACACACACACACACAAGTTGCATCTGTACTGCAGAAATAATGCAATTAGACACCACTTTAACTGTTATGACTCAGTGCTATGGAATCCTGGAGTAGAAACCAGCAAAAGTGGGAGAAACCAAAATGGCAGATTCCATAACATGGCCCTTTTGGAACAGCTGTGCCTGCTGAATTTGGCTGGTACAAATGGGGGAGAATGTAATTTCAGTTTGTTTTTGAAGAGTTTACCAAGATTCACAAATTTGTGTCTGGTTGCAAAGAACTTAAGAACACAAGAAGCCTTGTTATACTGAAGCTTATCACACTAGAGGGCAAACAGGATTTAAACAGGAATTAAACAGGAATTAAACAGGAAATGCCCTATGTTAAACATAAGGCAACAGGAAATGCCCTATGTTAAACATAAGGCATTTCCTGTTTAATTCCTGTTTAAATCCTGTTTGCCCTCTAGTGTGATAAACGTGACTGAGCCACACCATTGGCCCATCAGCTCAGTGTTAGGAGCAGCAGCTCTTCAGAATTTCAGACAGGATGTTATCCTAGTTCTATGTGAGATCCCTAGATTATCTTGGTGGTCTTCTGTCTAAATGGTAACCAGGCCTGGGCTAACCTAATATCTGAAATCAAACAGTTTTGGATGGGTTCATGGTGCTCCTGAGGCTTAAGAGGGAAAAGGGGAAAAGTGAAACTTACTGATTACCCCATTCTTAATTGCAGATAACTAGTACCTTGTTGGGTGCTTAGCTCTGTAAGCTAATAAAGAATTTGCCATGGAGAGCTCTCAATGGACAATTTTTTCACCCTGTAGCAAGCAGTACAAATTTCAAACCCCACCTAATGCAAATAGGCTAGCTTGGCCACCAGAAGATGATTTCCCCCCTGCAATATGAAATGAGGGCATAACTTGAAGAAGAAAATAAAATCTCTGGAGTATTCTTCAAATATCAGTACTGTATGTTCAAAATAGTGGTGATGAAGAATGAAGATGTGTCTGTTAGTGACATATTCTGTCCCATTAGTTCACCTGTCATGCCCACGTCATAATATAAGGAAAACATTTAAAAATCATACATTCTTACCAATGGCATTTAGCAATCTGAGTGCTGGAAGTTGGTGACTACCCTATTGCTAGAGCCACCATTATTTCCACAGAGCTGTACACTTTCCAGTACAGGTTGCATCTCCCTTATCTGGAATTTTGTAATATTCTAAAATGCAAAATTGTCCACATGTGTGGTTGAAATAGCAACATCTTTGCTTTTTGGGGATTCAATGTACACTAACTTTGTTCCATGCACAAAAGTATTTAGAATATTGTGTATAAAATTACAGTGGCCCCTTTGTATACATGGGGGATCCATTCTGGACCCCCCCTGCAGATGGCAAAAAATGCAGGACCTCAAGTCCTGTTTGTTTCAATGGCTGCATGTTCCTATGTGCGGTGTGGTGTGGCACGTGCAACAAAGGTGCACACACCATTCTAACATCCTGGGCTTGCCATCCGTGTAAGCTTAAAGCTGTGGATGGCAAGCCTGCATACGGGGCGGGCGCACTGTACCTTCAGGCTACGTGTATAATGTATAACATAAATTAATTTCATGCTTAGACTTGGGCTTTATCCCATCTCCAAGACATCTCATTATGCATATGCAAATATTCCAAAATCTGAAAAACTCTGAAACCCAAAATACTTCTGTCCTCAAGCTTTTTGGATAACGGAGACTCAACTTGTATAGAGAAAGGCATAATTTCCTACTTGCCTGCAAAAGCTGCAGAGAGCATGAGAATCTTAAAATGTATGAAATCTTTATTAATACCTCAAGATGATGCAAATAGTCTGGGAGTTCCCTGTGAGAAATTAAAATGTTTTTTCTAGTTACATGTGAAGATGATCATCCTTCCCCTTTATCATAAACTGGCCTTTCTCTTTATCTAGATCTCTGCTCCATGACAAAGGAGCTGTACAGACCGCCTTGAAAGGGCGGTCTGCTGCCACCCATTTTTGCCCCACAAGGAGGCCACACCAATCAAATGGCATGGCCTCTGGGAGGAATGAAAAGAACCCACTTCCAGCGGGTTCTTTCTGGGACACACTCTGTGTGCCATTTGTGCCCTCTGATGATGTACATGCAGTGCCTCCACCGTTTGCACACTGCGCTGCGCATATGTCATCATGGCGGCCCTCCTGTGGACAGGAGCGAGCCATGATCCCACTGCTGAAGCGTGGGAGGGCTCAGGAGTATGGAAATACTCCATTCTCCCAAGCCCTAGAATCGCCCCCAGGATGGCACTTTTTGCCCATCTGTATTGGGCCAAAGTCTCTACCCCAACTCATTTACTTCTTTCTGCTTTCTGAAAAGTAAAATGAATAAACCTAGCTTAAGTATTTTATGATTTGCATTCAGATCACATTCCTATATGTATATTTAAAGCAACAATCTTCAAGGCACCTTGCATATTTTAAAGCTGAAGGCTAGATTTAAATCTCTTTTGTTCTGGTCTGTTAGTTCCTCTTAATTGACTTGGAAACAAACCTTTGCTTGCTTTTCCTAATTATGAGCTCACAAAGGCGTCCTCAGAAGGAGCTCTAGTTTGATCTAATAGCTCTGTTCTTTCAAAGTAATCTTCTCAGTTAACATGCAGAGAAGCTGAACTCTTGCAAAGTGTTCTTATTTTCTCTTTCTCTGTGTGTGTCTCATCTGATTTAGTTGCAGGACAGGATCACACAGGGTTGTAACAGCTCTTGTTTTGAAAGATGGGTAAGTGGGTGGTGAAGGAAAAAAAAATAACCAGGGTGGAGCTGGGGAGCAAAGCCAGAGGAAAAACTCAGAACAGAATCTAACTCTTTGGTGTTGAGCCGAGGCATAAGCTACTGGATCATGTTTGCAACTCCATAGAATCCAGTGAACCATAAATGGATCCTGTTGGGTCTTGGGTATGACTAATAGCAAGGACAAAATATGAATAATAATTTCTTTGTGGCTGGGTACATTAGCCTACCTAAATGTATGTGGTTATGTCCAAAGAGCAGCTTTTTAAACTGCTAGATGCATAGAAGGGGTGAAAATAATATTTGAAAGTATCTGAAAAATGATTGAAAACTATTTTTCTCGAGGAAACGCTGATAAGTGGAATCCTTGCAGTTTGAGAGATTCTGCAGGGGAAAAAATACAGACAGGATTTTTAATGTAAACAAAAATATATAGAAATAACATCTCTGTGTAGAAAACAGGTTTCCTGTGCAGGCATGTTTCCTGTGCAAAAAATGCAATAAAATAAATAATAAAATAATCACGTGCATTATTTTAGTTGTACAGAGTAAGTCCCAGACCATACCATAGGGCCATATTTTATATTGCCTGTTTGGTTAAGTGTGCACAACTAAGCAGTGTCCCCTGGCCCAGTCATCCCTTAACCTATACTAAGAGATGGAGACTGGGGTGCAAGGTGATGACATTTCCATCCACCTCAAGTGAGGCTGCAGTAAGGAATTGTGCCAGGGATCCTGCTTGTGACTGTTGCAGTCTAGTTGGTGGGAGCAGGGTGGAAACATCATCTCCTTGCACCATGATGACTGGTTGTGAACAGACCTCTGTTTCTCAGTGCAGTTGCCGCCAAGAAAGTAGGTTTGGGGGGGAGGGCATTTACAGTCGTGGTAATAGTGTCACAACTGTGACTATATTTGTTGTTAACTACCCTTGGGTTGACCTCACCTCATGATGATCTTGTGGATGAAACATCTCCAAGACCCCCTTTTCTCCATTGCTTAGGTCCTGCAAATTTAGACCCATGACCTCCCTAACTGAGTCTAGCCATCTAGTGGGCGGGCTTCCTTTCTTCCTTCTGCTCTCTAACTTTCCTGACATTATGGTCTTTTCCAACAAGTCATTCCTTCTAATGATGTGGCCAAAGTACAACAGCCTCAATTTGATCATCTTGGCTTCCAGGGACATTTTAGGCTTGATCATGGACCCGTTTGTTTGTCTTTGATTGTCCACAGTATCCTCAGCACTCTTCTCCAGCACCACATCTCAAATGAATTGATTTTCTTCTTATGCACTTTCTTCATTGTCCAGGTCTCACATCTGTACATGGTGATGAAGAATATGATGGCTTGCATAATTCTGACTTTAGTGCTTAGTTATATAACTTTATTCCTTAGAATCTTTTCTAGTTTTTAAATTGCTGCCCTTCCTATTTCTAGGCTTCTGATTTCTTGGCTGCAGTCTCCATTCTGATCCAAGGTATGGGAACTCTTTAACTATTTTGATTTCCTCATTGTTTAGGTTGAATATATGTAGATCCTCTGTGATCTTAGTATGCCACTATCTCGGATATAAATCAGCTAAAGGATACCAGGTATAGATTTTAAAAATATAAAATCAATCAAAAGTATTAAAAAATTAAAACATTTCAGACTACCTCCCAAATGTGGCCCTAAGTAAGAGTATGTTACAGTAATACAAATGGGATGTAATGAAGGCATATGTTAGCATAGATAGATCTGACTTCTCAAGGAATGGGCACAGCTAGGATATTTACGTCTGACGGAATGAAAGAGTGGTTAAGACCCTCAAAATCTGTTGCAAACATGAACTGAATGTCTAATTCCACCTGCTGAGCTTTTCTTCATTCCCAGACAGAAAAGCCGAGTATTATTTTATTTTATTTTAATTTTATCCTGCCTTTCTTCCAGGCTATCCAAGGCAGCTTACAAAAAATTAAAGCAAAAAATAGATTTTTTAAAAAAAAAACTATTAATGGAAAAGATAAAATACATTTGAGCAAATAAGTCTATTGAAAGCACATAGCCAGAGTAGTTTAAAATGTATTTCAAACATAATTTTAAAAAGTAAAAGCATGACACTCCCCATTAAAAGACCCTTCTGCTACATGATTTGAGTGCCAAAGTCCTGCCTAAATAAAAGGGTCTTTGCCTCAAGCAAAAAGTGATCAGAGAAGGAAGGAATTCCTCAATGTGGCAGCAGCCATCAAGAAACCCCTCTCTTCACCAAACATGTGTGTGATGGTGGTGTGTGATGGTGGCTCTTAAAAACCTGCTCATATAGTAGGGGTAGCTCCATCTGGTGCCAGACCCCTTGTATTTGATGATTATGCTTTTCACACTGTTGCACCCAGTGGAAAAAGACAGAAATCCCAGCTTCATCTAAAAAAATCACAAATATTTGTGCTAAGATGGACTAGACAGATTGCACAAAACAATAACAGTTGCTTGGGAGATTTGGTGCACTTCTCTTGTTCTTTTGGTTTCTTTCTTCTCCCTTATGTAGTAGCTGGTTCATCCTATAGTAGGTGGAAAGCTAGATAGAAATCTCTTTTCCTGTGCTCCAGTAGTTCTCTTAATTGGTTTGGGAACAACCTTTGCTAGCTTTTCTTAATTATTAACTCACAAAGGCATTATTGGAAATTGCTCAGGTATATCTGATCCAGTGTCTCAGTTCTTTCAGAGAATCCTCTTAGTTAACATGCAGAAGTGTAATGGGCTTACGGTAGTTCACAGATTAAGTTACATTCCTATCCTATGGATCCGATTACATTCCATCCCATTCCCACAAATGAGGCTAAACATACTTTATGTCCTGGGGCCTGGATATCACTTTGTATACAGTTGGTTTATATCTGCAAAAGTTCAATCAAAAATAAAGACCAGGTAGCTTTTAACACAGCAATGTCTTTGAAAAATATGACAGTTTATGATACCTGGAAGCAAATTATTTAGTTTTTCTCACTTCCCCTCCTCCCAGATCAGATATTGCTTTCCAACACAAACCCAGCTTTTGATACAATGATTTCAAGAAAAAAGAAAGGATCAGAGGAGCAACAGTTTGTAGTTTCCTATTGATTTGCAAATGATTTTCAGGGAGCCTAGTATTTGTAGTTGTGAGTCCTGGCCCAGTGAGTGATGGCAATAATTAATCCTAGGAACTCCTTTTTCAAATATTAAAGTTCATCGAAAGTTATATTTTTAATGTCGACAATGTTACTAAATATTGAATGTATTGGACATCTATGCTTTAAGATCGCTTTTCCTAGCCAGTTGCCCTTCCAATGTCCTGGATTACAACTCCAGCCACCTCATAGACAGCTGCTAGGAATGGGGATCTTTGTCAATGAGTTTCAGCTGAAAACGAAATAAGAGTTTTAGCAAGAATAAAGACTGAACGGATTTTGGAGGTGGATAAAAGACAATAAAAGATCAGTCAGTTTTGTGTTCCAGGGTGATACAATTATCACAATAAATCTATTATAAAATATCCAGGTTGTTTGAAAAACTGTATCCTCTACTATAAGCCTGACCAGGATTCTTGGGGAAGGGTTTTTTCTCAGTCCCACCACCATCACAGGTATATTTAGTGAAGACACAGCAGAGCACTTTCTTGGTGGCTACTCTCAGGTTGTTGAATTCCCTTCCATGGGAAGCTAGATTGGTTCACTCTCTGCTCTTTTTTCCCTACCAGCAGAAAATAATCTTCTTCTTCCCGGGTCTTTGGGTGTTAACTGTTACTGAAGATTTTTTAACTGGGATACATTGTATTATTATCCTCCCCCTCCCCCCACTCCTCCTCCTCTTTAAAATAATATTTTCATCAAAACAACCAAAGTAACATAATAACACACATACAAATAATACACACATACAAACAGACATTTTCTATAGCTAAAAACATACATGGAAAAATCCAAAAAGGAAAGAACAACTACCTTCCCCAATGACAACAAAAAATTTCAAACACATATTAAACACTAAACTGTACAGGGAAACAGTGACTTCCAACATACATGACTACAGTTCATTTGCACTATGCTATCTAACTCTCTTTAAGTTATTCTAAAATTGATATAATACTTATACTGGTCTTATGTTACTTGCTTATAATCTTATAATTATGTTATTTTACTGCACATACAAATCATCAGCTAAATCCTATTCTGAAAAATAGATATGTATTTTAGACACATCCTTTACTTTATATATTATTATTCTAAAAGCCCCAAACCATAATAGAACATCCCATATTTTCCATGTATTATCATCAGTTTTTAAAAGCTTTTCAAAAACTGATAAAAATGAATGCTTTAATATGATTTTAATGTTTTTGTTTAGCTGTTTTTTGTTTTTTTTGTTTTTTAAAAAATCTTTTGTATTATCCCTTGATTTAAATGTATTTTGTTTGAGCTCATATTATGAACTGCCCTGGGTTCCATATTGGGAGAAAGGAAGAATATAAAACACAAAAATAAATAAACTCTGAATCAGGATATTCAGTATAGAATACCATATCCATTAATGGTACCTGGCAAAAATGGGTGGCTAAATGTGCTTATTTGAACAATCAATGTGGCACAATGCTTTTTTTTTCATAGTATTTACATGGTTAGTAAGTATATGTGTTGAGGGGGACCTATGTCGTTTCATATAACATATGAATAATGAGATCACAGAGTTAGAAGTGCAAGGGCCATTTAGTACAACTGCCTGCTGCATACAACTCCCAAAAGATGGCCATCCAACCTATGTTTAAAGACCTAATAGAGGAGACCACCACCCACCACTGTTCAACAACGTTTACTGGTCAGAAAGTCAACAGCAGGGTTGCTAAATGATTAGTGTGTGTGTGTGTGTGTGTGTGTGTAGAGGGGAGACATTGGCCTGGCCTACTCTTGAGCCTTTGAAGCTCCTGAAGCTGGCTGTTGTATGAACACAGCAGCTGGCTTTGGGAAGATGATGGCAACTGGGATCGTTCCTCCTACCCTCTCCCAAATCTCAATGCTGTTGTGTGCACATTTGCACAGAAGTCCTGCTCTTTGGGAGGATATGGGGAGACAAGCAATCCCAGCTGCCAGGACTTTCCCGAAGCCAGCTGCTATGTGAATGTTCACATAGTGTTCAACAGCAGTGAAATTGAGAGCCTATTGATGGATTTTGGCCATCAGTGGAAAACTGCACAACAATAACGAATGAAATGCAAGGCCACAGCAGGACAGATATGATATTGTGTGATAAGTACCTTCAAAAATGATTTTTATTCTGCTAAAATTTCACTTTTTAGCTCCATGTGAGAAAGTGATGGGAAGTGGTTATCCTGCAGATGTCAATTGTGTAGTCCTCCTATCCAAAACAAGTAAGAAAACAAAGAACAATATCACACTATGCAGTTATAGTGCTGTTATAATGCTATTATTCCATTTAAACTGCTAGGGCTGCCTCCTGTAGAATCCTGAGATTTGCAGTTTATTGAAGGGCATTTATAATTCTCAACCAGATAGCTCTTAGGCCTCACTAAATTAAAAACCCCAGAATTCCAAAGGTGGCAGCTGTAACAGTTAAAGTGGAATAATAATGGTATAACAGTGTGGTGTCATATTGACAAAAGAGAAAACCTCAAACTGGCAACCTTTCTAACAAGTGGGTCTACATCACATGGGTTTTTGTGCCCTTTTCTTTGTTTGTCAGTTCATTTCTGGATTCTTCCAAATCAGTCTAAAAGAAGTGTGAATTCTTGGTATATACCTCCTCAGGTTTTTCTGGTTGTTGTCACCTCTGTGCCCATTCATTCCATTCTTTCTAGGGATTGGTTGTAGTGATTTCTTGGATCTGTACTAGGGGTCCTCATGTTTTTGTTTTTTATTTTTTTTAACTGAGGCATGGGATGCATCTATACTGGCCCTCTTAATCTAGGGGTGTTATGCTCTGGAACTGCCCTGGGTTGATATGATGTTGCCCAAACATGTCCAGATGGCCACTGGGCGACACTGCATTGTCCCCGCTTGCCTGCCCCCCTTGATGCCATTGCTGTTGTAGCCTCACTGTCCAAGCAGCTCCCTGTGAGACCGGGATTATTGTCACTTCTACGGAGGTCAGAATGGGGACATCAATGAGAGCAATGAGGAGGGGTATAACAGTCCCCTCCTTGTTGATCTCATGGGAGCTTATTGCTCAGCCTAAACAACCCTGCTTACCTCATCTGTATTGAAGCCTAAATCAGGAGGCATCTGGGTTCTACTGTAAGGATTTTTGCCACCGAAGCCGTCAGGTGAATACTGCCCGGCTGCATCCTGGGTCCAGGTGAGCACCAATGGCCTTATTTTGAAGCTGTGAGCTGATTTGGAAAAATGGCTTCCAGAACTAACCTGGACTGGGCTGCAGACAGGCTGTGCTCACCCAGCAGCTTGGGTGGCAAAATCCTTACGGTAGGACCCAGCTGCCTCCCAATTTAGGTTTCAATTCAGATGAGGTAAAACAGGTTATTTAGGCTGAGCAATAAACTCCATGGTGAGGTACCCTCTTCTGATCTCAGCAGAAGTGATGGTGGCAACTGTGGCACCAAGGCGAACAGGCCAGCAGGGCCAATGCAGTGGGTGTGTACATGCATGGACAACTGGGCCACTCTGCATCTAACCCAATCCAGCTGTCCTCATGCCCAACACACCCAAATTCACCCCAGAGTTTCCTGAAAACTCTGAAGTATATGCAAATTAACAGATTCATTGTGTGCATTGTGAGGATTCATTACACCAGATATGGTGTGAGTCTGGGGTTTTTGGCCAGTGTAGACAATCCCATGGTTGGCTGGGGCAGTCTTATGGCTAGGAGGGCAAATATTATCATCTCTGAATTTGCCTGAAAGAGAGTTAAAGAATTACAGTTTGAAGTTACCATTTCACTGATGAAGTATAGACTATAACTCCATTTTTCAAAAAGCCAGGAAGAGAAGAGAAGTGAAGGGAAGATGTTGTTTTGATATGTCTTGGAATGAATGCCTTGAAGGTGGGAGTAAAATGTTGGAGCCGGTGCCAGGAATTGTCAGGAAATATTCCAGGAGAGAAGAAACATCATTTGGATTTTAAAAATATGCATGAACTATGCTGCCATAAATACAGCAACATCCCAACACAATTGCCCTGTCTGGAGCCTCCCCCCCCCCCCCAGATCTCCAGTGCTTTTTCAAGATGTTAAACTAGGACACTTGTTTGTATCCCATATTGTAATGTGCTCCAGGTGATAAGATGAGAGTGCTGGCATTTCTGTCTTATTTTTGCATTTCCAAATAGACAAGTGGAACACAATAAGACAAAGAGGTGCCCCTATAGGACAGCAGTTCTACACCCTCTGACTATTTTGCAATACTTTCCTTGTCTCCAGATTCAAAACTGCTGTTTCCCACGTGCCACCTTGCAGCCTTACATGTCAGGCCACACCTCAGCAAGTGATCTATTTAGGGAATTGTCCATATCCATTAAGAAACACTGTATTTTCTTCTGTTTGTCATCAGGACTCACTTTAGGCAAAGCCTTAATAACAAGACCTATGCAAAGTAGCCAAACAGGTCAAACCTGTGGAAGAGAGCTCCAAGAAATGTGTTCTAGGTATTGTTTTGTGAGGAAATATTGCTTTGGAAAACACACACACACACACCTACTCCAATGCAAATATTCACAAATGCCTGCTTGCCTTCCCGCTCTCTCTCTTTATGCCTTTAGGTCACCTATTGACTTATGGCAACCCCATGATTTTCATAGTGCTTTCTCGGGCAAGGAATACTCAGAGTAGGTATTGCCAGTTCCTTCATACAAGATATAGCATACAGCACCTGGTATTCATTGGCAATTTCCCATCCAAATACTAACCAGAGCTGGCCCTGCTTAGCATTCAATCTCAGATAGGATCTGGTTCATGGTAGAATTCTTTTATATAGGGACACCCATTTTGTGAGTTGCTCAATGTATGCTCAGATCACAACCCAACAGACACTGATCTGGCATAATGTGACATATTGAAGATGGAGCAATCTTGTTTCCTGTAGCTCCAGAAACTAGGACATGGAGCAATGGAATCAAAATATGGGAAAAGAGATTCCATCTCAGCTTTAGGAAGAACCTCCTGAAAATAAGAGGTCTTTGATAGTGGGACATGCTACCTCAGAGTGTGGTAGTGTCCTTCTTTGGAGATTTTTAAACAGAGGCTGGATGGCCATCTGTCATGAGTGCTGTTATGCCCCCATTACTCCCCATAGTTATCAGCTACACATAACAATGGATGGGTTAACAACGGGCAGGGTAAATTTGCTATCCTCTACAAACTCTTGCCAACAACACCAGCCCCAAACTCCATTTTCCACCTGGCCTCCAACATGCCTCAACCAGATTTTAAACCCCTTTCCAGCCCATTGATTTCCTTGCCCCACAACTATTCTTCCCAAACCACCACTTCTCAGGAGTTTATCACACGGGAGGAATTTCTCTTAAATTTCAAACAAAAGTGGGGCCAGTTCGGAAATGAGTTAATTTGCTAATTCGGCGAATTTATGTGATTGCGTATTGACACTGCATCATGTTCGGAACAACTTCCCATTGCCTGAAATTGCCCAAAATTGCATATGATAGTTTCTCACGCAATAACATGAAACCCCATGATTACATTTGGAAGGATTTCCCATTGCCTGAAAATGTACGTGGTAGTCTCTCATGCAATAACGTGAAACCCCATGATTGTGTTGGGACTGCCATTGGATTATGCTTCCAGTTTCTGTCGTCTGATAAACTCCTAGGTCTCTTGTCTTTCAAAAAGAGCCAGCCATAGATTTCAGCACCCAACTCTTGTTCTTCCCTATCCATATCCTCTAAATTGCTCATCTTTCCAAAAGAGCCAGCCAGGTTTTAAAGCTCTTTCCAGCCCACTGACCTTCTGGCTGGCTTTTTTTTTTTTTTGGAAAGATGAGAAATTGAGAAGGGATGGATTGGGATGAACTGGTGTGGGGTGAGATCTATGTGCTGGAAAATGGTTTAAAACCTGACTGACTCTTTTGGAAGGACAGGAGATTGAGAAGAGGTGGACTGAGATGAACAGGCAGAGAGTGAGGAGATTGATGATCTGGAAATTGGTTTAAACGCTGGCTGAGGCTCTTTTGGAAGGATATGAGACTGAGAGAAGGAGGAAGGGGAGATGTCCAGCTAGCGAAGCAGAGGCTACAAACCCGTGAATAGTCAAACCCACAAATATGGAGAGCTGACTGTATTTGGATCACCAGATGTTTATGGAAAGCAATTCCAGAAGCCCCAATACATATGGCCACTTGTATAAAAGACTGTGGGAATTGTAAGTCAAAACATCTGAAGGGCTAAAAGCTTCCCACCTTTGCAGCATGGTCTTACATCTGGTAAACAGAGTTAATCATGGTTCCAATTTTGATTTTTCCTTCCTTTTTTCCCTCATTTTGGCCCATTCTTCATTTTGGGGCTAGGATAGCCCATGTGCACTAGGTAGGCAAAATGATGTATGCTTAATGTTGCCCACAAAGATTATTTTCCTGGCCTCAAGCAGTCTGAAGATTCTCCTGAGCTTCCCTTTTTCTGAAAAAAGAGAGAGAAAGGGAGAATGCCTTCCTCTGGAAGCCCCATAGGAGTGGTGATTCCCTTTTCCAAGTGTATTATGTGCATTGCTACAGATTTCTACACATTCTCATTGTAGGTTAATTGTCTTCATTCTCCAGTGCAAATTCACATCTATTCACCCTCCCTCTGCCAAAAATGTGCAGCCATCTGAATACATGCAAACCAGATGGACAGCCATAGATTTCTGTGGACACTCCACTAAAAACCCAAGGCCTTTTTCTGCAGTTTAAGGAGTTTTTTCAGCCGTCCCCTGAAAAGCCTGAACTCCTGCGAACTGACTGCAGCTGGATCACATGCTATTAGACTGGAATCAGGAGTATTTTAACTGTGTAGACCAGTGATGCCCAAACTTTGATCCTCCAGTTGTTGATCCTCTGGGTGTTTTGGACTCCCTAGCTACCTTGGCCAACAGTGAGGAACTGTGAGAGCTGAAGTCCCAAACACCTGGAGGACCAAGGTTTGGGAACCACTGGTGTAGACTATCCCTTGGTCTCAGCATTTTTTTAAAAAAATACTGTTTTTCAAAACTTCCACCCACTTCCCATTTCAGGTTTCTAGTTTTGCATTCTTGGACAGTCTGTGTAGCCCCTAGATGATCCTAGAGATTAAAGATGGCCATCTGTAGGGGATGCTTTGATGGAGAGTTCCTGCATGGCAGGGACTTGGACTGGATGGCCCTTGTGGTCTCTTCCAACTCTATGATTCTATTATTCTATGATTCTTGCCTGGGCCTATTGCAGATGCCCACCTGTGTCTTACAAGGAGGCCACTGGCAGAGAGGAGCTGAATTGCAGCCTTTAGAAAGCACTATGCAATGTAGTTGCAAAGCTTACAAAGGATACTCCAACACAGAGAGTAGCAAGTGGAGCCCTTGTGTTTCCACACACATGTGTGCCAAGATGCATAAATGAATGTGTACCTGTATGAGTAGCAGTTGTGTGACTCACTGATTTGGAAGAAGATGGGAGTTGTGGTCTAATCCAACTGGAAGGCAATGAGTTTAGGAAGATGTTCTCAGATAGTCAGCCCAATCAGAAATTAGCTAATCAGATGTGTTTGTCTGTGTGCTATCTTTTTACTCTTTTCTTATGTGACAAATAATATTTTCTTTTCTTGGAAATATGTCCTGTTACAGCCTTGCCATGAAATAAACTTAACATACTTCAGCCCTGCTATTTCCCTTTGAAAATCAGCTCTGAAATGCAAAAAACATGCTGTCCCCTCAAGGGGTTAAGGCATCCTTAGCGTATTCCTATTAACCTAATGTCAGAAGAAGAATATCCTAAAGGATTTAATAAACTGTAAATGAAATTATATAAAATATTTTTCTCCAGGCGGTCAAGTTTTCAGTGATTAAGAAAATACAATTTCCTGTAATTAAATCTTAACAAGAAATGTTATTAAAAACACTCTGTCCCAGCTTCTGTAATAATTGTCCATTCCCCCAGAACAGTAAACAGAATTAGATTCTGCAACGTATGCTTTAATCCATGTGTCATTTTGATCAAATTTGCCTTAATAACTTTATCTAGAGAGAAAAGTTGAATCAAGGAATCTGAAAGAGGAATCTCTTCTTCCACTGGTCTGACAGGCAACTGGCTTCATAGGAACGTGTGGGATTTATGATGATGTATTACCCTGCTGAGTGCACAGCGCCACTGACAAACAGCCAAACTTTATTTCTTCCTTGCATGGGCTTTGGTCTTTTAATGCAATGCCTGCTGCACTTACCCATGCACATTAAAATACCTTCTGTACTTTTTTTGGTCCCTTGAGAAAAAAGAGTGTAGGAAGGCAGGCATGAGTCTTAAACCATAATGACTAAACAGCATCCGTCCTCGTCTGCTCTCACACACCGCACTACCATTCTTCCTTCCCCTAATAGCATGATCCTCCCTCCACCACTGCCACTTTCTCCTTTACTACTTAGATGGTGTTGGTACTATTTTTTTAACCACATATTCAGTAAGGGTGTCAGATGCCAAACAAATAATCTCTCCTGGAGCCTGGCGTATCAAGAATTATACCTTTCTCTATTTCTGTAAAATTCACTCTGCTTATATTAAGAAACAAGAAAGGTAATAGGTGGGAGGCAAATCAGAGGCAGATGAATAGAGGAACAGGAGCCATTTTTACCTGATGAGGGGAAACATTCATTTTATTTTGTTGATTTCAAAAGAACTCCACAAGGAGTCTAGGCAAGTAACAACCCTTCAAGTACATGATATTGCAAAGGTAAAGTATACATAATATAGCCACATGAAATATTGCTTCCAAGATAAAATGAAAAGATAAAATATCTCTCAAAAGTACATTTTATAAAATGTGTTGCTAAGACAGAGTCTGGCTGTCAAAAGCTTGCAAACATATCTTGATGTGCAGGGTAGCCATGCATCTTCCTTTACAAATGACAGTGCTCTGAAGGAATTCCGTGTTTCAAGCACTGGCAACACGGGGCTCTGCAGATGTTGTTGGACTGTAAGTACCATAAGCTGCAGCCAGTGTGTTCAATGGTCAGAACTGAGGAGAGTTACAACTACATTTAGAGAGCCCCTGTTCCTCACTTTTTGCTCTGCCTGAAGGGCTGTTTTATGTTTGCTTGAATGCAAGTCTAACAATGCTGTTCTGGATCTTGATAAAGCAGAGAATCCTGAGAAAGCAGAATTGCATGGAGAATTCTTCTTACACTCAACCCCTCACCCCACCAAAAACAAACAAACAAACAAACAAACAAACAAAGCACCACCACAAGTAGAGATTTCATTTCAGATAGAATTGGGGGCGGAGGCATGGTTGAGAATGGAGAGCATGAAGCTCAGTTCCAGTTGTGTCACCAACCCTGGTGTCATTCAATGTGTGTGGAGCTGCTGGGGGTAGAGGGGCCAAAAGGGTGCACTGGGCCCTCTCCTCTGCTGTGGTAGTGGAGACTTTCTTGTGATGAGTCCACCACAGCAAAGCCAGGAGAGTGCCGCTGGGCATCACCTGCACTCTTCACACTGCCACATGCCACTGCTGAGCTCCTGAACGAATATGTCTACTGAACATTCTGTGTCTAATGATTCCAGCTCTATTGACAAGCTGGAATATGTCCAGAGGAGAGTGACAAAGATTTTTTTTGTGTGTGTGAGTTGATGGGTGGGTTTAAATCAAGTCCTATGAGGAACGGTTGGACTACTACTTGCAGAATCTTTCAGTCTCTGAAAAGTAATTTTAATATGCTTTGCATTTTTTATTTTCCTGTTTTATTTCTTTAAAAAACTTTAATCCAAATGAAGAGAAAAGCTTGCTGCCCTAATCTGTTGAACACACTGTTGGAAATACATGCATACATATAATTCAACTCAGTACAGCTGAATTCCTCATAAATATGTTTAGGATCAGATGATTAAGTAAACATTTTCTGGACTCTTTTCAGTTGTGAAGAGTCTGAAAACTTTCAAGCTTGAGGTATAAAATAAGTGCTGAATTCTTTCACAGTTGAAACACTGGCATATCCTTTCCAGTGGAGAATTGACTAAACAAGGGCTCTGTCAGCCTGCTGACAATTTTCCACCCTAACCTGAAATCAGTCTGACAGCAGCCGGGCTGCCTGTTCACCTGGGGGCTAATTTTTATAGCTGGTAATGGGCTCACATCACTGTCATGTCAGATTACTCTATTCATTCTCTTGCAAGCCTAAGAAACGGGAAAATAATCTCTGGGGGACAGCAGGGAAACATCTCTCTCTCTCTTAATCCAATGTGTTCGTGTGCGCCATGATTTAAAAAAGAGTAACCTATCATGTGAGAAGGTATGTTAAAGATGGCAGAGTCAGCCATGCCAAGGTGACATGAGGTTTATATGAAAACAAAGCTCAGTATGCAAAAACAATATGATTCAAACGGACTTCAGAGGGGATTTGCTAGGAGGCAATGGAACTGACAATGGCTGATGAGTTATGATGGCATAAATTCAATAACTGGTGAATTAATTTCATGGGGACAATTGGAAGTGTAAATGGGGTTTATCCTGTGAGAATCGTGCATTCACATTTAATATTTTTACATGACATTGTGATTAGTACCATTATTCTGGGAATATCCTGTGAAAATCACACAAATGTGCACATTTGCAAAAAAGATTTTTACACAACGTTGTGATGAAAAGCGACTAAAGTGTCATCAACCCAAGAATAACCAGGCAATAAACAGAAACAAATCATTCATGGGAAAAACCTGTGAATTATTTGTTACTGTTTATTGGCTGGTTATTCCTTGGTTATTCCTGGGATAATGACCACTGTGTGTCAAAATCCTAATTGTGCTTTAACAGTAATTGTGTGATATTCATGGGATAAACACTGTTTAAACTTCCAATTTCTCCTGAGTTTATGACAGCATAAGTTGGACACACTGTAACTCTCTTTTTGGTCTTTGCAAAGGTTGGGACATCAACAGCTCTGTTTAGATCTTGGTGCAGACTTGGAACTGTGGCTTCCTTTGTTGAATCACTCCATCAGCAATGTCATCTTCCTTTTTCCCTACTGCCATCAAATTTTCACAGCATTACTGCCTTGTCCAATGAGTAATGCCATAGAATCATAGAGATGAGAGAGATGTCAAGGGCCAGCAACTCAAACCCCTTGCCATGTAGGAAAACATAATCAAAGCACCCCTGACAGATGGCCATCCAGCTTCTGTTTAAAAACCTCCAAAGAAAGAGACTCTACAACACACTGAGGGAGTGTATTCCACTGTCAAACAGCTCTTATTGTCAAGAAGTTCTTCCTAATGTTGAGGTGGAATCTCTGTTCCTGTGGTTTGCAGCCATTGCTCCATGTCTTAGTCTCTGAAGCAGCAGAAAACAAGCTTCCTCCATCCTCAATATGACATCCCTTCAAATATTTAAAGAGGGCTATCATGTTGCCTCTTAACCTTCTGTTCTTCAGGCTAAACACACCCAGCTCCCTAAGTCACTCCTCATAGGGCACCATTTTGGTTGCCCTCCTTGGGATATACAGTGAGCCCGCACTATACACGGGCTCATTATAGGTGGCTTCCAGCTTACGCAGAAGCCGCCCCGGAAGTGAGGAAAGAGCCGTGTGCACATGTGGCATGCGCATGCACACCCGCGGCCAGTATGAACCCCATTATATCCAATAGGGCTCATGGCCGGTGTGCAGGTGTGTGGCATGCACGTGCATACCTGCGGCGAGCTCGAGTCCCATTGATATAATGGGGCTGCAGCATAGGCAGTTTTTGTTTTAACGCGGGGGGGGGGTCCGGAGCGGATCCCCCATGTAAAACAAGGGCCCACTGTACTCCATTGTCTCAACATCCATTTTGAATTGTGGTGTCCAGAACTGGACACAGTATTCAAGGTGAGCCCTGATTAAAGCAGGTACTGTTACTTCCCTTGATTTAGACAGGGCCCTTTTCCCCCTTTTTGAAGATGGGGACGTTTGCCCTCCTCCAGTCTGCTGGGACTTCTCCTGTTCTCCAGGAGTTCTCAAAAATTAACACCAATGGTTCCGATATTACATTTGCCAGTTCTTTTAATATCCTTGTCATAGTTCATCTGGTCCTGGAGACTTGTATTCATTTAGATTAACCAGGTATTATTGTACTATCTCTTTACTTATTCTGTGCTGAAATTCTCCTATTCTGTCCCCTGCCCCACTGTCCTCAGGTTGAACCCCCTTTGCCTTTTCTGAGAAGACTGAAACAAACAAGGTGTTGAGTAATTCTGACTTTTCTCTGTCCCCTGTTAGCATTTTACCATCTTCTCCACACAGTGGCCCTACCATTTCCTTCTTCTTCCTTTTTCTGTGGACATACCCCAAAAAGCCCTTTTTATTGTTCTTAACCTCTCTAGGAAGCCTGAGTTCATTCTGTGCTTTTAAACATGTTCTGTTTAAAACTTAGCTCAATTGAAAGTTCCTTAGTCATCCATCCTGGTTTCTTCAGACATCTCCCATTTTTCTTCCTCAATGGAACTGTTTGAAATTGTGCCTTCAGTATCTCCCTTTCGAGGAACTCCCATCCATCTTGAACTCCCTTCTCTTTTAGTATTCCTGACAATGGGATCACCCCCATTATATCTCTAAGTTTACTAAATCAGCTTTCCTAAAGTCTAGAATATGTGTCTGACTTTGCCTGGCTTCTCCTTTCCACTGTATAACAAACTCCAGGAGAACATGGTCACTCCCACCTAAGGATCCCACCACTTGCACCCCATTAACTAGGTCATCCCTGTTGGTTAAGATCAGATCCAAAATGTAAGGGGGATGAACTCACCCCATAAAATATTAAATTTTAATTCTAGTTCAGATCATTGATCAAATTATATCTCATCAAATCCTTCAGATAGTAAATCTGAGCCTCCGGTTACCCGCACAAGTTCTTCATCATCATTGGGTTCTGGCAAATTCTTTTTTCCAGGGCTATTATATGCTCTTTTCCCATTTTTCTTCTTTTCTTGATTTCCTGTCTCTGGTGTCTCTTCAGAAGCTTTGATTTTTCCTAATAAATCTTTTGGCTTTGTGATTTGAGTGTTGATTTGATAGTTTTTCCCTTTCCAGAAGAGGGATATCCCTTCAATCATTTCCCATTTAAAATGTAGTCCTCTTGATTGTAAATTTTAAAAAGATAATTTCATCCTTGTACAGTTTGATTTCAGAATCTCCAATAATTAGATCTTTTCCATAACTTGTTTCTATGATTTTGTTTCACATTCTTTCTTTTAAGAGGTAAACCACAATGCCTCTAGGTAATCCTTTCTTTTTAACAACCAGTGAGTTAATTAAAAAAATCTTATCTGTTTCCGCCTCCATAATACCATTTGACACTTCTGCTATTTCTGCTAAGAAAGGAATAATAAATTTATATAAAATTTCACTTGGATTTTCTTGAAGATCTCTTATTTTTAAGCATTTTCTTCTTTGTTTAATTTCTCTAAGCAAGTTCTGATCACTTTCTTGATGTTGGTTTTTTTTCAATCTCATTAGTTTTTCCTCTAACTTTTTCATTTTTTGTTGCAACATTTCTATTTTGGAATGCATCATTTTCATATCTTCTGTTAGGGATTTGATTGATGATTTCAACTTGTCCATTTATTTTTTTAAAGTGACTTCTGATTTCCTGTCTCAAATTTTTCAATTCCTGTTTAAAATTTCTTTCCATTTTATCTATAGCTTTGGGTTGAGATAAGCTGGTAACCTGTATTTATTTTTGAGCAGTTGCTCATGTTGTTACAGACATATTGTTTAGATTAAATTAAGTCAGAGAATTTCACAAAATATTATTTAAACTACCAAAAGTAATTAATTCAGTTTTTCCAAAGTTTAAATTAATTATCATGTATATGAAAAGTAAAAAAATAAACCAGTCTTTAAATGAATCAATTTATCTGAAAACTTGCCACTATTAAACCGTGCTAGTTTGCATTTATGTTATCTTAATTCAGATTAATAATTTTGGGTTATTTCCCAATGAATTTTATCTTTAAGTAAGGGAAATCAACAATGTCCTAGTTAATCACTTAATTGAACAGTTAATTAATCAATATCCAATTAATCTATAGCTTTACTGTAGAATAATAGTTCATACACCCAAGAAAACTATCTAATGTTAAATTAATATTAAGTTGATTCAAGTTCTATAAATCTTATCAGTTCATCAGGAATTCAATTCAATTATTCATAGTCCACTCTCCTCTCATTGAACATTTCAGAGATATTTGATGTTTGACATTTACCATGGAATATTAGGTAGTTAACAATATTTGATGGCTAACATGCAGTGTTATTTTATTACTGACCAGTTAGAGTTGAACTTGTAAGACTTCATATTTGTTTGGGGAAGATGAAAGGAGGATTGCTAGGCAGGGAGTCAGGCTTTGGTTCAAAACTGACAAATCTAAAATACTTGAACACTGAAAGTAAGTTTTCACATTGTCAATACACAAATATTGCAGTCAACTTGTGAGTTTCTGGAAAACGTAGAATATCAAGAATCAACTGTTTCAGTTGTGATGGTGATGAACTCAATACTTGTGCCTTTGTGGGCTTATTATTAGTTACAATGTATAGACATAACTTAATTTGTATCTTGATAGCTTTGGTTCTGTTCAATTATCTTCCTTGTGTGATTGACTTGTTACCATACTTTCCAGTAGGGTTCCTATGTCCCCTATGGCTGATTAATAGGTATCATTTTAACAAATGTCCTTGCAAGGAAACATGGCACATGTTGAATTTCTGTCAGTCATATAACTTTTAAGGGCAAGGGTGACCTATTAGTAACTAAGGACCTTATCACACTAGTGAAATCCCACTAAGAAATGGAATTTTAATTAGAAAAAACCCACAAATGCGGGAAGTTTATCAGAAGACAATCCAGCAAATGTGAAATAACGTGAAGTTAAAGTGAAGGCAAAAGAGACCAAAATGGCAGCCTTTTACTTTCTGAACATTCTGAAAGTAAAAAGCTGCCATTTTTGTCCCTTTTACCTTCGCTTTAACTTCATGTTATTTCACATTTGCAGGAAAATTGTCTGATAAACTTCCCACATTTGTGGGTTGTTTCTAATTTAAATCTACTTTAAATCTCGTTTCTTAGTGGGATTTTGCTGGTGTGATAAGTTCCTAAGATGGAATGCTAGGCAAGAAAATATGTATGCCAGTTTTCCCCAAGAAATCTGCCATGAATTAATATCAAGGATTACCTCGTGATATAGTCTGAGAATGACAGCTGATTCCAGCATGGTCATGACTTGCTTCTATTAATCTACAATTGTTTTCTCCTTTCCAGTTCTTCACTACCTCCCATGGTTTCTTTCTCTACAGTCACAATATCTGGGATCCTTTTCTCTATGCCTTCACTTCTTTTCAAAGCTCTCTCCATAAATCTGCTCACTTTTGAAAATGGTTTGTCATTTCTGTCTTTAGTAGAGACAAGTGTCCCATCTTTCAAACAGAGGGGCAAACATGGTGGTGCAGTGGTTAAACGCCTGTACTGCAGCCACTCACCCAAAACCATAAGATGGCGAGTTCAATACCAGCAAAAAAATAAATAAAATAAAATAAAAAAAGAAAAAAAAGAAAAAAAAAAGGGGGGGGCTCAAGCTTGACTCAGGCTTGCATCCTTCCGAAGTCACTAAAATGAGTACCCAGATTGTTGGGGGAAAGTAGCTTACAGTTGTAAACCACTTAGACACTGCTTAGATGGTATGAAGCAGTATATAAATGAAACTGTTAAAAAACCCCTTATATCTTGGGTTAACCCTATTCTATGCATTATATGCATTTCTCTCTCTCCCACTGCCCCCGTTACCAATGATAACTGCTGGGATATTCTGGCATTATCTACAAACCTGTAGAGAAACTGATAGGTCTTTATGCACCATTTGAAATGTACCAATTGAAATGCAACAGAGAGACAGTTTATTTACCTAATCCTTTCTTCTCTCTCTTTCCCAGCTGCCACAGATGCTGTCCTTTTAACCAATGGATTTTTGCAAAAAGTTACAGATCCAATTGCAATTCTACCCCAGCAAAATCTATTAACTCTTCCTGGAATTAGTCCCACATTATTTCATGGAGGTGGCAGTGCAGACTCTGTAACCTACACACCCCGTCAACACACTTCGCTGGCCAATTTCTTATTTGTCTGATTCTAAAATGCCTACTGCTGACAGAGTGTTTGAATAAACTGCCAGATCCTCTTTCTATGTGACACTGTAGGCATCTGTTGCTTGTTCTGGTTAAAAAAAAACCCAGAAAAGATATGGTAATATAAAATAATTTTTTAAAACCCAGCACCAAACCCACTCTTTATCCAGTGCGTATGATCACCAACCAGCCAAATGTTCTCCATATGAGATCAAGAAGGCATGTCTTTTCTATGAAACTGAAGGCTTATGATTTGAGTTCATGTTCCAGGAGAGTTTGTGTGCCAGGAGAGCTTGGGTGGTAGGGAAGAGGGAGGTATGGCTATTCTTTACAGCAATGGAACCATTCATGTTGTTTGTCAGTTCCTAACAGTTGATGGACCAAATTTTTCTCTTGTGTAGCTGACTATCTGCAAAACTGGAGGGCAGGGCACTTGAATTTTGTTGGAACAATGTTCCTTTAAAATTGTCATAAAATAGTTTGTGGGGCTAGAATTGCTAAATCAGAGCACTTGGCATGAAACAAAAGCTTTCTATAGAGATTAGATCATGCTGAGTAACAACAGGTGATGATCTTTAGCCAACTCTGTATATGTGCTGAGACTCAGTGCATGTGTGGGTTGATGAAGAGAGTGGGCTGGAGATAGTATTTGGTGATGGTAGGATTGTTGAACTACAGACAGTGAGCGTTGAGAGGAGTCATGAGGAGTGTTTGTACATATCAGTATATATTGCAACATAAGATAAAGAACCTCCAAAGGCTTGGAAGATGTCAAGTGTTTGTGAGTTTATTCAAGTGGTCAGTGCATTGCCTATACTTAAACTGAGCTGGTGCTTCTGTACTCTGCTACTGGTAGCTGCTTCTGAGAGAGTTTACCTCAGACAGTGCTGTAAGCTGGCATCTCTGTTGGCATCTCTGTTGAGCCTCGAGTTTTGTTTCTGTTACTGCACATCAGCAGGACATAAAAGAGAGCCAACAAATTTAGACTGCCATACACGGGAGCGAAGAAATAGACTTGTTCTTTCTGTTTAAAGGCAGAATTAAAAGGAGTTTTCCAGAGATAGTTATTTCAGTGGGTGTTGCAGGATTTTTCTTCTTCTAACTGTCCTAATAGAAACAGGACTTAGACTGGAGACTGTATAATCAACTTAAGTTACAATCTTGTACAAATCCAGCTAGATCACATCCCCAAGATTCTAGACCAAGCCAACTTATGACTCTACAAACGAAATACAGCACACCATACAGTTTGGTAGCTTTGGCTTTTAGGCAGTTTTCAGTCTCTCCCACATCCTTTTTTCGTGGTCTCAGGTTAGCAATTAAATTAGGAAGATTACTGAAGCCTCTCAAGGGCAACCAAATATGGGTGGTCATTTATATTTGGTTCACTCTGTCAGAAACTATATACAACTACTCTCAGAGAAAGACCCAGAGTTTTTAGGCTTCAAAAACTGACATGCAATGCAATGGATGTTTCTTCCAGCACTGTGAAGCAAAGTACTGAATGCAAAGGTCACCGTCTTTTTAGTAACATATGGGCACATTAAATGTGGCTTACATGCACCTATGTCTCTTTTTGGATTGAATGCATGGAACAATTCTCTAGCTTTTTGTGCCTCTTCACAAATTTCCCTCCCCTGCAGTTGTCAAACCTCTGAAGGGACTGCTGCTACTGCTTAAATTTGCCTACCAGTGGGTAGGGGAAGCAAGTCAGATGATGAAGATGTGGCTGGTCTAGGCTCTGAGGTGTTGGGAAAGGAGGATGCACTTCATCTGGGACTGCACTCTTGGTTCTTTCCTCTTCCAAGCGGAGACTAATTGCTTCTTCATCACTTGAATTGCCTCCCCTCTCCCTAAAGGTAAATGGCAGCAGCTGTAATGGTCCTTCCCAGGACTTAACAGCTGGTGATGGTGGGAGGACATGGAACTGTCCGCTTGATGCAGAATCACAGTGAAAGTTATCTGAGTTTAGGAGTAGTCAGTTCATGTGGAACTTTCATTGCTAATTTGGACTGCCTCATTCTTAATTGCCCATTTAGCCCAAGTAGTCTCCTTTAGGTCTAACAGGCAACAGAAGGCCCACTGTTAACCGTTGTTGTTGTTTTGTATTGCACCTTTCTCCCACTAATGAGACTCAAGGGGGCAAACAACATATTTAAAAACAATACAAATTAAAGCTATACAAAAGCTTCAGCATAAATATAACAAAATTTAAAAAATTACTTAAGTTAAAACATTAATCATTACATGCATTAAAATTCATTCTGTCCTAATCCAGAAGGTATGAACTGAGGATACAATTGTGCTATTAAACATCTAAGATAGATTTGGTGGGTTGCAAATCAAGGCACAACAGAATGATGGAATGTATGTATATAAATGGCTTTGTTGCTGTTTTGTGCCTTCAAGTCATTCTGACTTATTGTGACTCTAAGGTGAACCTGTCACAGAACCTACCTGAGACTGAGAGTGTGTGACTTGCCCAAGGTCACCCAGCAGGGTTCTATGACCAAGCTGGGATAGAATCTTCAGAGTTATAATCCAATGCTCAAATCCTTACCTTCAATATAGGGGGCAGTATGCTATTGAAATCCACCTGCTGGGAAACATAGAGATGAAGTACTATTTTGTTCACATTCTACCTGTAGGTTGTCCAGAGCCATCTGTTTTGCTGTTGTGGGAGCAGACGAGATAGGCCCTTGGTCTGACACAGCATGGCTGCTCTTATGCTCTTACATTTTCATAAATTACAATGAGTCTCATCCACATTATAAGATGTGGAAAATAACTTGTCAAATGGGTAATGGATGTTTAGAAAGTGACTTGTGCATCTGACTGGCAGCACTTCTTGTGAAGTCTGACATCACAAGACACACTGTCTGTTAAAGAGAAAAAGGAAAATTGAACAGAAATCAGATGTTATGATCTTGTTTATTCCCTTGGGACATGAGATTAAGCCATTGTATCCCACAACAGCTTGTTTGGATCATTTCAAGATTAGATGTTTGCAAATATGGGTTTTTCTAAATTGGCATCTTTATTTAGACAGTTTGGGAGAAATGTGTTAATTTTATAATCCACACTGGAAAGTGAGAGGCGACTGATATGCATTATAGAGTGAGTCCTTCTGTTGTGCCTTGATTTTCAACCCACCAAATCTATTTTAGATGTTTAATAGCACAATCATATCTTCAGTTCATACCAACTGGATCAGGACAAAAATTCTGCTAAATACACTTGTGCTGGTATAGCCAGAAGGTACAGTGGAGTCAAAAGATCTGTAATCCTATGCCATCATAAGCCCTATAGAGTTTATCACACAGGAGGCAAAGTGCCCAAATCCCATGGATATATGGGGTTTAATTCCTGTGGATATCCCACAAGAATGCAGAAAGCTGTAAAACTGCACCACTTTTTAACTTCGGGATTTCCATTTTGCTGGTGGAACTGCACTTGAACAAGAGCTAAAAAGAGGTGACATTTGGTGTATAGGGGTTGAAACTCACAGGCCAGTCCTACCTCCCACAGATGGCATAACATTACATCAGCCTTCCCACTCTTCATGTCTTCCAGATATACTGAAGTACAGACTTGGAAGTGATGAGAATTGTGTTCAAAACATCTGGATGGTACTAGGTAGAGAAGGCTATATTCTAATAACAAAAGAGAAGATGCATAGGCAAATTTGCATATTAGCTTATTCACGTCCTCACGTCCTTTTAAAACATCCCTAAAGTGGCCCCTTTCATTTTGAAGAAAAAGCACCTGCGGGCTCCAGTCCACAGCTTGTCTTGATTAAAGCTTCACTGTACTAGTTTCCTGCTATACATCAAACCCATTCCTTTCCAATAGCTATTTGCTCCTGAAGATGTAATATGCCTCTGAAAAGAACTGGCAGAAGAAATCTCAGAACCACTGGCAATAATCTTTGAGAACTCCTGGAGACCAGGAGAGGTCCCAGCAGACTGGAAGATGGCAAATATTGTCCCCATCTTCAGAAAGGGGAACAAAGAGGACCCAAATCATTATTGCCCAGTCAGCCTGACATCAATGTCAGGAAAAATTCTAGAGCAGATCATTAAACAGATAGTCTGTAAGCACTTAGAAAGGAATGCCGTGATCACTAAAGGTCAACATGGGTTTCTCAAAAAAAGTCATGCTAGACTAATCTTATCTCTCTCTCTCTTTTATTTTGATACAGTTACAAAGTGTATCTTTATTTCAGCAAGGCCTTTGACAAAGTCCTCCATGATATTCTTGCAAAAAAGCTCATTAAAATGTGGATTAGACAATACAACTGTTAGGTGGATATGTAGCTGGGTGACAGAGCAGATCCAAAGGGTGCTCACCAATGTCTTCTCTTCGTCTTGGAGAGAAATGTTTAGTGGGGTGCAACAAGATTTTTTCCTGGGTCGAGTGCTATTCAACTTTTTTTTATCAATTGCTTCTATGATGGAATAGAGGGCATGGTATCAAATTAGGAGGGGTAGCATAAACACCAAAATCAGAATTGAAAATGACCTTAACAGACTAGAAATTAAACCAAACCTAACAAAATGAATTTCAACAGGGAGAAATGTAAAGTACTACACTTGGGCAAAACAAACAAACAAACAAACAAAAAACCACACACACACACACCCTCAGATGAGTAACATCTGGCTTGACAACAGTACATGCAGAAAGGATATGGGAGCCTTAGTAGACCACAAGTTGAAGATAAGTCAACAGTGTGATGTGGAAACTAAAAAAGCCAGTATGATTCTATGCTGCATCAATAGAAGTATAGTGTATAGACTGAGGGAAGTTGTTGTTGTTGTTGTTGTTGTTGTTGTTGTTGTTGTTGTGTGCCTTCAAGATGTTTCAAACTTATGGTGACCCTAAGACTAAGCTATCAAGAGGTTTTCTTGGCAAGAGTTGTTCAGAGGAGGTTTGCCACTGACTTAACTGAGGTTAAGAGCATGTGATCACCCAGTGGGTTTTATGGCCAAGCTGGGAATTAAACTCTGGTCTCTAGAGTCTCAACCCAACACTCAAACCACTATGCCATGCTGTCTCTTGAAAGAAGTAATAGTAGCATTCTATTCTGCTTTGGTCAGGCCTCACTTGGAATACTGTGTCCAGTTCTGGGCATCATAATTCGAAAAGGATGTTGAGAAGCTGGAACATGTCCAGAAGAAGGCGACCAAATTGGTGAAGGGTCTGGAAACTATGCCCTATGAGGAGAGACTTAGGGAGCTGGCCTGACCAAAGCAGAATAGAGTGGCATGTCCTGGAGAGAAGTGACAAGTGGGGGCCACAATTTCTGGCTATGTTTCAGCCATCTGTTTGGGGCCAATGTGAAGAAGTACTTTTTTGGAGTAGGGGACTTCATATTCTAGTATTATGAGAGAATAGAAGGATGTCTTTAATTCAAGAGAGAATTTATAAAGTTTACAGCAAAGAGACTGGCAGACAGCAGCCCATGGGGCTGGTAGAAGTCCTTTGCCAGTTCAACGGAGCCTCCTTCAATCATTTCTCCTCCACAAGTCAAGACACATAGAAAAAGTCTAATTGTCTAACAGCCATCCCCTGATGGCTTTTCTAACAGGGTAACTACCATCATAGAAAAAATGCCTATATGAAACCGACCACATGTGACAAGGATATTTATTTATTTATATCCATTTTTATCACACATTTCTCTCAATAATGGGACTCAAGGCCACATTTAAAACAATACAAAAGCATTAATAAAAGTATAAATGTAAGATTTAAACAACAAACAACTAACCAAGTTAAAACACTAAACATTAAAAGTATTAAAATGTATTAAAAGACTATATACCAACAGAAACAGGACTGCACAGCATTAAGAATTCAACCCCAGGTAGTTTGCAAAAACCTGATGGCACAGAAATGTTTTAACCAGCTGTTGTAAAGGGAGGAACAATGAGACCACCCAGGCCTGTCTAAGGAGGGAGCTCCTATGTTTGGGTAGGGTAGTCATTAAATGCATCTTGTAGCTTACTATTTCAAATAGGCAACAACTTTTGAAAACAGATTACTACTTGTTGTGCCCTTCTGCCAGTTCTTGCTCCTTCCCTCTTCTTTTTTTGGGTACACACTCACAGTGATGTAAGATCAAAGGCCTTAGAAGCTGCCACATTCATATTTCATCAATATTGCCCAATTTGCTTCCAGGTGCTCTTGCAGACCTCCCACTGTCTGCAAAGCTCGCACCAAAGGTATGCTATACCCCCAATAGAGACCTCTGGCATGGGCCAGATGAGGGGTAGGATGGGGAGCCCAAGAGAGCTCAGGTGCCCTACTTTTTTGAAAAGCCTCTAGACATATCAGTAGACAAATTCATCATGCCCCACAGTTCTGACAGCATCAGGCGACAGTGTCAGCTTTCATCATAGCGAAGATCGATGATCTGAACAAAAGCAGGAAGGTTTGAATGCAAAGTAATGACTTAACATCCACAGCAGGAAGGACAATGGACTGGAGCTTGAGATATAGTTACACATGTTTTCCCTCAGTGGCAATGTTTGTGTGTGTTTGCTTTGTTTGCTAAGCTTATGGAGATGAAATGCTAACTGCTGCTTGTCTTTGGATATGCCTCACACTGTAAGACTGTTTTGCAGCTGTGTGCATGAGCAAATGTATCCCATCTCTTATGCCTAGGGTGCCCAACACAAAACAGATTGATAACCTGTCATAAGGTAGAATTTAACACATAATTAACATTGAGGGGCTTTAGGTTTTCTGCAATCCAAACCCTTGAAGGGAACGGCTCCAATGCAGTCAAAGCAAGTGAAGAAAATACAAAGAAAATACATAGTGTGCCACCAGTGGAAAATAGCAAGTACAAGGTGTTTAAAGATGTAAGTGATGTATGAAGATATACATCTGTATTGCTGGTGGTTTCCTCTCCTATGTGAGGTTGTTTGGAGTAAACTGGCTCATCCACATTATGTACCATGAATGCAAAATGCAATATAATAAAAAAGTGATGTGTATGCAAAGTTTATGCTCATGGTGAATCATGTAGATGTCTTTCTGACATGAGAAAATGTGTGCTGCAAGAGGAAAAGTAAAAGTTCCTAAATGATCATTATAAAATTTCTGCCATTTTTGTGAACTGGCCATTGTCTTTACAAAGATCAAGCAGAACTCTCACAACTAATGTTAATTCTATGAGAAATTGTGAATCTGTACTGGGTTGGTAACTTTTCCATTATCTTTGTAAATAGCCACTTCTCACAATCTGTGACTGCCACTATACCTACAAAGTCTCCAAATAGTCTCCGAGCCCACACATTGACGTCATCTTTTGTACGGAACAGGTATATCCATGTGTCAAGCCCCTCACCACCCTAAACAGCTCTGCTGGACGAGACTTCACAGACACAATAGAGGCAGAATAGAAAGACATCTTCACTGTCTCTATTGCCACTCCATAGGATTTAAGAAAAGTCCTATGGTATGCCTTGTCAGATATGAGTCAAGTTCTTTGCCAGTGATGATCTAGTCGTTGCCCATCTTGCTTCATTCTTCTCAGATCTTCTGTGTACCACGGATTGCGGTTTGAAGCGGATGGAAAGGATGCTTGGGAGCGATAGTGTCTATTGCCCTGGCAAGGTTGGTATTCCAAGTAGTAACCAGGGTTTTGACAGAATTGCCAGCTTTGCCAACCATTAGCCCTTCTAGGGCCTCTTGGAACCTGGAGGGTTCCATCAGCCTTCGAGGGCGGAGCATTTTAATAGGTCCTCCACACCCGATGGGAGGAGTAGTGACCTTTAGGTCACCCTTGATCAGAAAATGATCTGTCCATGACAGGGTGGAGATCTCAGTTACCTCTTTCAACAGGAAAGAAGAAACCCTGAGGGTAAACAAGGCTTGGCTACCAATCCTGAAGGACAGCAAGGTCAAGACTCAACCTATGCAAATGAGAAACAGCCTAAGGCCAGGGGATTCCCAGCAGACAATGAGCACCAGTTAGCAGACATTAATCCTTGTTTGCATATCCTCCCACCCTGAAGTCTGCCATTAGCAACAGAACAACACATTTGCAAATTACTCCTTTCTTCCCAGGGCCACACAGGATATATATATCCAATCCTTTTCCAGGCCATCATTCTCTGAAGATACCAGCCACAGATGCTGGCAAAACATCAGAAAGGAACTCTTCTAGAACATGGCCACATAACCTGAAAGCTCCACAAAAAAAGTATGGATGCCAGCCATGAAAGCCTTCGACTCCACAACTATCGGCCAGTTTCACTTTTACCTTTTTTAAATAAGGTGATCGAAAAGGCAGTTGCCATTCAACTCCAAGCCATCTTGGATGAAACAGATTATCTAGATCCATTTCAAACCTGTTTCAGGGTGGGATACGGAATTGAGTCTGCCATGGTCACCTTAGTCAATGATCTCCATCTGGGCATCGATAGGGGAAGTGTGACCCTGTTGGTGCTCTTGGACCTCTCAGCAGCCTTTGTTAACATCGACCATGGTATCCTTCTGGAACGCCTGAGAGAGTTGGGAACCGTTCCTACCTCTCAGGCAGATTCCAGATGGTGTCACTGGGGGACAGCTGCTCGGCCAAGAGGGAGCTCAAGCCGGGCATCCCTCAAGGTATGATTCTGTCCCCCATGCTATCCAGAGACATGGGCGGGGTGTTATCAGTACACTGATGACACCCAAATATACTTCTGTATGCCGCAAACTGACGCAGTGACTAAGGAAGACATTTCACCTCCGAACACCTGTGTTGGGGCGTTGGATGAGGGAAAACCAACTCAAGCTGAATCCAGGTAAGACGGAGGTACTTGTTATAGGGACCCCGAAACCAGGAATGGAGATATGTGCACTTGTTTTGGAGGTGGTCAGACTTCCCCTGAAAACTGTGCCTGCAGCTTGGGGATGCTCCTTGACTCTTCCCTCCAAATGACAGCTCATATAGATGCGACAGTCAGGAGCGCCTGCTATCAGCTTTGGCTGATATGCCAGCTGCGCCCCTTCTTGGAATTGGACGATCTTGAAACAGTAGTATATGCACTTGTAACCACCTGGCTTGACTTCTGCAATGCTCTCTACATGGGGCTACCCTTATGCCAAGTTCAGAAACTTCAATTGGTCCAGAACATTGCAGCCAGACTGGTTGTGGGCACTCCACGATCAGCCCATGTTACTCCAGTTCTGAAATCGTTACACTGGCTGCCTATTAGTTTCCGGACAAAGTATAATGTGTTGGTTGGGTCCTGACTACTTAAGGGAATGCCTCCTCCCATACAATCCACCCCGCACCCTTAGGTCTTCTGGGAAGAATCTGCTACAGGTAAAAAGACTAGATTATCAGCAGTCACCCATAGGACCTTCTTGGCTGCCACTCCTAGGCTCTGGAACAACCTGCCGGACGAGATCTGCCACATTACCACTCTAGAAGCCTTTAAAAAGGCCATCAAGATGGATGTCTTCCAGCAGGCCTTTCCAGACTAGCCCTGTTTAGTTTTCCCCCTCCCTCCTCCTGACGGCCTTCTCCACCTCTTTCCCCAAGGATGGCGTGTTTTCCCCTCCTACTTTGCATATGGATTTATTTCTATTTTAAATTTTTTGTATAAACATTCTAAATTTTTTGCCGTTTAATTCCTTTTTAGATTAATGTTTTAAAATTTTGTATGTCTTTGGGGGGGGGGGGGAGGAGGGAGGGCAAAAGATTTTAAATTGATTATGATTTTATTGTTTTCTGTTTTTAATGACTACTGTAATCCACTTTGATTCCCCTCCCGGAAAAGGAACCCTGGGTTTCCCAACAGACAATGGATCACTATTTAAATAGACACCCTGAGGCCTTGTCATTGAACAACAGACCATCACAGAGATTAATGTGTAAATCGCTTCCTCTCAACCAAGTGTCAGAGTTTCATTGTTTTTCAAACTTCGTATTTTCAATGTTGAATACTGTTTTAAATTGGACTGTTTTAGATTTGGGTCCTGTACTGGGAGGAAGGCGGGATATAAATAAATGGAATAATAATAATACCCATTTGCTTCCGTGCCTGCATTCTCTGCCACAGATGCTGGTGAAACATCAGGAATAAACTCTTCCAGAACATGGCCACATAGCTCCCCCCCCCCCAAAAAAAAAATCCACAAAAAACTATGGATGCCAGCTGTGAAAGCTTTTGACTTCACATTAAAACATGCCGCCTTTGTGCTTTTCCTTTAAGCAACCAGTCTGAGTGAGGGATAATGACACGATTTCCCGACATTTGTCAGGAACAGAGATAATGCAAATGTTCACTATAGAACTTTGAATTTTCAGGTGTTCAGTTTGAGTAAATGAGCATTCAGATTTGATGTGTGGATTTGGAAAGCACTCTTTGATTAATCTCCAGGGACGACTTTCATTCCTTGCTTTGCTCTTTGGTTTTTATGCCACAGCTAATGCATTCTCAGGGTGACAAATGGTAGCATCTCCAGGACACTTATTGGCTATGCAGAATGCTTCACATCTGAACAGTTAGGTGAATGAGCTGTGAAACACATTTGATTTAACTTAGTTTCCAGCTGTGAGCACTGGGACACCTGGAAAAGGGAATGGGGACAGGAGCAGATGAATACAGTGGAAGAAAAGTGAGGGAATGGGAAAATCAAGATGGCAGAGATTGCTGTCATTGTTGTGTACTTTCTAGCCCACTCCAACTTATGACAACCCTATTTTAGGGTTTTCTTGGTAAGATTTATGCAAAGATGATTTATTTTGCCTTCTTCTGAATCCAAGAGAGCATGACCTGCCCAAAATCACACACTGGGTTTCCACTGCTGAGCTGAGATCTGAATCGTGGTTTCTCAGATTCCTAGTCCACTATTCAAACCACTACACCAAGCTAGCTCTCCCCTGCATTTGCTTGTCACTGGCAGGAAAGGATTACTTATGCCGTACCCTACTTGCCAGTGCTGCAGAACTCCTTTGCTTACTGCAGTTGCCTGCCTTCTAAGGTGGGTTTTAGGCGTTGGATTGGGAGATTGTAGCTATGTCATCATAACTATATCTCCCATTCAAGATTTCAGTCTGTTTTCTGCATAGGCAACATGTTGTTTGGGCTCCCCCTCAACTCAAAAGTCCCAATGTGTTTTTCTCTGCAAAATAAGTTGTTGATACATGGGACATTCAAATACAGGGAAAATACTGTGGAGAATATTTGCTTTCTCATCCACCTGGAGGAATTGTTGAGGTTTAACATCCCTAATCTTTGGAACCACTGTCATGTGTGAGACAATGCTGAAATAGATGGACTGGTGATCTGTCTGATGCACCATGGGATGTTTATTCTGTCTGACATAAACTTCATCTGTTTCAAGTGACTTGATCCCCACAGTTCTATGAAATGTGTCAAAAGAGGGAGAATGACTCCTCCTATTCTTTCAGCATCATTGATGGACTCTTTTCATTCTGTCTGTTCATTCTTCTCAGAAGAGACTCCCCCCCTTCTCCCTAGGGATGGAAGATGCTGCCAATCTGATGCAACCAAGTTTGAAAAGTTTAATAATTAATCAGCCATGGAGTCTTTGCTGTATTTTGAGGAACTGCATTTTGGCTGGCCTTAATCTTACATAGCTTATTCTGGCCTGTTTCCAGAGTACATCTGTATTGACATGTCTGTACAATTATATGTCCATGCAGCTATATATATGATTTATTTAGAAAACAAACACAAAAACAAACACCCCCACACACCAAAATCAAAAACACTATTATCCTATTTGGATATGTAATTATTTGGTATCCTGATTAACAACCTACCACACAGGCAAATCTATTGTTTCCAGCTTTGGAGAGGTATTAAAAGGTAAGGAATGTGGAGCATTTAAACACTTGGTTAATTCACATGTAATTTTGTTATTCCACGTGAGAGCGAGTACATTGTGCACATTTGCCCACAATTATGCAAATATATGTACAGCACAGTCTGGGGGCTTTTTCTTCCTGATTGTTGGCAGATACAACATTTTAATTTTAGATGCAGTGAGTAGAGATGGTTTCCTGAATTATATTCAAGTTGAATGTAGTTTGTGGGAAAAGAAGAGATGAGAAAAAACTGCAATAAATAATAATGTGTGAGTGCCACGTTAACAGTCATACTTATTTCACATCTTAAAAGTAGACAACAGCATTTTAAAATGTACTGGCTTTCATCTCTTCTATAAAACTATAGTGCCAAAGGCTGATGGCCTACCAAGCTAACATATTTGATAGAGAAAAACAAGCAAAAGAAATGCACTCACTGGCCTCTGCCCCTTGCCAGCAGACTAGGAGGTTGCAGCTCTGGCTCTTTGGACCTAGTGGCTTTCATGTTAGTTGAGTGGTGAATCTGTTCCAGGTTTTAGTCTGACCTTTAGGAGAGTATCCAAGGTGCTGCAGAAGAACAGGAGCAGAGAATTGATGTGGTTTTACCTTTTTTTGTGCAACCCAAATATGACTAATTGGAAACAGAATGTTGAACTACATTAGTCCTTGGAAAGGATAGTGCAAGTCAATTGCTGCTGGAAGAATAAGATGTCACCCTCTCTCATTTCATATACAGATGGTAGAATTTTTCTCCAGTGCTTGCAATGGGGCAGGAACTTCCCCCATGCCTGAGGGTTAAGAATGCACAGGATGGGCCACTTGGCAACACAGGGCTCCTTTATATGGGACAAATGTCTCAAAAAGTTGTGGTATTTGTTGCTATAGTTCTCTGAATTTTATTTTTTTCAAAAAATCCAAATGATGTTTCAGGTGTCCTGGACTATTTTCTGGCATTTCCCAGCACCAACTGCAACATTTTATTCCTGCTGTCAAGTGGGTTTCTTTTTAATTCCATGACATAATGAAACTATGTTTCCTTCTCTTCTCCTTTCTTATCTTTATTTTTTTTTTTAAAATTAAAAATTGCAATGCTAGAGTGCACTGGTACTTTTGGACAATAGCTATAAAAAAGAACACTGGTGCTTTTTACATTGACTAAAAGGAGCGGTCCAAACTCGCCCCTTCTAGCGGCGAGATGAGGCCTAGGCTTCTACACGGAGGCCTCATCCCGCCGCAACGACCCGCCGCAAAAAAGAGCTCCGGGATCGAGCTCTTTTTTTGCGGCGCGGGAAGGGCGCGATTGGCGCCCTCCCGCGCCGCCAGAGCGTCAGAACGTGCGCAGCGCGTCAAAACGCTGCGCACGTGATGACGCCTGTATGGCACGTCCGTGTAGACGCCGCCATCTTTAAATGGCGGCGTCCATGCGTTTTAGGCTTAGGGAGGGTGTAAAGGCTACGCCCTCCCTAACCCTAAAAGCGCCTTTTTTTCCCTTAAAAGCGCCTTTTTTTGCCCGTGTAAATCGGGCCACTGTAAAACATTCAAAGAAAATGTGTCCTTCTGACCATAACAACACACAAGCAAACCATGCCTCATACACACACACACACACGCACACACGTACGTATGTATGTATGTATATTTGGAAGAGCCCTAGTGCAAATCCAACAAATTGCTACAAACAGTTCCCCCAAAGAATGGAACAAGTGGGTGTAGAAGTAATCACAGCTGGCAAAACCTAGGGAGCTACCTTGTGGGAAGTTATATTTCTTTAGATCAATCTAGAAGAATCCATAGGGTAGGTTGTCCAGCATCTTACCTTCATTTCTGATCTCCATCATTGGCTGCCCAAGGTATTGCTATCTGTCTCACCTTGGCTAATGGCAGGGCTGACCCCAGACCTTGGTCTATTCTAGCAGTTCTGATCAAACATCATTGTGTCTGGAAAACATTTTTCTCTTCTTTGTTTTTCACATTTCTTTTTCTGACAAAGTTACAAGGTAAAAAGGTCGACAACAAGCCTGCATCGCTGACTATGATGGAATACCTAAAAATAAGCAAACTTCCCCCCTCCCAAATCAAGGATAAAAAGAAAAATGAGATGCAGTGTGAAACAACAGAGAACCATGTAAATCAAACAGAGGTGGCATGGATACACCTTATCTGGGCCTCAGCCATAAGCAATTACTTATTCAGATAACAGATTATTAGTGGAAAGAGAGAATCACTTTTGATATATATATAACTCACAGCCAGAAGAAATATACAGAAAAGCATCTGTCTCACTATGTAATGGAACTATTCCAGATGTTTCCATATGGCGCCATGTGGGTTGTTTGTCAAGGCAAATAATAAAAAAAGGAAATGTCAGATTTTTCTTAAAAATAAGAATAATAGTTAAAGTCATGACTCTCTGTGTTAACATGGATTTGCATTCAAAATGCCCAGGATAGCTGTTATTAATAGTTTAAAATGTAGAGACACAACATTATATTGTGTATTACATCTAAGCCATATCTAAAGTGTTTACAGATGCTTTTCAGGGTTTATCCCAGCAATAATCCAAAGGCTGTTTAGCTATATTTTATCCTTTATGGAATAGTCCTTTAAGGCCCTTTTCAGAATGGCTTGATCTTTTGACTATTTGCAGTATAAAGTAGGCGGAGGTGTATATTTCTTACTATTAGTGAGGATAATGACAGAATATTGCTCAATTTAGAATACCGATCATATTTAGCTTGGACTTGGAAATCAAGATCAGACCTATTTCCAGGACACTGTTGCTTAACAAACGTATTAATTATAGTTCTGAAGTGCCCTTTCCCAAATAAAGCTGACAGTATATGAGAGGGTTCTGAAAAATTGTTGGCCTGACCCACATCCCAAAATCTGAGCATAATTTTTTCACTGTAGCTTGAAAGAATGTTCTTTTGTATTGTAAACTGCTGATTTATAGAATCAAAAATCTAATTTCTGGATTTTTTTCAGATAGTTGATAGAACAATATCAACAAAAAAGTATGGGATTTTCAAGTGCTGAACACCAGGCCATCATGATGTTCCTGTTCCTGCTGAAGAAAACTCCAAAGAAAATCCATGAGTGTATGATGCAAACATTGAGTGACTTGTGCCTGACAAACTCAGCCATGACGAAGTGCTGTGCCAACTTTCAGCATGTAGATTTTGAGACTGAAGATGCAGCAAGGTCTGGGAGGTCTTCAGCTAAAACAATTGCTGAGATATTAGAAATATCCCAGAAATATTGTTGTTATGTTCCTTCTAGTCATTTATGACTTATGGAGACGCTAAGGTGACCTATCATACTTTTGGTGTATAATTCATGAGCAGTTGACTATGCAGAAGCTGTCAGCCAAGTGGGTTCTAAAATGTCTGAATGCTGATCAGAAAAGAAATTGAGTGGATACCTCCAAGTTGATTTTGCATAATAAACATTAGAAATAAACATTAGTAATAAACAGTATTTTGAGAGTAAAAGAGTGGTATGTTGAAGAATGAATGCTCTGCCATTCATCGAATCACAGAGTTGGAAGAGATCCCAAGGGAGTTCCAGTCCAACCCCTTGCCATGCAGGAGGACACAATCACCATCCAGCCTCTGTTTAAAAACCTTCAAAGAAGGATGTGCCACACACCACTCCAAGGGAAATTTGTTCCACTGCCAAACAGCTCTTATGTCAGGAAGTTCTTCCTACTATTTATGTGGAATCTCTTTTTGTCACCATTAATAACACAAACTCATCAGACATGAATAGCAGGACTGGCCCAAGGCGAGCATTTCCTTTATCCAGGCAAGCATCTAAATTATGCCAAGTTATTTAGTTGTTTTCTGAGGTAGAAAATCTCACATGTTTCTCTTTCCCCCTGTCTGCTGGAAAAAGCAGGAACTTGCTGTCTTTTCATGAAACTGATCACTTGCTGCTTATAGCAATTGTGTTACTCTACCTAAGAGATAGGAATCATGTAGCAAAGAGAGGCACTCATATACTTGCTCTAACCAGTCTTCCTCAATAATGTAAAGGTAAATACACAGTGGGGTTATAATGCAGTTACAATCCTGGGATTAGAAACTTTTACAGTGCACGGTTGGAGGATTGGAGGACTGAAAGAACTAAGGAGCTGCCTCACTGCAGACCTGCAGTCAGTGCAGAGAGCTTGGATGTGGCAAGTATGATACACACAACTCCCTCTTTCTTTCTTTCTTTCTTTCTTTCTTTCTTTCTTCTTTCTCTTTCCTTCTTGAATCTTAATTACCCTTTCAAAGAAATATGCATACAAATAATACCCAACAGGTCCAATATCCCAAGGAGTGCATGACACATACAGAATTGCACATTGCACTCCAGGTGACAATTGCAAAAGCAATGAATATGATCTCTTCAGGAAGAACAACATTTCCCCAGATACATTATACAGTATACCCAGTGCAGAGAAAAACCTTTTAACCTCAAAGGATGATGTCTGAACTGTTAGCAACAAAATAGTAATGAGTGTACATGTTTTGCTCTAAAACAAATTGTCTAGAAAATTTGCTCGTTTGAACCAACATGACCCAGAGGATAAAAATAACTGGATTTTGATATGGGTGATGGGGGTTGACACCTCACCTCTCTGCCATAGCCTCAGCCTTGCAGAAGTTGCTCTCAATTCCACTTTTTTCATAGGCACAATGGAAATAGAGGTGATCTCTCAGAGTTGCTGATGATAATTGTAATGTACATTATTGGTAAATTGAAACAAGATTCACTGCAGGAGGGTAAATGTTCTTGCTCTGAAGTCAAAGGGAGGAAGGTCCTTGAATGGCCTTCAGGCAAAGGATCAGCTGGCACAGATATCAACTGATAACACAGTTAGCATTGTCAGCAGGTGGCAAAAATGAGAGTTGGGCTTTCAATGGAGGTTATACTTTGTGTTCTTTGGCAAGAGTGTTAGAGGAGTGTGTGTATGTGTGTCTTGTGCATGTGTGGAACTGTGCAGCAAGAGAAATGATCAGACAAACAAGGGACGGTAAACAAGAAGCTCCAATAAAGTCTGTAATAGTTACCATAGTTACCCAATACTATGGCAAATAAGTAGGTTTAAGTGAGCAGTGCCTATTCTGCTGAGTGCTTGCTGTGGAGTTGGGATGCAGAGAAAAATATGATATCCGCATTGGACTCTGGAGCTCTGAGGCCCTGGAATAAAGAGTATTCTCTTAACTCATGGAGCATCTGGCAATGCTCATCCTATCTAAGAGAGACAAGAGAAAACGTGCTACATGATGTTTTTGCTTTCATTCACAGACCAGCCGGAGTTAAATGAGACATTGGGGAAGTTGGAGTTCACAATGTGCTCTTAAATTGGCAGAAACCTGTCAGTGCACAAAGGTGTGCTGGCATCACTCCAACTTGTTCTGTGTAGAACTTGGGGTGGCACAAATTAATATTGGTTTATTAGCAACATTGTTAAGATTTGGTGGTAGTATTTTCAAGGCCTCCAGAGATGGGGTCAAAACTTAGCCACACTGGATGCAACCATTCTGCACTGAATGCATTCTGCACAGAGAAACATTAATGATTTGTGTAATAACAGTCAAATTAGAGCTACTGGCCATATCTCATGTTGTTGCTGTCATTACTGCTATATTTATTGGTATCCCACCTTTCATCCAGTCTGAGACTCAGGGCAGCTCACAAATGTTAAAACAGATAGAGAGCTTTAAGATTTAGATCATGCCAATATTAAAAAAAAACTGAATTAACAGTAGAATTAAAAGCAACGCTGTATACAAGAAAACAATAAATAAACAGTACATCGCATTCTTCAAGGCACTTTTCCCCTGAGCAGTCAACCATCAAAAATTTGCTGAAAGGAAAAGGTCTTCACTTCCCTATGAAAGGATAGCAGGGAGAATGCCAGTCTACCTGAGTTCAGAGACTGGGAGCAGCCATCAAGAAGGCCCTCTCCTGTGTTCCCACCAGATATACTTGTGGGGAGACCGGGAGATCCCCAGAAAGTCTCAAAACACAGGAGTTTCATACAGGAATATATAATGATTTATAATGATTTATTTCTATTCCATTTTTTTCTCATGAAATCAAAGTGGATTACAACATAAGCATTAGATGCAAAGTATACTATACATTATATAGTTCTCCTCCTATCAGGCAAAAAAGATGTATGTGGTCTGTAACAAAAACAGGCCAGCCCTACTATTAGGCAGAGTGAGGAGGCCAGGTATTGAATTTTGGGTGTCTTGAAAGAGAAGAAAATGGTTATTTGTTGTTTCTGACTTATAGTGACCCTAAGACATACATACTACAGGGTTTTTTAGGCAAGGATTTTGGGGGGTGGGGAGAGTTGCCTTTGCCTCCAGTTAGGCTGAGGGACTGAATTGCCCATGGCCACCCAGTAGGCTTTATTTATTTATGCCATTTTTTAAATTTTAAAGAATGTATTATATGGGTGTATTTAACGGTTTTATAGTATTGCATTTTAACTGTTGGTCTTACGTGTTCTTTTGAAATTTAGTTTTGTATTTTAACATGTTGTGCCCTGCTTTGAGGAGAGTTGGGAAAGAAAGAAATGTTGTTGTTTTTGTTGCTATTCTTATTATAGTTGAATAGTTTTTATTGTATTTTTACTGTCATGAATAGAGAAAGACATGTGGGTTTCTTCTCCCTTACTTGCTAAAATCACTTGTCTGGATTTGATACTATGTAATATGATATACACAGTACATCATAATAAATAGTATCATTGTATCATAGTATCATAGTACATAGTATCATTGAGAAGCAGTGTGGTGCAATGGTTTCAGCAGAAATTATAACTCTAGAGACCATGAGCCTTATCACATGACAAAAGAAAGCTGAGAGGCAGCATGAGAGAAGTGTCTTTCTCCTTGCCTCTCTGTTTAACTACTTCCATTCTTTCGCTGTAAGAGACAGTCATAAAAGCATGCCTTTTGTAAGGCTGGAGAAGTCTGTTTGGCCAAAGGAATGCTTTTGCCTTGGGATGGAAAATAGAAGTGCTATGACAACATGCAGAGAGGAAAGGAGAAAGCGCTTCTCTCTTGCTGCCTCTTATTCTTTTGTCATTCAGTAAGGCTTCAGATTTCAAATTCCTGCTTAACCAGGGAAGCCCACTGTGTGACCTTGTGCAAGTCACATTTTTTCAGCCTCAGAGGAAGGCAAAGGCAAACCCTATCTGAACAAATCTTGCCAAGAAAATCCTATGGTAGGTTTTCCTTAGAGTCACCATAAGTCAGAAATGACTTCAAGGCATATAGGAGCAGCAGCAGCAGCAGCAACAACAACAACAACACCACTATGGGAACAGAGGTAACATGTGCTGTTACACCTTGAGACAGCAGAATGTATGGAATAGCAGTAGTTAAAATCCACTTTCATGCCACACATAGTCTGGGGAAATAGACACAATGGTTGATAAATGTTTCTTTAGTATATTGCTCATGCTTAGTAGCTGCCTTAAACCAGTTTAGATTTGTTTATAGGAAATAGTCTCATAACAGAGAAGTGACCTGTTGACATGAATTTACTTCCAGTGGGTCTGCCTCGGTGGGCAAAATGTCTAATAGAGAAAAAGTCATATCTTCAGAGTCTTTGTCACCTAAGCTATGCATGGTGTCTCAGCCTCAGCCCTCTGTCAGCAATCTAGAAATGCACTGAAATTTCTTAGGCTGCATTTAAAAAGGGAGAAAAATGATTGAGAAAGTGTTTCAAAGTGAAACATGCTGAATATGCAAAACTATAATACAAACATTATTTGGAATACACTAGTATACCTCAGTTAACAAAGTAGATGTGTTCCTTGGCATTACATCTTTAAGAGAAAATTTGCTATCAGAACCAGAAATAATATGGAATGGACAGGGATATGTTCCTACACCATACAAAAGGGAAGCAGTTCACCATGTTTCTGCAAGCGTTTTATTCAAAACTAGGAATATGTACATGTAAAATGAAACAGTCAGGTCAGGTCAGTCTTGGAGAAGTAAAGAAAAACATCTTAAATCTTCTAGATACGACTTAAAGGCTGCTTCCAAAGTGCATCCATAGATTCCTTTTCTTTATTACTCCCATTAGCCTCCATTGTGTTTCTCCAACCCTTTACACCATCTCCCAAATGCTGATGCTAGTAAAATCTTCAAGCAAGGCCAAAGACAAAAAAGAGAAAAAAGTTAAAAAACAAAATAAAAGGGGGAGTGGTCTGAGGGCGTATAAAAAGACATTTTAAAAAGTCTTTATCAGAGACTTTGTTAACTGAGGTATGCCTTTACTCTGATTTGGACTGGAATCTTGTTAATGGCGTATGCTGGCGTAAAATCTGGTTATACCAGTGTATGAATTGTTGGGTGTTGTGGAATAAAGTATCCATTACCTTTTCCTGCAATGCTTACATTTTACGTGCATAACAACAGTTGGGGGGCTTGCAGGCACTGTTCTGTCTTTCTGGCCACCAATTGCTCAGGATGAAGGCTGCTCTTTCTTCTCTGGTTTGCAAGCATCTGGAACATGCTCAGACAAACTCTGTCTGCCATGGGTGGGCTGGGGAGATGGAATGGTACCCACAACCAACCTGGTTGTTGCTGCACACTCAGCATGAACAGCAGGGGAGAGGGAGCAGCCAAAAATATATTGGCAATGAGTTACACTCTACCATCAAGTTACACAATTTCAAATAATGATGTATCCATTTTGTTCTGTTCACTTTTTGTAAAATGTATAAATTGCTCTTGCTATTTAATCAGATTTTGGAGTCATGTACAACAACCAAATATCAGTCCTTTTATTTCTCTAGTCCGATAAAATTAATACATTTAATCCATATCTCATGATCCTCCTATCAAAATTGTCATTAATTTGCCTGCCATATCAGTAGATAATATTGCATTCAGAAGCATGCTTAGAGGCAAAGCCTGCCGGGAGATTCTTGGAGCTGTAGTTTTTAAAAAAGTAACTTTTGCTAGCGCACATTACTTTTTCACAAGCTTACTAAAAATTTACGAGTTGTAGTGTGCTAAAAAAATTAGGTCACTACAGACTTGGGACATATTTGAAGTGACCATTTAGAGCTGAAATCTTCATGGCCCATCAGTATTTTGCCTTCCCAATGAGCTGTAGCCAGTTTGAGACAAAATGAACTATTGGTAGCTTAGTGCAACTAAGTGCTTCATTTTAGAAGGCAAATGAATCTTTACAACTGGCCTCCTTGGCTCACTGACATTGACTAGCCACAGAGACATGCTGCCCTAAATTCTTCAGAGGCAAGGCTTATGGGATGAGACTTTTCCCTCATCACCACCCCCTCCATGTTTTGTCTGAGACAAGTGTTCTTTTCCCAAGAGATGGCCTGCTGTGCCATTTTAATAAAGCAGTACTCAGAGTACTTAATAATTCATCAGCCACCAAGTCTTAGTTAACTGATTAGAAATTGTTTCTGAAAGGACTCAGAACTTCCAAACAGAAGGAAGGGCTGAGTGGTATACAGTCATCCATCCACATATACAGCTTTGACTTTTGTTGATTTGATTTGTTTGAAGATGTGATTAATATGTTCTCCTTAGGAATCTCTAGGTCTTGGAGCATGACACTATGCCAAGTTTTCAACAGATGTTGCCTTGGAAGACCTAGGACTTTATCACAAGGGAAAAGTCAGGGGAAAATGGGGGGTTTAAGCTGACACTATCCCATGAAAATTGTGTGATTAAAGAGGACTTATTCAGCCAATATCCAGGCACTACCAGTGACAAATCATTCACAGGGAAATCCTGTGAATGATTTGTTGTTGGTTATTACCGGGATAGGTTTTTTTAATCGCGATGTGCGTGAAAATCTCCACCATGATCGTGCAATTTTTATGGGATAATGTCAGTTTAAACCCCTGCTTTCCCCCTGTGTGATAAAGTCCCTAGAGATTCCTAAAGAGAATATCCTCTAGCACAATTCTGTGGTAAACATCCAGCAGAATGTTAACCACAGAGTTGCACTGGAGGACCTAGAGATTCCTAGAGAGGTGCTCTTTCAGGTAAAATAAATAGTCTGTGTGCACATGGATTCAACCATTCATGGTTTAAAAATATTAAAAAATAATATAAATTCTAGGCAAACCTTGTTTTTGCCATTTATATAAGTGACATCATTTCACTATGCCACCATTGTATTTAATGGGATTTGAGCACCCATGGATGTTGCTATCCACGGGGAGTCTTGGCATTAAGCTCCAGTGGATACCAAAAGCCCACTGTACATCCAATTCCTTTTTTTTAAAAAAGTCCTTCTCCAACCTTGTGTCTTCCAGATATAATGGATTGCAGTTCTCATCATATAATCAACATATTTGATGAGGATGATGGGAGCTGTAGTCCAACAAATCTGGAGCAAGGCAGGTTGGGGAAGGCTGACCTAAGTATTCAACTGGAGTTCAGAAGACAGATGAAATAATGAATAATTCAGCATTCAGACACAATACACAGGAGTTACTGTCCAGAAGGAGCTGGCTAGCCCTCTCCAACCTTTCATTAAATTTAGAGATCAGAAAAATTAGTGGCAAAGTGATAATACGTAATATTTAAACTTTAAAAATTTGTGAATTATGGCTGATCTTCAGTATTTTAGATTTTTAACTTAGAGTTATGGATCCATAACTGTTCTGTATTAACTAATCCTACTCAGTGACACATCCCATTTTAACAGGGAGCAGCCCCTCCATCCAGCCCACCTTAACAACTAGCCACCAAATTGGTTGAAGGAGGTCCATTCAGCTGGTGATGCATCAGGTCACCCCCTCTTGCCACCAGAAGCAGAATTCCTGTTGTAATGAATAAGGAGCTTCTCTTGATGCTTATATCTATTCTTAGTGGGTGAGAGCAATAGTTGCACTTTACCAGTAGCTTTTTCCATCTCCTGAGAGAAGGATTAGGGCAGTCTTGTACCTATACAAGCTACATCCTGCCCCAATCTTTGCCACCAAAAGAGAAACAGGGAAGAATTAGAAACACTGGCTGCATCTGTACTGCAGAAATAATGAAACTCAACAACACTTTTAACTGACATGGCTCAATGCTATGGAATTCTGGGATTAGTAGTTTGTTGTAGCACCAGAGCTCTCTAACAGGGAAGGCTTTATATCTCAAAAAACTACAAATCCCAGAATTCTATAACATTGGCAGTTAAAGTGGTGTCAAACTCCATTATTTGTGCAGTGCAGGTGCAGCTACAGTGGAGTTTATCATGAGACAGAATTTGGGGGTATAATGCAATGGCAATCTGAACGCAATTATGGGATTTCCTGTTATTGCGAATGAGTGTATCTCAAGCAATTTCGGGCAATGGGAAGTCATTCTGAACACAATCATGGGGTTTCACATAATTGCATATTAGAGTATCTCACACAATTTTGGGGGGTCATTTTCAGGAAATGGGAAGTCATTCTGAACGCATTTCGAATGCAATCAGATTTCATGTAAATTCACTAAACTAGTGAATACACATAATTGCGAATTGGCTCCCATGTGATAAACTCCAGTGGCTCTCACAAAGTGCTGAGAGAGAAGAAAACAGGGGCTATGAGATGCCTGGCTATTGTTTTGAATTCCTGCTAGAATTACTGGTAAGCAACTGAGGGTGGAGGAAGAATATAACCTGTGCACAGGTGCTTTTTACCATACCCCTTCACACAGTTTCTTGGTTCCAGCAGGGATTTACAATAGCAAGGTAGCTTATGTCTCCTACATCCTTCTTTCTTCACTATGTGTGGGAGCTGCTGCTCTTAATTTTTCCCTTTTCCTCCATCCATTTAGCATGAAATCTATTGCAAATGCCAACAGGAAATAAAAAACAAGACTCAAAATGTAACCATAACATGATACCTACAACTAATTTGAACCATGATGGGGTTCATATTAGCCACATGTCAGATAATATTATGTTGAAAAGCAGCCCTGGTAAAACAAATTACAAAACAGTCTAATCTTCACTGTGTGTGATAACTGAAAATGTCCCCAGTATAGTTATATTCAAAGATCATATGCAAGAAACAGTTTAAATATGGGCATTAAGAATTTTTCTTATCACAGCTGTTTTTGCTATTTAGCCATCAGTCTGATTACCCATTACCTTTTATGAATATTCATGCATTTTATGTATTCAGCCTTTCTATGCCTGCTCTGGAAGCTATGGTATTTGCAAACAAAACTGTGTCTTGCTGATGTAATTCAAATCACCAGAGTCACAAGGGAGCAGTCACACTGTACAAACATCCTGCAAGGTAGAACACCTTTCACACAGCAATAAATAAAAGCAACTGCCATTATGCCTCTGACTTCATATTAGGCCTCATGATGACTGTGATTGTACATAAGGGTTGTATCATGTAAGTCTCTGCATGCGGAGTTATTAAATGTTGTGCAACGGAGCCATCACCAAACATGCAACCGAATGCACACCCAAATGTGCTTGTGTATCCTTAAGCAATGCACATTCATATACAATGCGCAAGCACATCACAACCAATGGTGCTGCATGCACGGCACTTATTTCAACAATTTTGCACTGAATGTGCCTATGCCACATTGGACAAAAATACTCAAGGATTTCCAGAGGGGAACCTTTACATAGGTAAGGCAGCAACAGGATTCCAGCCAATGTATCCCAAGAACTAATGAACAGGCAGTGTACGCAGTTGTGATTCCCTCCCTTGCTATAGTGCAGGTGTAAGGAACTTGATTTGAGTGGTGGTAATAACCATCCACACATCCTCTTTGCTTGCCAGATGACACCAGGGCATCATGGCTATAGCCTCTGGAATCATTGGGTCCCAATTTTGTTCTGCAAGCTTTTTTACTGTGCATGAGCCTTCCTGTATCTAGAGAAAGCAAATGTGCAGTGTAGCTAACTTGGCTGTAGTGGTGGTTGCTGAAATGACTGTGCAGGCCACCAGGGAGCTAGTTTTGCTCCATCCATCCATCCATCCTCATTTAATTTATATCTTGCCTTTCCCCCAGACTAGGACTCAAGGCCAGTGTGGTGTAGCAGTTTGAGTGTTGGACTATCACTCTGGAGACTAACATTCAAATCCCCACTTAGCCATGAAAACCTACTGGATGACCTTGAGCAAGTCATACACTCTCAACCTCAAAAGAACACAAAAGCAAACCAGCTCTGAAAAAATCTTGCCAAGAAACCCCCATGATTGGTTTGCCTTATGGCCGCCATAGGTCAGAAACAACTTGAAGGCACACAAGAGCAACTACACAGCCTCAAGGTGGTTCTCAAAAGACAGCACATTCAATAGAACACATACAGTTAAAACATAAAAACATGATATTTAAACAGTATCAAACAATAACAGAATCAAAATAATTTAAAATCTTACTTTAAAATTTGCAGGCTATTCTTGATTGCCAAAAACAAAACAAAACAAAACAAACAAACAAAATAATAAAAAAACAAACCTGTGTAAAGTAAACTTGGGTCTTTGATTGCAGCAACAATTGCATATGCTGTCCTACATGGGGCACTTAAATGAAAGTTGCTTTTCCTGACCTGTACCTTTTTGCATTGGGGAGGATGTACAGTGGGTGAAAAACAGCTAACAGGCATCTTCAGTGTCCTGACTGGGAAGGCTATCAGCATATGGGGGAATCTCTCCACACCATCAATGGGGCTTGCGAAAGGACTTAGGAGCTTCTGTGGGGCAGACTGAGAACCTCAGTGGACTTGATTAGGTTGGTGGAGGAGAGGTTAGCCTCCTTTGCTATAATGATTTCATGCTGAAGTGGAGTGGAATATACTTTAGAGCTGACAGCATAGAAACTGCCACCCAAAAATGTAATTTTTCTTATCTTTTGTGTCTCTTGTTGCTACTCACACATAACTGGATTGCTACTCACACATAACTGGATTGGTACAGTCTATTCTGACTGCCTGAAATGGAATCTGGATGCAGACCTGCCTTATGTTGAAATACGTCCTTGTTGTTATGAAAAGAATATTCTCATCTTTCATTGATTAGTCTTTGCTTCTGCATCAATTCCTCCATGAAAACAAACCAATAAACATGCTGCTGATGTTCCACTGAAAATCCAGGGATCTGAAGAGTTCCTTACATATGAGCATGTGCCATATAGCAAGCAACTTTTGAAATCCTCTTCTGTTTCCTAAATGGTTGATACATGGCAAGGCAAGGCAAGAGAAAAGCTGTTGTTTCAATAACACATATCTATAGCCCCCTTGATCTTAAGGAACTAGTTGTGCAATTCTTTGGAATGTGGCTATGCCCTTTCCATCTTTTTATAGTCTTGGAACTAAAGGCTCATTAGCTTTGTCTTTCTGAACTCTTCTCCAATTTCTCCAGGAATACTGAAATATTAATGGTTCCAATAATGGTTGCTTTATTTGTTTGACCACAATTATTGCATTTATTAGCCTAGCACTGGTAAGTGATTTAACCTCAAAATATATTGCTGTGAACTTGAGTAATAAAATGGATACTGTAAGCTTTCGTTAAAATTTCATGTGTCAGACAACAGAGACATCATTATTGCAATTTTATTTCATAGCAATTGCCTGTGCTTAAGAATGAATGTCACAAAAGGCCTACTCAGAGTTAGGCCTGGGCTTATTTTTACATCATTACCAGAATTTCCATGGGGAGGGGGCAAGTCACAGGGCAGAAATGTGAAGGAGCTTGTTGAATATGAACTAGAGGTTGGCAGTTCATAGATCTGCCACATTTGCTTTGAGGAGTCATACACTGGGTCCCTCTATAACAACCTTTTCAGCCTAGTGGCTTCCTAATGTTGAATTATCATTTTTCAGCTATATTGGGGAATGTTGGTCTGCGCAGAGGCTGACTCCATGAATTGTGACAAACAGTATAGGCTGATTTTATTGGCTAAAACCCAACACTAATCTGCTTTGGTCAGACCTCACCTGGAAAACTCAAATTCTGGACACCACAATTCAAGAAGGATGTTGACAAGCTTGCGTATGTCAAGAGGCAGGTGACCAAAATGGTGGAAGGTCTGGAAACCATGCCTTATGAGGAGCAGTTTAGGGAGCTGGTTATGTTTAGTCTGGGGAAGAGAAGGTATGACACGATAGCCATATTTATATATTTGAAGGGATGTCATGTTGAGGATGGAGCAAGCTTGTTTTCTGCTGCTCCAGAGACTAGGACATTAAGCAATGAATTCAAACCACTGGAAAAAAGATTCCACCTAAACTTTAGGGAGAATTTGTTGACACTGAACACTGTTTGACAATGGACTACTCTACCTTGGAGTTTGGTGGGGTTTTGATCTTTGGAGGTTTTTAAGTAGCGGGTGGATGACCATCTGTTGGGAGTGATTTGTGTCTTCCGGCATGGCAGGGAGTTGGACTGGATGACCCTTGTGGTCTCGTCCAGCTCTATGATTCTGTGATAAAACAGGACTTCTGTAAGTCCATATAGAATTTGGAGGTAACTAGTTATTTAAAAACTTTATTGTGTTCCTTCAAGTCATTTCTTACATATGACAACCCTAACATGAGCCTATCATGGGATTTTCTTGCCAAGATTTGTTCAGCGGGGATTTGCCATTGCCATTTTCTGACACTGAGAAAATGTGACTTGCCCATGGTCATCCAATGGATTCCCATGGCCAAGTTACGTTAATTATTTTTTCCCAACAATTAAAGCAATAAAGAAGTTACATCATCATTCTAATTTAATGAGGGATAGCTTCACTTCTTTTCCAGTGATATTTTTTCCAGTGACCTTTAGATTTACTGGGGTGTGGTCTCAGTAAATGGTGAAGGAGAAATGTTGTGGTGTGCTTACTGACACTGTGTCTTTTGCTATGTTGTGAGTGTTGAGGTGATAATGAGGTAATGGTGGGGAGAAGGGAATGTGTTTTATATCATAAGCCAGTAGCTTCTAGCTCTCCGAGTTTTAAAAAAGTGAATTAAAAAATAACTACTTTAGTTATGGGGGAGTGGGACAGCTATAATAGTTTTTAAAAGCATCTACCTATAGCAGTTAATGAACTTCTTCTGGGGGCAGGATTGAAATGTTATTTATATATTTATTTACTTTTTAACTCCATGGGGAGGGGTGGGTAAGAAACAAATACTACTGTGTTGTTGTTGTTATTATTAACCCCAAGTTACAAACAAGCTTACAAAATAATTTTAAATGTTCCAGAAGAAACACAAAGTAGGGCATAAGGCAGGAAGGTGGGTTTAAGGACGAGGGCAGAAGAGAATGCACAACTGTGTGAGTGCTCCCAAACCAGTATGCATTCATTTCCTTTCATTAATGTGATTGTGATTCGAACAGGGTTTGTGCAATAAAGTCCGTAGTCCTACAGTAAAATGGAGCAGTTACTGATCTGGAACCCTGGGCTACACCTCTGTAATGACAATACAGAATGCCAGCGTATCATGACAACTAATTACTTTAAAGTAACTTTTCAAGCTGTGCTTTCAGAACACAAAGGAAATTCTTAGCTTTCTGTGGGGTCATGGAGGGCTTTGAATATCTGATAAAAGCTATGGAAGCCCATTTTTTTGGGGGGGGCACTTGAACTTAATTTACAACATAACATGAAAGAAACTGAAGTATCATCTTCAGTTCATGGACCCCCGAAGCCTATCCATGGAACCCCAGCATCCAAGTTCCACAGGATAAAAATCTTCAGCCTATTTACTAGCACAGTGATTGGCTGTGTACAATGATGGCATGGTTTGCCAGCTCAACACTCTCTTGGGGTTGTGATTTTGCTGCTAATACTGGCTATCTGGTAATTGTAACCATGGCAGCAGCTTCTGCACTGCAAGGTGATTTAAAGGATTCCCCCCCCCCCCATTCAAAGCTAATCATTAAAAATTGTAATAATAATAGAGGAATAGCAATCCCACTGTGGGCCTGATTTCCTTATGGTTTTGCACTGGTGGCTGGCACAAGCCACTCGCTCGGGTGCCTGGTTTGGAAGCAGCCACCCAGGTGACATTCATAAGGCAACAGTCAAGGCAGGGGATTGAGTGGGGAGATGGTTTTGCAAGGTACCTTCTTCTTCCCTGGGGTCCTAGCACATAGAGAAGCAAGTGCTCAGAACATGACACTGGCTGTGGAGATAATCAACATTTCTGTTACTTCTGAGTCTTTTTATATTGCAAGAAGGAGTTGGTCTGTGAGTGAAAAGGAGGAAAATGATTAAATTATTGCTGAGTGACACATTATGTCATGAAACTGAGCTGTGCAGTCAATTTTTAAAATTAAGTTCATTCCCTAAGTCCTCTCACTTATCTTCAGCTCCTATGACATTATTCTCTCCTCTGGACTTTTGGTATCAATTTGTTACCACAGCTGAGATTGTGGTCAAAGGAAGTATGAATGATTTTTCAAGTAGACCAAATGAGACATGTTTGTGACAAAGCTCGTTCTCTGTTTTATAGCCAAGCTGATCCTATTATATACAACCTAAGATATTAGGATTTCCAATTTGTGTTTTAAAACTAAATGCTGTCCTCATCAGGGCAGGGCTGAGGTGAGATTCTCAGCCCAGATCCCCATGGCTGAGGAGAGATTCTCAGAATCAGGAGGGTCATAGGTAGAGACCTACAGATAGGTGTAGAGCTGGAGGGAATTTGGTGAGTCATGGATAGTGTCTGGTAAATCTGGAGGTTGGGTCTTTGTCAAATAAATGTGGCTGAACTGCGACTAAGAAGTTGATCACATGGAGTTTATCCCATGCAGAAATGGGATTTAAATTGGGAAAATCCCACAAAAGTGAGATCTTTTTCAGGCAACATCAGGGGGCATCCCATACAGAAAGTGGACAAATCCAGCAAAAGTGGCATCAGGGACGCTGAGCATTAATCTGATATTAACCTGCATAGAAAGTGGACAAAATCGGCTGCTTTTTAATATCGGGATTTACTTATTTCATTGTTTATAAAATGTAAGCACTTGCCATTATTCATAGAATTGACAGAAAAAAATTAAAAGGTTACATTACTAGCTGAGAGAAGCTACTGTACTTGTTATTCTATAACTTTGTTACTTTTTTGAGGATGAGAAAGAAAATAGTATAAATGTTACAGCTTCCTGGCAAATGTCTGTAAAAGCATCTTCAAAAATAACTAGAAATGGTTACTTATTTCATTAATAAAATAACTTTGCTTTTACTTGTAACATTGTTCATAAAATGCAAGTTTGTTACTCTAAAAAGTAGTTTCCAAAAACAATGTTACTAACAATTTTTAAACTCTGCATGCTGGTTTTACTAAATGGAAAAGTCAAACAGGACTGACTAACAACGTAAAGGGCCACCATTGAAGGAGGCTTTGCTGATCTGGGTGATGTTTTGGGATTTGTATAGGTTTTCAAGTGTCTATTTCAGTGAGGCACCTTTTCAGGCTTGTTGGTCATTCACATAGTTTTCTGAAAGACAAATGTTGCAAGGATGGGTGGTGTGGGAAAGCATGTATGAGCTGGTGCGTTTGGGTTGGCAGTGGAAACTTTCAATGGCAGGCATGAATGCATTGTCTTGGGATGGTGATGGTGGTGGTGATTAGAGACACAGGGCTTGTTTACACTGGGGAAAAACACCAAACTTACCGCAAAGCTGGTGTTAGCAGTCCCCCAATGTACAGCTACATCCAGGGAGAAACTATGGTGTCTGGCCGATAATGATGATGATGATGATCCTCAGTATCTGTGGTCTTCCCATCTGTGGATCCCAGTATTGGATCCCCGGATAGCAAGCTCATATGGGGGTGGGGGGCAGAGGAGGAAGAGGTGGAGGAGGAGTTGGCAGAGAGGAGGAGTGGGAGGAAGAGAGAATAAGGAGAAGGTAGCAGGAAGAGGAGGAGAAGGTGGAAGAAGGAAGAGGAATGGAAGCAGCGGCTCCTGGAGGAAGAGGAAGAAGAAGGGGGAAGAGAGAGCAGCTGGGAGGGGAAGGAGGTGGGAGGAAGAGGAAGAGGGAGGAGAAAGAGGAAGAGGTGGTGGAGGGAAAAGTGGTGGTGGGAAGAGGAAGAGGAGGGAGAGGAAGAGGAGGCAGCCTCCTGCCACCTGCTGTGGTGAGTGCAGCAAGGAGGACTTTGGACGGCTATGGTAGCAAAGTTCCATTGCTCACAATAGTGGTGCAGCCACATGGCTGTGGACATTGGGACTCAAGTGTCCATGGCTTTTGGTATCTGCAGGGGGATCTGAAACATATTCACCCTGGATAGCGAGAGCTGACTGTAATAATATTTCTTATCTTCCTCTCCCCAAAACTCGAGGCTCAAGGCCCTTAATATGACTTTGCTCTGAACTATGCAAAGTTGGGGGAAAGCCCAGTGTTTCCCAGAAACCCTGAAGTTGACTTTGAGTTCTCTTGGTGTGTGGACAGATAGATTGGTTCTGACTGAGCCTGAGTCATTATCCACATGCCAAGAGCTATACCATTCTCCTTTTCCATGCTAAGCTGGACAGGGAAAGGGGATGGCCTGTTTTTGGAGCTGCCACCACTTCCTTGTGGGCAGGAGCTCTGTGTAAAACCCGCCTTGTGTACCATTGCTTCAGCTGAGGAGATGAACAGGCACCCCACCATGTGATCAACAAGGAGGGTATGGCTCTACGCCCTCCTCATTGATTGCAGAAGTGCCCTGTTCTGATCTCAGCAGAGGTGGTGGCCCTCCAGGCAGGTGTTACATGGACCCCCTGTCCATGAAGAAGAGACAGTAGCAGTTCTGAAAGTAGGTTACCACCACCACCACTTCCTCACAGGAAGAAGGAGGAGTCTACCTGATAAACTGCCATTTCAACTGAAGTCAGAGTGGGGTGACTCTGTGATGCCATGGTGTGACATCCTGTTTTGACCTCAACAGAAACACTGACATGGTAGGCAAGCTCTTGCAGGAAGCTCCTGCCCACAAGGAAGTAGTGGTGGTAGTAGCAGCACCAACAGGACAGTCCAGCAGAGCCAATGCAGTGTTGGCCTAGCTGGTCCCTGTGCATCACACTGGAATCAGCCTGGTGCATGTGGCAGTCACATAGTGGTTGCCATTGTGTTTGGTCCAGGGCCAATCCAGAACATAATGTTCCATACTGGTCCCATATTAAGTGGCTAGTGTAAACATGACCACAGCTGCTTTATCTGAAGCAGATTTGAAGGGAACACAACCATCCCCTACTGCTTTCATGATTTGGCAAAGACAGTACTGATTAATAAATGGTTGTTCCACTTTTTCTGCTGCTTTAAACAGGCTCCAGTTTCTCTCTCCTCTTCCCAATTTCCCCCTTTGTCCTCATCTTATTTCCATTGCTGCAAATAGTTCAAAGTGCAAAAGTACTTTACTTTCAATTCACTGGCAGGGGAAGGGATGTGAAATGGAAGGCAATATTTTGTCCTTCCCAGTAAGCATAAAGAAAAGCAATCTACTACAGCTCTCCTAGCTTGTGTTTCTTTCATGTCAATAACTTTTGCTTTGGAGTTTATCTGACGACAGAAATTGGAAGCATAATCCAAAGGCAGTCCGAACACAATCATGGGGTTTCACATTATTGTGTGAGAAACTATCACATGCAATTATGGGCAATTTCAGGCAATGGGAAGTCATTCCGAATGCGATGCATCATCAATACGCAATCACATAAATTAGCTGAACTCGCGAATTCACTCATTTCCAAACTGGCCCCACTTTCTTTCGAAATTGAGAGAAATTCCTCCCGTGTGACAAACTCCTATCTTGACCACACTGTGATTTTTTTTTTTTTTTTTTTGCCACACATGTCCAATTCATGGAGACCAGAATTTTATTTCTGTCTTGGTCATGAGACCCACTGAGTGGCCTTGGGCAAGTCACATGGTTTCAGCCTCAGGGGAAGGCAATGACAAACCTCCTCTGAACAACTCTTGCCAAGAAAACCCTATGATAGGTCCTCCTTAGGGGTGCCATAAGTTGGAAACAACTTGAATGCATACAAAAATAACAACAACAAACGGACAACAGATTTGCAATAGGATGTGTGAAATTTCTCAGAAGGGATCCTGCCCCTTGAGGTTCTTCCTCAGTGAAACTTGTGAGGGAAGTGGAAAGAGTTTTCATGGATCTTATCAAGGACCACATTTAGTGAATCTAAAACTTGGAAACTTGGCATTGTTAGAGCCCTTGGTTTCTACTACCCCTTTGTTTTCAAATGGCAAACTTGTGATGAAAAGTCCTTTGTAACCCTATGGCTGCTTGACAAAATCTCTAGATCATATAAGAATCATAAGGTGTATGTCTTTCTGAGCTCTTAAAAATCCCCAAACAAAACAGAAATATATTTTCTGTAATAGGACACACAGGCCTGTGATTCCTAAATTCACAGTCACTCGATGTGTACAAAAGGAATCCTTCTTGCTTCATTTATTATGGAATGGCATCGTAGGCCAAAACTGAGTCGCCTGCAGCTATGTGACAAGGTTGCATGCAGTTTTGCTAGATGGCAGTAAGTTCTGCCATATACAAAAAACAAACTGGGAGCTCTTGTCAAGACCAAGGCTGGCGCAAATACGTGACAAGCAACATTTCACTACTTTGATCCCTTTCATTGCCTCATTATTATTCACAACCAGACTGTGCTCCGAGGACCTCACAGCTGAAATCAGATGGAGCATGACCAACACTCCTCCCCCTATAAATAAACCAGCAAATCAACAAGAAAACAAACAAACAAATAAACAAGTTCAGAAAGTCCATCTTTCAATGAAGAGATCTGTTGACTATGTGAATAATTTATTTTAGGATATTTCTTGCTTGGCCTTTTACTTAGGATGAGAAAATAAACGGAAGAATGCCAAGCTTTGAGAAAGAGAACAATGAAGATTATATTTATATCCTACTAGGTCTTGGGCCTACTTCTGTGGTCAGGACCTGGGTTCTTTCCTCTAGTCCTCAGGGCAAGGGGGAAGAATCTCAGGGTATGAGCGTTACCTTGAAAAGTATGTGTATATTTCCCCCCTCTCATTTGTTAGACCTGGTGTTTTGGATGAGTAGTATACTCTGTGCAATTGTGGTTGATGCTTAATGTATACTGCTTCATGATATCCTGCAGGCTGTCCTTTGTAACATCATCTTTGTAATATTACCAGGACCCTTACTCTGTAACAATCCTAGGGGTTTTTGTCAGGCTTCAGGTTTTGATGCTTAATTCTCAGGGCCTGGAATAGTCTTTTCCTGGAAATACTCTATTCCATGTCTTTTTCAAGAAACTCAAAGTAGTATACATACTTCTCCCTCTCATATTCTCAGAACAACATTCTTGTGAGGTAGGTTAGGCTGAGAAATGGTGGCTGCTCAAGGTAATCCAATAATCAATTATAGTGGAGTGGTGATTTGAATAGACCTTCAAAGTTCCGAGTCTCATGTTCCACCCACAATGAGAATGGAAACCATTAATGGAAGGCATTCCATAGACTACTTCACAGGATTTGTTGTTAGAATAAAATTAGTGCGTAAGGGACCAGCTATGAGACACAAGAAGCAAAAGTGTTGCCTTAATTAATACCATCAATCTGCTTGGTGCTGCACGGAACACAGAAGTGATGAACAAAAATAACAATATTATCAGTTTATTGGCAATCTCCTCCACAGAGGCACTGGAGTCTTCCACATGGTGAAAACTGACAGGAGCATAGCGGGATACTCCCGTCACTGTTGCACAATTGCTTGAAGATTATCAGACAATGTTGCATTAAGTCACCGCAATCGTGTCATTATCCCATGAATAAAGAGTAATTTTAGAGTCACTTTTCAATCACAGGATAGTGTTAAAGAGTCCAGTGCCTCTGTGGAGGAGATTACCAATAAGCTGATAATATTGTAATTTTTGTTCATTACTTATGTGTTCTGTGAAGCACCAAGCAGACTGATGGCATTAATTAAGGTACTACTTTTGCTTCCTGAATCCCATAGCCAGTCCCCTATGCACCCATTTTATTCTAACAACAAACCCTGTGAAATAGTCTATGGAATGCCCTCCAATTTTTCACACAGATGAAAATTGGAACATGTGTGGCCAAGCAACATCAGAGTGTTAGATAGAAATGTTATTAATGAAGAAGAACAATGAAGTTAGAAGAGACTGCAACAGCTTGCTTTTGTCTGAGTCTACTGGGAAAGAGAAGATTACAGCCCCTCCTCTCCTTTCTTCTCCTTCTGAGCTAGATGAGTTCAAACTCCTTTTGCACTTCAAACTCAGGTTGCAGCAACTTAAGTAAGGTGAGGATGAAGGAAGAAAGATCCAACTAGTGGGATTCATGCAGCATGGGGCACCATTTCAGCCTAGTGTGTAACTGTAGTGGTGACAATGTTTTACTAATGAGGAACCGAGGATCACATGATGAATCTTGGATAAAAGTGGGATTTGCACCTTTCCACCAGACAGAGATCTGCGCTTATGCAAAGCTCATGTTGCTATGTAATAAGTAGTTTTTATTTCTGAGCAAGCAATCGGGGCGGGTTACAGCAGGTTAAAAACAGTACAAATTAAAATATCCCATCCCTTCGCCCAACTCCCCCCCTTAAAACAAGATTAAATTGCAGCAAAATTAAAATAATTAGATAGTCAATTAAAATTGAAGAAAAGCGAATCACAAAATTCCAAAATTATTCCAACCTGAAAAATCCTGGCTGTATAAGAGTAAAAAATGCAGAGGAGAAGGGTGGAAAAACTCAAGCCTGCATTTCGGAGCCGGGAGGTGTTAAACATCTTCTGGGAAGGCCTGCTGGAAGAGATGCATCTTTAGGGCTTTTAAAAAGCCTTCAATAGATGGAATAAGATGCATCTCGTCCGGTAGGCCATTCCACAACTTGGGGGCGACAGCTGAGAAAGCCCTCTGGGAGGTCTGCAACAACCTGGTCTTCATGGGTTGTAGCAGGTTCCTCCCAGAGGACCGAAGCATGTGGGGAGGTTCCTATGGGAAGAGACGATCCCCCAGATAGGATGCACCCGAGCCATGAAGGGCTTTAAATGTCAAGACCAACACCTTGTACTGTGCTTGGAAACTGATCAGCAGCCAGTGGAGAGATTTAAGCACAGGTGTTATGTGCTCTCTCCTAGATGTTCCTGTAAGAAGTCTGGCTGCCATGTTTTGCACCAATTGTAGTTTCTGGGTTAGGCACAAGGGTAGCCCCATGTAGAGTGCATTACAGAAGTCCAAACGTGAGGTTACCAGCGCGTGTATCACAGTTTCCAGGTCCCTCATCTCCAGAAAAGGGTGCAGCTGGCGTATCAGCTGAAGCTGATAACAGGCGCTCATGACTGACCTGACTTGTCATGTGAAGTAATGGGTCAAGGAGTACCCCCAGACTGCGAACAGAGTCCTTCAAGGAGAGTGTGACTCTGTCTAGGACTGGGAGTGGTATTCCCAAGACTGGTTTTGGGCCAGTAACTGTGAGTACCTCCATTTTGTCTGGATTGAGATTCAATCGGTTTTCCCTCATCCAACCCTTTACCGCCGGAAGACAGTCATTAAGAGGGGAGATGCCATCTGAGGTCTGAACAGACGATATGGTCATGGAGAAGTATATCTGAGTGTCATCAGCATACTGACGACACTGAGTTCCTTGCCTCCGAATGATCTCTCCAAGCGCTTCATATAGATGTTAAATAACATTGGGGACAGAATGGCGCCCTGAGGGATGCTGCAACTAAGCTTGATGTTTGAGGAGCAACTGTCCCCGAGCCTCACCCTTTGCAATCTGCTGGAGAGAAAGGAGTGGAACCACCTAAGAGCTGTGCCACTGATCCCTAACTCTCTCAGCTGAACCAAAAGGATGGAATGATCGATAGTGTCAAATGCCGGTGAGAGATCCAAGAGCACCAGCAGGGTCCTACCCCTGTTGATGCTCAGGCGGCGGTCGTCAGTCAGAGTCTCCACTCCATATCCTGTCCTGAAGCCGGTTTGAAATGGGTCAACTTAGTCAGTATCCTCCAAGACAGCTTGGAGTCGATCACCTTGCTAAGAAAGGGTAGCAAAGAGACTGGTCTGTAGTTGTTCCTGTCCAGGGGATCAAGAGAGGGCTTCTTCAGGAGGGGCTTGGCAGCCGCCTCCTTCAGGCAAGATGGAACAATGCCTTCCCTGAGGGACCCGTGTAATTATGACTAAGGAGATTATCAGAGGAGGAGGAGGAGGAGGAGCTTCTGTGAGTCTCATCTGTGAGTCACTAATGGGAGGAGCTAGGAGACTAGCTGTATATAACTCCTCCCAGAGCCTCTTCTAGGCCAGTTGGAGCTGGAGAGAAGAAGGAAGAGCAGCTTCTCGGCAACCATTTTAAGTGGAGAGTGATTGGATTTTTAAAATCTCTTTGGGGGAGTGTGCTTGTTGCAGAGGAGGAGGAGCTTCTGTGAGTCACATCTGTGAGTCACTACTACTACTAATAATATTTATTTCTTACCTGCGCCTCTGTCTGAACAATCGGGGTGGGGTACAACAAGGTTAAAAACAGTTACAGTTAAAATAGTTCAACAATCCCATCCCCATCCGCCCACCCCTTAAAATAGAATTAAACTAACAAAGATTAAAACAAGTTAATATAAAATAAAATAAAACAAACATATTAAAATCCACAGTTCTTAGCAGCATGAAGTGACATCAAAATGCAGAAGGTCTGGGAATTATCAGGGAAGTTCGAGGAGCCAGGAAGATTATACGGTTTCTTTAAAGTCTTTAACGTGTTTAAAGTTGTTTTGAAACGATCTAACGTTGTAATGAGATGGATCTCATCCGGCAGGCCATTCCATAGCCTGGGAGCAGAGGCTGAAAAGGCTGAAAAGGCCTTCTGGGAAGTCTGTGACAGTCATGGGCTGTAGCAGGTTCCTCCCAGAAGACCTGAGCGTGCGGAGGCGGGGGGGGGGGCTCGTATGGGGAGAGGTGGTCCCTAAGATAAGTTGGACCTGAGCCATGTAGGGTTTTAAAGGTTAAAACCAACACCTTGTACTGAGCCCGGAAACTGATCGCCAGCCAGTGGCGAGCTTTTAGCACAGGTGTTATGTGCTCTCTCCTTGATGTTCTGGTAACAAGCCTGGCTGCCATATTTTGAACCAGTTGGAGTTTCCAGGTTAGGCACAAGAGTAGCCCCATGTAGAGCATGTTACAGAAGTCCAAGCGTGAGGTTACCAAAGTGTGTACTACTGTTTCCAGGTCCTTCAAGTCCAGGTAGGGGCGCAGCTGGCGTATCAGCCGAAGATGCACTCTTGACTGCCGCATTCACCTGACAAGTCATGTGAAGAAACAAATCAAGAAGTACCCACAGACTGCGAACTGAGTCCTTCGAGGAGAGTGTGACTCCATCTAGGACTGGGAGCTGTATTCCCGAACCTGGTTTCGGGCCTGTAACTGTTAGTACCTCCGTTGGTACTAACTTCAACATTCCCCTCGAGATCAGCCCATCTGATCTATCTGGAGCAGCTTGGGAGTTCATGGAATCTATGACAGGCATGAACCTTTGGAACAAAATGCGCAGGAGGTTTACAATACCTAAAGAAGGTGAATAACTGGACAAACTATAATAATATGTAGAAAAAATACATATTACATTGGTAATCTGGGATAGAATTTTTTCTACATATTATTATAGTTTGTCCAGTTGTTCACCTTCTTTAGACATGAACCTTTCCCAATTGGTCAACGAGCTGACCCATTGTGCAGGTCATACACTCGATGGGATTTTTAGTATGTAACAGGAATATCCATGGGCGGAGGTAACCAAAACCTCTACCTTGTCACAGATAGATCATTTTCTGATCAAGTTGGAACTAAAAGCCATTTTCTGTCCTCCCGGGGGTGGCGGACCCATTAGAATGGTCCGCCCTCGAAGGCTTATGGAACCAATTGGTTTCCAGAAGGCCTTAGAGGGTTTAATGGTTGGCAACGCCGGTGATCCCATCGAAACTTTGGTTAATACCTGGGTGACTCCAACAGCAACTCTGAGACCAGCTAAGTCAACTCGGTCAGGGAGTCTGTTAGGCAACGGGGTGGCCAGTATACCAACAGAATCCTCAAACTATCCCTGGTCTTCAGGCTGAGGTACATGCACTCGATGTACCTCTGGACAGGTTTCCTGATCAAGGTCAAGTTGGTTTTATGGACTATGGCCACATTGCCCCCCCCCCACTTTCCCTTATCTGCTCACTGACCGTGTAACCAAAAGGGTGCTCAACGATGGTTCCTTTTCATCCTGGATAGATGTGACAAGTGGGGTGCCACAGGGTTCTGTCCTGGGCCCAGTGCTATTCAATATCTTTATTAATGACTTGGATGACAGTATTGCCTAGTTAGCAAATTTGCAGATAACCGCAAATTAGGAGGAGTAGCTAATACCCCAGAGGACAGGATCAAAATTCAAAATGACCTGAACAGACTAGAAAACTGGGCCAAAGCTAACAAAATGAAATTCAATATGGACAAATGTAACGTTTTAAGGATGGGGGACACCTGGTTGAAGAAGAGCACATGTGAAAGGGATCTAGGAGTCTAAGTAGACCACAAGTTGAACATGAGTCAACAGTGCGATACAGCAGCTCAAAAGGCCAATGCAATTTTAGGCTGCGTTAATAATAATAATAATAATAATAATAATACATTTTTATTTCTAGCCCGCCCCTCTGAACGAGCAATAGGGGCAGGGTACAGCAAAAAGTTAAAACAACAGCAGTTAAAATATCCAATCGCATCACCCCCTCCCCCCCTAAATAGAAGTATAGTGTCTAGATCAAGTGAAGTAATAGTGCCACTCTATTCTGCTTTGGTCAGGCCCCACCTGGAATACTGTCTCCAGCTCAATTCAAAAAGGTTGTGGAGAAACTTGAGTGTGTCCAAAGGAGGGTGATTAATTGGTGAAGGGTCTGGAAACCATGCCCTATGAGGAAGGGAGCTGGGGATGTTTAGCCTGGAGAAGAGAAGGTTAAGAGGTGATATGATAGCCCTGTTTAAATATCTGAAGGGATGTCACATTGAGGAGGGAGCAAGCTTGTGTTCTGATGCTCCAGAGAACAAGAGCCGGAACAATGGATGCAAGCTCCAGGAAAAGAGATTCCACCTCAACATTAAGAGGAACTTCCTGACAGTAAGGGCTGTTCGACAGTGGAACACACTCCCTTGAAGTGTGGTGGAGTCTCCTTCTTTGGAGGTCTTTATATAGAGGCTGTCTGGGATGTTTTGATGGAGAGTTCTTGCATGGCAGGGGTTGGACTGGACAGCCCTTGTGGTCTCTTCCAACTCTAAGGTTCTATGATTCTATGATCGCAGAGTTTAAAAATCTGAATTACTGCTGCCAAATTCAATTTGAATTTGGGATACATCACACATGTTTTTGCTATCATCACCGCCGGGTGCTTGCATCCCAGTAACATCCGGCTAGAATCCAAGTTCAACTAGCCTCTTCCTGGCTTTGCAAATCATTTATCATGAGTGTGTGTACAGTGGGCCTTCCCTTATGTGGGGGATCTGTTCCGGACCTCCCCCCCCCGCCACGTAAGGGGAATTTCACGTATGCTCGAGCCCCATTCAAAAGAATGGGTCTCATGCTCACTGCATGCTGCGGTGTGTAAGCTATTACCCCTTCCAGGGCGTGCTGAGCCTTCTTCCAGTGTGTCCTTCAGCATATGCTGAAAGCCGCATAAATCACACCTGGATATGATGCAGGTGCACTGTACTGTACTCTCATCCTGTCCCTCATGTGTTATGATTGCAGTGTTCAAGTGTACACAGCCATAGGCAAATGGAACTTGCTGCTCCATGGTGGTGGGTTGGAGGCTGTGTGGGTGGGGAGAATCATGCTAGTCCCAGAGACACATCGAGACATGTTGGGGCCTGAGGTGAAATATTCAAATGGAACCCATCTGGTGGGAAATATAATGGAATTAACAACTGAGCCCTTTCATGAGCGCACTACTCTTCCTTGTTTTACTTCACTCACTCCAGATGTGAGATCGTATAGAAATTCTGTACAGAGTGCATAGTGTTTATCTGTGATGTCAGCTTCACACGCAAGCTAAGGATGTCTCTGAGGGGCTCTGAATGATGAACATGCATCTGTGAAGTCATTGTACCTGCCCATCCATGAACATATGTGACTGTGGGTTAAAATGCATCTTCAGAAACAAGTCCAAGTTATGACGTGGGAAACAAGAATATTTTAACTACTGCATACTGAATTTATTTATTTTGCAAGTAGTCTTGAGTATTTATTGAAAGGGCAAGTATAAACAAGAGCAATCAATCAATCAATAGAGGAAAATATCAAGACCTAGTGATCCATGGAACCCGGGGCTGAAAGTCCACTTCTATCAGGACACTGATGTTCATGCAGATGTATTTCCTTGTATCAATATGGGATGTGTAGATGTAATCTGTATATATCTATATGGGATGCCCATTTTTTTCTGTTAATGTGCTGTTGAGGTTACTGCAGGAGGGGGAGTTCAACTGGATCTCATATATTGGGGAAAAGGTTGGATATCAATAAAATAAAATAATATAAACAAACGAACATACTCATAGAATGCTCTGCTATCTCTGGTGATAAGTAGAAACCTGGCAGCTAGTAGCATAATAGGTTTAAGCAAAGGGGATTTTAAAAAGTTAAAAGACACCAACTAATCTTCCATTTTGTCCACACCTGAAAAGGTATTTTGAGAGGGATTACTGTTGTTTTTCTTGTTGTTTGCCTTCAAGTTGTTTTTGACCTATGAAGACCCTAATGCAACCTGATCACTATCTTTTCTTGACAAGGTTTGTTCTCAGAGGGGATTTGCTATTCCCATTCTTTGATTTGCTTAAGGTCATTTGAACTTCCAAATCCTGGTCAAACGCACAAACCACAGTACCTTGCTGCCTGGCATCCATTTGGAGGGGAGCAATGAGCATTTCAAATAGACACAGAAATGATCTAGTACTTAGGCATTACCTGGGAAAGAGAAACCACACACTGGAGAAATTAAAGATGTGAGTACTTGCTTTTGTGTCCAGATGAATAAACAGCTGCTTCATTTGGACAAGAAATTCCTGAAAACATGTGCCCAAAGCAGTGTTGCCTTCTATCAGAGTTTCCTTGGAGGTCTTGAGCTGATTAATCCTGGATCGGGAGTGACAGAAACCTCAAAATTCCATTTTAACCATGTCCCTTAAAAGCTTGTTGAGTTGAAGAAATGAACCTGAGAATAACAGCACAGGGAAGCAGAGGCTGTCATAGCGAATGAGAAGTCCTCCTCTCTAAACAGGAGCACTCCCCAGCTGACACCATCTTGCCTCTCAGATCCATCACTTTAGCTGTGGCCCATTAAAAATTAACCAAAAACATGTTCATCATTAACATGTGCCAGCTTCATTGCTGGAGCTCCTGGTGCCCATTTGCAGGGCTTTTGTTATGTATTTTTCAGTACTTTGTCTCTTTAATTGTTCACTCTTATCTGATACACCAAGCTGAGAGTTAGAAGTTGGCTGTGGAAAGAGAAAGGAAAGTTTGAGAAGGAATAGGCCTAGTCAAGCCAACCTCTTGACTCTACAGTAAAAACTACTATTTGCTTCAAGCCATGGGGATTTCCTGCTCCTTCGCTGAGGAACACATACAAATGAAATATGCCCTTTGATTCCCTCCTTCTGTGTTTTAATTTGCACCATTCAGTCCCAATGCATTTCTGGCTGCACATTTCATTGTATTTTTCTATTATTATTATTATTATTATTATTATTATTATTATTATTGTCATCAGATATTCAAAGATGGTAATGTCTGTCTTTTCCATTCTTCAGTTTCCTTGATTAAAAATGGAACTGGCAGCTGGTAACCCATGAGAAAGCCTTCTGTAGGTTGTGAAACATTGTTCTGTCTGGTTCCCTTTTTCATAGTTTTTCATCACATCCTCAAATGTATCAATTTTGGCAGGCATTTAATTTGTCTGGTATTTTATTCAATTTTATTGATGTTTTACCTGGTGACTTGTCTGTGTTTATCACTGCTTTGTTTGTTTTTAAAATGATGTGTTTGTTTTATATTTTTCTGTTTACATTTCTGGCTATCTTATGTTATCACTTCAAATGGAAAGGCAGGGTCAAATTTCACCATCATAATCTTGGTCCATGATTTGTTGGGTTTTGAAGGCCCTTTAGTACTTACTGCTTCAAATGATATTGTTTAATCTGATACAAAAGCTAAAAATAGGAAATGCTCCCAAGCGCACCACAGATTAACACATAAATAGGAATTTGTTGCTAATATCCTAGAATTCAAGAACAAAACATTTTTCAAAGCCTAAGCATAATTGAAAATTTATCCTGCACAAAATTTGCACATGGTTGTTTTGCACAGAAAACAATTTTTTGTGGAGAAAATAATATTCCAGAGCAAAAATATTATTTTCTGTGCAGAAAAAGCTGATTGCTGCATTGAAAAATACTTTTTCTCCCTGTGCAAAAACCATGTGCAATTTTTAGATAAAATAATTCCTGAACTGTGCAGATTCTCAACACTCCAGGATTCTTTTTATCAGGGTTTTGATGGTTTTTAAAAACTCTTCATTCCACTTCTACTCTGAAATGATCTGAAATCATCAGAGGGGAGATAATTAATAAATACTCTCCTATTTAATTATCATTTAAGCAGAAATGGAAGCAATACTAGTAGAAGGTAGGGAAGGAGGCAGCTTGGATTTTTAATCACACGAGGGGATAATTTCTAGCTTGTGAAGTTTGCTTCTTTTCTAAGGTGCACCTTTATGAGCTCTCAGTCCACCCCTGCCCCCCCTCCCCCATCTAAGCTTGGAGAAATTCATTGGCATCCCTTACACTAAACTAGTACTTTACTTCTAACGTTTCTACCAGTAAGTTTTGTTTACCTCTGTAGTCTTTGCAAGATATACAGTTCTACACATAAGTGATAACTGCTTCTGGTTTCCTGCCAAAGAGCATTGAAAAGATATCCCACATTCTCTGGCAGTTTTCTGCAAAGTAGCTCATAAATTAAAAACAGAGGACATTTGAAGCAAGATGGAGGCTTTAAAAAATGAATGTTGTATGATAAAGAGAGTGCTGCTTTTGGTCTGCTCATACCTGCCTATGTCCCCTGTTGTGTTGGGTGCTTGATTAAAGCATGGCAAAAACCTACCAGAAGCGCAGCTGTGATAGTGGCATGGAGAAATAAAGGTGTGTGCCTAAAATGCAAACGTCTTAGGCAATCTTTATTTTTCATATCCTATGAATTATGTGAATTTGTTTCCCCTGATTCTTGAAAGTTCTAAAGGCACTATGGGACAGAATCCATTTGTTCCTACTACAAGGGTGATGTACTCGTCTGCTTTGGAGGTCTTCAAACAGAGATTGGATGGGCATTTTTCAGGAATGCTTTACTTGTGTATTCCTGCATGGCAGAGGGTTTAGCCTAGATGGTCCCAGTGGCCTCTTCCAGCTCTAAGGTTTTATGATTCTAAGGATGTATCTGGAAGAAAGAAAATACAAACAATACTGCAGAAATGAAATACCTGTTGTTATGGGTACCTTGAAGATTTATGATTTCATCAGTGTGTGTACTTCCTCCATTCATGGAGAATGTAACTTTCAATGCATAGGTGCTAGGGCCATTTCATCACCTGGCTATTCTTCTAATGACAAGTCTCTCTGTAGCTGTACTTGAAAGCTTTAAGAGCTTGAGGAACCTCCCAGAGCTTATGCTTCTGTAAAGTATTTTTTTATGTATGCATTTATAGAAATCAATTTTCTCAAGTTTACAGTTCTTTTTTTAGAACTTCTCTTGGAATGGGAGGAAAAAGCATCAGGGCCATTTCCTGTCTGTCCTCCATGCCTGAAGCCCTTGAATGTATGAAAAGAGCTGGTGCATTCAATGATAATATAAATCAACCCTAACTGACAACTGGGGTATGGCTGGGCATTCCAGCACCTCTTTGCATATTTCTTGTTATGCTCCAGTGAAGTTTGCAAAGCATTCTGTACATGTACAGCAGCCACACAGTTTGTATCCTTTCATTTGCCAGGCTATAGTGAGGATTATAACAGCATTTCAGACTTTACTGTCCTACAACCTCCACTAGACAGAGGAAAACAAAAGCCAAGTCTTGTGCTTGGCTTTTAAAATTATCTTGTTCCCATGGGGTCTCCCCAAGCCAGTTAGCATATGCTGGCATTTTATTTAATTTGGGTATATTGGTAGCCAGATTAATTCTGGCATTCATTGTTTTTGCAGTACAGCTGCAGATGTATCAAAGTTTTAATTGCTAAAAAATAAACCTCTCAGCAGGTAGTACTTAACCGTCCCTTACAGAAATATATCGCAATCTCCATAGCTGTATTTACTTTTCAATTACTGGAAATACTCAGAGTGATGGCCTGTCACTGGATGGCTGTTGTTTCAACAAATTATTTTGAACTGGTCCTTCATTACTAGAGATGAGAATTAACAAATTAAAGCTACTACGTTAACTGTATCTGTTCATGGAGATGCCTGATCTAGGCATGGTGGTAAATTTATTTGTTACATCCCATATTGTAGCACATTCTACATGGGGTGGTCTTTAAAAATTTCTCAGAAATTTCAGTTGGTATAAAGAGTGGCAACTAGACTCCTAACTCAAACAGGTTATAGAAACCATAAACAATCCAGCCACAACAGCTCTATTGACTGCCATTTGTTTCTGGGCATAGTTCAAGGTCCTTGCTGTCCTTCCATTAGCAGACAAGAAACTTTAAAAAAAAATAGACAAGCTTTTAAAACTGAAGGTTTTTTAAAGAATGGGCTTTTAAGACGTTCCTGTATTATTTTTTTCGAATGGTTTTTAACTTCTTTTCATTCTTTTTAGATGTATGTTTTAAATTGTTTTAACACTGTGAACGATTTAATTCTGTTTTAATGTTTAATGTGTTTTTAGATATATTGTACTTGTTTTAAATGGTAAGCTGTCTTGAGTCCCAATTTTGGGGAAAAGGTAGAGTGTAAATAAAGCTCCTCCTCCTCTTTTTCTTATTATATAGTTATTTTAAACATAGTTATTTTAAACATAGTTGTTTTAAATGTATTTTAAAGTACATATTAGGTATGTTGTCCAATTATCTAGACCCATTTCAAACCGGCTTCAGGAGGGGATATGGAGTCAAGACAGCCATGGTTGCCTTGGTTGATGATCTCCGTCTGGACTGTGATAGGGGAAGTGTGACCCTATTGGTGCTCTTGGACATCTCAGCAGTATTCGATACCGTGGACCCTGGTAACCTTCTGGAACACCTGAGGGAAGTGGGCATCAAAGGCACTGTTCTCCAGTGGTTCCGGTCCTATCTCTCGGGCAGGTTCCAGATGGTGAAGCTGGGAGACAGCTGCTCTTGTAAAAGAGAGCTGACATCTGGTGTCCCTCAGGGCGCCATTCTATCTCCCGTGCTATTTAACATTTACACAAAGCTGCTGGGAGAGATCATCCGGAGACATGGGGTACAGTGTTATCAATATGCCGATGACACACAAATATACTTTTCTATATCTCTGGCTCTTGTAGCAACTGAGGATGGCATCTCCCAAGTCGGTAATGGGCCGGATGAGGGAAAACAAACTCAGGTTGAATCGAGAGAAAACGGAGGTACTTGTGATAGGTTTTCCTAGCCCAGGGATGGAGATTTGTCAACCTGTCCTGGATGGGGTCACACTTCCCCTAAAGGAGAAAGTTCACAGTCTGGGCGTACTCCTGGACTCGTCACTCCAGCTGACATCTCAGGTGGAAGCAACAGCCAAGAGTGTGTGGTATCAGCTTCAGCTGATACGCCAGCAACGCCCCTACCTGGGCAGAGGGGACTTTTAAACATTGATACATGCACTGGTAACCTCTTGTTTAGACTTCTGTAATGCACTGTACATGGGGCTACCTTTGTACCAAGTCTGGAAGCTTCATCTGATTCAAAATGCGGCAGCCAGATTTCTTACAGGGGCTTCTAGAACTGATCACATCACCCCTGTTCTAAAATCCTTAAACTGGCTGCCTATTAGCTTCCGGGCGCAATACAAAGTGTTGGTCATTATCTTTAAAGATCTATATGGCCCGGGCCTGAGTTACTTGAAGGGACGCCTCTCCTTACATAATCCGCCCCGCACCCTCAGAACATCAGGGAAGAATCTATTAGATTAAATCTATTAGATACTAGATTGATGTTAACATCTTAAGAGAGCATTTTCCTCTGTGGCTCTGAAACTCTGGAACAACTTGCCAGAAGAGATCCGTCTTATTATCACCTTAGAGGCTTTTAAAAAAGCACTTAAGACGGATCTCTTCCGGCAGGCCTATCCACCTGACTTATTATGACATCTAATGAATTGTCAGGAGTGCCATGAATGACTAAGAACAGCCGTATACCAGACAGATAGCTGTGACAGCCAGAGTTAAGGATTGATTTTAATGTTGTTTATTTAATTTTGTATTGCACACTAACTGATGTATTGCACATTGTATTAAATGTTTTATTGTTTTAACTTGTTGGAATCCCACCTCGATCCGTAGGGAGAGGCGGGAAATACAAATAATGATGATGATGATGATGATGATGATGATAGGAATTTGTTGAAATCTTCTTCTCTCTTTAAATTGAAGAATGAGTAAACAAGATGCATGTTGCCTGGGGTTGGGAGAAATAGAAAGAAGAGAAGAGATGCAGTAGATCATTGGCAAAATGTAACTGTACAAATTGTTAGATGGGAATGGTTTGTACTCCAGCAACTGAGGAAACTGCCAGGTAATAGGACTGCCTTCTCTTGCCTGAGTATTTGCAGATGTGTTGCAAATAACTAATCCCACCATCTCCAGCCACTGGGAATGTGACAATCGTTCTCATTTATCCTAGTTTGCTAAACATATGGAGTTTTGTTTTCTTGGCCTCTTTACACTTCTATTTATGAGCCACGAAATTTGTTTGTTTGAAAATAAACTAAAGGGGCAGGAACATCCATTTCAAATTTGGTGTTCTGGGTGGTTTTATTGCTTTACTGATTCAGTATTAAGTTGAGCAGTTAAACAGCAGGGGTGCAATTGAGTCTGTTTCTTGCATGGGTCTACCTTTGTTATTGGTGTGTGCCTTTAAGTCATTTTTTGACTTATGGCAAACTCTAAGGCAAACCTATCACAGAATTTCCTTGGCAGGATTTATTCAGGGGGTGGGTGGGTGTTGCCGTTGCCTTCCTCTGAGACTGTGAGTGCATGACTTGCCCAAAGTCACTAAGTGGGTTTCTGTGGTCTAGCTTGCAGGTTCATGCTAGAGTAGCCCTGTCAGGGACCACTCTTCATTGCCTCATGTCATTGTAAGCATTTACAATCAGCCTGCCATATCTACGGATTCTGCATTCACAGATTCAACCACCCATTAATTCAAAATATTTTAACACCCCCCCCCCCAGCAAACCTTGATTTTGCCATTCTATATAAGGGACACCATTTTAATATGCCTTTGTATACATTGGGACTTGGGCATCCATGGATTTTGGTATCCAGGCGGGGTCCTGGAACCAAACCACATGGGATACCAAGGGCCCACTGTAAATGCAATGTTAGTGAGGAGTGCTGAACTATATTTAGTTGCCCTGTGTAGTAAGCTACTGTATCAACTTTCTCCACCAAAACTTCCTAGTGCTGTTCTGACTCTACTCAATAGGGTTGCCAGATTGAAAACTGGATGAGGCTTCTATATCTTCAATTTTTGGAGATTATCACACGGGAAATCTGTCCCAGAATAGATGTGGGTTATAACTATCTGGAATGGATCTTATCACACTGCCCAGTGCCTGTGCATCCCGTATCCAACTTGGGCTTCTCCGGCAGCTTTTAATGAATGGGATTATCCTGTTCTTGAAAAAGTGCCAGAGAAGCCCAGGTTGGATGTGGGCTGCCTGCTGCTTGGACACTGGGCAGTGCAATAAGATCCGTTCCAGATTATTACAACGCAGGTCTATCCTGGCAAAGATTTCCCATGCAATAATCTCCTCAGTATAGAAGAGGGAATTTCAACAGTTGTTGCTTCTCAGCTATCCACATAACAAGCAACACTTGTTGAAATTCTTTCTTCTACACAGCCATTAAAGATATAGGAGGTCTCTCCAGTTTTCAGCTTGGCAACTCTACCACCCACCTGGGGTGACTGTTGGATCCTTCTGGATAGGAAGTGGGATAAAGGACTTCCTCTTGCTTGGGCATCAGAGTCAGCTTCAGCTCTGCTGCTGCTTTCATCTTGTTCTTTGCTTTGGACCATTCTCTAGCAATGTTTTCTGGACAGCTCTTCACTTCTGATTTTTCTTTGGCCATGACTTGCCTCAATTCCATTATCTAGCCAAGGATGGCCCCAGCAGGAAGCAGCCATCTCAGGCAGTAGAGAATGGGTGGTTTGCTTCAGTGATGGCAATCCCTTGACTATTCCCTTCTGTTCAAGGACAGAATAGTACCTGCTTACTTGCCCTCCACACTCCTGAACTATAGGGGCAGTACAGACTGGCACTTTGTGCTGGCCTGACTGTAAAGTAGGTCTGAACTAGGGCTGAGCATCCACATGCCCCCAGCCCTAGTTCCTCCGCTCGGCTGCCATCATGGCATGCACCCATCCATACAGCATGCACCATGATGGCATCCATGGTGTGCAGCACCCGAATAGTGCTGGTCGGAAGGGGCATCGTCATGGCATGCAAGCGCACCAATGATACTCCTTCCAGGAAGCTGCTCAGAGCACCTTCTTTTGGGTTGTGAATCGGTGCCGCAGCATGCGGCTGCTGTGGCACCAATCCAGGGCATACAGGGGTTGCCTGTCTGTATAGCCCCATAGAAAAAGATGTTGTCATCTTATTGCCAGTCTGATTGGTCTCTTTAGTTGGAATAGTGTGTGTGTGTGTGTGTGTGTGCACATGTACAATACTTTGTCCTTTGATTCGGGCAGCAAAATATTAGCCTTCACACTCCTGTCTCTCTGTATCAACACTCCCTCCTTTCTCTTTCTTTGCTGAAGGATGAAGGAGTGATGAGCAGATCCAATGTGATCTATTCCAGGCACTATATAGGGATGGGTAGCTGTCACAGGACAAACACCTCAGACTCGTATTTTACATCACTTGACAATAATCATTATTATTTACAATTTCTTTTGGTTGACGTTCAAATAAAATGCTCAAAGTGATGGGCAGTAACAATTATAAGCCATTTCAATAAAATCAATGAACAACAGCAGCATAAAGCAGATAACTAGCAACCTCAGTAAATCTCAACATGTTCTTTGGTGGGGGAAAAAGAGCCTTATAGCACAGAAGCTACAGAAAGAGCAACCCAGTCTAATTTCTCAAAGGATGGGCTTCCAAAAATTGGGTGCAAGGATAGAGAACCAGAGGAGTAATGGATGGTAAGGCGGGAGTAATAGCCTCATTTCTCTGTATTCCTACCAACAAGGAGGCAGTGACATTCTACTGTTTAATGATCTGCTCTAGTGTACATCTCTTTCCCTCCAAAAATGAAGCCTTCTTAGTAAATTATTCCTTTGTTTTATACAGTTCCTGGCACCAGGTTTATTTATTGCAGTTTATATTAAGTCACCTTTGGCCAGGCCTCACCAGGAATACTGTGTCCAGCTCTGGGCACCACAATTCAAAAAGGATGTTGAGAAGCTGCAGCATGTCCAAAGGAGAGCGACAAAAGTGGTGAAGGGTCTGGAAACTATGCCCTGTGAGGAAAGACTTAGAGAGCTGGGTATGTTTAGCCTGGAGAAGAGACGGCTAAGAGGTGATGAGATAATCTTGTTTAGGTATTTGAAGGGTTGTCATATTGAGGGTGGAGCAAGCTTGTTTTCTGCTGCTCCAGAGAATAGGACATAGAGCAATGGATCCGAACTGCAGGAAAAGAGATTCCACCTAAACATTAGGAGGAACTTCCTGACAGTGAGAGCTGTTCAACAGTGGAACACATTCCCTCGGAGTGTGGTGGAGTCTCCTTCTTTGGAGGTTTTTAAACAGAGGCTGGATGGTCATCTGTAGGAAATGCTTTGATTTTGAGTTCCTGCATGGCAGGGGTTGGACTGGATGGCCCTTGTGGCCTCTTTCAACTGCATGAGTCTATGATTCTAAGTCAGCTCTTAAAGTGCCTTTTCAGAGAAGAGCTATAAAACAAATTAAAATAAAGTTAAATCAACAATATTTTAGAAACAGTAAGAACACAAAAGCTACAGGCAGAACCCAATAGCAGGAATTTCAGAACAAGAATATATTCTATTAGCTTTTGACACTAAATGCATGCTACACAGAAGTCATCCTAATGACTTTACACCTGTGCTTAAATCTCTCCACTGGCTGCCGATCAGTTTCTGGGCACAGTACAAGGTGTTGGTTTTAACCTTTAAAGCCCTACATGGCTTGGGTCCATCTTATCTTAGGGACCGCCTCTTCCCATATGATCCCCCCGCACGCTCCGGTCCTCTGGGAGGAACCTGCTACAGCTCATGAAAACTAGGCTGTCGCAGACCTCCCAGAGGGCCTTCTCTGTGATCGCTCCCAGACTATGGAATGACCTGCCGGATGAGATTAGTCTTATCCCCACCTTTGATAGCTTCAAAAAAGCTGTAAAGCCGCATCTCTTCCGGCAGGCCTTACCGGAATAACTTCACAGCTGTAAAACCCTCTGGCTAAACTCCCTGGCTTAAATAACCCCTGTTGCCATTGTCTATGCTGCCCAAGAATATTGTTTTTATTGTATTTTTGTTTTGTTTGCTATTTTAATTCTGTATCAGTTTAATTCAATTTTAAGGGGAGGGAGGTTAGGGATTGGGTTGAAGGAATGTTTTAACTGTTGATTGTTTTTTTCTGTTGTACACTGCCCCGATTGCTTTGCAGAGGGCCAGGTTATAAATAAAATTATTTTATTATTATTATTATTAAATTCCATTGTAGTGGCCCAGAGATACAAACCCATGTTCATACTTTGAGCTAGGGATATATTTCTGAAGCAAATGACTTTCTAAATACTTTATCTCTAAATTGAAAACAACAATGAAGTGGGACTGCTTCAAGGAATAAACGAATTGAGAATGGATTTAAAATTCATGCCAACTATGTGTATTGCCATCCAAACGCTGTGCCAATCAGCCAGTACCCAGTTTATGCTGTACATTTGCATGCCAGGTTCAATGGAAGACATTATTGTTACCTTAATGGAGCTATTCAGAATCTTTTAGAAGCACTTCTCATGGCATTGCCATATGAATTTTCTACTATGGCTGGCAACAACTTCCCCAGATCCTAGGAAAATGTATCTATGCAACCAAACCAGTCCATGGTGTCTGTGGTCACTTAGGAGTTTATCACATGGGAGGAATTTCTCTCAATTGCGAATGGAGCCAATTCACAATTACGTGAATTCGCTAGTTTAGCAAATTTACGTGAAATCTGATTGCATTCATAATGTGTTCAGAATGACTCCCCATTTCCTGAAAATGACCCCCCATTGCCCAAAATTGCATGAGATACTCTAATACCCAATTACGTGAAACCCCATGATTAAGTTTGGAATGACTTCCCATTGCCTGAAATTGCGTGAGATACACTCATTCGCAATAAAGTAACCCCATGATTGTATTTGGATTGCCTTTGGATTATACCCCCAAATTCCATTGTATGATAAACTCTGCTTTATCACACTAGGAGGCAAACAGGATTTAAACGAGAGATAATTGAGAGTTAAACAGGAAATGCCCTATGTTTATGATAGGACATTTCCTGTCTCGTTTAATTCTCGTTTAAATCCTGTTTGACTCCTAGTGTGATAAAGAAGTTAGTTAAGCAAACTGAGTATTTGTTCACAATGTATGTTTGAATGCATCTAGTAAACGTATTAACAGTATATTTGGAATGCTGTCAGCCTCATATTTTACTGAAGTTAGCCTCAAAGGGATATACAAGCAATTCAGCCCATCTCTCTGTAAACTCTGTAAAGGAAAGGGCCTCTTAACTCAGCCAGTCTCCAACCTTTCAGCAAAGGGGCTAACACCCCAAGAAACTATATCACATCTAACAGTTATTTCTCAGTTATATTTATATCTGACTTTCTATGAAGGCAATGTGCTGGGCACTCCTCTCCATTTTATCCTCATAACAACCTGTCAGGTAGGTCTGGCTGACAGACTGAGCTCCTAACTCAGGCATGGCAAACAAGTGTACTAACAATAATATGTAAGTCATAGTATTTATTTGGGGTGTCAGTAATGCCCTAAAAAGAGCATAGCCTTGGTCAATGGGATATAAAGGCAGGAGTTGCAATTGACATAAAGTCACAAAAGTATTGGAGATGGTCCATTTTCTCATAGTCTTTGGTGGCTGTGTGATTTGTTTCTCTCTTTTAAAAACATTTCACATTTTGAGAGGTAAGCTGTAAAGGGTTCATTCTGGTAAAACAATAAAAAAAAGAAGAAAAAGAAAAGAAAAAAAGTCAGGAAATTACAGAATTCAGAAGCCTATGTAACTCCTTGGTAGGTCTGCATGCTATTTGTTCAAACTTAACAATTAAGAAGATGTTTAGTTACTTACATACGATGTGTGTGAGAGAATGTTTAATCATCTATCAGTGTGAAATAATAAGCCATTCAATAATTAATTGATGACATCCAAACTCCATATTCCTGAGCTGTGACTGAGGGTGGGCATTTTGCAGACAAAGATGAGCAGACTAATTGCTTAAAGAAGAAAAGAAAGATATTAACATAAGATTTTCTAGCTTCCTCACAGGAATTCATCATGGTGGCTCTGAGGCTTTGGGTAGGATTTACACTGTTAATTCATCACTAATTAATGTTCTAAATTGGACCAGATGTGGGAGCAAGGGAGGGGAAGATCTATATATTTTCTAGTGTATGGTAAGGATAAAGGCAGGTGGAAATGTAGTGCCTTCTTTGTGGAGTGTGAACAAGTGGCTCCATGATGATGACAAGATATATTTAATGCTGGTAAATAATGGTAGGGCCACTCCTACCATTAAAGTGAGGTAGATATCTTAGGCCATATGGAGTGACATGAAAGGGCTTACTTAATTTATTTTTTCTTCCAGGGAGTGTGGGAACTCGTGAGATTTCTGAACTCAGGAGCCACAATAACTTGCTAGACCGCTATGATTTTTGGGGTGTGAATGTGATTACTTGCTCTGCTTCAGGCAGAAAAATGTCTTGAGTGAGTTCCTAATATATGGTGACATTCTTTCTAGCAAGCTGTTCATGCTCTGATATCCTCCCCTTTTAAATCAGAATAGGATGATAAGGTCTTCCACTGGAACGGGGATGATCAGACTTCAGCTTATGGGTATTCCCTTTCTTGCTTAGAAACCAGAAGTTTCCTAGGCAAACTGGGTAGGGTATGGAGGACAGGGAGTAAAAAAAATGCATTTAGGATTAAGTAGCACTTAATTCCCTTTTTGGACAGCAACTCTCAGAATCCTTAATCTGGGACAGATGTGATGATTTGGAGATTCTGAGAATTATAGTCTTTAAAAAAACGAAGTCTTCCAAGATCTGGAATGAACCAAAAGGATACTTTGGAGCACATACTCAAACATGAATACCAATTCAGGATCAGGACAGAGGTCCAAGTCCTTAAATGCAAAAGTCCACTCCTGGATCCCTCTCCTGAGGTTTCTACCTCTAAATGGCTTGTGTGTTTGTGTGCGTGAGTTTCTGATTATTGATAGTGAGTCTGATAAGACTCAGACTCTTGTTGATCACTCAGATATTTACTAGTACATCTAACCTCATTTCTCCCTATGATTTCCAAAGTACAAGAAGAGATTTCCAGAATGACTGGGGCAATCCTTAAATCCCATCCACTGCCCAGCTTTGGTCTGGACTTTGAAAAGAATGGGACTTAGCATCCTGTGTGTTTTGCTATCCATGGATGGTTGTGGTGGGTGTGGATGGGGTGTCTGGACTGGATCCCCCTTGAATAGGAAGGGCAAACTTTACAAAAGAGCCAGCTAATTTCTTCTGGCCTATGAGGTAGGATATCCTACAAATGCTTTTCCACAAACCTGCCAGCAAAATCCAATAATAACAAGGTAAACAATGGGCAATTTGCTGTCCGGTCTTTGCTCCCAAAATATAATACTCCATCCTTAATTTCACATGCAGAAGCTGATACGTCTGCCTGTTGCATGATGATAATAGAATCCTCCACCAAGAGTAGCAGTCCAGTTTAAGCAAACAGGACAGGCTGTGTGGCATGCACAGCTTTGTCCTCCAACAGAGGGGAATGGCCAATGGCAGGCCTTCAAAAAGTGGTTATGCTGAGTGGGAATTCTGTAAGCTGTAGTTCAAGAAGTCAAATTTTCCAGGTTCTGGGCAGGGGACTTAGGAAGCAGGCTGAGGGACTGCTGTTGCTGCCTGCCAAACATCTGTTGCCTACAACAGTTTGCCTTACTTTATCCGTAGGATTACATCCTCAGTTACTATATCTAACCTCCTTACTTCCTTCTCCCTGAACTGCCTTCTGGCTAAGCACAGATCTCCAGCTGTGTGGCAATCGTACAGAATCAGCTGAGGTTAGCACTTTGCCTTGACTTAAATCAGAAGCATTTATGGACTAGAGTACACATGAGAACTAGAGTGCACATGGTCTAATAAAGAAGTAAAGTATGGGTTTCAAGCTAGTTTACATGGCCTATGGTGGTATTAAAGACAAGTAGTAAAAATGCTGAGATGTAGAATGAGACTTAGGATCTAGTTCTATACTTACCTATCTGGGAGTAAGCACCACTGAAATTTGTGGGACTTACTTCTGAATAGACATACCAATGCTTATGCTGTTAGCTATGCTTGTAGACTAAGAACTTTCTCACATAGGGAAAAATTGGTAGTTGAAATGGGGATTTTCCCTTGAAAACTGTGCAATTACAATTAATAATAATAATAAAAATAATAATGTTTATTTATAACCCGCTCCTTTAGCAAAGTAATCGGAGTGGGGTACAGCAAAGTTAAAAAGTACAGAGTAAAACAACAATCATACCCCTTCCCGACCACCACCCCCCCTTAAAATTAAATTAAACCAGCAAGTATTAAATCAACGACAGTTAAAACACGATTAACATTTCCACACACAGAAGTCATTATCCCAGGAATGACCAGGGAATAACCAGGCAATAAACAGCAACAAATCATTCATGGAAAAATCCCATGAATGATTTGTTGCTGTTTATTGCCCATTTATTCACGGGTTAATGTCACTTTAATAGCTTTTCAATGTGATGTCGTATGAAAACCTTTATTGCAATTGTGCGATTTTCATGGGATATTCCCAGAATAATGGAGCTTTAATCTCAACGTCGTGTCAAAATATTAATCATGAATGCTCCATTTTCACAGGATAATCCCCATTTATGTTTCCAGTTGTCCCCGTGTGATAAAGTTGCAAGAATGCAGTTCCCAGCTTTAGCTTGTTGATAGATTTTATTAATTATATTTACCTTGCCTTCAGTGAGCTCAGCACAGTGTATATGGCTCTCCTTTTCTCTATTTAGTTCTCACAATAGCCCTGTGAGTAGGGATGTATGAGAAATTTAACTTCAGTTTGAGATTTAATGGGCTTGGATTCATGGGGTGGACAAAATTCATGCTTTGGAATCCTCAACAGATGGCTGCAAGATGCATCTGAAGAATATATTTCTCTCAAAATATTGTTTAAACACACTTTACTCAGTTTTGTGAAGTGAATGTGTCCAAGCACTGTGTATAATTTAAAATATTATACATAGCAAAACAAAAGTTAGATGTTAAACATACACACACACACCACAACATCATACATCTGACAGGAATGGACTTAGATTGTACATGGAGGTGAGAAAAGGAGATCATCTGCAGATGCTAACTTTTTGGATGTCCTCTTCCCTCTAAGAAAGAGCTCTCTCTCTCTCTCTCTCACACACACACACACATACACATACACACACATACAGATTGTGATGGCCAAAGATTGTTCAATGACTTTTGTGGTTCAGACTGGGTACTTTATTATATTATTATTATAGGATTTATTTCTATTTCTTTTCCGGTGGGGTATCAAAGTGGATTACAGCAGCCAAGCAAACAGCTTCATTTATATACCACTTCATACCGCCTAAGCAGTGTCTAAGTGGTCTACAACTGTAAGCTACTTGTCCCCAACAATCTGGGCACTCATTTTAGCAACCTCAGAAGGATGCAAGCCTGAATTGAGCTTGAGCCCTTTTGCTGGTATTGAATTCGCCACCTTATGGTTTTGAGTGAGTGGCTGCAGTACAGGCATTTAACCACTGTGTCACCAGGGCTCATCATACTTGAAGTTAGATCTCTCAAGTCTCAGTCTAAGGATCTTAACTTGGCACCACTCTGGCTCTCAAGGCTGACATTACAGCCCAGGATGTTCATTGTCTCTGCTGGAGGCTGCCTTCAAATTTCACATGTCAAGAGGTGGAGTGAGATGTCTAATCCTGAGAGGCCTTGAAATAAGCTTGGATTTGTACCTTTCCAAATTTGAATGGAACATGGATTTCATGTGTGATATGTTCAATAACTATGGTCACTTTGGGGCAATCTAGACCGCCCAAAAGGGGCAGTCCGTGACCGCCTCTTTAAGTGGCGAGATGGGGCCAAGGCTGCTGCACTGGCAGCCTCCGCGACCCTATCTTGCCGCTTCTGGAGGCCGTGGGGTGCCCTGGGCGCCCGCTGCACCCCGCTTGTGGAGGCGGGGCTGAAGGGAGGAAGGGGCCACCGCCGCAGCCCCTTTCTCCCCGGGTCTTTGCCACGGCCATCTAAAAGCCGCAGCAAAGACCCGCCATCAAAAAGGAGCTCGTTTTGGAGCTCGTTTTTAGTGCCACAGAAAGGGCATGATTTGTGCCCTCCCATAGCACAAAAGTGTCATCATGTGTGCAGCGTGTCTAAAAGCTGTGCATGTGATGATGTTTTTGTAGAGCATCCATATGGATGCCACCATTTTAAAATGGCGGTGTCCATATGCTTTAGGCCTAGGGAGGGTGTAGAAGCTATGCCCTCCTTAACCCTAAAGGTGGCGCAAAGATCCCTTATCGTGGCTCTTTGCGCCAATCTAAATCGGCCCATACATAACATTAAGTGTGCATGTAGTTAGGAAAATAATACTCTATACATGTGTACATGAATGCATTAACCACACATCAGAACTTGGAAGCAGTTGTGCTACATGTTACTCATTTCTTTTTCTATTTTCTTTTGGTAACAAGGGCCAATATCATTACTTTAAAATGTTTTAATAAAGGTGAGACAAACATTAGGTTTTAATATCAGTAAAGCTCATGTGTTATGGCAGAATATTACTTTTAGGGAAGATTAAGCCATTGTGCATTTCTGGTATACATTTTTGTTATTCATTAGCATGAGTAACATATCATTTGCCAAAAACAAGCAAACAACTAACAAGGAATGCACTGGTTTTAAAAACAACATTTTCAAGCTCTGCCACATGTAGAAAGCCAGCACATCAAACTCAGCCATTTTTCCAAAAGAAAATAGCACAGGAACAGGTTCAGTTTCAGAAAGTTAAACTTGGGAGTGGTTAATGTTTTGGACTCTGACTCCCAGCTGAGGGATTTGAAATTTATCATTCAAAAGAGCAACTTTTTAAAGTTCTGCAAAAGGGGTTGCCCATTTTCAGCACATAGGCTGCAATTAATTCTCCCTCCCTTATTGTAACAAATTAGTACTGGCTGGTTTAATACTTACTCTTCTTGCAGCCACACAATGGTAGGAAAAGAAGGCTGGATTAATCCCTCATTCTTCATGTCAGGTTCCTTTAAGATTCATATCAAGCCACAGAGCCATAGTGAATTGGGGGTTGCGGGAGGAAGGAAGGAAGGAGGGAGGGAGGGAGAGAAGTTCATTTCCCGTCTTCCTGCCAGAGGTCCTTAGAGGAATTTTCAAAAGATGTATTACTGGCAGCTGACAACTCTGTTATCCTCAATTTAAATTTATTCTCATTGGGGGCTGCTCTTCTATCATTAGGCACCCTGTGCTGTATGTTAATAACTCTCTGTTTCAGTGTGGGATCTTTGGCACTAGACTGAGGCAGTCCAGGGAACTCTCATTGGTGTTTTAGAAATGCAAGCAAATTCTTTTATATTTCACGACTGGGGTGGATAGCAATCGCAATAGCAGCTTCATTTATATACTTCTTCATACCACACTAAGCAGTCTCTAAGCAGTTTACAACTGTAAGCTATTTGCCCCCAACAAGCTGGGTACTAATTTTAGCTATCTTGGAAGGATGCAAGGCTGAGTCGACCCTGAGTGCCTGACTGGGATTGAACTCACAACCTTGTAGTTTGTGAGTGAGTGGCTGCAGTACTGGCCTTTGACCACTGTGCCACCAGGAGTCCTGGATGGGTGGATGAAAGTAGAAGTCTTTGATGCACAACTAGCAAAGGTCCTCCAAGCATATGGCCATTCTGGTCATTATTTCTTCTCCATTTCTACCCCACTGTAACTGAAACTTCAGTTAGGTCTAAGCATATATAACTGACATAATCACACATTGCTTCCCTGGTCCTCTCTTCCTCCACTTTCCAGAACAGTCTCCTCAACTTTACACTCTGTCCTGCTCAAAAAACATCCTTAAATAATAATACATAAAACTGAGCACCACAGAAACATCTGAACACCTGCATGTTCAAAGATTACAAATACACCCCCTCTCTCTTTCTCTCCCTTCCCTAAGGATCCCAGAATGACTAAAGGTCATGTCTCTTATAAACTAAGGCAGAAAAATCTGCTGTATATGCAATTGAGTAATTCAGAGTTTTGGATGAAGAAGCTGGGGTGTGTGTGGCAGAAGTGCGAGGAGTGTCAAGGTAAGTGAGGTGGGCGTTTAGTACAGAAAGTGTGTTTATTACTGCTTCCTAGCAGGTGTCAGCAGCAGGTCCCTAACTCTCCTCCTCATAAAAATGCCTGCATTCGCTCATTCAGGCCACTTTGATAGGAAATCCAATGAGCATTTACAAGCTCCCAGCCCATTAACGAATGGGTTCATAAAGCAAGAACAAAAGATAATCAATACCCTCCTTGTGGGCAGGGAGGGGAAGGCTGAAAGGCTTTGCTGATCACATACATGCTCTCGGCCTTATTTCACAAGCCCCTGTTGGAAGGGTTGGGGGAGACAGGCTCTCTCTTTGGTGTCGACAATTCTCTCATTCTCCCAGGCATGATGAATACGTCTCTCGTAATGAGCTTGTCCTTGTCTTTTCCTCCCTCTACATGGGGGGGGGGGGGAGGAAGAGCAAGGAGGGGGCACCCCTAATGGCGACTTGCTGCAGCGATCAATAGAAGGGAAGCATATTAAGCAGGCTCTCTGGGGAGAATACCTGTCAATAGGAGACCAGGTGTGGAGCGCAGCTCAACTGCACAGCTGTGGCACTTTGTAAATATCAGGTTGTAATGATCACCCAAGGGGCTGGGCAGAAGGCCCCTCTAGGGAGTTTTTGGCACTGATCACATTTGCATTGCATATCCTTCCCCGACACAGCACTGCACATGAGATGACCCTCTTCTGGATCCACACAGCAAACTATATATTTCAGAGTGATTGGCAGGGTTGTCAGAACTCAGGGCCTGGCAGGAGAGAAGTGTACAAATTCTCCAGTTTTGAGGGGCCCAGGTCTAGGCAAGAGTAAAGGACAATGTGCAGCTCCCCAGCTCACCTAGCAAACTGTAGCTTTTGCAAGGCTTAATAGATTTGTTGCTGCAACTTGCAAAGACTCTTGAGGGAGGGGGTTATGGATTTATTTTGTTAGCTTCCTCCTTCTATCCCAGTCATGGTGCCAAGGCTCACTCCCAGCTCTGATCTGCATCCACCTTCTAGCTAGAAGCAAGTGGGCTTGATTAAATGTTCCTGTTTCCCTAAGTATGTTAGAAGGAATTATGCATCCACCTCACATTTCTCCTTGATCTGGGAACAGCTCTTCACCTAAGATTTCTCTCTTATTCCCAAACAGGAAAACATACCTCTCACGTCTTTGATAGCACTTAATGATATCACCAGAGTCTGTCTGTAGGTCTCAGCATCTGGCCCAGAAACCTTAGCGCCTTGGACAATCCTGAAGTGTCAAACCTAGTGATGAGGTCTGCTATATATTGGCAGATGATTAAAGAAGGACGGAAATTAAGTCAAGCCAAAGAACACTAGTCTAATGCAAGGGTGGACAAAGCACAGCCTAGTGGTTTAATGAAATCCTCTAGGCTGTTTTTGTGTTCCCTAGACCCCACTCTCCCATGGGAAAAATGTGGCTTCTGGGTCTATTTCTGTTGCAAGAGAAGAGAAGAAAATAGAGGCCTCTGCTATGCTTAAAATAGCACAGGGTATTAAGAATCTAAGTGAAAATGTCACCCACACCCCCTGGAGGCACTGGGGAGCATTAGGAAGCAAAAATGAATTTTGTTTTGATGGGGTTTTTTTCGATGGGGGTTACAGCAGGGGTGTGGCTTCCAAAGGTCTCCGCCTAACCCCTAACAGTTGCCCATCCCTGCTCTAATTGATAAAGCAGACAAGGCCAACAGGGAAGATACCAGGAAACCCTTTCTTTCTGTATTTCTGTCATCCCCCGGTGGCACATGGTCACTTGTGCAAGTACAGCCACACATTTCTCCAACAATTTTGCTATAGAAAGCCCCTGACCTTCTTTTGTCCTCATCTCCTGAGTACAGGATAGCACTATTAATTTTCTAGCTCTGCTCTTCTTGTTGACTTGCATGGAGCCAAGTACCCCATCAACACTCAAATATTTTTTCCAAAATGTTGTCTTTAGACCATAGAGCTCCAGAGGACAAAGGCTGAATACATTCTGGAAGTTCATAGAAAAGACTTTCTTTTGGTTTCCTCCCTCATGAAGAATTCTGGAGGCTCCTGCTTGCTCTTTGATTCATCTTCTGGTCAAGACTGAGATATTTGCTATCTAGAAAAGTATTTACTTTCCAGTTCTTCACAAAAAATAAAAAATGGAGCAGAGGCAGGACTGGCTGTACCATTAGATTCAGTGAGGCAGTTGCTTCAGATGGTAGATGAAGGGAGGCAGCAGCAAGCTATGGGAGGAGAAAAGTATGTGCTACACAACCTAATCTATGCCTCCTAAACTGATCTGCTGGCCTCTCATGAAGTGGAGGTCATTGTTCCACCACAAGTACAGAAGGGAGATTCCAGTTAGTTTTGTGCATGGAAATGGGGTGGGGGGCACTATCTTGGTCATTGCTATGATCAACAAAATACCTTGAGCCAGCATTGTGCACAAATAAATTAATTGGCCCTCTGTGAGTCTGACAGTTCAAGACTGACAAGAACTGACAGAAAGAGAGTTTCTCGAATTAATTTTCAACTCATCCTCTGAAACAGATATAAATTAAGATCTCTGTATATCATGGCTGCCAGATTACAGTTGTCAACCAGGTATGGTGCTTCGAGTTCAATCATAATGGTCTGAAGCCTAATTTAAACATTATGTGCCATACTGTTTACAGCATAAACTTAAGTTCAAACTAAGTGAACCTGGTATATGGATATGCAATCTTTTTTTTAAAATCATTTTGGGCACCATAGCATGGAAATCAACAGTAGGATTGCTGCCATTGTGTTTGGGTGCAATTCTTAACTCATTTTGTTCTCAAATGAAGCAATGGCTAATTTTGGCAATTTTCTTCCTGCTACAAGAAAGTCTTTGAAAACAGTACAATTTTTGAAGCCGACTCACAGTTCAGGATTTATTTTGCACAACATTCAGCTATTGTTTTCTGCACAAAATGCTATTTTCTAATAGAGGAAAAATCATTTGCAGATTTTGCATAGAATAAGTCCCAAACTCCGTAAAGATTCTCCTCTGTTCATGATTGTCCTCCTTACAGCTACCTCCTCACAGCAGGTTTTTCAATCATTTTAAAATATTATTTCGTATCAAAAGAATCTAAACTGTGCTATTCAGAACATGTTCAAATGGCATCATAACTTTTCATATGACAATGCACCCTACTTAGAGCCTAGATGTATCTAAAGATGCTCAGGACATAGTGCTGCACACTGAGGGGCATCATTTTCTCCCCAAGAGGTATTGCCACACTGAATGAAAAGCCATCTACATTTTAGGAAGCACTAGTCCTCTTTAGATGTTCATATGGCCTCAGAATCAAAGAAACCTAAATAGGAAGCCTGGTCAAAGATACTGCATTTTATTATCAGAGCAATGAACATAATGGCACCGCCTTTATTTCATGTATAAAAGCAAACTGGACTGATTGATACAACACTGGCAATAGTGTCCTCAACCACACCTCAGCCGAGAGTTTATGGAAGATGGGATGTGGCATAACCCCCTCTGTCTTCAACAGATGAGAATGACTGGAGAGTTCAGAGAGAAAGATCCAGAAGTAAACCAGGGTTGTCTTCCCAGCATCTCCTCCCTGGAGCAGCCACCTCACTTGGCCTAAAGATAGGGCAGGCTCTGACAAATATATTGAGTCTTCAGCAATGTGAGCTTACTAGGCTAGGAACTCTCCCAAAATACATTCTGCCTCTTGGCAGATTTTCCAGTTTATTTCTTTTATTTCTTTTAACATGTGGACTGGATCAGTGCAACTATGCAAAGCATGGGATAGTTACTTTCTGGGCTACAGTTTCCATAGTCCTCTAGCTAGCAAAGGAAGTTTTTCCACCTCTGGGAATAATAATAATAATAATAATAATAATAATAATAATGTTTATTTCTTACCCACCCCTCTGTAAAAACACTCGAGGCGGGGTACAACAAGATTAAAAAACAATTACAATTAAAATAATTCAATTATTCCATTCCAAACCTCCCACCCCTTAAAATAGAATTAAACTAGCTGAATTTAAAATTAGATATCAACAATAAAACAACCAACATGTTATATGCATGACACCACAATGCTGGCCACAGCATGGGTAACAACAAAGTACGGGGGGGGGAGGGGACAGAGAATAGGCTGGGAGGATTGTAGATAGTAGAAGCTGGGTAGATTATACAGTTTCTGGGAAGGCCTGCCCGAAGAGATACGTCTTTAAAGCTGTTTTGAAACAATCTAACGTTGTAATAAGACGTATCTCATCTGGCAGGCCATTCCATAGCCTGGGAGCAGAAGCTGAGAAGGCCCTCTGGGAGGTCTGTGCTAACCTGGTCTTCATGGGCTGCAATAGGTTCCTCCCAGAGGACCGGAGTGTGCGGGGAGAGAGGCGGTCCCTGAGATAAGATGGACCCAAGCCATGCAGGGCTTTAAAGGTTAAAACCAACACCTTGTACTGTGCCCGGAAACTAATCGGAAGCCAGTGGAGAGCTTTAAGCACAGGTGTAATGTGCTCTCTCCTGGATGTTCCACTGACAAGCTTGGCTGCCATGTTTTGGACTAATTGAAGTTTCCGAGTTAGGCACAAGGGTAGCCCCATGTAGAGCACATTGCAGAAATCCAAACGTGAGGTTACCAAAGCGCGCACCACTGTTTCCAGGTCCCTTAAATCCAGATGGGGCGCAGCTGGCGTATCAGCCGAAGCTGATAACAGGCACTCCTGACCACGCATTCACCTGACTTGTCATGCAACAAATCGAGAAGCACCCCCAGACTGCGAACAGAGTCCTTCGAGGAGAGTGTGACTCCATCAAGGACTGGAAATTGTATTCCGAACCTGGTTTCGGTACTTTAACAGCTAGTACCTGGATCACTTTGAGTCTATAAGTACCGAGGAAGTGGACAAGCTCCTTGGTAGTGTTAGGAGGATGACGTGCCCCCTCCATCCCTGCCCATCATGGCTGACTGTTCAGGGAGCGGATGTAATGACGACATTGCTCCAACTTGTTGTCAATACATCCCTCAGGGAGGGCATATTTCCATCCGATCTCAAATATGCAGTGGTTAGACCACTGCTGAAAAACCCTCCCTGGACCCCCTGATAAGGAATAAATATAGGCCAGTTTCTCTATTACCATTCTTAGGCAAGGTGATCGAGAGGGCAGTCTCCATCCAACTCCAAGCCGTCTTGGATGAAGCTGATTATTTAGACCCATTTCAAACTGGCTTCAGGGCAGGCTAAGGAGTTGAGACAGCCATGGTCGCCTTGGCAGATGATCTCCGTCTGGGCATCGATGGGGGAAGTGTGACCCTATGGGTGCTCTTGGACATCTCAGTGGCATTCGATACCATCGACCATGGTATCCTTCTGGAACGCCTGAAGGAGTTGGGGATTAGAGGCACTGAACTCCAGTGGTTCCGTTCCTACCTCTCGGGCAGATCCCAGATGGTGAAGCTGGGAGACAGCTGCTCTCGTAAAAGAGAGCTGACATCTGGCATCCCTCAGGGCACCATTCTGTCTCCCATGCTGTTTAACGTTTACATGAAGCCGCTGGGAGAGATCATCCGGAGACATGGGGCGTGGTGTTATCAGTACGCTGATGACACCCAAATATATTTCTCTATGTCTCCGACTGAAGCAGTGACCAAGGATGGCATCTCGGCTCTGAATGCCTGTCTAGAGTTGATAATGGGCTGGATGAGGGAAAATAGATTCAAGCTGAATCCAGAGAAAACGGAGGTACTTGTAATAGATTCCTCCGACCCGGGAATGGAGATTTACCAACCTGTTCTTGATGGGGTCACACTTCCCCTAAAGGACAAAGTTCGCAGTCTGGGCGTACTCCTGGACTCATCTCTCCAACTGACTTCTCAGGTGGAGGCGACAGCAAGGAGTGTATGGTATTAACTGCAATTGATACGCCAGCTGCGCCCCTACCTGGGCAAGGAGGACCTTGAAACATTGGTACATGCACTGGTTACCTCTCGTTTAGATTTCTGCAATGCGCTCTACATGGGGCTACCTTTGTACCAAACCCGGAAGCTTCAATTGGTCCAAAATGTGGCAGCCAGATTACTTACGGGGACACCGAGGATGGAACATATCACCCCTGTTTTAAAATCCTTACACTGGCTGCCGATTAGCTTCTGGGCACAATACAGAGTGTTGGTTATTACCTTTAAACCCCTATATGGCTTGGGCCCGAGTTACTTGAAGGAACGCCTCTCCCTATATAATCCGCCCCACACACTTAGAACATCAGGGAAGAATTTATTAGAATTAAAAAATGCTAAATTAGTGTCAACTTCGCATAGGGCATACTCTGTTGCAGCCCCAAAATTGTGGAACAACCTGCTGGAGGAGATCCGTCTAATTACTAACCCTAGGTGCTTTTAAGAAAGCACTTAAGACAGATCTCTTCTGGCGGGCTTATCCACTGGATATATTATATTAAAACATCATAGATTGCTACATCGCCAGAATTCACCAACTATTACTTCGAAAAATGATGTATTTGTTGTTTTATTACTGTTATTGTCACCTTTAGAATGCGTTGTTCTAGTAGTAAGATGATTTTAAAAGAGATGTGTAATTATGTATTTATTGTGTTGTGATCCCACTTCGATCAATTGGAGAGGTGGGAAATACAAATAAAGTTTTATTTATTTATTATTATTTATATGTACAAAAGTCCTGTTCAGCTGTCAAATAAACACATGGAGGCCTACAGCAAGGACACAGCAGGTTTGTCCTATCCCTAATACATTTGAAAGGGGCCAATATATCTGGCAGTTTTTATAGAACCACAGGACTTATTGTCATTTTTGCTGAAGCAAACTAATACAAACACCCCTCTGGCATTTATTCTCAGGTGTGCAGTTCTGCTGTTTCTGCTTAGTGATGCTGCCAAAGTTTGTAATTACTGAGTTCCTAATCCAAGACAGTTCTGTTTGCAATGCTTGGCAAAATTACAAAGCAAGGAGAGTCTGCCCCCCAGATCAGAGTGAATCCAAATTGGAGAATTGGCTTCTCCATCTCTCCCTGTTGCTGCTATTACATAAGTAAATTGGAAGGGAAAGAGGGTTTGAGGGGTCAGGTGAGGGAGCATGGGGTACTGACTGTTGTGGTTGGTGGGTGGCATTTAGAACCAAACAATAATTTAATTAGGAACGCAACAGGACCTGGGCTCTGGGATCCTATCACAACAGGTTGTCTTGTTCAGCTGAGTTCAGAATGAAACGTATTAGGATGAAGATGTTCATCTATTACTATTCCTGTTCTTTGGAAAAATAGCATTATTAAAAAATATCTGCTTCTATAAATCCAAACAAAATGCCCTAGAGCATCCTCAAGTTCTTTCTTCACAGCTGGATGAAAAACTGACTTTTGACTCCTTTTGTTCGGTACTTTACAGTTGTCAAACTATTTCCATTTATCCTCTTCCCAGGCAAATGGGATGTCTTCTCTAGCCAGTAGCTATCAGTCATCAAATGCCACCATGCTTAGGACTTTATCACACAAGGTTAAAAAGTGGAATTTCAACAGGATGGCTGGTACTCATCGCACTATGTCGTATCTGTCCTCCTGCTGCCTTGCATTTCATTCATTACTATAGTACACCTTTTTATTTATGGACAAAACCTATCAATAGGCTCTCAATCATTCAGCTATTTCATTATTACCTTTTTGCAGCAGGTCCCTTCTGATGCATTTCTGTTTCTCAGGCAATCGCATGGTGTGAGTGGGAGTAATTCTGTTCCTCTTCCCTCTCCCCCTTGCAGTGATTGCAGTTGCCAACAACTTCCCAAAGTTGGCTGTTGTGTGCACACTGCAGCCAGCTTTAGGAGGCGAGTGGCAGCTACAGTTGTTTGTTCTTATCCTTCCTCCTGGAAGGCAGCATTTGGTAGTATGGAAAACAGACCATACAGCAATGCATCACCAAAGTGAAATTGTGGGGGAAAGTGTGATAAGAAATGATGCAAACCGGTATGCTTCTGTTCTTAAACTAACATGATTCTGGCAGACAACAGTCTGATGTGATAAAATTCTCAGTTAAGAGTCTTCACTTACTTTCACTTAGGCCCAAAACAGGCAGGCCAAAAGGTACAGCTTCTGGCCATTTGGGGGTGTGGCATGCAGATGACACATGCCCCCGGAACAGCAGGAAGCTGCTATCTGCCCGCTGGCAAAAGGAGCAGTGAAAATCATTTGGAACTGCAGTGGCAGCCCACTTTCAGAGTGGGCCATCCAGTCACCGTGATCCCTGGCTGTTCGTGGGGTGACTGTGGCTGGAGTGGCCAGAGGCTGCTCCAAGCATCTTTAACTGTAGGGAAGACTAAATGCTCTTAGATCCTCTAAGCATCTTTAACTATAGGGAAGACTAAAATGTGTTCTCCTTCTTAATACCATAATGCTGTTACTCATTTTTTTTTAGCCCATCTAGTTTTGTAAAAGGAAGCAAAACAGTCCTTTAAGGGACATGTGGTTATGGCAAAATTCCATTCACTACTCTGTCCATGACAGAGCCAACAAAGCAGGCTTGGTTTGTTTTTGCAAACAATGATATTTACAGCACTCTGAGAAATTGAATTGCACTTTGGTCCCTTTGTTGGCACTGGGTGCAGAAGCCTAAAGGATGAAATTGTTTCTATTCAATTGGGCTACAACACAATCTTGTAAAAGTGCTTCTAGCAAAAGCTTTTGGTAAGATTGCTGGGAAAACAAAGATGCTTGATAAGAAGCCATTTGTGATCAAGGTGAGGGCACAACACAGTAGTACTTTTTCTTCCTTGTCTTAATCAGCAGGAGCTATGGTTGCAGAGCTAGGTAAAATGAGCAGAAGGAAAACCTGCCCCAGATGGCTATTTTTGTATAATTAGCCTTGTTCGAGGTACATAATATATAGTGGGAGCTTCTAGTCTCACTATACTGTTGGACAAGTGAAAGAAGGCATTCCAGGTCTTCTATCTGGAAAAACAGAAATGGTAAAGAGAGGGATGGACCAGAGGTTGTAAATCAATTTTTTGGAATTATATAGTTCCCAGAATTTCCCAGATAACATCTCTCCAGGGGTCATGGAGGATGTGGGATTCTGGAGGTCTTAGTTCCCAAAATTAACTTTTCCAAGGTATGGGGTGGCTGGATTTGTCATTTCACCTTCTCCCACATTCAAATGATTTAAAGCACACTTTTTTCCCCACCCAATTTACGAAGAAGTTTATGAAGTCTAGAAAGTTCTCATCAAAAATGAATGTAATCTGTATTTCCCAAAATTCAGTGTAAGTATAGTTATTTCCAGCATGGAGAGGACTGTATCTGCCTGTTTTGTAAATGAGAATCCAATCACAAAAAAAGTTGCAATGATACTTCAGTACAGCAAATCTGGCTCTGGGGATTCAGAGTCAGACTTTTAAGTCTAAGCACTCAAACTCTTCTAAGTTTTCTTCCACATTCAAATTTTGTAAATCTCAAATTCAAGTTTATTTCATAGCATAGGAGTCAGGATGAAAATGTGTTAATGGAAGAACTTTTGGAGTCTAGCTCACACAATCTGCCTCTTTGTCTCATGGTGGACAGGGAAGTTCCACATTGTCCACCACACCTCCACCCCTGCAAGGCACAGTATATGAAGCTGTTCAGTCTGGATCCACTGGTAAGCTTGAGTCAAAATGAATGTGGGAGGGACCCCCCCCCCAAGTCCTTCTGCCACTAGTTTATTGACAAGCTGCCCAAACCAAATAAAGATGGAATGACCTCAGACGCCCTTGCTCAACCATGGCCAAAGACCTGATAGAACACATTAACACACAGCAGGAGAGGAAGATAACAAGCAGGGGAAAGAAAAATCCGAGCCAAGGATTCAGTGTCTCCTTCCTACTCTAGGGAATGTTTCTGCTTGGACAAACTTTAGAGTGTGTCAGTTCAGTTGTTTCATTCGTGTTATGTGTGACTGTGGGTAACTCTGGAAACTTACTTGCGTGTCTGACTGCCTTATTTATCTAATCTACCTGAAGCACACATTGTTGGAAAGAATGAGAAAGACTGGACACAGCTGAATGGGTTAAATGCAACAATATATAAGACTGCTCAAGGTCTGTCCACTGCTAGTTCTATGCACAAACAAAATATAAATCACATATACTATGGCTAGAGTGCTGTTGGTTAGTCCTGATTAGAACAGACCCATTGAATCAGTTGTTGAATACTGAGTCAACAGGTAAGTAAATCCAATTGATTCTATTTGTTCATCCTGTTTGGAAGCAACAATAAGATTTAGGCCTGTTTTCATCTGGACAGCTTGCTAGACTACAACTACCAGAATCCCCTAGCAAGCATGACTATCAAAGATGCTGGTGGGATTCTGGGTATTGTTGTCTACAGAAGTCACAGAACTGGAACAATTACTAAAGAGGGTCAAAGATGAAAGTGCAAAGGCAGGCTTGTTACTAACACATAAAGAAAACAAAAATAATGACCACAAATTCAGCCTAGACACTGCTTAGGATACCATGGACAGCCAAACAGCCAAACAAATGGGTCCTTGAACAGATCAAGCCTGAAATATCCTTGTAATCCAAGATGACCAAATTGAGGCTGACATATTTTGGCCACATAATAAATCACTAGAAAACACAATAATGCTAAGAAAGGTGGAAGTAATAGAAAGAGAAAGACAGCATGCCAGATGCACTCAGGGAGGTCATGTAGCTGCATGAAGGTGAAGGCTTTCACGGCTGACATCCACAGCTTTTTGTGGGTGTTTCAGGCCATGGGGCTGTGTTCTAGAAGTTCAACAGCAGCTGTGGCTGGCATCTTCACAGCTGCTGACAAAATGTCAGGAATAAACTCTGCTAGAACATGGCCTGAAAAATCCACAAAAACAAAACAAAACAAAACTCATGGACTCGAATTTGCAGAAATTAAGCAGAGAAGTGGAGGATAGGAAATCGTGGAGATGTCTCATCCACAAGGTTGCTATCAGGCAGGGTCAACTTGAAGGCAATAACAACAACGGTCTACAAAAGTAATGTCTTCAAGGTGTGATCTTGCCTTTGTCAAAAGGCACTTATAAGTAAGAAGATGAGCAAAGTGCAGCTTCAGGACTTTTTCTCTAGCTACCAGGAGCCCCAGGAGCAATAAAATAAAATAAAATCTCTGTCTAAAATGCCCTGAAAACCCCATCTAGGGGAATGTGGGGGCATTTTTGCCAGAGTTTACCTTCCTAAATGTTCTCTTCCCAGATGGTGAAGTTGTACCCAGGAGGACATTTTGGGGCTTGGCATGCTTTTTTTTAAATAAAGATTTTGTGGGGGTGTGTTGGTTAATAGCAGGTGTTCCCATGGGTCCCATGGGTCCCAAGGACTGCCATGGAGGTTTGTGTTCATATTTCTTCATGGCAGAAATAATGTGTATGATGCAAATATGTGCAGTTATTCTTAATTTATGTCCCCCCCCCCCCCCCCGGTTAGAAATGAGTCTTTCTCTCCCTACTTACTTGTGAGCGTCTTCATCACTTTTTCTTTATATGTTTTCTTTAGTGCAGTGTATTCAAAATCCTACTTTATCTGCCGTTTTCAACCCTATTTTATGCCTCCCTCAACCTTCTCTTTAATTTTGTCTGCCTCCCAGTGCCTAGTTTGTTCTTTCACTCTGACTGAAAGTGTTCTTTTGAGGGGAACCTGCCAGTAGAAGCATTAGCTGGAAGCAAAGCTGGGGGCCTCTGAAGCTGTAAACAAAGGGAGCATGCTGTGGAGGGCAGTGAGCCAGGAGCAGGTCTTGCATTAAGTAGCTCTTTATCAGACCTGAGGTACAGAGCTTGCCCCTTGATGTGCATTAGTCACCACCAACCTATTTTCAATCCCTGTTTACATTCCTAAAATAAAGTGGTGATGTCAGTCCTTGCTCGTTCTAGAGTCCATGTTTCTTTTACTCACTCCATTAATAGTTGTGCTAGAGATTCATAATGAAAACCAGCCTCTTGTCTTCCCTCAAAGAAGCTGAGAGAAAATACAAAGAGTCTGTGTCAAGAAAGTCATAGATTTATGAAGTCATTAGCAACTCGTTCTCAGACATGTCCTTCTATTGTTAACTTGTGTGTGTGTGTATCAAAGGAAACACACAGTTTGTATACCTTTCTTCCCTATTAAAACCTGTCTCTGACCATTTTTAATCCAATACACATTGGGGATGATGGGAACTTGGGAAAATGATTTTCTAGAACTATAACTGCCCAGCCGTTATAGTCATTGGTCATGAGGGCATTGTGATTCTAGGAGGTGTAGCACCTGCAAAAAAACTTTTCCAAGCTCTGGGAATGACAGGTAGTTTCTGGAAGTAGTGGGAGAGTTCCTGTTGGTTTGAACTGAAATGGCTCAGAAATAAGCCTAGCTCTTTTCTTCTAAACTGAAGACACATAAGTCAGTTGGCCTGGCTAGATGCCAGAGAGTCAGGAGCAGGGAAAGAAGATTTTCCTCTATTCCTTTTTGCTGTGCTTTGCTGCTTCCACCAGTGCAAAGTGCAATGTGTATGTGGCTTCAAGTTGCTCATCAATGTATGGTGACCCCATGAATTTTTCATAGCGTTTTCTAGGCAAAGAATACTCAGAGGTGGTTTTGCGAGTTCCTTCCTCTGAAATATAGCCTATAGTACCTGATATTTATTGGCAATCTCCCATCCATGTACAAACCAGGGCTTACTCTGCATACCTTCCAAGATCAGACAGGATCTGGCACCTTTAGGGTACAGTATTTAGGTCTGCTGCTTCCAGAGCATCAATTAAATAAACTGTAATGTAGGGAAGTGGGAGGCTCAGTGTTATGGTGGAGAAAAATGGGCTACTGGGTAGGGGAGCAGAAAAGAGAATTTGAGGCTTGAAACACTAACCTAGGAGTAGAAAACAACTTTGTTTGTTTCACGAATCTTTTTGAAATTGAGTGTTTCATACTGCCTGAGACTCATTGAAATTGCTCTTGCCTCAGAAATCTGCATTTCAGAGAAGTGTGTTTCAGAGAGGTCAGAGCTCAGAAAAATTATTTTTTTGGATTACACTTTCCCAAGTGCCCTAGCAGGAGAGATGGAAATTCTGATAGTATAGAAAGGTTTGTATATTTCTATTTCCCATCACAATGAATGGATGGGAAAGCTGGACAGTGAAAAAAAGCTGATCTAAAGAAAATCAACTAATTTGAGTTGTGGTGCTGGAGGAGAGTGCTGAGAATACTATAGACTGCCAAAAAAGACAAACAAATGGGTCCTAGAACAAATCTGGCCTGAACCTTCCCTGGAAGGCAGAATGGCTAAATTGAGGATGTCCTACTTTGGCCTCATCATGAGAAAGCATGACTCATTAGAAAAAGGCAATGATGCTAGGAAAAGTAGAAGGCAGTGGAAAGAGAAGAAGGCCACATGTGAGATCATAAGACTCAATCAGAGAGGCCATGGGGCTGAGCCTGCAGGACCTGAGCAGAGCAATGGAGGATAGGGGGTCTTGAAGTTAATAATAACAAGCAATGAAAATGCCCTCTCAAGACATGCAACTGGTCGCTCACATGTTTGCAGTTGAGCCCCTAGTCACCGGAAGGTGTTGAATCAATGTGGTCCCCACAGTGACCACACCGCATGCCCTCAGTGCTCCCGGGTCCTGAAGGACTCCCGATCCAATGCTACGCAGCCCTGGAAACCGGCCATCATTCCCAGGCAACAGTTGAATTCTGGGTTTTGTAGTCTAGCTGAGAAAACATCCAAGTTGGCGGAAGGCAATTTTAAAACAACACAAAAACCTCTGTTGAAAGGATCAATAACAAAATGTGCCTTGATTCCATTCTCTGTAAATTCCATGGTCTGTTATGAAAACTAACATTTCAGATTATGAACCTAGCAATCTAAATTCAACAAATTAAACAATTTCAGTTATTAGTGCAGGGGACAATGAATTAACATCCCACTCTTGATAGTTTTGCATTATCCATTATTTTACTCATATTGTTACCCCCATAAGTCCTATATTGGGAACATGGCTGGATAGACATCAAAGGGCTGCTAACCTGCTCCCTCCCCACATTAATAGTTTCAGCTGCATCCATCACTGACATCAAGAAAAGAAAGGTTGCCAACCCTGCCTAATCTGGATTTTAGGATTCAGGTGTCTAGCCAGGTTAATCTATTTGTGTCACTGGCTTGTTGTTGCTTTTGTTATGCCCCTTCGAGTCAACTCTGATTTATGGGCAACCTTATCCTAGGGTTTTCATGACAAGATTTATTCACAGGAAGCTTGTCGTTACCCTTCTTTATGTCTGAGTGTGTGACTTGTTAGTGTGTGTGATTTGTGTGATCTTGGGGTCACCCACTGGGTTTCCATGGCTGAACAAGAATTTGAACCTTTGCTTTCCAGATTCCTAGTCTGGTACTCAAACCATAGCACTGTGCTGGTTTTCATTTGTTCGGTTAATAAACTTAAACTAGTTATGATAATATTCACTGTGGGCTAGTTCTTACTACTCACCACTTTTCTCTGTATCAAAATCAGCATTAAGGCCTATTGCATCAGAAAGGAAAATAGCTGTAACCCCATGCCCTCGTCATTCATCCCAATAACCACTGTGTGATAAGCTCCTGAATGGTGAATACGTCAATTAACATTACAATCAGAACTATTAACCTTTGATTCATTAAACATCAGGATTCCACAATGTAAGACTAGCTTCCTAATTAACCTGCAGCACAGAGGTGAATTCCAAACAAATTGTGACAATGAGATCCTTTTCACTGTTGAACAGAAAGGAGAATGAGTTGAAAGTAGCGAAAAAGATGGACTTATAAACTGTTCAGAAGAGGCTGTTATCCCACCATCATTTGCTTCATTTCCTGAATTTTACAGCAGTGGGTGGGTGGGAGTCCCATCACTCTCCACTCATAACCTTTCCTTATTTCCCCTCTGTTTTAAATTCATCTTTAAGGAAACTCATTCAGTAAAGGGAGGAATAGTTGCATGTTGCCCTTTGACTGCTACTGTGAAGAACCCTCCATACTCGCAGCTTGCTGTTGAGGTTTAAAATTAGGTTCTCTCCCAAAGAAAGAGTAGAAACCTTAGTATTTAAAAAGAGTATTTAAAATAGGTTGTGTAGGCAGATGTTGGATGGTGTGGGTAGGTCGTGTTGGTGGTAGAGGGGTTGAATGAATGGCCCTTCTGATGTCTCAGGCTTTACTATTTTGGTTATACAGTACAAAGGTTCTCCAACCTGGCTTCTTGATATCCTTTAGCAAGGACCATCTATATGAAAAAGTATTGTCACTGTGTAAACAAGAGGGACAAGAAAGGCTATTGTCTCATTTTCTTACTAACCTGTTTAGATGACACACAGGACCAAAACAGGCAAAACAAAAGTCCAATCTGTGTTCCAGGATGAGTCTCCAGAAAAGAGTCCCCATTAGTTTGCTCTGAATCAGGGTGGTAGTTTGCTCTGAATCAGGGTGTAAACTCTAGAGGATCCCCTGAGCATGTGGACTGCGTGCCAGTGCAAGGACTGGGGAAGGAGCACCAGTGAGTGCCAAGCCAGTGACCATTTTTGTGGGGAACTTCCAACTCCCCACTACAGTTTCCAAGTTTGTGCAGTTTCTCCAGTGTTATTCCTTTTGCAGACATGCAAATTAATTGTACAAGCACATGTTAGCACAGCAATACCACTGATACAGCATGCTGATGCTCAGTAAGGATGGCTGTTGCACCCACAAGCCATGAGAAAAGAGGGAGAGGGGTCTCCTAGGGAGTGTGCTGCCAGTGCTGACAGTATTGGCCTGTTGTGGGTGCTGGCTTGTCCCTCCCCCCATCCTCCATCATCATCATCATCATCATCATCATCATCATCTTCCCACCCTTTTCCTAGGACTGAGTCTCAGGGTGAAATTCCCGACAGTAAGCCAGGTTTTCCCATCAGTGCAAGCATGGACTGAGATAAGCGCCTTCTCCCTTCATATGCAAACCCTTATAACTTAAATGGCATTCTTCCATACTATTTCACTGTCTCCCCTTCTCTTTGTCTCTCATGAAAGCCTCTTAGCTGATTAATATTTTCAGACAGAACACAGAGTACAGGCTACAGCTCTTTGGTAGTAGACATTTTGTCTAAAGACGACCCCCCCCCCCCCCAAATTTGCTTCCAGTTTCTATTAGTCAAAGGTCTTGCAGTGATCTACGTATATCCAAAAATCTAACAGTGACCTGAAACTAAATGCCCATGTTTTGCTAACCTCACAAAATCTTCATTGTGTTGTCCTGAAATTGTTTAGCTATTTTATTTGAAGAGCACCCCCTGAATTCTCCCTCTGTTTTGTTTTAGGGAAAATTTGGAGGGCTTCGGGTAATATAAACAGAAACCTCAGAAAGAAAGAGTTCCATTCTGATGTAAAACAAATTGCAACACCTGATTACAAGTGTGTAGTTTGCTGTTTTCTATGGATGTACCAGTTCGTGTATATGGGCTTGTGTATAAGGGTGGATGTGTATGTGGTGACAGACCTTCTGGTATTGCATATGGTCCTCACAATACTTAAATGTACTAAATATGTGTAAAGTTTTTAAAAAACAAACAAAATAAACCCCAGTGTGTATATTTTTTTCTTCTGCATGACAGATGTCATCATATTCTCCTCTGAAGTTTGATTTTGTTTAATGCTCAATGCAGCTCCCTCTCCATTTTTTTTAAACAAACAAAATTATACAGATAATTCAGAGCAGTGGGTATTAAGTTCTTAGCAAGATCATTCCACATTGCCACCTCAGTAACATAAGTCATATTATGCTTCATTAAGTTACACTTGTAATGTATTGTAGTTATATCCTCATTATTGGAAAAAGGAATTGAGTTAATAGTTGTTTGGAATTAGTTTTTATCTGATATGGGCCTCATTGAGTGTCAGATGATGGAATGACTTTAGTTCCAAACTCTGGCCTAACTTTTCTCAAATGATTGCTGTGAGAATATATATGATGCTCATAATGTCCTGATTTGCAGGGACAATCCAAATAATGCTACCTTTCAACTGCTTTTAAAAAGATCCAATTTCTATTTCTTCCTCTCACTTCCCTCCCTTATCCTCGGGTTATTTCAGTTGCATCAAACCGAGTTCAAAGGCTGCATCTGCACTACAGAAACGATCCAATTTGACATCACTTTAACTGCCATAACACAATGCTGTGAAATTCTTGGAACTGTAGTTTATACTTCTTTGTCAGAGAGCTCTGTTGCCACAACAAACTACAATCCCTCAAATTCCATAGCATTGCGCCATGGCAGTTAAAAGTGGTGTCAAACTGGATTATTTCTCAGTGCAGATGCAGCCAAAGTTTGCACTCAATTAATTTAACTGGCGGTGGGGGGGCGGGGGGAAGATGACAGGATGAGGCAAATCTTGTCCTCCCCTATAGATTCACGGAAAGTAAACTGATGCAGCCTTTCCTGGCTTGTATGTTCCTTCTCATTAATAATTTTTGCCATCTTGACTATACTCTGATGCTGCTTGGCCACACATGTCCTAGTTTTCATATGTGAAATGCTGGAGGGTATGGATACATGTGTGTGTGTGTGTGTGTGTGTGTGTGTGTAAAAAAGGTGTATACTTTCCTGAGCACATTGGAGGAAGGATGGAATATGAATGAAATAAATAACATTTTGCAAATCCATGACAGATGGGTTGCAAGCTGAATCGGGTCTTATTAATGCTTTGTGGGTGTAGGGTGTGAGTCCACAATTAATGTATGCAGATAGGTTCTGAGCTGTGTTCTGACAGAGTAGGGGTTTTGTACATATGGTGCTGGCAGTGTACCAATGAACATGTTCAGGGGCATAACACATATTTAAGAGTGTGCTTTTGATAAATTATCAAGGAAATATTATAAATCTTCCTTGTGTAGATCAGTTTCAACTATGTGCTAATTAACTGAGCTTAATACTTTAAGCTTATGTGGGGCTTAGAGATATGTTCACATAACTAGTAGTGAATCCATTATTTTATTTGTTCAAAAAATACACCTTTTTGAACTAATGAAATATTACTCAAGAAAAATTCTAAAAATGTTAGCCCCACCTTGTCGATTTCTGGACCCACATAAAAACACGCCAGTTTTGTACATAGATACTAACACCATGCTGCCTTACATGCTGTGATAAATTATTTTGCAGCATGTGAGAAACATGAAAAAACTGAAACTCAGCAATGTACACAAATGATACCCTACAAAAAATAAACCCTGAGGGTAAGTGCCAAACATTCAGAATTCAAATGTTTTGAGATATATTTTTGTAGGTTCCTGGCCAGAAGTAGAACTTGGTAAAGTTTTTTGATGGGGGGGGGAGGAGGAGGGGGAATGATAGCTGACAGAATCCCCAACCAGCATGATCAGTGGCTGGGAGTTGTAGTTCAAGGTCTGGTTATATTCAGCATGAGAAGCTGTAGAGGGGAGCACATGCTACCACAGTCTTAACCCCATCCCCACCTTTCAACTTTCTTGAATGCTCAGTCCTATTTCATCATCCATGTAAAACCCTTGTTAGGGCTTCAGTACTTTGGGATGGAAAACAGAATCTCCAGTGTATGGTGGCGTCACGGGTGTGTGTGTGTGTGGAGGTGCAGCCTGCACTGGGTGACACCCTAGAAAGAGGGTGCCTCTCAATTAGGCTCTCCCCTGGTGGTCCCCCCGTGCCATCCCTGCTCGCGCTCCCATCGCATGCCATTCTGCACTGCCCTGTGCATGCTCCCACCCCTTGCATGCTGTCCCACACTCCCTGTGCTTTCTCCCGCCCCCCCCATGCCATCTTGCAGTCCCCCACAGGTGCTCTCATGCCCCATGCCATTCTGCACTTCCCTGCATGTGTTCCCACCCACAGCACCATCTTGTCCTTTTCCACATCAGGAAAAGGATACAGAAGGATGGGGGAGTGTGAGCTGCCCCTGAAAGCCCCTGGAAACTCCACCTCCAGAAGCCCTGAGCCACCATGTCCCCTGCACCCAGTGCAGGGATGCCACTGCCAGGGTGACCAGATGTCATAACCTCAAGGGAGGACAATGCACCACAAAAGGTAGGGCATTCAAGCAAAATGTTGGACATTGCAAAATAAAAGCTAAAAACATTAATAAATATATAATTTCATGCTTTTTAGTCCTGCTCAAAATGGAGGGGATTTTGGAATTCTGCCTGGAAAAAAGGCTGAAATGTAAGGACATGTCCTGGAAAAGGAGGGCATCTCTGCCAAGCTATTTATGGTCTGGCCACCTCCTACAGGAGCTGTTTGATTGTCTTGATACCACCACTAAGAAGTTTATCACACCCTCCCCCCCTCCCCCATTATGTGAATGGGAAGGGGACACTTGTGTGCACACGCAACTGAGAAAAATTGGGTTTTATCACACATCAAAGCGTCCTCAAAAAAGCTCCAATTTGTCCCCCAGCACCCATTCAGTGCTGAGCCACATAAATTTGGGGGGGGGGGGGACAAAAACAGTGCTCCTCAGCACTGAATGGGGACGGCTTGGTGCCAGAGGATGGGAGGGGCCCTTTTGAGGACGCTTTGGTGTGCAATAAAATCTGTTTTTTATCGGTTGTGCGTGCACCTGAGTGTCCCATTCCCATAACGGAGCGAAAAAGGGTGTGATAAACTTCTAACTCACTGATAAGCTGTACAGACTGGCATTATATGCAGGCCTCAGGGTAGAGTGGGGGCATGGGGTCCATACAATCCATACTCCAAGGCTGCCCTGATTCTGCCATTACACCATGTGTCTGACCGCATGGGGGTTGGTGCCACGGTGCTCCTTTGGTGCTGCATCCATATGATGCCACGTCAAAAGGAGTAACAGAAGGTGTTGCCACCATGGCAAAGGCACCTTTTCTGCAGTGCAAAAAGGAACTGCTTTTTGTGGCTCTTTTTTGTGCCACAGAAATGCCAGATCGGGGCTGTAGCATGTAGTCACCACAGACCTGATTTGGCACTGAAAGGGACGGTCTGTTCAGCTCCTAACTCACAAAACTCCCCCAATTTTTTTTTTAAAAAAGGCTGTCAGGGAAGCAGCATGAAACAGTAAAACATCAGAAGGTGAGGAGCAGATACTGGCCCAAAGTCCACCAGAACCCCTCAATACAACTGGATCTATTGATCACCATCCTACTCTCCCTGCATCTCTCTTCATGCATTTTATGGACTTTAAAATCACCTGTACTATCTGAAAATCCCAGAGCCTTAGTATAAAATGCTAATAATCTGCCTCTAATAGACTGTGTCTGGATGGGACCCACAGAGAGGTCAATCGAGAAGTTAAGAATGCATTGATAACAGAGGTGGGCTGGTTTTTTTTTAAAGCACATATCCAAATAGTGTTTCAGAGGCCTGAGCTTTACAGAGCTGATGACATTCACTTCTCTGAGGAATGCAGTATTTTGGTTGCAAGAGGTGAAAATCCTATTCAGCTAGTCTGATGGGTGAAAGGGACTAAGTAGATGTTTGCCTCTTGTCCATGGCAAGTAGTGGGGGGAGAAAAGTAAGATTACATTGAACACCTATTTCATCCTTTTTTTGGTGATGGAATGACCTCTGGAACTGCCTCTTTAGGTTATGGCACCAGGAGAGTGGAGAGGACACTATCCTTGGGGCTGGACCAGGGGCTGTGCCCTCACTTTAAATCTCATCATTGGGGGAAGATTATCTGGGTTTGTCTTCCATTAGGGCCAGTCAGGAAGGTATTTGGGTTCTCTTAGAGATCTGGATTTCATCCAGGGGAAGCTGAGGTCCCTCAGCAGGTTGCTCCCCTATTGCTCATCACAGAGTTTAAATTAGTTAAATAGTTTAATAGGTCAGTAAAGTGGCCCCTACTCAATCCAAGTTCTTTTTTCTGGTCTCTGTATTCACATTGTGGGTCAGCAATTGAAGGGCATTAAAATGTCATTACCTTTTTTCCTTGTCTTTTCTTTCCAGATAAAAACCAGACTCATTCTTCCCAGAAGCTGGTTTCTGTTACTCCTTAGAGAATCACATAGCAAAAGAAAATCAGGGAGACAATAACATGGAGCTTCAATTAAAAAAGAATCACCAAACACTAATGGGAAAGTAATTGAGCTAAATTGAAACATAATTGGAAAAAATGTGGCAAGCAGTAGTTTAATACATTTTATTTTAATTTGAATGTAAGGTTTTATGACTTCATGCTAGGATCTTTAACTGTCTGAGAACAGTGTTAATCCAAAGGGATGCTTCTGTCCTGAGGCTGAGAGTTAACAAGCAGAACTTCTTCAATAAAATGGAAGTCTCTCTCATCTCATCTCTACTTGTCTTCTTATATGGCCTTCCTAACAGGTGGGACCTAGAGAGGAAAAGAACACTGCAAGTACATTCTTACTGAACTCAAATACAGCAACCTTTGTATGTCTGTGTGCTCACTGACTGATAGTTTGCATGTCTACAGACATCTTGTTTGGTTTATCAGACCAACTTTCCTCCTGCAGCCATTTTTTTACTTTTCCTCTCTCTTTTCTATTAACTATACAAAAGTAATATGCAGCAAAATCCACCTTATATGTTTTTACAAAGAGGACTGGTTGTTAATCAGCTTCTGCTTTGCCAATTTGATTTCTCTGCTAGGGAGATGCACTACTGTCACTTACCTCCAAATGACCGGCATTATGATTATTCTCTAGCTTATAAAGGCTATCTGTGGTTGTTGTGTGCTTTCAAGACATTTCTGATCGATGGCAACTCTCAGGAGAACCTATTATGGAGTTTTCTTGGTAGAATTTGTTCAGAGAGGACTTGACCTTGCCTTTGTCTGAGGCTGAGAGAATTGCCTTGCCCAAGGTCACACAGGGTATTCCCATGGTTGAAAGGAGAGTTGAACCCTTATCTCCGAGTGTTCATTGGCTATACAACCAACAAGTGTAAATGGCTTTTCTGTTGAAAGAGAGGAAAAGGGAAGAGGTCTGAAGGAGCAGATGACTGCATGGCAAACCTCATCAGAGATCATGAATACGGCACAGTGGTTACCTTCATGGGAAGGACTTTCATACTACATCATGCTTATCCGGACATTGTCCTGTCCGGAAACTGTAAGTAACAGTGATTGTGAGTGTTCGTATTAATGGGAGCTTGCGTTAATGCGATGCCACTTCAATGACAGGATCAGCATGTACAATATGAAAGGCTTTTGTGTGATTCCCCCCCCCCCCCCCCATTGATGGGATAAGAACAGGAGAGTGATCCTGACCTTGTCCCATCTGAGTGTGATAATGGCCTGGTATTATGTATTCCTTGAACTGTACAGGACTTTGAGAAACTGAAAAGCTTTGCAATAAATGCTAAGCTTGAGTATAGCTAGTATAAAAAATAGTGCAGCTTTTGAAGGAAAAGATCTGCCTCTCACTTATGTTGTTTTTCCCCACTACTTTGCAAAAATGCACAAAATGCAAACCTGAATTGCATGCTATATGCTGTGGTGAAGGGCATATCTTAATTTTGATCATGAAGGAGAAGGTGAAGGAATCTTTCAGAAGTGGTACAGTTGACAATGGCCATCATTCACACAGTGATTGCCTGCTGTAGCCATAAAGTTGTGGAATTTTACTGTTTTCCTGTCAAATCAGCATATATTAAACTCTGGTTTCTTTCCTCTTCCCCACCCCCCTCTTTCTTTCTGTATATCTCTTGTGTGGACAATGTACTGTTTCTTAGACTTTTGGCATGCAGTTCTCATTGCCACATGATGGAGGCAAAAATTTACTGAAAATAAATAACATAATGAAAATGTTGTGCATCTTCTTCCTGTCAGGGTCAAATTAACACACTGGCTGAAATTACTGTATTTCTGTGTGGTGCATAGATTTGTGAGTGTGAATGATGACCCAGTGGGAAGGATGAGTAACAGTGAGAAATAACTCTCTTCTAGCATGTATATGGCTTTCATCTTTATTAGGGAGGAAAAAAATGAAACTGTGGAAATTCCTGGTCTCTCTGAGAGAAATTTTCCATCTGCTTCCGTTCCTAGTTGGTGTTTGTTCCATGCTTCTTTCCGTCAGTGAAAGAGAAGGCTGCACAGTTCTAAGGAGAAGGTGTGTAGTCTGCTGTAAACTGCATTGTTTGTGCACTTTTCATGGGAAAGCTGAAGTTTTCTCCCATTGTGGAAATCTCAACACCATGGAATTGAAAAGCTTATCAGGACTGTGAAAATTGAGATTTGATTTCACTATTTTAAGTACAGGTGGGTCTCAATTTATATCAGGGTTTGGTTCCTTGTTGGCATACTCTACACTTCTCTTGGTGAATATGGGGTTTTATATTTTCATATTTGATATCTTGAGTCAGGCATATTTTTAAGAGGTTATGATGACTTTTGGAACACTAAGAAGTTTCACATGGGAAAGGCATGCTGGCCTGAAGACCAGTGGAAGACCCAGTGTTAGCAAGGCTTCTTGTTCTTCCACTATTATATTGTATCCTAGCCTAACTTTGTAGATTGCTTAAATATTCAGACTGTCTTCCAAGACAATCTTCTATGTAAGATTGTCATGTCTCTGGCTATGCAACCCTTACTCTGAGAACTACTCCATTCTCTCAGTCTGCAGCACAACCTCTTAGATTGACCTTTGGGTTCAATCTGACCTTTGCTTGTCAGGTTCTGACTTTTTCTCATTACTTCCTTTAATTTGCAGTGATCTGTTACAACCTCTTCATTCTTGACTATATTCTGAAAATATCACTTCACCTCTGTGCCCTTTCTTTTGTTATCCTTTTCTTGGTTTCCAGGAAAATATTTGCAGGTGGAGGTGCTCTGAAACATGAAATTATAGGAAAGGTCAACATGTTATCCATGATCCCACTTGCCTGGCTTATCCCCACACAAACTCTGGCATGTTGCTCTGTTCTCCCTGGGTTTCAGCATCACAATTTTCCAGATGGAGGGCCATTGTAATCCAGTACAACTGTGTGAATTTCAGCAAGCTTGTAATCCAAGCATGACCATAAGGTCTTATTTTCAGGATTTTTTCCCTCCCGACTTAACTATTTCACCTCTTTAATGCATGATCCAGCACTTTGGGAGCTTCCTTAGACTGTGCTATGTTTTATTCAGGCACATCTCAGCTGAGCTTTTCTCACACTGAGATGGCCAGCAAGGATTAGATAATTGCCTGGTTCGATTGTGCCATCCATTCAATCCACTGTCCTGCCTACATTAACCTTTCCTTTGCGTTACTGCCAATTCATGCTTCATACACCTTCATTTCCATTCTCTTTCTCCTCTCTTATCTGGGGAGGCATCAGGTTTCATTTGGGCTTTCTGAACCCCCCCCCCCCCTTTTTTTCCATTTGATCTCTTGTCATAACAAAGGATTCTCACTCTTTCTCTCACTTTTTATTCTTCAGCAAAGTCATTGCTTTTGGCCAGTGAGAAGGAGCCATAGCTGATTATATTACATGATCCAGAGAGCTACAGGAAACCATAAAGAACTTGGAGTTTTATATTGTCTGTACCCAAGAGATGGTTTCAGTTGGGTTATCGGGAAGTTTTCATATCGGGAAGTGATTACATATATTTTATAAAGTTGTCCTAATATGTAGAGAAGTATTGGTTGCCATTCAGTATTGCACTTATGGGTTTGTAATGTAGAATTATGGATCTTAAGATGGTCCAGGCCAGTTTCTTGGTATATAGTTCCTGGGGTTCCTGGGGTTGTTGACACATAAAATATATTTAATGGATGATAGTTGCAAGGTTTTAATCAGTTGTGGCATTTCTGTTGGTGCTTGTTTGGCTCTTAGTCCTTGATAGTCTGATACCTTTATTTAGTCTGCATCACTTTCATTTATTTTCTCTATTAACTATTGAATTATAAGTAAACTGCAACATGTGGTTGTACAGTATCATGTTATCTGGACCGATGTTGTTAACAACACAGAAGAAAGGAGATGGATCATGAAATCCATTCTGTGGCTAGCAGTTCCAATGGAACTGAATATGGAAATGCAAATCCTACTTAGAACACTGTTAATGGTTCATGAGACTCAGAAAACTTGAGAGGAGAATCTGAACAGAATCTGAAAATGCCTCTAAAGCACTTGGAGGACCTTTAGACTGTCAGTAACAAAATTGGGGAAAGACTGAGATGGACTTCTACTATTCAGTGAGAACACAAATTCACTTGGAGTAAGAGTCCTCATTCTTCTTTTATAAATGGAAAGTAATATTTTTAAGGTAATCAAACACTAACATTGAAGGCACAATTGGTCAGTTTTATCACAGTGAGTTAAGTACTTAATAATTCAACTGCCACTTACCTCATTTTCTCTGGCAAGTACACAATGAAGCCTTCTTGGCATCTATACTCAGACCCTGGAACTTCTTGCCAAAGAAGGCTAGGTTGGCTTCTTCTATGTTCTTCTGTATAGGCAGTTTGTTCAGACAAGCATTTGGCATGAAAGTCAGTCTCTTCTGGAAGGGGTTTTGATCGGGGATGCCAGCTATTTTAAATCTGTTTGCTTTTATGCTATATTTTGATCAAGGTCTTGCTTTCAATCTGTGTGATTATTTTTAGCTGTGTTCAGGATGCCCCTTTGTCGGAAAGTTAATTTAATTCAATAAATGGATAAAACAAATAAGCTATGATTTGCTGCAGGTGACCAAGCAGGGAAGCTTTATGAAAGGCAGTGCTTTTCTTCTGTTTAGCAATAATGGGTAATACAGTAGTTGCTGGCAAGTGGGCAACCAAGATATTTTCTGAACTAGTAACTCCTGAAGACCTATTTGAAAGGCTGGATGGTATTTGGTATTGGCCTGTCAGTAGTGCAGATATGCAGCCCACTCCTAGGCATTTTTGCTGCCAATGTTTGGTTGTGAAAATCTCTCTCCCAACATTCACCCATACAATTGTTGTTGTGTGCCTTCAAGACATTTCTGAATTATGGCAGCTCTAAGGCAAACTTCACCAGTACCACACAAACCTGCTTCCTTAAATTGCCCCCAGAATTATCATTTTTAAAAGATGAATCATGTCATTTCATGATGTGTCCAAAGTATAACTCAGTTTGGTCATTTTGGCTTCTGGTGGAAGTTCTGGCTTGATTTTCCTGAGATTCTTTTAATTATGTATTTAACCATCCATGTATCCATATGCTCCAGCACATTTCAAGTGGTTTGCTTTTCTTCCTGCCAGTTTTCTTCATGGTCTACTTCCACACCCATACATACGCACTGGAAATACTATGTCATGGATGATTCTGACTTTGGAACTGAATTATATGTATCTGTGTGGTATTGTGGCTTGAGTGTTGAACTACGACTCTGGAGACCAGGGTTTGATTCCCAGCTCAGCCATGAAATGAACTGAGTGACCTTGGGCAAGTCACATGCTCTCAGCCTCAGGGGCAGGCAATGGCTAACCTCCTCTGAATAAATCTTGCTAAGAAAATGCCATGATAGGCTTAGGATTACCATAAATCAGAAGTGACTTGAAGGCACATCTGTACACTTAAGGATTTTATCTAGTTCCTTCATACGTGTCTTTCAAGTCCTAGGTTTAATGTGCACTGCAGAAATAATGCAGTTTCACACTGCGTTAACTGTCATGGCTCAATGCTATGAAATCCTAGGATTTGTAGTTTGTGTCAGCAGAGCTCCCTGACAGAGAAGGCTAAATATTTCAAAAAACTACAAAACAAAACAAACTTTTTTTTCCAATTGAAAATATTCCATTCATGCCAATTTTAGCTCACCCATCCCATCCCAAGTTTTGTAATGTTTGTGCATCCCATTTCTTGTTTTATGATTTCTTGCTTTTCCTGATTCATGCTCATCACCTTCTGTGTTCCTATTATATGTATTGTACACCTGCAAACCTTCCTTTCCCATCCAAGCATGTCAGCATCTGAATATCCCTTTGGCTTGAGTCCAATGGCATAATTAGACACAACACTATTTGGACATCCTTTGCTCTTCTTTAGTAGTTTGTTGAGCTTTTTTTCCTGGGGTTCTCATCTTCTAGCACTATCTCTTTCTTCATTTTGGATTGTTTCATTATCATAAGATTTTCAAGGCATTCAGGATGGTTTATTATTGTTTTCTTCTGTGCAGTACTAACAGGAGTTAGCTAAAGTGCCACTGTCATTGTCTCTGAGAGATTCTCTGCCTTATCATTTCCTTGGTTATTTAGGAAGTAAGTCCTACTATCCCTAAAATACTAGAGGGCCACACATGCTTTATATCTGCCATGTTTGAGCCAACACAACTCCTGTACTAAAAAAAAAAAAATAAATAAAAAAAGAAGAAGAAGAAGAAGAAGAAGAAGACGATGACGACGACTTGCATCTAAAATAGCCTCCAAGCTGAATAGTTGGCCATTTACAACACAGCCAGACTTATTTCAGACCTTCTAGTTACTTCCAGTTTTGTTGGGGAAAGGATCCCCATGCCTAAAACAGGTCCACATTGTCCCAATAGCCAAGATAACCTGTGGAAGCTTTTAATTTTTTTTGTTATATATTTCTTTCATTTTTATGCCACCTTTCTCCCAGAAGGGTCCCAAGGCAGCTCACAGCCTGCCCCAGCCTTTGAGCATGTTCAAAGTCATAAAAAGTCTTGGGGTGTTGCATGCTAGAGCACATTTGGGCTAGCTTTGGCCTCTAGACTTTGCTTATTTGAAATAAAATTGTAAAAAATGGATACAGTTGAGCTACAGCAAATCTCTCTCTTTCTCTGAATTGACCCCCCCCCATGCATCTGTGTTTTGCGGCATGATTTCACTGCAAAAAGCGCAATCCATTATAAGATATTAGATACCACAGACTGGTATAACTGAAGACTCTGGGCCAAAATGGTTCCACAAAACTTTTAGAGAAAGACAGATTTGAGTTGGTTTTGAAAGATGAAAGCTTTCAGTTGATGCTGTATCGTGGTGATCAGAAAAACAAACAGCTTTGCTTAATCAATAGTTGGTCACATAATTCTTTGTAACATGAGTCTTTTACAGGAAGGGAGGAGACCAATATCTTTTGCAGAATAGAAAGCAACATCTACAAGGCTATTTCTCTTTCTGACACATGCTGCAAAGTTGTAACACTAATCAAGTAATGGCCCTCTGCCAGGATATAAATATGATCAGCTTGGAACTGTATGCTTAATCTCTCAAGTAGCTGAGAATGTCATTCTCCTAATAAAATCCTCATCCTAGACCATAAATCTACTCAGGGTCTTTGTCTGTCTATTTCCATGGCACTTGGTGAATTCTTGGAAGCCTGGGTTGAGAGTATCTTCCATGAAGGAAGACCCATTAGCATTTCTCATACTGAGGCCTGGTGCTAATGCATGGCATCCCACGGCTGAAATAACTGTAGGCCCATCACTAACCTGATGCCCAGTTGTGGGTTTCCCGGCTGCAAAAATAGGAGACCATTTAAATTTTTCCTAACTATTCCCCTTATAGTCTCTCTCTGGAGCATTGTGGTAAGCCAGGGAAGTAGTGTTTCAGAGGACACTTTCTGAGGGTCCTTCAAGCCTTGATCTGGCCAATGTCTTCTTTTTCCCCACAGCATAGATTTTTATTCTGTCTTTGAAGACATACATACTAGTTGCCTTGTGTTGCATCTTCTTTTTGTTAATGCATACTGACATAATGTTAGGCTGCGTGTGGTGTTTATATTAAAGAGTGAATACTGGATGATTTGGATGAGACAGCAATGCCCCCTGGACATTCTCCTTTTTGGTGTGTGCTGATCAGCTTGTCTTCAGATGTGGTAGGGGATATTGTCTGCTGACTACTGTCTAAGTAAGTCATCTCCCAATCTGGTCTTCTCATGGAAGTGGAATTGTGAGGTAAGATACCTGCCCATCACCCTCAGTCAGGAAAAATTCCTTTAGTCTGACATTTTTTTTTTATTTATTTAGGCAAGTCTTTGGCTTTCAACCTTGTGCAGCAGATGGAATTTTAATTTGATGTATTGTGACTGTGTTTTCTTAAGTTTTAAACATGTTTTAAAACTAGTTTCAACTTGAGTTGAATGGTGTTTTTTTTAAAAAAATGTTTGTATTAATCTTTTAGTTGTACTTTGTTTTAAACGGTTGTAAGCTGCCTTGAATCTTGTGTTACGTGGAGAAAGGCAGACTATAAATTAAATAAATGCATACATGAATTGGTATCTTCCTAGAAAGCATCTCTGATCTTTCTGGTTACATATTTTTGTTACATACTGGTGTGCCTCCTGTGTCATTCCTTCTCTGTTTTTTTAAAAAACTCTGAAATCCATACTATCCTCAAATTGGAAGTAATGTCCTATATTCTGTTGAGTTACCAACTCCATGTCTCTGTTCCTAGTAATGAAAGCCTTCTTGCATGTCATCTGCTGTCACTCCACTCACCTCTTGGAACTTTGCTCTGGAATCTATTAATTTGGTTGTCTAACCATAGCACGACCTCTGTGAGCCCTGACATCTCAGGATGAGGTTGCTAAGGGGAAAACTATCTATTGTATTGCATGCCAAGAGCAACTTGGAATGGACAAATGTTATATCAAGAAAGAAAGTGAACATTGCTCTTACAGCTTCTTCTCTGCTCAATATTCCTGCCTAAAAATGTCAGAGTTGCATCATACCATGACTTTCTTCAAATCTCTCCTCAAAGCCTATATTTTCCATGGATCTTCTGTTCCTTTTATAGCCTAGTTATAACTGGTGGAAAAGTTAAAGCAGTAGTGCTAAAGCTAGTAATAAGTAACCAGTGTGTCTCTGTGTGATATAAGGAGGTCAATGGGGGGGGGGGGGAGGTTGACCATGAGTTTTCACACCAAGTGACACCATCCCTGGTGATGCCATGGTTACCCCATGTCATATATAATAACTAACTTTAGGGATTTCTATAGCCAAGCTCCTTTCTTGTCTTTAATGAATTTTCTGAAACAAAAAATGTAAGGTGATGCTTTTGTAGTCTTATCATGCCATCCCCAGTAATTACGGTGGGCCCTTGGTATCCACTGGGGCTTTGTTCCAAAAGGCTCTGTGGATACTAAAATCCTTGGATGCTCAACTCCCCATTATATACAATGGCATAGTAAAATGGTGTCCCTTATATAAAATGGCTAAAACCAGGTTTGTTTTTTGGATTTTTTAAAAATGGAATATTTTAAAGCTGTGAATGGTTGAAACCATGGATGCAGAATCAGTGGATATAAAGGGCCAAATGTACTCTTGTTTTAGCCATAAACTCACTGCACTTTTGTCTTGCAATTTGTGTAAATACCAGATTTTCTTACAGGGACCTACTCATTAGGCACAGTGGCAGAAGGAGTTTATCACATGCGAGGAATTTCTCTCAATTTAGAAAGAAATGGAAGTGAGGCCAGTTTGGAATTGAGTAAATTCACTAGTTCAGCGAATTTACTTGATTGCATATTGACACTGCATTGTGTTCAGAACTGCCCAAAATTGCCTCCCAGTGCCCGAAAATGTGTGTGATCAGCTTTCACGCAATCACACGAAACCCCATGATTGCATTCCGATTGCCATTGGATTATACTTCCAATTCCCTTTGTGTGATAAACTCCATAGAGGAGTGGGAAGTGGTGATGAGTGATTTCAAGGGTAATGGTGTAGCAGATGAACTGGCCTGCATGCTTTAAACTAGTCCATCACACTCAGCTATTCTGTTCTGTCATTACTATTAAAGAGCAATTCAGTTGGTCTGCTTTTGTACACAGAAAGGGGAAACTGCCATTTTGTCCTTCACCTCAGATGGCCAACCTACTCCTAGTTCCTACAGTCTGTTGCAAGTAAACCTGTAACAAGCCCTAAACATGTATAACTGAATCAGGTGCCTATTCTTTCCCTGTATGTCCCTGTGTCACCTTCTTGTGTTTACCCAGTACTAAATTTTAGATTATAAAATCTGAAACTGCAGCAGGGACCATTGAACGTGTGTATCAGTATATAAATCTGTACATATACAGAGAGACAGCAATAAAGATACATACACACCATTAATGGTCAGGGAACTTTCATAATATACTTTATAAATGTGATGTATATATGTCTGCCTATGTGGGTGTGCATATGCATAGCCTCCAACATTTCACAGATGACAACAGGAAGAGATGTGGCCAAGCAACAAAAGTTATTAAAGAGGAATAACATACAAGCCAAGCCAAGCTGCAACAGTTTGCTTTTGCCTTAGTCTACTGGCAAGGGCAAGATTCTGCCCCTTCATTTTCTCTTTCTCTTACTGAGTTAACTGAGTGCAAACCACTTTTGCACTTTGAAATCAGTTTGCAGCAATGGAAGCAAGCTGAGGACAAAGAGGGAAAGTGGGAGGGGGAGACAGAAACCACATGGAACTATGTAAATGTAAATTCATTTAGGCTGTGTATAAGATTTTGTAATTTAAAGGTATAATTTTAATTTTGCTAGTTGTTTATGTCACAGCTGTTGCAATTACATTCAGTGATATACAGGAATTACAATTTATGAGTAACATTAGTACAAAAACATTTTTAAAGGATTCTATATAGTGTGGTATGGGAGGAGGTCAATGGGGAAATGACACTGTAGGTTACCATAGGGGATGGCACTAACCTTAGTGATGGAGGGTATGCAAGTATATGTATATAAATGTATCCAGGTGGTTTTCCTGTGTTCTACATTAGGCACCAGACAGACGCTCTTCATCTGTCTGAAAAAATGGAATTTTAAAATCTTATCACTGGGACAGTTTGAAAGTAGTCTATAGAAAGGGAGTGGTTGTTATATAAGGGAGAGAGGGTGGGAAAGCAAGATGAGAATTTCTGGTAGGGTGGATGAAAAATGGGGTTTTCAGACTTTTCATGCAACTCTTTCCTTCTCTCCAAGTTCAAGACAGGGGTGTGGGGCACAGTAAAAGCATTATGTAGCACTGAATAAAAGCTTCTGTAGCATCCAGCGTCATCATTGTAATGGTTTTAGTGAAGGCTTTTAGCTTAAAGTTAAATGGCAATTAAACATAAATGTGATGTTAAATTCCCCCTCAACCTAAATGTAATTGAATTAGATTTTTCAGGTTATTAATGATTAACTAAATGCATTCACTATTTTCTACTAACTTTCCCATCTCAGCATGCCAACAGAGTGCATAAACACTTTAAAGAGTACTGTATGTGTGTGTATTTGTTTGCACATAATGTGTCATCAGCTCCTGTAGGGGAAAAAGACATTATTCTTTCTTTGCTCCTGTGCCAGCTTTGCTTACCTAGATGTAAAGAGACAGGTTTCCCTGTTTGAAAGTTGCCTGTACTGACTGTTACAAGAAAATATGACAGTGTGTACAGGGATGCAGTGAGAATGGGGTGCACACATGCATGAACACACACATACACCATCTGAGATTTTTAAAAGAGTGACAAAGGGGAGGAAGAAAAACTAACACAGTTTTTCATAATTCCATAATAACAGTTAGTAAATATGGCAATTAAAAGTACGTGTTCTAATGCAGTTGTGGTAGGAGGACAAAAGGTTCTCAGCATCTGACAGTCCTTTGGCTGGTGGGTACAGCTGTTTTTCATTTAGCACTTGGAAAAGTTACATTTTTAGCTACAATCCCCAGAACCCCACACTCAGTATAGCTTGTGGTTATGCTGGCAGAAGGAATTAAGGAGCTGTGGTCTAAAGAGTACACTTTCCAAGTTCTGGTTGTACCATCCTGTCACCTAGAGACACTTTACCAAATAAGGACATGGATGGAGATAGGCTGCCCTGCTTTCAAGGTGTTTTTATACAGCACTGCTAAATATATAGGACAGATACTTATGCCAGAATGGAACTTCCTTGGAGAGGAAACTGAGGTAAATAGTGATGACAAGAGATGACATTCAGTCTAGATTTTATTGACAAAGTAGACTGCTGTTAATGAAGTGGATGTGTTCCTTGGCATTACTTTAATGGGAAACTTGGTACCAGAGGCAGTAATAACATGGGATCAATAGGGATATGTTCCTCTACCACAAAATTGAAGAACAGTTCAATGAGTTTTAGCAGTTTTTAAAATTCAGATCAGAAATTACAAAGGTGTGAAATAAAACATGCAAGCCAGGCTAGCCTTGCATAAATAAAAACAAAAAGAAGAATTTACAGTGGCCTCTTAGTATCTGCTGGGGTTTGGTTCCAAGACCCCCTGTAGATACCAATATCTGTGGATACTCAAGTCCCTCATATAAAATGGCAAAATCAAGGTCTGCTTTTTAGAAAGATTTACAAAGGTTTTCAAGCTGTAGATAGTTGAATCCATGGATGCAGAATTCCAAACCTTCTACAGAACTCTTGAAGGTTTTCCCCCCAAATGTCTGCTTTGTCTCCCCTCCCTTTTTTAAATTAGGCAGCATGTTAGACCTGTTAGTGTAGAAGTGTAAAGCTCTGAGCATATTTCTCCTCAAAATATATTTTGTAATAGCATATTTTAAGAAAGAGTAATCTCAGTGTCGACACTGGCACTTTCCTTTTTCTTTTTTCTTATGTTTTCCATTTTGGTGGCCAAATGTACAGGTCTATACCTTTTCTGACAGGAGGTGATCTATGCCTTTTATTATTATTATTATTATTATTATTAGGAGGGAAGTTTTCTCCTGAGTCCTTAAGTCCTCAGCAACCATGCCTGCAAGGATGGTGGAACTGTAAGTAAGCCCTCCCCTGAAGATCTTAATACACATACTGGTTTATATAAGTAGATAAAGACTTTTAAAGGTATGCCTTTATGTACAGTTAGTTATGTATCTAGAAGTTATTCATCTAAGGATTCTTGAAGAACTCAAATACATAATTGCTGATCTTAAGGACTGGGTGATAATTTTGTTTCAGCATTTCATTTTTTATGACCTGAATGCTACCAAAATCCACAAATTTCTCCATTTGGAGGATGGGGAAAAAAATCATATTTTAAAATTTCAAATGTGAGAATGTCAGATATTCCAACTATGCTTTAGGCTTTGAGTGTTTAACTTAAAAATTTGAATCCACAGATGGGTTAAAATGCCCCCCCCCCAGCAATTCCTTTAGCGCACATACAGTAAAACAGGTGTGGCATTGCCCTCTGTTGGGAATGTAAATCCTTAATTATTTCATCCTCACATGCGAGAACAAATGATTACTTCTCCTTGTTGCAGGAAAAAATGAATATTTGCATGTAGTATTTGAAAATGCCAAATTGTGTCCAGAGGATTTCTCTACACAGAAAAACATGTGGGATTTTTTGTGTACAAAATGCACACTTCCTGCACAAAAATGTCATGTTTCCTGTACATAAAACTGTTTAAATAGGAAATACAGTATGGGGTTTGTGCAAAGAATGAAAGAAAGCCATATTTACTTTGTGCAGATTTATTTTGAGTACTTTGGGATGTTCAAATGATGGGTGGTAACTGCATGAAAGCCTTGCTGCCCTATTAATAATAATAAATAAATATGTATTGGTATTCAGCATCTCCTTTTAGAGGATTGAGGCAGGTAACAATACAGATTAATACAAATACAAAGATAATAATAAAAGAAAAAATACCCCGACCCTTCAACCTTCCCGCCTTAAATATAAAATTACAACAATAAAACCAATAACTACAAAACAACAATCAAAACAGTTCATAGAAGTGACAATACCAAGGGGCATGATAAGATGAGCAGATTAGTTCTATTCTGGGCAGAGGTCAGTCTTCCCATTGGGTTTTCCCAACTGTTGATAACCACATTTTCAATTGGGAAATGAATAACAGATAAAATTCTGTGGAGTTGAAGGCTTTCATGGCCGGAATCCATAGTTTTTTGTAAGGGCTTTTGGGCTGTGTGGCCATGTTCTAGAAGAGTTCCTTTCTGACGTTTCACCAGCATCTGTGGCTGGCATCTTCAGAAAAAGATCTTCTCTTAAGATGCCAGCCACAGATGCTGGTGAAACGTCAGTAAGGAACTCTTCTAGAACATGGCCACATAGCCCCAAAACCCTTCAAAAAACTATAAAATTCTTTCCATTTTTACATTCTACATGTCTGATATAACTGTCCCTGTTTAATGTGATGAGTGCAAAAGGGAGTAAATTTATACATTCATGAGTGAAAAGATGTGAAATTTTTAAAATAAGGAAAAAGTTACACTAACAGGTTTTCTAACTCGGGTTGTAATTAATATACGAAACATATCCATAGGATCAGTCTTTGCACCAAAAGACAGAAAAGTGAGCAATGTAACACTATTTGTTTTTTTAAAAAAGGAATCCAGGTAAGATGTGGAAGATCTAGTTAGGCTAGTTAGCTTTATGTGAAATAGATTGTTGAAAATTGCTGGCAAAAGTAACATTGTCAAACTTATGGAATAAAATTGTAAATTTTAATTTCATTCTCATGTGTAAGAATGAAAAATTTCAAAACAATATGTATTAAGATCCCATTAGTACATGTGTATTTTACATTGTTATTATTACAGTAGTAGTAGTGGAATTTGCATTTCAGGATTTTTCTTGCAAAAAAGTTCAGGCTTTTTTTTTTATGCAAAAGATGGTTGGAGAGAATAAAATATGACATTTTTGCAAACCTCTCCTCATGTTTTTGCTACGGCTTCTCCAAGATCAAAAGGAGCACTGGTCATGTTGCATAGTAACAAACACCCGCCCATCCACCCACACACCCTAAAAATAGCTTAAAATGTTTTCAATAGGTTGTTTCAATATGCCGATCAGGTGATAGAGAAAAGCAAGTCCTGCTTTAAAAAAAAGATTTAACATGGCTTCTGCAAAGTCCTGCCTCACTAAATATTTAAGAATGATTTTAAATTGTCAATAAACATATGGACAGACTCAATGTGATAGACAGTGTTTGCTTTGGCCTCCATAATACTTTTGACAAAAAACACTTATCAAAGAATGCGAAGCAAACTAAGGAGTTTATTACATGAAGGAGATCAGAGGTTTATCCCAGAAAAATTGTATAATTTCACACAACATCACACAAACCCCACCATTAAAGTGGTCACAAAGAAACATTAATACACATCTTTTTGTTTTCAGGATTTCAGCAACAATGCATGTCAGATATCACTTTATTTGTGCAATTGCTTGTGATAATCATTTGTGCAATGACTTGCCATTTTCGCTTTATTTGCAGGATAATTTAAATGCGCCTTAATCTCTCTTTAATGCTGAAATTACCCACAGTGTAATAAACTCCTTAGGCATCATAGGAGACCAAAAGTCCTCTTATGATTTGGAAAGTGGTCCAAGAACAAAACAGAGAGTAGGAATAAATTATTAATTCTCAGACTGGAGAGATGAGAACAATGGGGTCCTTTGGGGCTCTGTGTGATGAATGAAGCTTTTTAACTTGTTCAAAAAGGCTTGGATTCAGAGGTGAGTTATGAGGTGGCCAAGTGCTGGGGAAGATGAGTAGGCAGGCACTGTTGCATACATGCCCTGTGTGTGGCCTTCCTATAGGCACTTGGTTGGCCATTGTGTGAACAGAATACTGGACAAAACGAGCCTTGGGTCTGGTCCAGTAGAGCTCTTCTTATGATCTTATGTACAGCTTCAAGACAACTGACATTTTTATGTGTGTGATTAAAAGGGTATGAAAAATTCACACACTTGTCTTCTTGATTCATCTCACTTACCAATCTGAAATTTGCATTTTAGCTCTAAGGCAAATGGAAAGTTGCTCTAGCCCTACATCTGAACTGTCAAGAAAGAGTCTTTTAAATGTGGGCTGTTCCCTACCAAAGATTAACATCAGACTATCTGTTCAATAGCATCAGATCCTGTCTGATCTTGGAAGTTAAGCAGGGTCAGCCCTGGTTAGTATTCAAATAGGAGTCCACCAATGAATACCAGGTGCTGTACACTATATCTCAGAGGAAGGAACTGGCAAAACCACTTCTGAATAGTCCTTGCCTAAGAAAACACTATGAAATTTATGAGGCTCCCATAAACGAACAGGCAACTTGAAGGCACATGCAGTTGTTCCAATGGGGTGGTCTATGTCCCAGACCAGTGATTCCCAAAGTGGGTAGTACATGCCCCCAAGGGGTGGGGAAAAGATCCAGGGGGGTGGTGAGAGGGAAAGGGGGCAGCAGGGAGGTGATGAAAGGAAAAGGGGGTGGCAGGGCTTGGGCACAGAGCATTGCTTCTGTAGCTCATAGCAGCCCCATTTTGGGACAGTCTGATAGACTGCAGCAAGGAGTTAGAGTCTTCCCTGAAACCGTATAATCTACCCAGCTCCTAAAATCTTTCAGCCAATTCCCAATTCCCTATCCCCCCCCCCCTCTGTATTTTGTTGATACCCATGCTGTGGCCAGCATTGTGGTTTTTATTTGTGTATTATGTTGTGTTGTATTTTTATTGCCAGTAATTTAATTTTAAATTTAACTAGTTTAATCCGCCTCTCCATTGACGCCCCCTTGTCATGGGGGAGAGGCTTGCATACCCTAATGAAGCTGTCAGCTATGCTGGTGGTGGCACAAATAGCCACTGGTAGGGCCTCCATGCCAGACAGGTCACAACCGAAGGGTTAGACTAAGAGCGTCAAAGGGTAGGATGGGCTCTTTAGCCTTATGGCAACCATCCTAGGAGAAGAAAAACTCCAATCCCAAACCCGGGCAGATGGTGCTCATCTAACCCTGGAAGGTAAACCATCTAAGAGAAGGAAACTCTAATCAAACCTACAACCTGAGGTGAGGGACGAAACGGCAGGTGAAAGAAGCACTGGAAGCCGCAGGCCCAACCCTGCATACAGGCGGTTTAGGACATTGGTCGCTCGAGACTGACCGGGAGATGACAGTCAGCATCCTGAATGACCAAGCAGCCTTTTAAGGAGAGCACTGCTTGCTTCATACGGAGAGGGGCCTAGAAAAGGTGGCCTAAAGAAAGCTCATCTCCATCCACCCAGTTGGTGAGCTGCGGTCAACGGGCATCTTCTGATGCGGTCAAACAAAAGCAAAGGTAGAAAGACATGCACTGGCCTCCAAAGGTGCAAACAGACTGACGCTTGCATGCTGGAACATCAGAACCATGCAAGATTCTGCAGACAGTGGATGTCCTGAGTGTCGTTCTGCTCTAATAGCCCATGAACTATCACGACTTAATATAGACATCGCTGCTCTTAGTGAAGTTCGTCTCCTTGAGGAAGGCAGCCTCAAAGAACACGGTGCCGGCTATACACTCTACTGGTCTGGCAAACCAAAAACTGAAAAACATCTTTCAGGAGTAGGCTTTATGATTAAAAACTCCATTGCCTCCAAACTCGAAACCCTGCCAACAGGTCACACTGATCACATTATCTCCTTACTCCTCCCTCATGTTGTGCTCTTTAGTATATACGCCCCAACTATGCAAGCCGACCCTGTGGAGAAAAACAAATTCTACTCAGACCTACGCCACCTCATACAAAAAGTCCCTGCAGTAGATAAAATCATTATCCTTGGTGACTTCAATGCCAGAGTAGGTAAGAACTTCGAAGCCTGGGAAGGTGTTCTAAGCAAGCATGGAGTTGGAAACTGTAATGATAATGGATGCCTCCTGCTAGAATTTTGTGCAGAACAGCAACTGACTATTACTAACACTATCTTTCAGCAGAAAGATAGTTTGAAGACAACCTGGATGCATCCCCGATCCAAACACTGGCACCTCATTGACTATGTTCTGGTGTGCCAGAGAGACATTCGCGATGTCCGTCATACTCGAGTGATGCCCAGTGCAGAATGTCAAACAAATCATCGCCTTGTAAGATGCAAACTAAATCTTCATCTTAAGCTCAAACCTAAGAGGGGTGGCATCTTAAAGAGGAGACTCCAAGTCAACAATCTTCAACAAACTGCCATGAGAGATAACTTCCAGGCAAATCTGCAATCAAAACTTGAAAACCATCCTCTAGATTCTTCTCCTACAGTGCTTTGGCAACATTATCAAAAACAGTATCCTGCAGTCTGCGGAAGAATCCCTCAGGTTCTCTCGCAAGAAAAACCAAGATTGGTTTGATGAAAACAATCAAGAGATCCAGGAGCTGTTAGCAAAGAAGAGAACTGCTCATCAAGCACACCTCGCTCAGCCATCTTGCCATGTAACAAAAGCAGCCTTCCGTCTCGCATGCAGTAAACTCCAACAAAAACTCAGAGACATCCAGAACAATTGGTGGATCAATTTAGCAGAAAAGACACAATGTTGTGCAGATCTGGGAGATTCCAGAGGATTCTACGAAGCTCTTAAAGCAGTGTTTGGACCTACTTACCAGGTCCAAAGCTCCTTATATAGTATGGATCATCAAACACTAATCACAGACAAAGCCTCCATCCTGACTCGATGGGCTGAACATTTCCAAAATCTCTTCGGTGCCAACCGAGAAGTCCAAGGCTCAGCTATTCAACATATGATACAACAACCGATGAAATATGAACCGGACGTGGCTCCCACTTTGGAAGAAACCATTAAGGCCATACAGCAGATGAAAAATGGCAAGGCAGCCGGGATTGTTGGAATCCCACCTGAAGCTTGGAAACACGGAGGTCATGTACTCCATGCCAAATTCCATGAGCTCCTTGTGAGTTTCTGGGAAAAAGGTGAACTGCCATCAGATCTCCGAGATGCAGTTATCATCACCCTGTATAAGAAAAAAGGAACAAAATCTGATTGCTCAAACTATCGAGGTATAACACTGCTCTCCATTGCAGGAAAAATCCTTGCAAGGATACTCCTGAACAGATTAGTTCCTGCTATTGCAGAAGAACTTCTCCCTGAAAGTCAGTGTGGCTTCAGAGCTAATAGGAGCACTACAGATATGGTATTTGCTCTTAGACAACTGCAAGAGAAATGTAGAGAGCAAAACAAAGGACTCTATGTAACAGTTGTCAACCTTACCAAAGCCTTTGACACTGTGAGTAGAAAAGGACTGTGGCAGATCCTGGAACGACTAGGATGTCCCCCCAAATTCCTCAAAATGATCATCTTGCTACATGAGGGCCAGCAAGGACAAGTCAGATATGGCGATGCTCTCTCAGAGCCCTTTCTAATAACTAATGGTGTGAAACAAGGCTGTGTTCTTGCTCCAACTCTATTTACAATCTTCTTCAGCATGATGCTCCAAAGGGCTACAGCAGATCTCGAAGAAAAAGACGGCATCTATATACGTTACCGTACTGATGGTAGCTTGTTTAACTTAAGCCGTCTGAAGGCTCGCACAAAGACTCTAAACTATCTAGTACGTGAGCTGCTTTTCGCTGACGATGCTGCCCTTGTTGCCCATACAGAAGCAGCTCTGCAGCGCCTAACATCCTGCTTTGCAACAGCTGCAGAGCTGTTTGGTCTGGAAGTCAGCCTGAAGAAAACGGAAGTCCTCTACCAGCCTGCACCACAGGAAGAGCACTATCACCCCCATGTCACCATCGGCAAATCTGTGCTTAAGTCCATTGAGCAGTTCAACTATCTGGGAAGTATCATCTCCTCAGACGCCACGATTGATAAAGAGATTGATCACATATTAGCAAAAGCATATAGTGCATTCGGAAGGCTTCACTAAAAAGTCTGGAGTAACAAACACCTGAGGCGAAGCACAAAAATCAGTGTGTACAGAGCCATTGTACTGTCCATTCTCCTCTATGGGTCTGAAACATGGGTCACCTATCGCCAACATCTACGACTCCTTGAACGCTTTCATCAGCGCTGTCTATGCACAATCCTAAACATACACTGGACTGACTATGTGATGAAATGTTGCTGTCCTGGAGCAAGCAGGGATCACCAGCATTGAGGCCATGCTACTGAAAACACAGCTGTGCTGGGCAGGGCATGTTTCCAGGATGGAGGACCACCGCCTCCCCAAAATAGTACTCTACGGTGAACTCGCCACGGGTCAGCGAAAGAGGGGAGCCCCAAAGAAGAGGTACAAGGACTCCATGAAACAACATCTCAAGCTTGGCCAAATTGATCACCAAAAATGGTCTGCCCTGGCCTCACATCGGGAGGCATGGAGACACACTATCCACAATGCTTCAGCCTCTTTTGAGAACTCACGCCGAACGAGTCTCGAAGAGAAATGACAAAGCAGAAAGAACCACAACTTGGAAACATCACCCAAGGAGACTTTCTGCTGTGCTTTCTGTTACCGGACTTGCTTATCTCGGATCAGCCTTTTTAGTCATCAACGCACTTATAGTAAGGGTGGGATAAGTCCTTCCTGAATCTTCGTTAGCGAAGAAAAGCCAGAGAGAGAGTTTAATCCTATTTTTTTGGGGGGGGGGGGAAGTTGGGGTGGAATTTTTGAACTATTTTAATCTGTAATCTGTTTTTTAACCATGTTGTACTCTCCCTCGATTGTTCTACAGGGTAAGAAATAAACATTATTATTATTATTATTATTATTATTATTATTATTATTAGACAGTGGGAGAGAAGCAACAACAAAAAGGAACTTTCAAATTTGGGACCCTGCTTAAGCATTTTGAGCTTTGCTGGGGCTCTGCTGGCAGACTGGAGCTGCCTTGCTGCTCCTGCTTTCTTTTATTAGACAGGCTGAGAAGAGGTAGCGGAAGAAACAATGTTGGTTTGGTGTGTGTGTGGGAGGGCATTTGAAGCTGTGTGGGGAACATATGTCTCTGGGAAGGAGATGTAGGAGTATTGGGGGTTGATTCTTGTAAAAAGCCCTTCACCTTGGAGTGGCTCCTAGAGTTAAAATCTCTCCTTTTTCCCCCATCCATGCCATTCTCCAGTCCAGATCATGTGAACGGTAAACCCCTACACACACACCAGCTGTGTCCTCTCTCTCAGCAAAGAAGTACTGAGAGTCCTTCTTCATCAGGGAGAAACTTCTTCCTTTGCACCTGGTAACCTTGGGAGCAGCAACTGAGTAGCTGGCTGAGTAGCAAATAAGGTGCCTCTTGCCTTCACTGGCCTTTGCTGAAGGGGTGATATGAGTGAGAGGCTTCTCAGTTGCTGGAGAGCCCTAATAATAATAATAATAATAATATAGAAGCAGTGACTGACTGAGAAGCCTTTTGCTTGGACTGGCCTTTGCCGCAAGGCTGTCACAGGCAAGAGGCTTCTTGGTCACTGCTTAGCCAGCTGCTCAGTTGCTATTCCCAAGGTGTATTGTTGCCCAAGAGGAAAAGGGGTGGTAGCTGGAATAAGTTTGGGGACTACTGTCCTAGACAAAATGTGTTACGTGCTCTGGTTAAGTCTAAACAAGATGCTTCTAACAAAAAAGGACCCTGACTCCAAGTATGTCCTCTAATCTTATTTTATAATTTGCTAGCAGCAGGCTTTGCAAGAAGGTGGGCAAAAAAGAGCCAAACTCACGGAAATTTCAGGGTATGGAGCCTGTCATCTCCTAAATATCTGTAATATCCTATTGAGTGAAGAATTCTACTTATCCATGTCATTAGGAAGCTGGGGCAACTCTTCAGTTCCTTCCCTGGTCAGTTCCTCATCATCACTCCCACTGAGGGGATGCTGGAGGAAGGAATTAGATTTCACTCTGCCCCGCCTGGCTGAAATGGGCTGCGTAAGCTGTCAGCCTCAAGCAAATTGGAAGAGCCTCCCTACTGTGTTAGGACCGTTGATTAAAGCAGCAGCCCTTCTTATTGTCATTCCTAACAGACCAACACGCCAAAATTTCCTAGACTGCTTGCAGCTGTCATTGCATGCACTGTTCATTCAGCTGGTTAAAAATTATATAATCCTGTTCTAGATGAGGAGGAGGGTGAGGGTGTGCAGGTTCTTTCCCCAAAGGATTTTATTCCATTTCTTCTGAAAAGTCTTGGACTTTATTATGATCTGTAGGGTTTATGCATAGATTTCATAATTATACACAATCTTGATTCAACAACAGGTGTAAATGAACTCAGTGGAACTTGCATTTGATATGCATAAGATTATGGTATTGGGCTACAATCATATGCACACCTAAAGTCAATGAGACTTATTTCCAATAAAAGGATATAAAATCAAGATGCAAATCTTTAAGAAAGTGCAATGTGGAAAGAAATAGCTAGCTAGATCTATTCTAGAACAGTCTTATCTTAGTGGTTGAGCTAATGAACCCAAAACTGATACAGTAAAGGAAATGAATCAAAAATTTCAAGTGTCAATAATTGTTTCCCTTTGTCATTTTGAGAATTCTGTATGGCTTTCCTTGTATCAGTGTGAAACTGCTGATCTTCTAGCTAACTCAATAAATATTTAGCATATTTTAATAGTGGCCTCGATACCAGAAGGCTAGAAAGAAATTAATAACACTTTTTAAAAATTTGATTCAGAGGAATGAAGTAATGAACAGGCTAGTTGGTGTAAAATTTGTGCCTGATAACTTGGTGGAAAGTACGAACCTGTAAATTTGAGCCAAAAGGCCTGTGCTCCCCCTGGCCTCACATTGGCCTGTATGAACAATGCAGGCCAAATTGTCTTGGGCTGGGATCAGCCAGTTCGGATGCTAATCTGGTGGTTACAGCCCAATCCTGGCCCAAAGGGTCCTTGGTAAAAACAACAACAACAACAACAACAACAACAACAACAAACTGCTTCAGAGTTCTGTTGAAACTCCACAGTGACAGCAGGGACACCACATGCCCTCCCTCTTAGAAGCCACATCTTCTCTGAGGGCCCCCATCACGACCTATGACATTGGATGAAGGCACCTAGTTATGGGTGTAGCCAGGTGCTCCATTTCCACAGGCTGTGGCATTGGCTTACTGAGAAGACATGGCAGTGGAGGCAGGTAAACATGGTTGCCAACAGTGGAGTGCAGTGGAGTGTGTGTGTGTGTAGGTGTAAACACCTGCTTGTTGCCATGCTTCCCTGGGGACCAACCCAGGTCAGAACCAGAGGCAGGACAGCATGGGTTTGGCCTGTGCTATCCTGTCTGTCTGCTTAGGTTCTATTCATAGAATCATAGAATCATTTATTTAGTATAAGATTGCCAAACATACAGAAGTCTGAAGTCTTGCTGGGGGAGAGTCAACATGGTTTCTACTAAGATAAGTTCTGTTCCACAAACCCTTTAGAGATCTGTGAAAGTGTCGCTAAGCACATAGACAGTAATCATAGGATAAGAAGAGGGCTGTCTTATACATGAATAAAGAACAGGCAGCAGAAAGGAGAAATAAATGGGCAGTTTTCACAGAGAGTAGAGAAATACAATAGTAAGATTTCTCAAGCTTCTTTATTGAAGGTAGTGCTTTTAAATTTGTCCATAAATGATACAGAATTAGAAGTAAACAGTGTGCAGTGGGTGACAAAAAATGCAGATGGTTAAAACCTATCAGCTGGTTAAAAATAAAGGATCTCTCCAAATTAGAGGATGGATATTTAGATTGTAATGCAATGTAATAAACGTAAAATGTTCCACTTTTCATTGGAACAAAACCCCCAATTATATGACAGATGGGGTTCAAGCTGGTTGAGACACCAGGAAAAAAGATCTTGGGGTTGTGGGGGATGGCTCAATAACGATGTTCATCTGGTGTGCAATAGTCATGAAAATGGCAAATTTTATTTTGTTGTTGTGTTCCGTCAAGTCATTTCCAACTAGATGACCCAAAAGTGAAGCTAACATGGGGTTTTCTTGGCACGATTTGTTCAAAGGAGGTTTGTCATGGCCTTCCCCTGAGGCTGAGAGTATGTGACATGCCCAAGTTCACCCAGTGGGTTTCATGGCCAAGCTAAGAATTGAACTCTGGTCTCCTACATCTATGCATTTCATTTTTTTCTGCCTAGGTGCAGTATCTTACATATCTCCCTGTTGAAATTCATTTTGTTAGTTTTGGCCCAGCTTTCTAATCTATTCAGGTCATTTTAAAATTTGTTCTCCTTTGGTGTATTAGGTGGTCCTCCTAATTTGGTGTCATCTGCAAATTTGATAAGCATGCCATGTATTCCTTCATCAAAGTCATTGATAAAGATGTTGAATAGTACTAAGCCCAGGACAGAACCCTGTGACACTCTATTGGTCACTTCTCTCCAAGATGAAGAAGAGCCATTGGTGAACACCTTTTGAGTTTGTCTGATCAAGAAATTACAAATCCATTTAACAGTTAACAATTTTTGGCAAAAAGGCAGGTAAGGCAGAGCAGGATAGAGGAGTGTGAAATTAGCATGGTGTTGAAAACTGAATGGAGAATACCGGTGCCTCATGGCTTGAGAAGCTGGGTTGTTTTACCCCAGCATCTTGGGGTGATGGATGCTCTGGCCTAGGCTGCTCCAATAGAGAGAGGTTGTTCCAGTTCTCACAAAGTACTAGAACCCAAGATCATCTACTGAATCTGACTGATGGGAAATTCATTACAGACACAGTGCATAATAAACCTATGAATGTTGCATCCATAAGTTGTTTTGAGAGCCTCCAATATCAAATTCCTTAAAAAATGGGATACGAAAAAATCCATAAAGGATAAAGCTATTGAAGGTGGTTAATAATAATGGTGACATGTTATCTACAGAATTAGAAGTAAGAATTCTCTCAATAGCCCTTACTGGGGAATATGAATAGGAGAGTGTTAGTGTCTTATGTCCTACTTTGGAATTTCCCATAGACATCTGGTTGCCTGTCCTATGAAACAGGGAGCTGAGCTAGATAGTTGTTTGGTCTAGTCCAGCAGTGTGCTTCTAGTTGGCTTGAGTCCCAATTTTGGGGAAAGGCAGAATATAAATAAAGTGATTGATTGGTTGATCAAAATCAATCAATCAATCAGACTTCTTGTAAAATGTGCTATTAGCATGCTTTTGAAACTACATCATTTTGTGGTCTCCAAAAGCTAGCCATCAGCATCAGATTCTGACTTTTAAAAATGCACAGAGAACTGCAAGGACAACTTAAACAGCAACCATAAAAAACGAAAATGAAAAAGAAAAGAAAAGGAGACCCTCAAAACTAGACTAGTTCCTTGGAGATTAGGTGTTTATTATGTTAGCACCATCTATTCAAGACCTGCATGATCTCCTTAAAAAAGTGTTCAAAAAGATTTTTAATTTTTTTACTGTCTCAACAATTAGCATAAAATCTTCATTTTAACCTCCTTCCCTTGGTTCTTATTTAGCTTATTACTTCTCCACATCAATTAGTATGCAGTCTGGGCATTCCACACTGGCAGCTAAATATAAACGATCCTTTTATATATTTCCCTCCTTTGTTTGGAAGCTGTTGATAGAGCTCTTTGTTCACATGAAAGATAAAGGGATTAGACATGGGAGGTGCATCCTTGGGTCCTTATTGTTCTTAGTCAGGCTGCCACAAAGGACAGCAGTGTCTGATCTGCTAGCTGGTCACCACTCCTGATCAAGGCACAGAGCACTTAAGGAAGAAGGAGTTTAACACACAGTGGGGAAGACACTTTCCAGATTCAGCACTCATGGAGTAAAGGAATGGGACTCCTGTGTACTCATAATTTGTAGAGTCTGGAATAGAGAATCATGGGGATTATTCCCCCTCCCCCCCAGTAGGAAAGAAAATATTTGCTAGTGGCTAGAGTAAGGGTTAGCAGACCTTTTGGTGGTCAAGTATTGAGTAGGTGAACATTTTTATTTATTCTCATACAATCATAGAGTTGGAAGAGACCACAAGGGCCATCCAGTCCAACCCCCCTGCCATGCAGGAGCTCACAATCAAAGCACCCCCAAGAGATGGCCATCCAGCCTTTGCTTACAAACCTCCCAAGAACTCCACCACTCTCTGAGGGAGTGTGTTCCACTGTCAAACAGCTCTTATTGTCAGGAAGTTCCTCCTAATGTTCAGGTGGAATCTCTTTTCCTGTAGCTTGTATCCATTGTTCTGTGTCCTGTTTTCTGGAGCAGCAGAAAACAAACTTGCTATTCAATGATTTAATTTACACTTATGCCAGGCTGTTTTTTCTGACAAGCAGAAAGGCCTACTGGTAGTCTCCTATTCCATGCAGGTTACCTGAAAGGACAAGTCTCTGCAAGAACAAACTGCACATGAGTATTTCAATTCTTTAGTGATTTGCACAACATTATAAAAACAGAATAAAGTACAAACAATTATAAACAGGATGGATAAAAAGATGATGATGGATAAAACAGTACGCTGATGACACTCAGATATATTTCTCCGTGACTAGATCGTCTGCTCAGACCCCTGACAGCATCTCCCCTCTCAATGACTGTCTTACGGCGGTAATGGATTGGATGAGGGAAAACCGATTGAAGCTTAATCCAGACAAAATGGAGGTGCTCAGCGTCACAGGCATGAAACCAGGTTTGGGAATCCAACTTCCAGTCCTAGATGGAGTCACACTCTCCTCAAAGGACTCTGTTCGCAGTCTGGGGGTGCTCTTTGACCCTTCGCTTCACATGACTAGTCAGGTGAATGCGACGGTCAGGAGTGCCTGTTACCAGCTTCGGCTGATATGCCAGCTGCGCCCTTTCCTGGAGATGAGGGATCTGGAAACTGTGATACATGTGCTGGTAACCTCATGTTTGGACTACTGTAATGCACTCTACATGGGGCTACCCTTGTGCCTAACCCAGAAACTACAACTGGTCCAAAATATGGCAGCCAGGCTTGAGGCTGGAACATCTTGGAGAGAGCACGTAATGCCAGTGCTTAAATCTCTCCACTGGCTGCCGATCAGTTTCTGGGCACAGTACAAGGTGTTGGTTTTAACCTTTAAAGCCCTACATGGCTTGGGTCCATCCTACCTAAGGGACCGCCTCTCCCCGTATGATTCCCCCCCCTTCACACTTTGGTCCTCTGGGAGGAATCTGCTACAGCCCATGAAGACCAGGCTGGTCCAGACCTCCCAGAGGACCTTTTCAGCTGTTGCCTCCAAGCTTTGGAATGACCTGCTAGTTGAGATGTGTCTTATTCCATCTTTAGAAGGCTTCAGAAAAGCCCTAAAGATGCATATCTTCCAGCAGGCCTTCCCAGAGAATATGAACACCTCCTGGCTCCAAACCTAGGCCCTAGTGTCTTCCAGCCTTCCTTTCCTGTGTTTTTTCCACCCCCTATACAACCTAGGTTCTTCAGGCCCTTTTTCCTATTGCTAATTTTTACTGTCTTATTTTGTTTTATTCCATGTTTTTAACTCTACTGTGATTTAATTTTCTTCTTAAGGGGGGTGGTGAGGGAAGGGACGGGATATTTTAACTGACACTGTTTTAAATTTTGCTGTAACCCGCCCCGATTGCTTGTTCAGAGAGGCAGACTAGAAATAAATTGATGATGATGATGATGATGATGATGATACATCATTAGGGTTCTCAGATCTCAGGGACTGACCCCAAATCTCTCATTTTTATGGGTCATCTCCAGATGAGAGACAACAGTGAAAATTCTCCAGTTTTGGGGGGCTGAAGTCCTCTTCTATGAGCAAATCTCTAGTTCAGCTAGTACAACAGCAGCTTGCCACAATTTGCAAGGCTGAATTGATTTGTTGCTGCAATTTGCAGACTCCCCAGAGGGGACTATGCATTCATTTATTTAGCTTACTTCTTCCCTTCCAATTATTGTGGCACTAGGGTTCACCCTCCATTTGGCTCTGCATCCACTTTCTGGCTAGAAGCAAGTGGGCGATATTAAATGTTTCTTATCCTGTCTCCAAAAGTAAGTGAGAAAGAATAATCTCCTCATTTTACCTCAATCTGGAAATAGTCCCTTTAGCAAAGATTTTAATTAATGTCTTAATTTCTGAACAGGAAAATATGTTGTCTGTCTCATTCCTAGGTCTCACTTTTTGACCGGGAAACCTCAAAACCATTGAACTAGTGGCATTATACATTATAGATTATCAATATGAAAACAAATGGCTTGATCATGGATTAAATCCAAATTACATGAACTAAAATGGAGACTTTTAAAAGTCTAGGAGAAGGGTTTTAGCCAGACATAGAAAAGTCAGGCACAATACAATCCATTATGAGACACTGAGGCAGGCAGGCAGGCAGGCAGGCAGGCAGGCAGGCAGGGAGAACATTCCCAAAGAGGGAGGAGTAACCACTGAGAAAACCTCCCTTTCATGGCCATCCGCCAAACATCTGAAAGAAGGGACCATATATAATGTGAAAAAGAATAGCTCCTTGTACATTAGCTGTTAATGGTGATGGGAAAATTGCTTCATAAAGTGCCTTTCTTCTATTTCCAATGCAATTTCATGTTTTAATAACAATTCAGATATTGTATGTTGTTGTTGGTCCTCTTGAACAACATTTTTAATGGAAAGATGGGATGTAAATTAAACAGCCCTATATATATATATATATATATATATATGAGTGAACAGTAGTTTATGCAGGAATAATTGTGTGGTTGTCTACTTTATGGCTTTTGTACTATACAAAGACTAGCTTTCATGGAATGACCATTTGAGAAGCACTTTTAATGGCTGGCAGTCATTGTACTGATTATGTGAATAATTTGTCTGAATCTCCTCACCAAGTGCTTCCAGATGTTGCTCTGAGCAGTGGTGCTGAAGTGGAACAGGAAACATAGCAGAACGTATTTCCTGTTGCAGCTATCATTGCTAGTTTGGCATCTGCAGCACCTGTAGACCACTGGGGCTGACCCTGATTATCCATATGGTTTAGTAATGTTTGGTGTAAGAAATAGTAGAATTGCTGATGAATGGATTTTGAATGTCATGGTGTACTGGTTTGAGCTAAAAACTCAATTATGACTCTGGATACCAGGGTTCAAATCCCCATTCAGCCATGAAAATCCATTGGGTGACCTTGGACAGTTCCCACTCTCTCAGCCTCTGAGGAAATCAAAGGCAAACCCCTCTCTGAACAAATCTTGCCAAGGAAACCTCATGATAGGTTTGCCTTCAGGTCACCATAAGTCAGAAATGACTTGAAGTCACTCAACAACAAATTGTTGCTCTGATCCAGATCAAGGATAAACTTACAAAGTTATATGATTTTGTGTGTTTAAAAATTGGCTTGTATGTTTAAATGGTAATTAAAACTTTATTTTTTTTTTTTAAAGATGACCCTCTTCCTAGCAGTATTTGGACTGGTATATAAAAGATGCAGTGGCTTAGTGGTTAAGATGCCAGTTCTGATGATTGGAAGATTGGAAGGTTGGCAGGTTGAGGACCGAGTGTATGATGGGGTGAGCTCCTATCACTAGTCCCAGCTACTGCCAACCTAGCAGTTCGAAAGCATGCAAGTGAAAGTAGATAAGATAGGATAGGTACCACTTTTCATTGGGAAGGTAGCAGTGTTAGGTGCAGTCATGCTGACTACATGGCCACCAGAGCAGTCCTTGGACAGCACTGACTCTTCAGCTTAGACAAGGAGATGAGCACTGCTCCCTCCAGTTGATTACAACTAGACATTCATGTTAAGGGACTACCTTTACCTTTATATAAAAGGAGAGACACATGAAGAAATAGGTGGCATCTTAGTTTCTTTCTTGAGTTATTTTATCTTTATTTTTACTGAATCAGTTAAACAAAACTAAACTGTTCAGTTCTGCTTCTTCCTACAGGACACAGGCATACCTTGGCCTTCATTTGTGCGGCAAGTCTTACAGTGACAGTCTGAACCTTGCAAGGTGACAGATCTTCAGAAGAACTCATGTAGCGGGAACATTTTCCTGACAGGAAAACCTGTTGGAGTTGTTTCCCAGGGGGAATTGGCTCAAATGAGCTGAAGCAAACCATGCTGAGTTTTGCATAGTTTGGGAGCAATTCTGCACAGGCCTCTGGGAGAAGGTGTGATTGACCTAATAGCTCCATTTTGCCTCTAGATTCTGGGAAAACTAAATGCAGTTAACACTTGTTACTTTGGTACAGCCCCTTGATTTTTCTCTTTTTAGTCCTCTATGATCCTGCTAGATTGGTGTAGTGAGAGCCAGCATGGTATAATGCTTTGAGTGTTGGACTAGGACATTTGGAGACCAGGGTTCAAATCCCTGCTCAGCCAGGGAACCTGCTGAATAACCTTGGGCAAGTTACACTCTCTCAGTTTTGAGGAAGGCAGTGGCAAAGCCCCATTATAGGTTTGCCTTAGAGTTGTCCTAAGTCAGAAATGACTTGAAGACAGCAGCACAGATGGGTTTTCAGTATCATTATATCGTGTGTGTGTGTGTGTGTGTGTGTGTATGCATCCTAATTTAGAAAGGGAATTGAAATATATGTAGACACCAGTTTTAACATAATTGGCTTTTGACCAGAAGAGGAGTCATGTAGGCACATACATACTGCACATACATACACCTTGATTTAGCTTCTAGGGCTACAAGTAAGGGCCCCTCTGGATGGACTAGGAAAAAACAACAACAGAAAGTCCATGGTTTTGTTCTTCTCCTTTCTGATTTTTTTATTTTTATTTTTTATTGTTTGAAATCTACACGATGGTTTTCTTATTCTTAAGCATTCCCAGAGCAGGAGTTTTTATTCCTACTTTCCAGGTCAGTTTAGATGAAGCCAGTGTTTCTCAAAATGAAATGTACCTCTCTATGGTAGTATGCATCTGTTATCCTGGAGCTAGCTAAGTTAGCTACCACCAAGAAATGTAGCAATTGTTCCCAGGGCAGTCGATTCAACAGTAATCAAGTGAGCCAAAGAAGAATGGTAGCAGTAAAATAAATGATCCCAGTGCTTAACTGGTGTAATATTAGTAAAGCAATTTAACACTTTGACTATGGACTTTATTACATGTGTGTTTTAAATCAAAACTTTAGCAAGAGAATACTGCTTTTGCACAGTGTCACCTCCTGTCCATTACTGCTGTGCTACTGAAGTGTCTTTTCATTGATGGAGAAACTCATCAATAAGCATCCAATTGTGCTGCCACACCATCACTGCACCAGTGTAATAGTGACAGTCTTTGTCAGTCCCGATATTGAGCAGTCACATGGTGTCAGTTTTCTTAATTTCCCACTCTATTCCCATTATTCCCAGGCAGCCTGTTTTTTTTCTCTCTCCCCCCCTGCTATTTTTCTCCTTGTTTTTTCTCTTTTTCAAAAAAGAAATTGCATTACAAATAATTTCTTTTTACAAAATGAAAGCCATTCTAAGTAGGGCATAGGGCAGGGAAGCCAGATTAAGGGGGGATGAGGAAGAGATAATGACAACAAATGCCCCCGTCATAACTATTAAGTTTACTGCATTACGTTCTCAGAACATTCTCAGAATGGTACAAAACAGGAACGGCCACTTCTGGTCCCATCCAGTCCTGTTTTGTACCATTCTGAGAACATTCTCAGAATGTTCCTGGCCCACAATGCAGTAATCTTAACTGACATGACAGGTGATAACCAAAGCTCCCAAACCAGTATGTTTCTGTTCTCTTAAAAACGTGATTGCAAGGCTTGCGTGATAAAGTTCCATAACTCCTGAATAATAATTAAAGTGGTATCAGTGGAAATTGATGAAAAACAGTTTCTTAAATGTTGCATGAGAGTGGATGTGACACCTGATCAGTGGGAGGGTGAAAGGAAAGGGCACAAGGCAGGGGAGGGAGGAAGGGAAACCAGCATATTTCAAGAAAGAGTTTGGATGCAAAACCAATATGCAAGTAAAATTAAAACAAAAAGAACTGGAAAGTCTTGATAATTCGAGGAACCTCTTTCCTGTCTAGATAAGCCCTTTGACCTGTAAGAAAAACCACCATTTGCAACAATCTGTTGTTCAGGGAAGGGTGGAAGACTGTATGTAGTTCATGTCACTATCTAGCATTTTCATTGGTGAGTCTCCATTGGTTCAGCTTATCATACTGCAGATAAGAGCCACTGAACGTAGTAATTTCTTTTTAAAAGTCTGTCTTTTTTGTACGTAGCATTGAGCATTCTGTAAAAGGCAATCATAACATTTGTTTACACTCAAACGTGCAGACCATTTCAATTTTGTATTTTCAGCTCCTCTTGTGATAGCTCACAGGGGACATGGCAGGACAAATACAGGTTTTCTGGAACTTGTGGTTATCCTCTGGTTGCTGCTAAAAGTCTGATCTATTTGTTCCCATATAACTGAATTTATATTCATGTCGTCAGGGTATTTGTATAGCACACTTTATATTTTTTAAAGGCCAGAGCAGTTTACAATTGATTTCAAAAAACAAATGGCAACAAAAATTCGTAAAAACAATAACAATATTCAATAAAACTCAGCAGCATGTAGGCTTAGGATGTATTTATAATGTAGGAGTAATTTGGAGCAAATTAGGAGATATAAAAACAAACCAAAAGCAGTGCGCCAGGGCAAAACTAAGTAGCCAAAGAGCATAAGTTAAAACTGGTTATGGCCTTGCTGAAGCAATTAGTGTTTATTACTGCAGTGTAAACAGAAAGTGTTGTTAGAAACTTGAATAATTATTTTTTGACTTGAGTGATAAGTAATGGGAATGAATACTTTTTAAAAGTAACTTTCCAAGCTCTCCTTTCATTGAACAGGACTTTTCTTATGTTTTTATGTTCTTTTATCTTCTGACTTCCTCAGTGATGACAGAATCATAGAATCATAGAGTTGGAAGAAACCACAAGGGCCATCCAGTCCAACCCCCTGCCATGCAGGAACTCCCAATAAAGCATCTTTGACAGATGGCCATCCAGCCTCTGTTTAAAGACCTCCAAGGAAGGAAACTCCACCACACTCTGAGGGAGTGTGTTCCACTGTCGAATAGCCCTTACTGTCAGGAAGTTCCTCCTAATGTTGAGGTGGAATCTCTTTTCCTGGAGCTTGCATCTGTTGTTCCATGTTCTAGTCTCTGGAGCATGATGATGATGATGATGATGATGATGATGTTTATTTATAACCCTCTCCTCTAGCAAAGTAATCGGAGCAGGGTACAGCAAAGTTAAAAAGTACAGAGTAAAACAACAATCATACCCCAAACAAGCTTGCTCCCTCCTCAATATGACATCCCTCCAAATATTTAAACAGGGCTATCATATCATCTCTTAACCTTCTCTTCTCCAAGCTAAACATACCCAGCTTCCTAAGTCATTCTTCATAGGGCATGGTTTCCAAACCCTTCACCATTTTAGTTGCCCTCCTTTGGACATGCTCCAATTTCTCCACGTCCTTTTTGAATTGTGGTGCCCAGAACTGGATGCAGTATTCCAGGCGGGGCCTGACCAAAGCAGAATAGAGTGGCACTATTACTTCCCTGGACCTAGACACTATACTTGTACTGATGCATTGGCCTTTTTAGCTGCTGCATCGCACTGTTGCCTCGTGTACAACTTATCATCTACTTGGACTCCTCAATCCCTTTCACATGTGATCTCGTTCAGCTAGGTGTCCTCCACCCTATATCTGTGCATTTCATTTTTCCGCCCTAAGGGCAGAACCTTACATTTTTCTGAGTTGAATTTCTTTTTGTTAGCTTTGACAGCTTTCTAGACAGCTTTCTAGTCTAGTCAGTTCATTTTGAATTTTGATCCTGTCCTCTGGAGTATTAACTACTCCTCCTAACTTGGTGTTATCTGAAAATGTGATAACTATGCCCTCAAAGTCATTAATAAAGATATTGAATAGTACTGGACCCAGGACTGTGGCACCCCACTCACTGGTCACTTCTCTCCAGGGTGAGAAGGAGCCATTGTTGAGCACCTTTTGGGTGCAGCCAGTCAACCAGTTACAAATCCATGTAACAGTTAACTTGTCTAGCCCACATTTTACAAGCTTGTTTGCAAGAATATCATGGGGAACCTTGTCACAGGCCTTACTGAAATCAAGATATACGACATCCACAGCATTCCCTTCATCTACCAAGCTGGTAATTTTATCAAGAGAGAGAGGGAGAGAGAGAGAGAGCATGACTTGTTTCTCTGAAACCTATGTTGACTTTTTATGATTGTGGAATTATCTTCTGGATATTTACAGACTCTGTGTTTAATGATCTGCTCCAAAATCTTTCCTGGAATTGATGTCAGACTAATTGGACAATAATTGTTGGGATCCTCTTTTTTCCCTTTTTGAAGATGGGGACAAAGTTTGCCCTCCTCCAGTCTGCTGGGACTTCTCCTGTTCTCCAGGAGTTCTCAAAGATTATTGCCAATGGCTCCAATATTACATTTGCCAGTTTTTTAATATCCTTGGATGTAGTTCATCTGGTCCTGGAGACTTGCATTCATTTAGATTAACCAGATATTCCTGTACTATCTCTTTACTTATTCTGTGTTGAAATTCTCCTATTCTGTCCCCTGCTCTATTGTCCTCAGGTTGAACATCCTTTGTCTTTTCTGAGAAGACTAAAGCAAAGAAGGTATTGAGTAATTCTGCCTTTTCTCTATCCCCTGTTAGCATTTTGCCATCTTCACCATGCACTGGCCCTACCAATTCCTTCTTCTTCCTTTTGTTTTTTGTTCTTCTTATCCTCTCTGGAAACCCTGAGTTCATTCTGCACTTTAGCTTTCCTGACTTTATCCATACACATGCTGGCTATTTGTTTGAATTCCTCTTTGGTGATTTCCCCATTTTTCCATTTCTTATACATGTTCCATTTACAGCTTAGCTCAGTTGAATGTTCCTTAGTCATCCATCCTGGTTTCTTGAGACATCTCCCATTTTTCTTCCTCATTGGAACTTTTTGAAATTGTGCCTTCAGTATCTTCCTTTTGAGGAACTCCCATCCATCTTGAACTCCTTTCTGTTTTAGTATTCCTGACCATGGGATCACCCACAGTATTTCTCTAATTTTACTAAAATCAGCTTTCCTAAAGTCTAGAATGCATGTTTGACTATGCCTGGCTTCTCCTTTCTACTGTATAACAAACTCCAGGAGAACATGGTCACTCCCACCTAAGGATCCAACCATTGGAACCCCATCAACTAGGTCATCCCTGTTGGTTAAGATCAGATCTAAAATAGCTGACTCCCTTGTTGCCTCTTCCACCTTTTGGACAATGAAATTGTCCTCAAGGCAAGTGAGGAATTTGCTATACCTTGAGGATTTTGCTGAGTTTGAATTCTAGCAAATATCAGGATAGTTGAAGTCACCCATCACTACTATATTTTTCTACTATATAGGTATTATGCCATCTCAAGGAAACAAGGGCTAACTTCCCATGTCTACATCACCCTCCCAGCAAATGGCTGTCAATTAACAGAAGACATCCATCATTGGAACATGGAACAGTGAATCCTTATACCCCTATAGCAGATGTGCTTCTTCAACTCTTGTGGAGGGTTGGAGGACCTTACAAAGCATATTTCGGAAGGTGTAAGACCACTGTAGTAGTGATTGGGTATTGTGAAAAATTGGCCCTCACCTTTTCACTGAACAATGCCATCTGTTGGAACATTGACAGTAGGTAGACTATCACTCAGTGCAGCTGGGTTAAATGTCTTATCCTTTTGCTCTATCACCTTGGATAAGAAGGGACTATTAGCAAGTAGCTGGAAACCAATCTGACATCCTTGGGTGGGGTGGGGGGGTGACATGTTTTCTGTGGTATTCTAATAGACATGGATTTCATCAGTGGACCAAGGGAATGAAATTCTTCTAGGCTAAATTTAATTTCATTAAGATATTTTGCTTGGGGCAAATATAGTCATGGAGCTATCCTGAAATTCTGGACCTAGATAAGCATTGCAAAGTTACAGTTCTGTATCTTGGGGGTTAATGCTTAATATTAGGTGTGCAAATAAATGTTGAATATTCTGAGAATGTTTACAGGGATTCTGAGCCTGCCTTGGGCTTTCCATATCACTGTGATCATCACTCCAATTTATGTTTGTGTATTGACTCTGACAAAATAAACAATAAAAAATGCTTCTCAGAAGAAAAGCCTCTATGCATGTAGTACATACCTGGTGGAAATATCTAGGAGTTTCAGTATCCTTTATCTCATTTATCTAACATTAAATTCATTTTATCTGATTACTACATTATTTTGTGATTTTTAAAAATTCAGCTCAGATATCCAAAATTTTCATGCATTCTCCTGTTACATCTATTTTTGAATGTAGTTTTCCTTAGACTATGTGTTTTTGCAAGCAGATTTACTTAATGCAATCCAATTTGTTCATTATTTCTCCTAATATATGCACAATACTGTTCATGTTTCTTTGGTATATATTTCTGCATGTTTTAATCATGTTAAGGAAAGCATGCTTATTGATGGGGGGAATGGAATGTTGCTTATTGGGTTTCAATCTGCATATTGGTTTGGGAAGTGCATAGTAGTACAGGAATATAGGAAACTGTCTTATATTGACTTGGACACTTGGTACACTTAGCTTAATACTGGTGGCCCTGACTGACAGCCAGAACTCTGCAGGGTTTCAGAAAGGATTGTTTCTTAGCCCTACCTGGAGATGTCTGGTATTCCCTGGTACTTTCTTATTCAAGTCTTATCCATTCCAGCCCCAGTCTTGCTCATCTTCCAAGATGAGATGTAATTTGTTGGGTTCAGGATGGTATAGTAGTCCCATATGAATTTAAGTCCATATTTTAAAAGATTCAAATAACCTTCTCTTCAATTTTTCTCTGAGACATGGCTAGTTTAAGTGATATGGTGAGTGTATCTCTTTCAAAAATGAAGAGAAAAATAAAAGTAAAAGACATTCTTTCTCTCACTAGGTCAGTGTCTCTCTTCTACATACCAATTGGATGATGGCTCAGAGCAACATCATTCCCAATCAATAGCGAATAAGAGTATCAAATATCCCTGTTTCTGCTTGAGAAGCAACTGCTTCATGCTCACTGGGCAGCTGCTAATTTTTCTATTTTACCTTTGAGATAGAAAATTGGCCTTTGGTACACAGCTGTCAGGAGCTGTAAAGGGTTATGCTTTTCATTCTTTTTGTTTCTCCTGTTCAGGCAATCACCACCAAAATGTGCTCCATGTTACAGTGAAATCAAGCCATGAGTTGCCTGCAAGGTTAATGAGGTGTGCTAGCAAACTGTAGCAGTAGAGGTTCTACTTGGCAGAATTGATATGCAGCACATATAGGATATTATGGGTAGCATCCTGTTAAAACAGATGTGATCCCTAAACTGTAAGTCTCAGTAGCAGAGTTTAGAATAGTTACTTTTTTAGATGGCAAGTCCCAGAGTCCTCCAACCAACACTGATTATGCTGGCTGAGGGTTTCTATCTAAAAAGATAAGATTTACCACTGATTTATTTATTTCATATACTGCTTTTCATCCAGCACTGGCTCAAGGCAGTCCACATGGGGGCTAAACAGACAGGCAAAAAGAAATGCTCTCAGGCTGGCTTGAAGGTGTGACGTTTAGATGACACATGCCTCCGTACGGATCGAGGCGGGGTTACAACCCGGTAAAAACATGGAAATACAATCATAAAATACAACATTCCAAAAGAATACATCACACCAATAATAACAGTATTGAGTAAAAACTAACTTATCATAATATGCCAGTTTTATAACAGTAGGAATGCACAGGTTCATCATCAAGGATTAGTGGAAGATGTTCTAAACAGGGTCAGATGGATTTATACACACATGTATGAATATGTGTGGCATTTACTACTCCATGTCAGGCCAATCCCAGTATAGCAACGATGCATGATGTATCAGTGTGTTGAAAAGGGGCCTGGTATGCAGCTGGGATCTACCCAGACATGACTTCTCTTCCCAGTGCAGTGGAACTGTAGTGCTGCCATCAAGCCCTTTGTTGGAGATTTAATCCCTTTCAGGTTCCATCTCCATTATGGCTATTGGGAAAACAAAATAAAAATCATAGGCTTCCTGGTGATCCTGGTCAACAAGATGTCACCTTTCACTCTCCCTTAAGGAATAAACCAGGCTTTTCAAAAGTGAACTTTTTAATAAAATATATGTATAGGAAAACTGCATACTAAGAGGTAACTGAAGTTATATCAAGAAAACTCAACTGGTTTAAAGCACAGAGGCTTTTGCTGGTTGCAAAGAGAAAAACAAACAAACAAGCAGGTTTAACAAGCATATTATATGTAGACAGTAGGCTACCTGTCCACCCAAGGAACAAATCCAGCTCCTGTTCTCCTACAGGCATGGATTCAAACAAAAAGTTTGTTTCTGTCTCACATCAAAACCTTATTGTTTTCCCTGCTTCTGAAAACCCCTGGTCATTGGAAGTACCTGGAAGTGGGAGCAAGGAGAGAGTGGAAGGGGTGGGAAAAGCAGCACCATCCAAACATCATATCGAGAAGATGGAGCCTGTTCTGTAGACACTGATCTTAATTCAATTAAGGAGTGGCAGGGAAAGTGAAAGAAGTTTTTTCCCCTCCTTCTCCTTGGGGCTCACTGTATTGGAAAACATTTAAAGTGCAAAGGAAGGAAGGGGACTGGATGGGGGCATCCAACAAGAATGCAAAGTGGGTGATAAGACTGACAAAATAAAAAACAAGAAAGGCTATTAGTTGGTAGGTTTATGCATGCTGGGAAGGAGGAAAAAAAGCACATGAGAAGAAGCACCCCTTTGTACCAATTTGAATTTGGTTGAGGGGAATGTGTGGCTATCAATACAAATTAAATCTGGATTATTAAGAATCAGTGTGGTGTACATAGGGTGAAATTTCAACATTGCTAAAATCCATCCATTCCTCTCAGCCTCCACTGCCAAGACTCTGGTCCATGCCCTGGTGGTCTCGCGAATAGATTACTGTAATCTTCTTCTGACAGGGCTTCCTCTCTCTCACCCCCATCCTTTAATCTCTGTCTAGAACTCAGCTGCACATATTATCACATCTGCTTGTCGCTTTGACCATGTTTCTCCTCTCTTATCCTCCCTTCACTGGCTCCCCTTCCCCTTCCGCATCCAGTACAAGCTTTTGGTACTGACTTTCAAAGCCCTCCACGGACTGGCTCCTCCTTACTTGTCTGAAATTCTTTCTCCTCACACTCCTTCTCTTCCCCTCCGCTCTGGTAGTCAAGGTCTCCTGTCCCAGCCGAGGATTACCACTGCCCTGTCCCGGATTCGTCCCTTCTCACTTGCTGCCCCTCACTCCTGGAACCTTCTTCCCCCACATGTGCACCTCATCACTTCTCTATCCAGGTTCAAAAGTAAGTTAAAGACTATATTATTTAGGGAAGCGTTCCCAGGACTGTGCCATCTGCCCCAGGATGCCTCCTTTTAAACTATGTATTAAGAAGCTGTGCCCTCCCTCCTGTCCATCTGCCTTGGTCCAGGCCCCAGAGGGAGAGAAGAACCACTGGGCCTCATCCCCTTTCCCACCTTCCCCTTTTCCTTTTGTGTTGTCTTTTAGACTGTAAGCCTGTGGGCAGGGATCCGTCTAATGATAAGATTGCATGTACAGCACTGTGTAAACTTACAGCACTATATAAATAATAATAATAAAAAAATTTGGGCACAATACTGTGCACTGTGTCTAGATTATTTTGCTGGTATGGATTCAGCTTTAGTGGATCCATGAAATGGCACCTTTGCACTTATAACTAATTAACAAAAAACAGAGAAGAGAAAAACTGCCCTTCAAATCATGGTGTCTCCTCAGAAAATAACACCTCAACTTAAAAAGGAATTTTGAACTAGTGTGGACCAAGAAATAATTAGCAACAGGACTGTATAAGAATGGAATGAGTAGAAGCGACAATTACCAGCAAAACTCAAGTAGTTATATTGTGACACCTTTTTAACCCAATCTGAAAGAGCCCTTTATCTTGGATCAGCTCTGGGTTATTCACTTATCATGGTAATTTAGTCTCCAGGGAGAAGAAATGCTGATAGAACTGGTGTTGAGGATGAAAACATGTACAAAGGAGCAAAAGTTTACTAGAGGAAAGCTCAAACCCTCAAAGAAACCTCAAGCACAAGAAAAACGTGTGCCACTTGTAGTTAATTTTCTTTTTGTAATAACTGAGGCATAACTAAGTTATGTTATGATTGTAACATAATGATGGATAATCACTTCTTTTGAAATGTCCCTGATAGTCATTGCTTAGTTTTGTAGTTATATGGTGTGTGTAACCTCACTGTAATTGGCCCTCCTTATACATGGACTTTTTATCCACAGATTTGAGCATACACGGCTTGAAAATATTCCCCAAAAGTATAAATTCCAAATAGCAAACCTTGATTTTCCATTTTATATGTGGGACACCATTTTGTTGTGCCATTATATTTAATGGGACTTGAACATCCACAGATTTTGTTATCCACAGAGGGTCCTGGAACCAAAACCTAGTGGATAACAAGGGCCCACTGTAGTTATATACAGTATGTTTAATACAATAGGCCAGTAATGTGTAGCATCTTAGTATGATTTTTTAAAAGTAACTTCAAAAACAATTTTAGATCCTTTTGAATGTGGGAAATACTCACTAACAATTACAGTGATAACTCACCTCAGTATGGAGCTTTGGATCTGTATCTATAACTGTAACAAAATAAAGATGAAATCATTGTAATTTTTGACATAACCTTTTCTGAAGTAACTTTCCAGATTTTAGGAACGCTTATTTCTTCCTACTGCTTCCTTTCCAAAACTCAGCATGTTTCTGTGATATGACATTCTCTCATCTGTCACTCAGAATACACTAAACTATGTTGTGCCCTCTTCTCAAAGCTATGAGGGTGCTGGCAGAGAGGGCTGGGTGATAGCAGCCTGTTTGTAACCCTTGATAAACACCACGGTGCAGCCAGCGTGAAATGAAGAAATATTGCTCCCGGTAAATATTTATTTTATATCAGAAATTAGCATACCAAATGTAATTAAAAACAATTTTATGTGTACCTCCTCCCTCCCTTTGGTCTGTCAAATGACAACTTGGAGTAACTAGTCATAAAGAAATGCGGCCTTAATTAGCAGGCATCTCAGCTTACTGTTCCCATTTGATAATTACACTGCAATGAGCTTCTGAAATTAGGATTCTTCCGCCCCCCCCCTTCTCCCTTTACCTTTATAAGTCACTGCCGGCTGGTTTTCATCTCCCTCCCCATTCTTTTATTTGGAATCTCTCTTTCAGAATGCATTATATCTTATGTGCCAGAGCAGTGAAGCAGGAGTCTCAGAAATGTTGCGCTTTGCTGATCATGTAAACTGTGAGTGACACCTGTCTGCTTTCACTGGTGAGGTTAGGTGGTTAAAATGGAACAGGCTAGGCATCTTATTAGGTTTCTTCAAGTTGCTTCTGTCTTCTAGTTCCATGCAAGGCATCCGATCAACCCCATCCCTCCTGGCCTTTAGGAAGAAAGTAAAATCATGGTTGTGGGACCAGGCTTTTGCACATTAATGTAATACAGCACTTCACTGGGACTGGCTAACGTTGATGGTCATAAGAACACGGATTACCACTTTGGAATATGGAAGGATCATATATTGAGATTTTAAACTGTTTGATTGTTAATTATTGTTGATTGTGCTTGTTTTAACTTTGCTGTATTTATGTTTTAAATTGTATACTGCCGGCATCTAATGATTGCCTTGTAAGCCGCTCTGAGTCCCCCCTCGGGGGTTGAGAAGAGCGGGTTAGAAATACTGTAAATAAATAAAATAAATAAAATCCGTACCTTTCCATCTTTAGTTGCATCTTTTAGCCAGTTGTGTCTTTTGTAGTGATGCCAAGAATGTTTCCTCTCCTTGTGAGTTTCTTAGGGCAGGGATGTCTCTTTATGTCCTCTGTAAAGTACAAGAGATCCCAGTTTTGAGTTTCAGTTTTGGGGAAGGGCAAGATATAATCAAATCAAGTGTCATGCAAACTGCTCTCTCTCTCTCTTCTTCCTATTATCTCTCTTGGAGAACAAAAGGGAAAAGAAAATGTCCCAAAGGCTCTTCAAAACATTTCCAAAGATAAAGGGGATGATAAAAGGAAATCATATCACATACCAATCAGAAAAGGACTTATTAACTATAAAGAAGGCTGTTGATTTTAGTCTCTTGCATATCAGTGCAGTTTCTGCTGCTCAATAACAAATGGAAAGAAAAGGGGAAAATACACAAAAAGAAAGTATAAAAGATACACATCAAGACTTGCATCCATTAGATATGATACCTCAGGAAAAAAGAGACTATTTTCTTTGTTACAGCAGCTAAAATTAAAACCATCCCTTATCCAACTCAGTAAGGTGGGGATGGGCAACTGTGGGAGGATAGGGGTCCATATTATACCCCCATGGCAATGCACATATACTCCCACTTCAAAACAAACAAACAAACAAACAAACAAAAACACAAAAAGTTTTTTGCCTCCATGTGATTCCCAGTGCCCTCTAGGTACTACACAGGGCATTTTTGCCATGTTCTTAACTACCTCTTTGCAATTTTAGGGTCAGAAGAGGCCTTTTTTCAAAATAGGAAGTGTCCAGAAATCACTTCCGGCTTACTTCTGGTTTTAAGAGAGGCTTCTTCTGCACCAAAAATGCCTGGGGGTGTGGGATGTTGTGAAAATGCCCCCTGTGTCACCTAGAGGATATTTGGGGCCAAAACTTTTCTTGAGCCCTGTTAGGGCCATAAAGGACATAAAGATAACCTGGGGAGGCCACATGCAACTTTTGGTCACAGTTTACCCACCTCTGCTGTAAGATCTTTATACTCTCCCTCTGACCCAAGGATGTGGACTTGAACTAGGGAAAATTTGATTAAAATCTGTTGCCTAGCTATGAAGTGCATTGAGTTAATCTGGAACAATCATTACCTTTCATCCCAACCTGCTTCACAGGATTGTTGTGAAAAGATATTGGGGTATAATATCTTTGTTTGTTTCATTCTGTTCTTTGGAAGCAATACAGAACACAGTTGCAGATAATACTGGGTCAGGCAAAGGGGCCATTCAATTCAGTATTATATATCCCCAATGGTCAGCTGAGGTATTCAAAAATTATAGCTACATAATATGTAAGCTTTTTGCTTTTTTCACTCCACATTCCATTTCTGCCCTTTCTATTCTTGCTCATGACCAAATGCTGAGAGCTTGCTCATGCTGATTGGGGGATTCTAGGAACAGTAAAAATAAAATAAAATAAATTTCCATGGTCTGCAACTGTTTACCTACATCCCTTTTGTGTGTATTTGAAAGATTTCTTTCAGGCTTCTGGTGGAGGTATTTCCTGAAACCTCTGTTGACAATGAAGATCCTGATCCTGCTTTTCCCCCAGTTCAGGATTCAAGGTAGTTCAAAACATAACAAACATAGTTAAAAATCATTTGAAAGTGAAAAGGTGATTAATCTATAAAAATAAAATCAGTTAAAACAGAAACAATTTAAAAACATCAAATAAAAATCCACATTATACAACCCCCATTTTCTTTTTATTTATTTTTAAAAATTCAAACGCCTGTTTTTTTGGTAAAAAGTCCTTACTTGCCTGTGGAAAGATAGCAAAGAAGGTGCCATGCTAACCTCTCTGGAAAGAGTGTTCTAGAGCCTGGGAGCAGCCAGCAAGAAGTCTGCTCCCATGTTCCTCCCTGATATACCTGCACAATCAATAGGACACAGAGAAGGGCCTCCCCAGAAGATCTGAGGATGTGGGTAGTTTTGTATGGGAGAATATGGACCTTCAAATAACCTAAACCTGAACTATGTAGGGCTTCATAAGTCATAGCAAGCACTTTGAATTGTGCCCAGAAATAGGCTGGTAGCCAGTGGAGCTGTTGCAACAGGGGAGTTGAGTGTTCCTTGTAGTCAGCCCCAGTTTACTACTTTGACGGCAGCTTTTTGAACCAGTTGAAGTTCCTGTACACTCTTTAAAGGCAGCCACATGCATAGCACATTACTATAATCCAAACAGGATGTAACCAAGGTATGTGTCATCTTGGTCAGAACAGATGTCTCAAGGAATGGGTGCAGCTGGGTCATAAGCCTCAACTGTGCAAAATCACTCCTAGCTGTCATTGAGGCCTGAACTTCTAAACTTGGAGTTGAATCCAGAAATACCCACAAGACGGATCTTCAGGTGGAGTGTAACATCATCCAGCATAGGATGAATTCCTATTTCCTCATCTGTCTTTTGACTGACCAGGAACACCTCTGCTGTGTCTTGATTAAGTTTCAATGTGTTCACTTTCATCCAATCCATTACTGATGACAGGCACCACCAGTTCAGGACCAAAACAACTTCATTGAACTGAGGTGGAAAGGTGTAAGGGAGTTGGCTGTCATATGCAGTCTGAAAGCAGCAGTCACCTGAATTCTGGGTAACCTGTACCAGCAGTGTATATGTTAAAAAGCACAGGGTATAGAGCATTCATGCTACAGTACTTGTTCCTGCTGGCAGGTTGTTTTTCCAAACAGTTTCTCATAATCATTTTCCCCCAGATTTATTCTTAGGCTAATCCTCTATCTATCTATCTATCTATCTATCTATCTATCACACTGGGGCTAATTTTGGTATTAAAGAGAGATTAAAGCACATTTAAAGCATCCCACAAAAAAAGCAAAAATAGCGACTAAAGTGATATCAGAAATGCATTGTCGCTGAAATCCTGAAAGTAAAAATATGCGCATTAATGCTTCATTGTGACCACTTTAATGGCAGGTTTTGTGTGATGTGTGAAATAATTTTGCGTAATTATGTGATTTTTTTCGGGATATTCACAGAATAAATTCCCAATCTCGTTCGTGTGATAAACTCCTATCTATCTATCTATCTATCTATCTATCTCTATCTATCTATCATCTCTAATGTAGGACTGGATATTTCTCTCTACATATCTGGGGCTACAGTTCCACAATCCCTTACCATTAATATCGGTCCTGGTGCAATGCTCAAAGTTCATCCCGACCCAGTGTTGAACTAATTCCTTTAAATGTCTGAGAGCAAGAAGACACATTTTTAAAATGTCAAGTTTAATTTGTGTATTTGGGGAAGAACTGGATTATCTTGTCATTGTTGATATGTGTCCTGTTGCTGGAATTGGGATCAGGGTGAAATCAGGGAAAGTGAGTGGAGGGGGTGGATAGGCTAGGTGTCAGGAGGTGGAGAAACTTGATATGTCACCTGATTATTTCAATCAGGTAAGGTCACACTTTTATTTGGTATCAGTAACCATAAAAGGTCAGCACCTTTTTTTTTTTTGGCTCACGCTCCCAATGAATTCAAGCTTTGAATATATACTGCTGCATATATTCATAACTCAGAACCTGCAAATTCACAAATCTTCACTTGCCTTTGACCTGTCTTTAATTTTCATTTGGTCCCTGAGCTTTTAGAAATGGAAAATGTCCTTTTGAACTGGGGGAAATGGGTGTGTTCTCATGGAGCAAGGAAGAAGCAAGGGACAGAATTGGCATGGGGGGGGGGGGGAGAGAAGGTCCAAGAGAAGTTTAAGGAGAGCCACAGGAATATTGATGTTTTTGAAGACACTGCCAGAGAGATGCTGAAGAGGCATTACTAGAGGAGCGCTGAAGAATGTAAGAGTAATGCTTTGAGCAGTGGTACTGGGATGTCTTTGACCAGAATTCACAGATTGGCAATGATGACCACCATGTCCTTTTATGAAAAGTGTACAGGTTTATGCAACAATCCACCCCAAATGTGTTGCACATAGTGCAAATGTTGCTAAGGGCAGGCTCCAATCCTGCAGCAAGTGCTTGCTTTGCCTCTGGTGGGTGTATGGCCATCTTGTGTATGTGAACTGGCTCCCCCTCTTCATGGGAGGCAGAGCACACATACTTCTGCATATTTGCACTCTGTAAGTTTTCCAAGGGGTTGTGTGTGTTCTTCTGCCACCCAAACCTTTGTTCCTGCTGAAGGTTAGGAAGCACCTTATACAGTGGGCGCTTGGTATCTGCTGGGGTTTGGTTCCAGGACCCTCTGTGGATATACCAAAATCCATGAATGCTCAATTCCCATTAAATATAATGGCATAGTAAAAAAAGTGTCCCTTATATAAAAGGGCAATATCAAGGTTTGCCCCTGGGAAGTTGTAAATTTATGGTGAAATTTATAGATCTATAGTTTTTCAACATGCCGGGGTAGCTGGGAAAGCAAGCTAATCTGCTTACTCTTTTCTTTGTTTTGCTCTTCATGTATGCTTAGTATGTAATTTTAGACACATCTGTTTACCTTGTCTGTTGTATGTAAGCATACATGCTAACAGTAACTTCACCTACAGTAGAATCCCGTCCTTTCCCAGGTCAAGCTTTTTTGCACTGTTTATTGCAGGTGCACAGCTGCAACCCAACACTGAAAACCTATCATTCTGTAGTACACCTTTGTCACCATTCCAATGCCAATGCTGGGGGCGGGGGGCTTCTAGCTAGATAGAAGACAAGAAAGGGGTCTGATCTGGTTTTCCATGGTAATACTTGGTAAAAAGGAGATTCTTTGTCAGAGGCTTTTTAAACTGAGGTATGTCTGTACTGTATATTCCTTTCTTCTGCAGATAGTGGCCTTCCAAACCACAAGACAAGGGTCCTTTTTCCCTGGTGAGTTGTCTAGTCATATACAGGGACAGGAAAGTACAGAAGAAGCCAGGAGGCAACAGGGCTCACTCAACTGACGGACTGATTAATCTCAAGAGGAAAGTTGATATTTTTAATGGCAACCTCAAACATGTGACTGTGAGTATGGAGGATGGGCCTAGCAGGAATTGGGATGACTTATAGCTTGCATGCGCCAGACTAACTTGTTCAAAGACATACAGAATGTACAGAGCAGAGCCACGGTCCCCAGGGGTCAAGTCCCAGTGCTGTGGCATAGGGCTGTACTCTGGACAGAATTGTCTGACTTGTTATAGGAAAGCCAGAACCCAGGGAAATTATGTGAGTTGCCACAGGAGTGGTTGCTTCTCCAGCCCAATGGCTGTGGTCAAATCTCTATACAAATGATGCCCATCACTGGGTCTTAGGAGGGAAAGTTTTTTCAAAGAATTAGGAGGCCAACTGCATATGCTCTTGATTGACCTGTTGCACTTAGACTGGACCTGGGGGGTATTTTACCTACCCATATGGTTACTAGAGCTCTTGTCTCACACACCAGTACCTTGCTCCCCATAGAAAGAACAAGCAGAAAACACTGATAATCAAGCTTTCTTTTCTGAAAACACAGAATATCAAAACTCTCTCTATTTTAAAAACAGAAACCAGATTTTGCAAGCTTAACTATTTACAGATTTAGCTGCCAATGCTGCCCGACTTCCTCTGCAGTTGCCCTTCCCCTTGAGTCATACATGTCTCCAGCCACTTGTGCAGATAATTTTATGCAATGCAACTGGTGGTTCTTGCCTTTGCCAATTTTTTGACAGTGTGTTGAAGAAAAGAAAATTTGTGAATATTCTTTACATACTTTAGCTGCCATATGAAGCCAGTCATTTACCCTTACTCATATGTTTTTTTAAAAAATCATATTTTTTATGGAGAGAAAGAAAGGAGGGAAGAAGTAATGCATTACTATTGCCAAAACAACCAGGACAATGTTCCTTATGCTGTGGTGGTTTCATTGTCCTCTGCTGCTGTTCCTGCTCCAGTGCAATGCATTAAGATGGGGCATAAGGCTGGTTTCCATGACAATGGAGATGCATTCGTTCCTCATATTCAAAATGAGGTTCAGAGAAATGGGTGAAGATATTTACTCCCATACTCAGAGTTGCACAAAATTGTTGGTGGGAGGGTTATGCCTTTTGTGGAGGGTAAATATATTCTCAGCAAATGCTCTCCTAGTTGTGACTTAAACCTACACATTCCATACCAATAATTCTCATACAGGTAAGCATCCTATACACCAAAGGGAGAGTAATAAATATAATAGTATATTTTCCAACATTTTACAGATGGAAACTGGGATATGTGTGGCCAGGCAACATCAGCATGTGCTTAAAATGGCCAAAGTTATCAATGGGGAAGAACACACAAACTAGAAGAAGTTGCAGCAGTTTAAAAGCAGCTGATAAAGTGTGGCAACAAGGGATTCATCTGGACTGTCTCTGGAGATTCCCAATGGGGGGAAAGGGGGAAGAAAAGGTCATAAATCTATGCTAAATCATGTGATTGCATGAAAGATTTTAATATGATGATGTGCTCATCAAGGACATCCTGGGAAGAACCAGAAATGCTCCAGCAACAAACCATTCACAAGGAAATCCCATGAATGGCTTCTCAATAGTGCGAATGAAGCGCAATTGTGAGAGTGTGAAAGTTAACCATGTTTCATTTGTGCTACTACAGTAGCAACAAGGGATACCCAGAATGCATCGCAGAGGAGGCAATCTGTTCTCCTTGCCAGGATTGGTTTTGCAGTGGATTTCATTTTTCTTTTGAGCTACGCGGCACAATTTTTTCACTGGATTAAAACAATGTGGTGAAGTAATACATTTTATTTTGTTGTCTTTTATTCTGTGGAGATGGAAACATGATTTCAAGACATGCGCCATAGCACCAAAATAGCGCATGTGTGAAATGACCAATTCCAATGCACAAACAATTCATTCATGGATGTGTGAGAAATGTGATGATGATATTATATGGTAATGTCACAATAATCATCTGATTGCATGATTGTGTGAAAATATGGAGTACTATAGTGCTACCTTTGTGTTAGCTTTCATTCCCCTGATTATTGCTGAATTGGGGTGGTGTGATAATCTCCTCTGTTAAACTGAGACAGTTCGAGGGAATGGTACAGGCCAAAAGTTCCCAAGCTTTCTTAGCTCACTGCTTCCTTAGTGTTTCAGAATGTTCTTTTCATGGCTCCTCTAGTCCAAAAGAAATACATAGCTGTTCCATTTACAAAGTAGTTAAGTCCAAACAACTTAATATGTAATTAGGAATTCATTTTGAGTGGAAAAAACTGTTGAAGTTAAAAGATTTATGTATCCATCCCTAGTTCTGCAGAGTGTGGGTTTCTTGTTATGTGCTATCAAGTTGGCTTCAATTTATGGTGACCTTAGGAATGAGAGATCTCCAAGAAATCCCCAGGACTCCTGTCTGGAGAAGATGGCAAAATGCTACAAGAGTTCAGAGAAAAGGCAGAATTACTCAACACCTTCTTTGCCTTGGTCTTCTCTGAAAAGGACAGTGCTCAGCCTGAGGAAAATGGATCAGATGATGCAGTGGGTGTGGAGGAAATGCAGCACAGAGTAGGTAAAGAGGTAGTACAGAAATTCCTGACTACACTAAATGAATTCAAGTCTCAAGGGCCAGATGAACTGCAGCCAAGGGTATTAAAAGAACTGGCAGAAGTAATATGAGAACCACTGGCAATAATCTTTGAGAATTCCTGGAAAACAAGAAAAGTCCCAGCAGACTAGAGGAAGGCAAATGTTGCCCCCACCTTCAAAAAAAGGAAGAAAAAAAAATAGGACCCAAATAACTATTGCCCAGTTAGCCTGACATCGATACCAGGAAAGATTCTATATCAGATCATGAAACAGACAGTCTGTAAGCACTTTGAAAGGAATGCTGTGATTACTAAAAGTCTATACAGGTTTCTCAAAAATAAATCATGCCAGACTAATCTCTCTCTCTCTCTCTTTGATAGAGTTAACAAGCTAGGTTGATGAATACCTTGGATGCAGCATTCTATCTTGATTTTAGTAAGGCCTTTGATAAAGTCTTTCATTATATTCTTGTAAACAAGCTAGTAAAACATGGGCTATATAATGCAACTGTTGGGTGGATTTGTAGTTGGTTGACGAACAGAACCCAAAAGGTACTCAACATTGGCTCCTCTTCATCCTGGAAAGAAGTAATTAGTGGGCTGCACTGGGTTCAGTGCTTTTCAACATCTGTATAAATGACTATAGTGCAAGTTGGTAGCCCTCTTGGAGGAGAAAGTGCAGCAGCTGGAAACCAGGGTAGCTACACTTCAGCATATTAGGGAGCAAGAGGTTTTCCTGGACAGAACAGAAGGAATGATCTTGGAAGGGGACCACACAGAGAAAGTCGCTGGGGAGGGGAAGGTCACTTCATGTACACAGGAGGCAGACAGCTGGAGGAATGTCACACAGAGAAGCAGGGAAATCAGGAATAGTTCTGGGAGCTTGCAGCTACAGAATCGTTCTGAAGCCCTTTCACTTATCAAGGAGGGTGAGGAAGACCAGCATGGACAGAGTTCAGGGACAGAGCAGGGGAGCCTGGGAGTTCCATCGCAGGGAACAGTCGCTGCTAAGCCTCAGAGGAGGTGTATGGTTGTGGTGGGGGACTCCTTGCTCAGAGGTACAGAAGCAGTGATTTGTGGGCCTGACAAGATGTCTCGGGAAGTGTGTTGTCTCCCTGGGGCAAAGATCCGTGATGTGACAGAGAGGCTGACAAGACTGGTCAAGCCTACTGACCAATACCCATTCCTTTTGGTCCATGTGAAAATGAATGACACAGCAAGACACAGCCTTCAGAATATCAGAAGGGATTATGAGGCTCTGGGTAAGAAGCTGAAGGAAATGGACACACAGATTGTCATCTCATCTCTTCTGCCAGTAGAAGGGAGAAGAAAATAGCAGATGTCAACAACTGGTTCCGCAGATGGTGTTGCCGAGAACTATTTAGATTCTTAGATCATGGGCTGCAGTTCCATGAGGAAGGATGTCTGGCAAGGGATGGGCTGCATCTCACGCCAGTTGGAAGAAACGTTTTTTCCAACAGTCTGAAGAATCTGATCAAGAGGCCTTTAAACTGAGTTATGTGGGGAAGGGAGACAGCATTCTGGAAGGCAAAAGGGCTGGAAAAAATAGTCAAACTGACATAAAGGGAACAAGGCAAACAGTGCAAGGACCCAACAGTCAGAGGCAAAAAAAACCCAACAACAACAAAAAACAAAAACAAAAACAAAAAAAAAAACCACATGCACAGGCATCAAGTAAAGGGGACACATGGTCTGAGATGTCTCTACACTAATGCACAGAGCATGGGAAATAAGCAAGATGAACTTCTAGCACAACAAGGGAAATATGATATAATAGACATCCCTGAAACCTGGTGGGATGAGTCTTATGATTGGAATGTAGAAATAGAGGGATATAACCTTTTTAAGAAAAATAGGCCAAACAGGAAAGGAGGAGGAATAGCATTATATGTCAGGGATATTTACACCAGTGAAGAGATCCAGGAAGTCAATACTGGAAGCCAGGTGGAGAGCATCTGGATAAAAATTAAAGGAGAGGGAAATAACAGGGATGTTACTGTGGGAGTCTACTACAGACCCCCAACTCAGGCAGAGGAATTGGATGATGTCTTTCTAGAACAGATGACCACACACTCAGATAGGAGTAATATAGCAGTAATGGGTGGCTTACTTGGACTCCTAGATCCCTTTCACATGTAGTCCCATTCAGCCAGGTTTCCCCATTCCTATATCTGTGAATTTCATTTTTCTGCCCTAAGTGCAGAACCTTACATCTCTCCATGTTGTATTTCAGTTTGTTAGCTTTGGCCCAGTTTTCTAGTCTATTCAGGTCATTTTGAATTTTGATCCTGTCCTCTGGAGTATTAGCTACTCCTCCTAATTTGGTGTCATCTGTAAATTTGATAAGTGTGCCCCCAATTCTGTCATCCAAGTCATTGATAAAGATATTGAATAGAACTGGGCACAGGACAGAACCCTGTGGCACCTCACTTGTGACTTCTCTCCAGGATGAAAATGAACCATTGTTGAGCACCCTTTGGGTGCGGCTAGTCAACCAATTACATATCCAAATCAGAGTGTAGTGGAGTCGCCTTCCTTGAAGGTCCTTAAACAGAGGCTGGATGGCCATCTGTCAGGGATGCTTTGATTGGGAGTTTGTGCGTGGCAGGGGGTTGAACTGGATGGCCCATGTGCTTTCTTCCAACTCTATGATTCTATGACTTGGATGTACCTATGTTAGTCTGGATTATCTGTATGTAAAGGGCTCTTTGACATTAAGTGAGAGAAACATGTTGTAGCATCGGCTTTAGTAGACTAAGGGACTGAACAGACCATCCCTAAGAGGCAGCCTGCAGCCACGACTTTTGTCACTGGATTGGGACCACGGCAACTACACACCACGGTGTCTTGTGAATGCCCCCACTCTGCCCTGAGGCCACCTTATAACACTGGTCTGTCGAGGCCCTAAATCTGCTTACTCAGATGCATGAAGATTCAAGGGGGAAGTAGAATGAGGGCTGTATTGGGGCTACAGTAATTGCACACCTTGCCCCTGATCCAGCATTTTTCCAGCCCAAAAAGGAGCAGCAAAATGCTGCTCCTTTTTGGGGTGAAAAAATGCTGCCCTTTCCAGCATGGCGGCAGCTTTTCTGTGATCCTGTGGCACATGACATCTGAATGCGGCACCATTGAAGCACCTTAACACTGGCCACCATCTGGTTGGGTAGGCAGCATGATGCCAGCTTGGGGGCATTGTTGGGGCATGCATCATCTGAACACCACATCCCCATGCCACCCCCAAGCCGGCGCTTACTGCCGGTCTGTTTTGGCCCTGTCTACAAAAGCTTATGTTACCACATCTTTCACTTGCCAGTCACCACTCACTCCTCTTGTTCAAAGCTGGAAGAAGATCTCTTTGCATACTTATATTCCATACTGTCACAGCTATGTATTTCAATTTTAAAACTGGATGTTATTGTTAACCTTAATCTATGTTAAAACCAAAATAGTTAGAATGAAAATCCCTTCTTTTCTTCTATCCTTTTTTCCTCCCCATCCAGTCCGTGTGTGTGTGTGTGTGTGTGTGTGTGTGTGTAGAATTTCTTTCCCCAAATCTACAATTATCACAAGTTAAAATTAACATCTGGATATTCCATTCCCCCCCCCCCCCCCCACTTTAGCTGAAATGAAGAAGTTCAGGTTGTGCTTCCACCATTCTCACATGAGGCCTGGGAGCAGGAGTCTCTGTCCCCATCATGAAGCCTATCTCACTGTCTGGCCTCCAGGATATAACATATGTAAGATATCAGCTCCTCTGCGAGCTTGTTGGGGTGTATTTGGTGCCCCAAGGTGCACAGTTTGTGAACTACTGACATCATATCATTCTGTCCTTGGGAAGTGGCCCATTCAGTTACATCCTCAGTACCATGATGTCCTTTCTGGGGCATGGAAACTTATAACATGGTGACTGAAAAGCATAACGCTGTGCAGAGAGGTTGGCTGCAGAAATGATGAGTCTGGGGTGGGTAGGGATTCCCCCCTGGGCTTGGCCTGCTTGTTAGGCCATAGCCTGGTTCCTTGACTGACAAGCTTTTCTGTGGAATTTCAATGAACCCTAATTGCCCATCAGGAGTATGTGACAGGTAAAGTCATGTGGCCTGATTTGCATCTCCTTTCCCCTATGACATGCCTTGGCCTTTCTTTTTAATGACCCCTGCTCCTTTAAAGACCAAGCTAGCTGTGGTAAGCCTGACAAAGGTGTCTTCTTGACAACTTCCTTGAAACTCCTTCGCACAGGAGTCCATGAAGAGTGAGAGGCCTCTCTGTCTCAAGGATGAGTGCCAGCAGCAAAAAGGTCCCTCTAGGGGGTTTACTCGGTTCTCTGTCTCATTTCCTTATCCAGCTTTCTTTTTCTACTTGAAAAATTCTATTCTCTCAGCTTGAAAGGGAGTGGGGAGGGGGGGAGAAAATAGAATTAATCAGGCAAGAAATTAATGCTGAATGCTGTTTTTAAAGACAGGTTTCCAGGGGGAGAAAATCCCTTTGCTTTACAATGGCAAGAGCACATCTCCATGCTGACTTAGTTTATGCAGAGTCCTCAATTAGTGGCCTGGGTGATCTGACTAGGACACCCAACTGTGATGTGTCAGAAAACAGAGTGAAAGTTCATTAAATTATTAGAAAGCTCCTTGGTAAGGTGTTAAAGCAAAAATGGTGGTTGGACAGAAGAAACTGGTGCTAATAAGAATGGGGAATGAGGCAAGATTAAGGTAAAGATGCATTAGTAGGAAGTAAGGGGAGAGACATGGATAATCAGACCATTTGGGGGGGCCCAAGGGAGAGTTACAGAACCACAGTTGCAACTGTGCTGTTCTACATGTGTAACACACACAGTTATTTGTGTCATTATTAAGAGCTAGGTGTAAATGGAGAACACTATAAAATTATTACCTGTGTGCTCTGAACAGAGGTAGTATCAGTTGGCTCCTTCCCTTTGCTTTATCACACTAGGGGGCAAACAGGATTTAAACAAGAGTTAAACAAGAGTTAAACAGGAAATACCCTATGTATATCATAGGACATTTCCTGTTTAACTCTTGTTTAACTCTCATTTAAATCCTGTTTGCCCCCTAGTGTGATAAAGCAGTGTCACAGTAAACAATACATGCTCAATAGATTTCCCTCACCTTCAGAAGTCTTGTCCCCAAGGCTTTTAGGGCTGCTATTGAAAGGAATAGAACTGATTTCTTTTTAAATATTACAGGCATATGTAAATAATATCTTTATATGAAGACACTGATTATTGGGAGGGTAATGGTCATTCATGGGATACTCAAGTGGTTAAGATGCTGACTCTGTTGATTGCAAGATCAGCAGGTTGACAGTGTGAGGCCCGGGTGCTGTATGATGGGGTGATCTCCCATCACTAGTCTCAGCTTCTGCCAACCTAGCAGTTCGAAAGCATGCATGTGCAAGTAGATAAATAGGCACCACTCCAGTGGGAAGGTAAACAGCACTCTGTGCAATCATGCTGGCCACATGATCACAGAGTAGTCTCTGACAATGCTAGCTCTTCGTCTTAGCAATGGAGATGAGCACTACCCCCTATGGTGGGACATGACAACCTTGTCGACAGGGAATACCTTTACCTTTTAATGGTGGCTCAGTGGTTAAGACACAGATTCTGATAACTGCAACATTATTTTTGAAATATAATGATTTTACACCCCAGGGTATAGTGGTGGTGGCAGTGGGTAAAACGTGGGCATTGCCCTCCACAAGAATTTTGCCTCCCAATTAAGTTTTCCTTCAGTCCCAAATTTCTATCATTGCAGTAAATGGGTCAGCAAAGTGATGAAAGGAATGTGAATGCAGCAAATATTAGAGTTGGCCAGAATCCTGTAACAGCTACTGAGTTAAATATCCTTAACTAAGGGGCTAAACAGACAGGCAAAAAAGTGCTTTCAGGCTGGCTTGAAGGTGTGGCATTTAGATGACACATGCATTGAAGCCAGCAGGAAAGTGCCCTCTAGGTGCCTTATGTAGAGAAAAGTCATTTCAAAACGCACACACACACACACAAAAGAGCCTTTCCCCACTTCTTCCTGACTTGAAGCCATGCCATGTGGTCATGACATGAGCACTCCAGCTGCCTTGGGAGCTGCTGGTGCAGTTGGTGGGGTTTCAATGTGGCTTTAGAAAAGCTTCAAGCCACTTTTTCCTGCCCATCTGTTTCACTCCTAAGTAACCTCTCTTGGCCTGACACCCTCCCCAATCCAACAGAAGCATGCTCTAATTGCTGGCAGAATGCCTCTCCTTCTTCCTATTTGGATGATTCCCTGTAAAATAGGTTGGGGAGGAGTTATAATTGTGGCAATAATGACAAAATTGTGACTAAGTAACAATTGTCAATATGAAACAGTTATGTATTAGTAAATCTAGGTAAACATTTCATATTCATGATTGCAGCTTAGTAACAATTTTGACACTTTTGTCATGAGCATAACTCATCCCACAACCTACTTTACTGAGCATCATCTGCATGGGGAGAAGGGGAGCCAGCCTGTGAGTGATTGAAGTATGGGCGAATAACGTTTCTTTTACAGTTGGGGTTGTGGATTGGCCCAGGAGACGTTACTTAAGTATTGTATATACTTGTCTATAAGTCTAAAAATTTATGCCCCAAAATTGACCCCCAAATCCTAGGTTGACCTAATTATGGGTTAGTATGATAGTGTAATAGCAGCTCTTTCAGATTTCCCCATGTGGTGGGGAGAGAGTTTCTTTTTCTCTTGAGCCAAGCAGTAAGAGTCCTGGGTTTATAAATGCTGTAAAACAAACAGAGACCCTCTCCTGCTCCCCAGCCGCTGCTGTCTAGAGGGTGAAGGCTGAAAACAAAGTTGAAACACTGAAGCAAAATACTTTAGTCAAGAGTCCCTCTTGCTGTGTGCACACACTCAAGGAGCCTTCAAATTTTACCCTCAACTTGTCTACAGGTCATGGAAATTCCATAATTTTGGCCTCAAAACCTGCCCTCGACTTATACATGAGGTTGACTTATAGTCGAGCATATACTGTACTTGAAACAGGATTCCAGCTGTTGTAAGTGTAAATGAGTTCTAATGTTTTGTTTCTTGCATGCTATAAATGACATAGACAAGCTGCATGACATAGACAAGCTGCTCAGAAAGGTTAAAAAGACCTCCTGCTCTCTTGAGAGGCAACTATGGTGCTTTTTACATTGACTAAAAGGGGCGGTCCAAACTCACCCCTTCTAGCGGCGAGATGAGGCCTAGGCTTCTACACGGAGGCCTCATCCCGCCGCAACGACCCGCCGCAAAAAAGAGCTCCGGGATCGAGCTCTTTTTTTGCGGCGCGGGAAGGGCGCGATTGGCGCCCTCCCGCGCTGCCAGAGCGTCAGAACGTGCGCAGCGCGTCAAAACGCTGCGCACGTGATGACGCCTGTACGGCGCGTCCGTGTAGACGCCGCCATCTTTAAATGGCGGCGTCCATGCGTTTTAGGCTTAGGGAGGGTGTAAAGGCTACGCCCTCCCTAACCCTAAAAGCGCCTTTTTTTTCCTTAAAAGCGCCTTTTTTTGCCCGTGTAAATCGGGCCAAAGACTTTATTAAAAGCTATAATCAATGCCTCCCTCAGGGAAGGCCAATTTCCAGCCAGTTTAAAACTGGCTGTGGTTAAACCTATTCTTAAAAATCCTCTCCTTGATCCCCTGGAGAAATCTAATTACCGGCTGGTATCTCTTCTTCCATTCTTGGGCAAGGTGATCGAGAGGGTAGTTGCCAACAAACTCCAAGCAGTCTTGGATGACACCGATTATCTTGATCCATTTCAAAGGGGCTTCAGGGCAGGATGCAGAGTTAAGACTGCCATGGTCACCATGATCAATGATCTCCATCTGTGCATCGACAGGGGAAGTATGGCCCTGTCGGTGCTCTTGGACCTCTCAGCATCCTTCGATACCATAGACCATGGTATCCTTCTGGAGTGCCTGAGAGATTTTAGAATCGGGGGCACTGCCCTGCAGTGGTTCTGGTCCTATCTCTCACACAGGCTCCAGATAGTGTTGCTTGGCGACAATTGTTCGGCCAAGAGGGAGCACAAATCGGGCATCCCTCAAGGCGCGATACTGTCGCCAATGCTATTCAACATCTACATGAAGCCGCTGGGTGAGATCAACAGGAGACATGAGGAGGGGTGTTATCAGTATGCTGATGACACCCAAATTTGTTTCTCCATGTCTCGGACTGCTTCAGTGACCAAGGAAGGCATCTCTCCTCTGAATGACTGTCTGAATATAATGGATTGTAATGGATTGGATGAGGGAAAATAGACTTAAACTGAATCCAAATAAAACAGAGGTACTCGCTATAGGCAATTCTATTCCAGGTGTAAAGATAAGCCCTCCAGTCCTGGACAGGGTCACACTTCCCCTAAAGGACTGTGTTCGTAGCCTGGGGGTACTCTTGGACTCGTCAGTTTGCCTCTCATCTCAGGTTGATGCGACAGCCAGGAGTGCCTGTTATCAGCTTCGGCTGATACGCCAGCTACGACCCTTCCTGGAATGGGAGAACCTAGAAATGGTTGTACATTCATTGGTAATCTCTCATCTAGATTTCTGCAATGTGCTCTACATGAGGCAACCCTCATGCCATGTTCAGAAGCTGCAATTGGTTTAAAACATGGCAGGCAGATTTGTTACAGGGAGTTCCAAATTTGATTCCATTATACCTATTTTAAAATCCCTACACTCGCTGCCGATTAGTTTCTGAGCACGGTATAAGGCGTTGGTTATTACTTATAAAGCCCTACGTGGCTTGGGTCCAGCATACTTGAGGGAACGCTTCCTCCCATACAATCCTTCCCGCACACTCAGGTCCCCTGGGAGGAACCTACTTCAGCCAAAGAAAACCAGGCTGGTGGTGACCTCCCAGAGGACCTTTTCAGCTGCTGCTGCTCCAAAAATATGGAATGACCTGCCTGAGGAGATCCACCATATTACGTCTTTGGAGGCCTTTAAAAAGGCAATAAAGACGGATCTCTTCTGGCAGGCCTTCCCAGGCTGACCTCCTTGTATTTGAGCTCTCTTGTTGTCTAGCTCCTGTTGTCTAGTTGTTCCCACCAGCTAATGATGGATTGTAGTGGGAACTTTACTGGGAATTGTTATTTTACTGCTGGTGGTAGGGAGATGGGGAATCGGAAACTATTACATTTTGCTATGTTTTAATGTTTTAATATGTTGGATTTTTACTGTTTTTAACTGTTGTTACCCGCCTCAATCCAACATAGGGAGAGGCGGGATACTACTACTACTAATAATAATAAATGTAGGGACTGAAGAAAAAAATTATTATGGGAGCAGAAGTCTTATTTTCATCTTACAATAATGCACTGTGAAGATGCTCTGGCTTCCAGCTATTATGTCCCTGCAGACTTTCCTAGAACAAAAGACACATTAAACCAGACACTAATTTACACGCGCACATGTACACACACACACCATCCAAATGAAACATATAGATAAGCCAAGTTAACAAATATATATATTATTATCTGTCCATCTACCTATTTTTTTCCTCCTTTCCTGTGGCAGACAGGAGGATTGGTGAAACCAGCTCTGCTTGATGTGACCCATTTCCTTCAGGGGCTGGAAACAGGAAGGATTTTGATGCCCTTTGCATAAAACGGTACTGCTGCTCACTGGCTGCCTTGGCTATGCCAGCTTAGCTGCCAAATGCACCGTTAGACATGTATTTTATTTCAATTTCTTACATCATTAGAAGCCTCAGACCAAGCGATGAGGGTAAGAACATGCACACATCAGCCATCAACGAATTTCCTTCCAATGTCTTTGATATCTTTTCTTTAAACATCTAGGCTTTTAATGCAGCTGGTTGGTCTTGGTGATCAATTGCTTGTGAAATATTAGCATAATTTTAAAGGTGTTGGGGGTATGGAGTCCTTTATTTTCAAAGATAGGCAAAAAGCATTGGAAATGTTATGTTTTGGACTATGACTGCTATAATCCCTTAGTCAGCATGGCCCTGACCATGTTGGTTAGTGAATTTTGATCGCTTTAGAAGAAAAAAGTTATGTTTCCAAGCTCTGGCAAGAAGGTAGTCTACTGACAGACCTTTGAGGGATCTCATCCCCAATAGAAACAGTAAAATCACTCAGCTTCTATCCTAAATTATTCTGCTGAAATGGAGAAGGCTTAGAATAACCAGGAGTGGATATGTATATGAAAAGGACTATCAGCTCTATATTATTCTGATACTCAGAACGAATGTTTGGCTCTTTATTCTTTTAATTTTAAGTATGTCTTTTAAAAAAACTTGGTTCCAGTTTGTGAATCCCATGATTCTATTACAAAATAAAGTTGCATATCCTCCAACATTTCACAAATAAAGTACAGGACATAGCTAAGCAACATCAGAGTGTGGTCAAGAAGGCAAAATTATTAATGTGGAAGAACACACAATGTAGGAGATGTTGCAGCTACTTTCTTTTGCTGAGCCTACAGGGAAGGGCAAAACATGTTCACTTAATTATGTATAACTTATTTTTGCACTTTGAACTTCATTTGCAGCAATTGACGTAAGACGAGGAAGAGGAAGAAAGTGGATGGAAGAGAGAGAATCTGGTACACTTTCAAAGTAGCTGAAAAAATGGGATAGCAGAGGATTAATCGGTATCATCCCTGTTAGATCAGGATAGTTGGAGGGTATGACAAAATAGTGCCTACAATTCTGGAGCCCATCCAACTCCATCTCTTAAGGCTTCTGTACGCCTTACCTCAGCCAAACAGACTTTTGGCAAGTACTGCATTTTTCTACTGGCAACCACTGTTTCCAGGTTCAGTAAGTCAGCGGGGATTGACTCCTGCCCATTTCCCAGTCTTCTGTTCTTTTTCATCAGCTGCATTGTAGAACTTGCTGTTGATTAAATGTCACACGGCACCATTATTTCTTAAAACCAGTGGTTCTCAAATGTTGGCCTTTCTGATAATTATGGACTTCAGTTCTCAGAAGCCCCAGCCACCTCATTCTGTGGTCAGGGATTCTGGGAACTGAAGTCCAAAACAACTGCAGCATCAAAAATAAAGAATGCCTGCTTTAAACCACAGATGTCAACAAAGGTAAAGTTTACAGAATAAAGTAGCATGTATCAGGGCCAGATCTACCATCAGGTACAGTGATGCCTTAGGCAGTAGGTTTTGAGTATCACCAAGAGAAGTCAAATGGTTCTCTTGTGTTTTTACTGGCAGAGAGATGCTAGTTGGATTTTTGTCCTCATATGCCACTTTCACTTTCAGTAGTATGTACCTTGAATTGGTTGGCCGTGTGTGTCTGGGGTGCTATTTGCTTCTCTGCCTCAGACAACTTAATGTCTTGGGCTGGCTGGCCCAGGTATGAAACAAGAGAAATAGTTGAAAAAGCATTGCTTTTGCAGATTTAATGTTCTAATTTTCATGACCAACAAGAAAGGAAACTATCTTTTCACTAATTTTCCTGGCAGTATTAGCTAAGAATACAATTCATTTGTTGTTTTATTAGTTCAGGAACTAATACATGAAAGGCAATGTTCCCAAAATGTGTGCCTTATCTCCTTAAAGATTAGGAGTGGGAATTTCCCCAAGCACCAGATGCCATTGGAGTGAACCCATCGCACCTGAAGCCTCACATCCCAAACCCTGCTCCTGACATTACAATATTCATTTCTCTGTGCATAGAGAGGCATGGAATGATCTCTCTGTGTCAATCTCTGCATTGAGGGGGGAAAAACCCTTGATTTTTCTTTACTTAACCTAGTGAAAGGCTGTCTTTTTCTTGCATTGACTAGGGAAAATCCACTCTTATGTCCAATCACTGACTGGAGATAAGAGTGTTATTTTACTGCTTGGTACTTAGAGATAGGCCCTTTTTTCTTTCAATAGTGAGCATAAATTGGAGCCTGACAGAGGGGATAGAATGTGGAAGGAAAGATGGTGCAACTGCATGATGGAACCTATAGTCTGGAGGTTTCCCATTCCTGTTGCAAACAGAGAAAATCATGAGAAGTATCTCCTCACATATTTTTTCCCACAAAAGAAATGCTCTCAATTGTATAGAATACTCCAAAAAGAACCAAAGGTCTGTGTGCAGTGTAGCAGGGTAGACATTGTCCAAAAAAAGCAAAATTTCCAGTCCTCTGTGTATCATCTATCTATCTCTCATCTCTCTCTCTCTCTCTCTCTCTTGCATTCCTTTTTAGAAAAGTCACTCTGGGGCGTTCTAGATTGGCAGGAAAGTGTGACATGAAGTTGCCTTTTCCTTAATGCTTAGCAGCTGCATCGCAGCCTTTAGATGGAGCTGTGCTGTTCTGCAGTTTTTAAAAAAGAAGCTGGGAAAACCAGCACCTTTTTAAAGGCGCTTCTTCTCTCCTAAAACGCAAAAAAAGCGTTTTCATGGCCCACTTTCCCTTTTTCTCATCTAAAGGCTAGACTTTCATGCAGCCATGAACACACTTCTTTTTGCCAATCTAGATCAGGCCAAAGTGTCCATTCTATCCTCTTCCCCCAGATAAATGTGCATAGGATAGTATCTTTAGCAATATAAATTTAGAGTTTGGAAATGGTTTTTGATCTCGAGTGCCCCAAATTCACTGAGCATTACAGTTTTTAAAAGCAGCTTTTTCAAAATCTGTATCTCTTACACACCTCACATAGTTGTGGACTTATTTAACTATAACCTTTGCAAGGATAGACAGGTCAAACTACTACATCAAAATCCTTTCCCAGCCTACAGTGTTGTACACAATTATTTAGGATTGGGCCCCACTGAGTACAGTGGTACTTCCTTGTGAGTAAACATGCTTGGGAATATGCTGTAAGCCTAAATTTACACAAAGGACAGCACAGACTGCTTTTCCACAGGCCATTGTATAGGACCCCTTTCTCCCCTGAGTCTTTCCAAAGGCTTTTAAAATATTGACATTTGGTGTCAATTGCTTCCCAGGTCCTTGCTGGCAGATAATTGGCACTAACTGTCAGTGTTGTAAACTCACTACTTCCTAGTTTCGAACAGTCCAGGTTTGTCTCAACTGGACATGTTCAGAATTCCAGATTTGCTCATCTCAGTGAAGTAGGTCTGAGCTCTGACCATTCTTTGTCCCCAGAGGAAAATGCCTAGCCTTTTGTGGACTGAAAGTATTGATCCAATATTTATTATATTATGGTTTCAGCTCCAAACCAAAACATATCCCAATATACTCTGTGGATATTCTAATCTTCTCACAGGTGTATGATATTCAGTTGCTCTCTCTCTTTCTCTCTTTTAACAGACTCTGGACTATTGTTGGAGGCAGTTAATTAAACCTGTACATCATTCTGCTGCTGCTAAAGCTGGAATGTGCAAAACAGTACCCGGCTTGCTTCTTCATGCTGTCACTCTGGCTTACATGTCATTATTTCACTTCTCTTTACTAACATTAGAGGGTGCTGTGGTGGCTAAATAAAAGCAGTGATGATGTGTGTGTATGTGTGAGATCCATTCACTTGGGTAAGAGGGAGAAAGAAACATGGCATAATTGCTAGAACTTGAGAGGATTTCTGGAGTTTGGCAGAGTGAACCTATGCAAACAAGGGACAAATCCAGCTTAATTGTTCTCCCAAGGCAGATTCACTTCTTAATTAGTAGATATTTTAAAGTCCCTCTCCTTTTCTCCCTCTGATTGAAATGCCCTGTGATATGAAACAGAATGATCTTCAGAATGATCTTCAGTTGTCTTTTTTGTCTATGTGGGTAAATATACAACATTAGGGTGCAGCACAGCTCATTTCAGACTGCACAATACAGAGTTTTGCCCTTCTTGTTTGTTCTGCAAGGGTGATATGTGTTATATTTGCGACACAACTTTCTTTTCTCCAGCTTCAACTCTTCACAGTGATTTCTTTCCTACCACAATGGTACTCCTAAGAGATAATATGTTTGTCCAGATGGGAATGTGGGTAGTAAGTGGACCTGGCTGGGGACTGTCTTTCTCATCAATGCCAAAGAAGTTCCTTGGAAAATTTAAAATACAGCTACCACTCTCAACATAGTGCCTTCCATATATGTTGGACTGTCACTACCACTTTCCCCAGCAGATATGATCAATACGAGGGAGGCAGTTAGATGGTTGTCTTGATTGACTTCCACTGGTGAGGAGAGTTCATTGCACTTATTCAGTTTGCATCTGGTTCTTCACTCAGTCAAGACAAACCCAGAGTAAAATTCATGGCAGGGGACTTGAAAACTGCCTATGTTTCTGACAAACATAACCTTAATATGATGATATTGAAAACTATAATGACCAATCACATAACTGTTGCATGATAAGAGAAGTCACAACTGGTCTAAAGCTCCTTTAATGACATATTCTAAAAATATAAACAGGAGCCTTGTCACTATCTTCATTCTGTACCTAGACAGCAGCACTGCGAGTAGTGGTTAAATCATCAGCCTTCCAAATGCATACTGCCAGTAGCTTACCCTCCAGCTGGAGGTCTTCAGAATGATCACCTTCAGAATGATCTCCTTTAATCAGCCTAAACAAACTCCGGATCAACACTGGAAGGCTTATTTTATGAACGAGTCTACCTTATCAGAGGTATGACAAGTGGGCACAAGGGACAGAGTCTTTTTTGCTATGATATCAAGTATATGGGATATGCTCCCAAGAGAAATGTGTCTAGTTTTAATTTTTGAACCAAGATTTAAGGAGAGGAAATTTTCATGTAGTGTAATATTGGTAAGAAAATTAAAATAAAAAGGATGTTCCATGACCCCTTCTTTTTATTTTGGTTATTTTATTGTTTACAAAATTCAGCTATTATGATTCAGCAGATAGCATTTTCCTAAAGCTTGGGATCTAACAACCTATTAAATTAAATTCTATTAAATTCATTATTAATAGGCATCTTTTTTCTTTCCGCCTTCACCAATATATGCCTTGTTAACTCAGCCTTCAAATACCATGAATTGTTTGTCTTGACTGGAAAAGGTGAATAAAGATGTATGTGTTTATTCCAGTTAAAGGACATTTTCCCACCGTGGTACAGAAGTGAAACAATGAATGGCTAAAAAATCAGGATGAATCATATGTACAGCATTATTAATCAGAATTAGTGTTTTGGCTTCTTCTGTGCATATAGTAGTAGTGTTTTTGCACTACTTAAGTCATCCACTAACATAAATCATGTGGTCTAAAAAGATCAATACCAGAGCACATGTTTTATAAACAGAGGCCAGAGGTTCTATGTCCTGTTCCTACCATCTTCAGTTTCTAACATCTACAATATGCTGTCACCCAACACATTGATTTAAATAATCTCAAATGGTAATTTATATATAGGAGGACACACAACAAGGATGGGGAGATTGGTACAGGACCTTGCCACAAATCCAGACGCTAACTCTGCTCACAGATCTGCTTGGGAAATGTCATCACAGGATCTAATCACATTACTCACAGTATTAGAAATATTTTCACTTGCTCATCCTCTAACGTAATATGCCATCCTTGGTCAACAATGCCCTTTAAAACTCTACACCGGTCAAACAGGACAGTGTCTGAGTCAGACGTAAATTAGACTTTAGGAATGGGAATATACAAAAACCAGATGCAGAACACTTCAATCATCTTCAGCATTCCATCTCAGATCTCAGAATAGCAGCCCTTCAAAAATGACAACACTAACAACACCCTACAGTGGGCCCTTGGTATCTACTGGGATTTCATTCCAGGATCCCCCATGGATATCAAAATCTGTGAATGCTCAAGTCCTGTTAAATACAGTGGGATAGTAAAATGATGCTTCTTATATAAAATTGCAAAAAAAATTAAAATAAAATGGCTAAGGTTTACTTTTTGGAATTTATATATTTTTAAAAAAAATATTTTCCAGTTGTGAATGTTTTAAATACATGTATAAGGAATCCAAGGATAACACAGGGTTGACTGTACAAAGGAAGACTGGAAAGAGAAACAGCAGAATTGGCATATATCCACAAACTTCACTCTATCAACAGTGGGTTGAACAGAGACAACATTTCTGGCAGCTACACATGTTATAACACTAGTTAACATCCCAGCCTCATGAGGGCTCTCTTGACCAGTTTATTACATTTTCTTTCTAGTTCCCACCCAGCATCACATAATATTTCAATAACTCCCTGCACCATTTATATGGTTACCTATTCACTCTGGCTTCAGGTAACATATTTCCTCTTACCTTTGTCCCCCAGTGACCATGTTGAAACTGAACATATCACCTCTTCATTATACTCAGAGGTTTGCATTCCTATTGCTATTCACACATGCAGCCAGCTTATCACAGCATTAAAGGGTTTATTCCCAGGCCCCCCTTCCATGCACTTGATGAAGTAGACGTATGTCTACAAAAGCTTATGCTACCAAGTTCTTTCTCTCAGTTAGACTCAAAGGTGCTACAAGACGCCTTTGTATAGTTAAATATAATGATTAGTTTTTTTCCTAAGCTCTGAGCCAGTACTAACAATTTCTTTCATTTTCTGTTTTTCCCCTGTTATGTGACTATAAGACATATCTTTTTCTTCACTGAAGGTGTTTTGTTGATGATTTCAAACTCTAGTAGTGAATACTTCCAACTTTACCTGCATTTCAAAGCAAAAAAACAACAACCCTTTTCTTCTTGCATGATACATAATTGCATTAGCTAAAGCCCAAGAAATAACACCACAAAGGAAATGCCTACCAACAGTTGATTATAAATGTCTGTATTCTTAATATGCTTTAACAATTAGAGTTTTTGGCATCTCCTAAAAGTAACATTTAGCTTATGGTGATGCCAAAAATTATAATTGGTAATTCAAGTCTGTATTCTCTGTCAAGCAAAGAAAACAGCATTTTTTTCTTTTAACTTGCCAATATTGTCTCTTTAAAATGCTAATACAGACCATTATTCCACAAAACTCTGCTAGGTTTTTCTGCCTTCAACAGACCAACATACACTTTCTGGAATAAGTCATTGTAAAACTGAAAAGTTTCTTCTCTCCTTTCATGGAAGCTGGATGGTATATATTTTAATAGTATTTCCATTCCCACCTTGTAGTAGTTGGAAATTCTGGAACATTCCAAGCCATTACACCAGTTTAAACTGTTGTTCTGGTGGTGGTGGTGGTCGGGAGGTACATGATCACAGAGGGGGGCAGAGTCTGATAGCAGTGTAATGAAAGCCCTGTCCATATGGGCAAAATACAACAGCCTCCCCTTGGTGGGGAGACCAAATGATGTGTGGGTCAGAGTGTTCTGGTGCAAACATACTGGATGATGGTTTTACCCCCACCCCCCTTACCCTGGATTTAATAAAGTTCCTGTTTGCTTTGGACCCTCCTAGGAGATCCCGAGCCCTCCATTTTGACACCAGGTGGCTGACTGCATGTGTGTCCTGCTAAGCTGCCCAGCACATCTGTCACTACCACCAGTCAGTTGCTCTAAGGTCAAAATGAGGCACCTAGCCAAGTGACCATTATTGGGCGCTTCACCTCAAAGCAAAACACAACTGTTGGAAAATGATTGCATTCTCTCTCCCCCTCCTGAGATAGAAAGGGCTTGCCCTGCATGCATTTCCCTTCACTGTCCTCTTCTCTATCTGTCTGCATACATTTGGTCCTGCTAAATTACAGGGGCAATAAATACCTTTTGGTTGGTAAACAGATCATGTGATGTGATCTAACTTCCTTAGGAAGTTCTTACACAAAGGATCTCTCTTGCTTTCCTGAGGTCTCTCCATCACCATGCTCTCTCAACTTTCCTCTGAAAGATGGTGAGATTCAAACTCCTTCTTTACCTGAATTATACTCAGTAGTTAGGTTAGGATGTAGGTTCTATGTATATGTAGATTTAAGCCATTAATAAAGTGTTGTTTTTTAAACTACAAGCTATTTGTGTCAGCCTCAGTTCTTAGAAGCATTGTTTAGACAAAGACCGCTTCCTACTGCTCTGCTGATTTAAAAGCAAGACCCTAACAGGCTTGGCTTTGATATTTTTGATATTTTGATATTTTTTGGTTTCCATACCAAAGGCTGAAGCCTCAGGAAACTGGAATTCCCCTACAACAACAGACACACAGTGGCAAACACATGCTTCCAGACACCTGACATTAGAATGGAGGGCTTTGCAGTGGGGGAGGGTCATGGGTCTGGGGCCAGGAAATTCTAGGCTGCCCAATACTGGGGCAGACTTGCCCTTAGACAAGGCAAAGGATTCACTAGGGCATACAAGGAGTGCAGACTGCACTGGAAGACACTCTAGAGGGTGTACACCAGGTGAGGTGGTACAACAGGTGAGGTGGTACAACAGGTGAGGTGGTACAAAAGAGAGACTGGCACATCAACTGGGCAAGTGAGAAAGGAAGTCCTTTTCTCATCGCACAGCAGCCATGCTAGAATCATAGAATCATAGAATCATAGAGTTGGAAGAGACCACAAGGGCCATCCAGTCCAACCCCCTGCCATGCAGGAACTCCCAGTCAAAGCATCCCCGACAGATGACCATCCAGCCTCTGCTTAAAGACCTCCAAGGATGGAGACTCTACCACACTCCGAGGGAGTGTGTTCCACCGTCGAACAGCCCTTACTGTCAGGAAGTTCCTCCTAATGTTGAGGTGGAATCTCTTTTCCTGCAGCTTGCATCCATTGCTCCGCGTTCTGGTCTCTGGAGCAGCAGAAAACAAGCCTGCTCCCTCCTCAATATGACACCCCTTCAAATATTTGAACAGGGCTATCATATCACCTCTTAACCTTCTCTTCTCCAGGCTAAACATCCCCAGCTCTCTAAGTCGTTCCTCATAGGGCATGGTTTCCAGACCCTTCACCATCTTAGTTGCCCTCCTTTGGACCCGCTCCAGTTTCTCCACATCCTTTTTGAATTGTGGTGCCCAGAACTGGACACAGTATTCCAGGTGGGGCCTCACCAAAGCAGAATAGAGAGGCACTATTACTTCCTTTGATCTAGACACTATACTTCTATTGATGCAACCTAAAATAGCATTGGCCTTTTTAGCTGCTGCATCACACTGCTGACTCATGTTCAACTTATGGTCTACTTGGACTCCTAGATCCCTTTCACACATAGTTTCATTCAGCCAGATGTCCCCCATCCTATATCTGTGCATTTCATTTTTCCTCCCTAGGTGCAGAACCTTACATTTCTCCGCATTGAATTTCATTTTGTTAGCGTTGGCCCAGCTTTCTAGTCTATTCAGGTCATTCTGAATTTCAATCCTGTCTTCTGGAGTATTGGCTACTCCTCCTAATTTGGTGTCATCTGCAAATTTGATAAGTATGCCCCCAATTCTGTCATCCAAGTCATTAATAAAGATATTGAATAGCACTGGGCCCAAGACAGAACCCTGTGGGACCCCACTGGTCACTTCTTTCCAGGATGAAAGGGAGCCATTGTTGAGCACCCTTTGAGTTCGGTCAGTCAACCAGTTACAAATCCATGTAATGGTTACCTTGTCTAGCCCACATTTTACGAGCTTGTTTGCAAGAATGTCATGGGGAACCTTGTCAAAGGCCTTACTGAAATCAAGATATACTATATCCACAGCATTCCCTTCATCTACCAAACTGGTAATTTTATCAAAAAAAGAGATCAGATTTGTCTGGCAAGACTTGTTTCTCTGAAACCCATGTTGGCTTTTTGTGATTATGGCATTGGCCTCTAAATGTTCACAGACTCTCTGCTTAATGATCTGCTCTAGAATCTTTCCTGGAATTGATGTCAGACTAACTGGACGATAATTGTTGGGATCCTCTTTTTTCCCCTTTTTGAAGATGGGCACAACGTTTGCCCTCCTCCAGTCTGCTGGGACTTCTCCTGTTCTCCAGGAGTTCTCAAAGATTATTGCCAATGGTTCCGATATTACATTCGCCAGTTCTTTTAATACTCTAGGATGTAGTTCATCTGGTCCTGGAGATTTATATTCATTTAGGTTAACCAGGTATTCCTGTACTATCTCTTTACTTATTCTGTGCTGAGATTCCCCTATTCTGTCTTCTGCTCCATTATCCTTAGGTTGACCACCCTTTGCCTTTTCTGAGAAGACTGAAGCAAAGAAGGTGTTGAGTAAGCTAGCAGAGAATGGGCCCACTGGAGGCTGCAGCACCACTCCTCTCAGCAACCGCTGTTGCTGGGAGTGTGGTGCCTTCTGTTCAGAGTCTGGTGTTTAACTCTGGAGGCCTCTACTGGGTCCAGACTCTATTGAGTCTAGACTCTGATGGGGAGTAATGTCTCCAGAGTCCAACATGGGTGCTCATGGAGCAGCTACACTGGGATCTGAAGGCCCCTGCTGGGCTGCAATGAAAGAAGGCAAAGATTCAGATAACAGAACTCCAAACACCCCCATCCGATGCTCAACAGCAGCTGCTTCTGTTGTACACAACCCAATGTTTCCTGAATGCATGGCTCTATTGGTCTTCAGTGTCAGACTCCATGGAGGGGGATGACAAGGAAAATCATCTGTCCTGCAAGACAAATGATTTGCTAGTCACCTGTGCCCTTTTCACAGACCCTGCCCTCTTTTGTTGCTGCCACTTCCTCCTCTCTGGATGGCTTGGGCAGTCAATTGGCCAACAAGTTGGCAAGTGCCTTGAGAGCAAATGGTGGTGGTGGTGGTGGTGGGAATAAGAATGGTTGTAGGACTGGCAGTGAATTGGGTGGGGACCATGCTAACAAAAATAAAATAAAATAAAATTGGACATGGGACTTGTTTTAGAATAAATTGAAAAGTAATTGAAGGAGCTTAATCTATGTACATTTCTGTATTTTTTTTTATTTTCTGTATTTTTACCCAATGTGTAAGATGAGGGCAGAGATAGCAAGGTTTTTTCTAAAGATTCCCAGCTATGCCGTTTCCTGAAGCCACTGAATGATGGGCCTTGCAACTCTTTCTGTATTTAAACAGGGTATCAGTGTTAATGGCTAAAAGTGACAGGGCAGGGCAAACAGAAAAGTTTCAAGCTTGAAGAACTGCAGAGACTAACAGGAAGGTATAACTTAATTAAAATAGGACACTGACATGGACAAACTGTCAGGTTGAAACCAGGCTTGTGGTTGATGGAAAGCACCTGAAATTCCACTGGCACATTGGAAGGGGAAGTGACTAGAAAGCTGAACTCTAGTTACCTACAGCTTCATTAAGCCTCATTTTAATATTAACTTGCATGTCCTGGGAGGCAAGAGAGGAGCTTTTAATGATCATGTGTGGTATGTGAAGGGTGGGGTAACATACCAAGAGGAAACATGTGATAAGTGGAGTAGAAAGTTATACCAGGTGAGCAGGGCCAAATAAGCTTACTGGTCCACCTGTATATGCTATGAGCCAAGCTAAACTTTAAAAGTGCCTGCAGAATGTTAATCTGGGTGCCAAACTTATTGTCCAAGTGCTTTGTCTTTTCACTTCTTTCTGAAAATAAACTTGGAGCTCCAAACCAAGAAATGGTTGTCCGGATTCTATTCTGTTCCTGTTTGTGGCTGCGGCTGTGGGCTAAGACAGAGCTCCACAAATGAAAATAAAAATACTTGACCAAGCAAAAAAGTGGTTTTCTGATACTATCACATTTGCCCTTTTTGTGTGATATGAAATAGTATTTGTCTGTTGTTAAGTATCGGGAAGAGTATGGTTGCTGCCAGTGTCTTCAAATTGTTAAAGGTTGCCTCTGTTACAAACAAACTCTATATGGTGGGATATTTTGTGACAAAAGAAGTAACATTTGATACGAAATGTAGAGACCAGTGACTCTAACCACATTGTCACTTTTCTTCTGATTTTTAACATCTTTGCTCGATGAAGAAGACAATGAATCTTCAAAAGCTTGCATGATGTATCTTTAGTTGTCCCCATAAAGGTATCACTGGGGCTTTCCAGACTGCCCAAAAGGGGCTGTCCGTACTTGCACCGGCAACCTCCGCAGCCCCATCCTGATGCTTCTGGAGGCCTCGGGGAAGCCCTGGGTGCCCGCTACACCCCGCTTCCCTCAGCAGGGCTGAGAGGAGAAAGGGGCCGCCGCCGCAGTCCCTTTCTCCCCGGGTCTTTGCAGCAGCCATTTAAAGGCCGCGGCAAAGACCAGCACCAAAAAAGGAGCTCGGTTTACAAGCTCTTTTTGTGCCACGGGAAGGGTGCACTTGGCACCCTCCCGCAGCGCAAAGGTATCATGGTGCATGCAGCGTTTCTAAACACTGCACGCGTCATTACGCCATCATGGCGCATCGGTATGGACACTGCCATTTAAAAATGGTGGCGCCCATAGGCTTTAGGGCTAGGGAGGGACTAAACTCTGTGCCCTCCCTAGCCCTAAAATCGCTGCAAAGAGCCCTTATCGCGGCTCTTTGCAGCAGTCTAGATCGGGCCATAGGGGCTAAACAGACAAGCAAAAAGAGGTGCTTTCAGGCTGGCTTGAAGGTGTGGTGTTTAGATGACACATGCCTTGAAGCCAGCAGGAAAGTGCCGTTATGCAGAGAAAAGCCATTTCAAAAAGAAGCACCTTTTCCTGCTTCTTCCTGACTTGAAGCCATGTCATTTGGTCATGACATGAGCACTCCAGCTGCCTTGGGAGCAGGTGGTGCAGTTGGTGGGGTTTCAATGTGGCTTCAGAAAAGGCAGCTTCAAGCCACCTTTTTCCTGCCCATCTGTTTCGCCCCATTGTTTTGTGGCTTTTGTTGTATTTTGCTGTATGGCCAACTCAGCTATCCCTGAATATGTTTCCTGGATTTGAAAATATGGAATTCAGTTGCAAGAGGGGAACCTTTAACAAGAGGCAGGTAGTGGTCTGGAACTTAACTCTTTGAGGTTTCCGCCTCTAGCAAAGGTCATCCAAACTTTCATTTGGATTACAATGGGCAAGTTTTATCTATAAAAGCACTACATGTTTCTTCAGATGTAACTGTACAGAAACCTCTTAAGAAATTCAGTATTCTCTATCTAAGAAAGAGGCAGAGGTAGCCTGGATCTCAATGGACGTTACTTTGCTGCTGCTGCTGCTGCTGCTAATGAATTTTATTGCAACATTTCAAATTGTATTACCTCCCATTTACTGCTTTTTGTCCCCGTTTTCCATATGGCAATGAAGAAGGGTGACCTCTGCCTGCATTTATATTGTTCTAGCCCATCAAACAACAAAAGTAACACCTGAGACAAAATATAGGCCTGTGACTTGGAGCAAAATGGACAGGATGCTAACGTCATTACTTTTCTTCTCCTGTTTGATTTTTAACATCTTTGTCTGATGAAGAAGCCAGTGAAGCTTCAAAAGCTTGCATTATGTATTTTGTGTTTTTAGTTAGCTTAATAAAGATTTTGTGGTTTCCAGATTTTGTTGTATTTTACTGCACGGTCAACACAGCTACTTTTGAATATGTTCCAATGGGCTTCAGTCTCTAAGCAACCCCACTGGTCCTCTGTGAATGGAGTGTGCTTGCTGCAGAACAGAAAGGAACAACTTTACAAAGGAAGGCCATGACAACTTTTGCTTGACTGCTTGCGGGACAACAGGATTAAACATGAGCTGTGCTTAAAAATGAAGGGGAAACTGATTTACTTTTCATGTTTCTGCCAAAGCAAAATCTCTCTTTCCTTAATTTTTTTCTCTTTGATGAGGTGACAGCATTTGCAACATCCTTTTCTTGAATCTGCAAAGTGGATGCAGCAGCTTCAGGCAGTCGACTGGTGGCAAAAGCCCCTCAGCTGTCTGTCTTTTTCTTCCACCCCAGTACCTGCCTTTCCCTTACCCAGACATCATTTTCCACTTAGTGAACTCGGCAAACATTTTAATTTCATGCCCGGTTGTCGTTGCTGGTTTGTAAAACATCTGAATTATATTAGCACAGTTTAAAAGTGTGATAGGCTGAGGAACTGCCACCTCCAGTGATTGCTTATTCCAGATGGTTAAGTGACAAATCTCACTTCTACTCTGATGTCTTAACTGGAGAAGTAAAGGGGGACCAGAGAAAACTTCCAAACAAGCAGCATACAGGTCATTGCTAGCTCAAGCCCTGTGGGCAATTGTGTTCATACAAATATGTTTGTGTGCAGAAAGTGGAGAAGGAGAGCCTCCCATAGGCTCCATCCACAATGCAGAAATAATCCAGTTTGACACCGCTTTAATTGTCACGGCTCAGTGTAGGAATTTTGGAAACTGTAGTTTGTTGTCCAACAAGCAAAATCTAAAATAAACAAAATTCAAAATAACAAGCAATTCCCAAAATTCCATACACTGAACCATGACATTTAAAGCAGTGTCAAACTGGATTATTTCTGCAGTGTTGATGCTAGTGTTGTGACAAACTATTTTTTTCTTCTTCTCTCCTATCGAGAACTAGATGCAATTTTTTTTAAAAAAAAATCTTTCAAAAGGTTATTTTTTCTCTCCTTGTCGAGAAGTATTTTTCACAAATTTCTCAAGTTAAAATAAAAGACAAGGGAGGTGAACATTTACACTAATTACCTGGCATTTCAAAGTCAATTAGCATATCAAAAGGAAGTTTGGCAGAGGTTTAAAGAACATTCTTCTGCTAGAAAAACTCAAAATGAATGATAGCTTTGCTTATGCAAAATACTCAAATTCTGGCTATCGGATTAAAAACCAAAATTCTTCTCCTTGATCAAGAAGTGCTCATAATTTCTTCTCTTTAAAAAGCTTTCAAAATCTTCAAATAACAGAAATTTCTTCTGTTTATTGAATTTTGATGTCTATTCTTTACAACCCTAGTGGATGCACCCATACTACTAGAACCTGGAGTCAGCTAATGAAGGTGAATGGTAACAAAGGGAAGTGTTTTTCCTCACAGCATATAATGCAAGATTGGAATTCACTACCTCAAAATGTAGTGATGACCCCCAATACAGACAGATTGACAAATGTATATGTGCATGTATTTGTTCAATAATTGATTCTGAATTGCTTCTAATATGGGATCCAACATATTGTGTTACAACCTGGAACTAAAAGGGATTCACTTAGCACTGTTACCACATGATGTATGTAAATGCAGTTTATTTTTCTTGACTTCACTTCTGTGTGGTGAAGAAAAATATTTCACACTTTCATAGCATTGAGGTTTTTTGTGTACATCAAGTAGTAACAATGCTAATTAAATCAAGTTCAGTTCTAAGTTGTAACACAACAAAATGTGAGAAAGTCAAAGGGCATATGCACACTTGTAGTGCAGACCACTTCTACACACCTGTGCATTTTTGTGGTGTCTGTGTTTATACTTGCTGTGTTTATACTTCCTTAGCATCACATTCACTGACACTTAAAAGCCAACAAAGAGTGGGAGGCAAGTTGGTATTTAACAGTACTAATACAGAACACTAGAGACATCATAAGTGCCAACAAAAGTTTATGTGGATTGAGGGATAATAATGGGGAAAAAAGAGAGAGAGAGAGAGAAAGGGTGGAGGACAGAAGATGAGCAGACAGAGTGCTTGAGTATATTGGACATTTGCTAGTGTCATAACCCTTATCATAAATTGGAAACCTCACAAGTCTTGCCAGAAGAAAGTTTCTTATATTCTAGAATAATTTCATACATTTTGGAAACATTGGTGAACACTCTGTAGCAGTGGGGTCTGCTTGCAGTAACTTTGCCAGAGGAATGAGAAATTGCTGTGTTTCATTAGGTTTGTGGGTTCTAAAGGAGCATTTTATTTTTTATATCACCCTACAAGAGTATGCCCATTAATAATTTTTAAACAGTATATGCCATCTTTTGAATATTTTACATATGGTGGTGGTGGTGGGGGCTTTACCCCATAACAAACTGCACTGCTGCCACAAACAACTCCACAGCCCCAGCCATACAACAGTTCACAAAATATCAACATATTAGGAAACACTGGACTATAAGCAGTGTAAGCCATATCAAGTAAATCACATAAAAACTTAGATAATTTTTTACCACTATACAAACTTATATTTCATCAAGGTTTACACTATCAATGTATTTCTTGGAAATCCAGTCTTGTAAAATTTGTGATACCAGCATTGAGTTGAGCTGCCTGCTATCTCAGGGAGACAATCCTCCAGAGAAGACTCGTAATATCCGTGGTCTGACAGATTACTTTAAACCTCTTGCTGACTTACGAGATGTGTGGATGACTGTACCCATTAGAATCAGTCAATACAGAATACAAGTAGAGAGTGTGATTGCAATGTAGCATTGCTATATTCCAGTCTGTCAAATCTCTGCATCTAATTTGCATATTATGCAAATTATTATAATTTATATAACTATTATAATTATGAATGTTAATAATTTCCATTATGATAATACAAATTAAACACATTACAGTTATATTTTTCTACCACTGTATTTCAGCTATACTTCAGCCTTGGTACATGGATGTAGCCAAGATTTTGGGAAGAGGAGGGAGGGGTCCAGACTAAGTGCCACCATTATAATGTGGCTTGGGTACGGCAATGCAGCAGCGCACACCATTCATTGTATTTAATAGAAGGGGGGTCCGGACCCCACAGACCTTGGCTACATCACTGCTTGGTATCATTTTTATAGTAACTTCTTTTCTAAGAAAACTAGTATAGATTAATGTTTGAAGTTGTGCACTTGGAGCACAGAGAGCTAAATTCAAATCCTTGCTTGATCATTGAATTTACCAGGTGACTTTGGGCCAGTTCTCAGCAAATCTTGTGGGGTTCTAGTAAGGATTAATACCAAGACAGGAACCATGTAACGTGGCCTTGTACTTGCCTAACAGTAAGGGCTGTTCAAAAATGGAACACACTCCCTTGGAGAGTGGTGGAGTCTCCTTCTTTGGAAATCTTTAAACAGAGGCTGGATAGCCATCTGTCTGGTATGCTTTGATTGAGAGTTCCTGCATGGCAGTGGGTTGGACTGGATAACCCTTGTGTCTTTTCCAACTTGATTCTATGATTCTATGGGGCTGTACAGACTGCCCAAAAGGGGCAGTCTGTAAGTGCCCAGGGAAGCACTGGGATGGGGCCAGGGCTGCCTCACCGGAAGCCCCAGAGGCCCCATTCCACCACTTCTCCAGGCCATGAAGAAGCGGCAAACTGCTGCTTCTCCGTGCCCTGGCATGAAATCAGGGTGCAGTGGGTGCTGCACCCTACCATCCCCAGCATTCCCGAGGGGAGAAAGGGGCTGCCGCCTTGGCCCCTTTCTCCTCGGGGTCCTTGGCACGGCCGTGTAAAGGCCGTGCTAAGGACTAGTGCCAAAAATTGAGCTCCATTTTGTGGCTCCTTTTGGCACTGCTGAAAGCCATGACATCAGGCGCACACCGCATTGTCTAAATGCGGCACGCGCCATGACATCATCATGGTGCGCGCATATGGACGACGCGCAAAAAAGATGGCGCCATCCATATGCTCTAGGGATCGGGAGGGTGTAAAAGCTGTGCCCTCACCAGCTCTACTCATGCCCCACAGATGGCCCTTTTGGGCTGTCTGTATTGGGCCTAAGATTCTATAATTGTAATTGTGGTGATGACATTTTGTCATGCACAGTCTAATGCTGCTGAAGTCTGATCAGATCACTACAGCATTTTTGCCATCAGTTTTTATTTAAACTGGTGGCAAAATGAAAGGATCCATGAAAATTTCACAGGTATCCCCTGAGAGTGAGTGCCATCTGCTCCTCAATGAAAAAATGCAGAGGAAAATAAAGACAAACATACAAGCTTCTCGTCTTTCCCTTGCACTTTGTCTCTCACATTGTACCTGCTCCTTTCGTTCCCTGAACCTTCTTGCCGTACTTTTCATTCTCTTTCCTCCTTTGTTGCCATACTTTGCTCCTTCACAATGCCTCTCTCCCTTACCCCACAACAACACTTTCTGCCTTCCTTGCCTCATTTTCCACCTTCACTATGTTTCCCTCCTTTGCTTCTTGCCCTGTTACTTGCATTTCTCACCCTCACTTCCTTCTTTGCCCCTGCTTTTTCCATAACTCTTCCTTCTCTTGCACCTTCTGTCCCAAAGCCTGCATCCCATGCCAAACCTCAGGTGAGTGCTCCAACCCATGGTACTTGAATTCATTGACTTCAACTGGACCCTGAAGAATAGCAAGCAAAACTCTCTTGGCCCATGTCTGGCAGCCTTTGTGAATTAGACCTCAGAAAACCAACAGGCTTAAACAACAACAACAACTTAGAGCCAGCAGCCAGTATAGGATCAGTTGGTTGCCATGTTAGTGCACGTGTGTATGTGTGTTTGTGTGTTAGCTGAAGTTGTGTACACACATGCATACGACATGTTAATGTTTACAAGCTCTTATGATTCCGGTGGTCTGCCCAGTAAATATATTTCTGTGGGCTGCTGTGTTCTGTTAAGTGGACAAGGCAGACTGCCCACCAAGAGCTCACAAGAGCCAATGTTGCATAAAACCTATGTCCAAGGAGAGCATACAGGGCCCACAGGAGTCATTAGCCTAGGTCTCAAATGGAAAACTCAGGTGTCCCTTACAAATATCACAATTTTTGCTTACAAAATAAATGGAAGAAGCAAGCATATGGGAATATCAATCCACCATTCACATGGATTTTGCAGGAAAGTCTTGGGATTTGTGAACATGCATACTATTCATAAGTGATCCTCTATGCATCCATTTTGTACTTGGGAATTAATTCAAATGTAATAATGCATGAGGCATCCTTGAGAAAAGACTTGTTTTCTGATTCTCTTTCTTCCGAAGCTAATTGCTTGCACATTTGTAGCAGAAAACTGTGCTGTGCATGTGGCCTGTTATAATATTTAAATTTCTGGGTTAAAAGAAGTAGCGAAGAATGAAAAAATAGGCCAGTTGAGTTGTATAAAGTTTTGTAATAAAGTAGCAGAGGCCATTGTGCTTCAGAAATGTCTGTGTTTAATTAGTTTAGAGAAATGATGGTCCCAAAAGAAAGAAGATGGATCAGGCTTATAACAGAATATACTGAAGAAATTTGGGAAAATTTCTTTTTAAAGGAAACGTACATGATGATGAATAACATTTTGAGAGGATTATGCTTGATCTAAATGGCAGAGATTGGAAGAGTTCTATTTTGGAATATGGCTCCCAGAATTCCCTAGCCTGGGTGGCTAATGGCCAGTGAATTCTAGGAGCTATAGTAAAAAAGAAAACCTTTTCCAGACCTGAGGAGAAAATAGAACTACACCTACTGACACATCTCTAGGCACTTTCCACTAGAAGATCTGCCTCTTCCCGTATGAACCGCCCCGCACACTTCGGTCCTCAAGGAGGAACCTGCCACAGCCCATGAAGACCAGGCTGTCACAGACCTCCCAGAGGGCCTTTTCTGCTATCGCCCCCAGGCTGTGGAATGGCCTGCCGGATGAGATGAATCTTATTGTATCCTTTGACAGCTTCAAAAAAGCCTTAAAGATGCATCTCTTCCAGCAGGCCTTCCCGGACAATGCTTAATACTCTCTGGCTCCAAACTTAAGGCCCAGAGTCTTTCCAGCTTCTTCCACCCTATGAATTCAGCCTTTACCCATACTACTCAAGAATTTTAGGCTTATGATATTGTTTTTGTATTTGTGAATAATAATAATAATAATAATAATAATAATTTTTATTTATACTCCGCTCTTCAGCCAAGGCTATCAAAGCTGCTTACAATTTGTTAATTAAGACATTTCCCTGCCCTCAGGCTTACAATCTAAAATAGACACGAAACAAAAGGAAAAGGGAGAGGTGGTGGGGAAGGGGGAAAGTCCAGCAGATCTTCTCTCCCTCAGAGGCCTGGACCATGGCAGATGGATTGGAGGGAGGGCTCGTCTTTTTTTTTAGGCAAGGCCTGTTGGAGCTGGCTTGCCTTTCTCTCCCTCAAGATGGTGGATGGAGGGAGGGCTCTTCTTGCTTTCAGGCTCTTCTCTCCTCAGAATTATGTTTTAGTTCAATGCTAATTTAATCTTATTTTAAAGGGTGGGAGGTTGGGATCGGGTTGTACCAATTTTAACTGTTACTGTTTTAATTTTGTTGTACCCCACCCCTATTACCTGTTCAGAGGGGCAGGCTATAAATAAAATAATAATAATAATAATAATAATAATAATAATGCATTTCTGAGCCTAAAGGTAGTTCTAGTCCAGACCAGCAAAAAATGTGGGAAATTGCTGATGGATACTGATCATGGCTATCTGCATACACCAATATGGACCAACATCTTCTGCTTTGTTTGGAGTAATAGTGGGTGGGATTTATTGCAAGCCAATCCAGGACGCACTAGAACAACAACAAAACTCAGAAAAACTTGCAGTTTTTCCTTGGCATTGTCAGGGAATGCTTCAGAAAAACTTGGGTCGACTTATCCATGGGCCAATTTAAGTACCATGCCTTAACTCTTATCAAAAAAGGAACCATCCTCTTCTCTGTGTAGGGTGGCGAAGGGCGAGATCTTTTTTATCAGACCTCCTACTCATCACGCTATTCTTTAGAAAGATACTTTGATCCCGTCTTCATCAACTAGCGAATCTGAGCGATGTCCTTAGGATTTTGCTACTGCTATTACCCCACAAAGATAGCTATTATGCAAGTTTACATATAATCCTCCAAGGCTATTTGTTATTTATGTACTAATTATTTGTTTTATATTGTTGTTATAAAACAAATATAAACACTTAATTATATATATTAAAAAGGAGCACTGAAACAGTAAAAGGGACTGGTGCTTCTTTTAGGTTTTCCTAAGCTCTCGCCTTTTGCCACTCTATTCAGTGAAGAAGATTCCAACTATGCTATTTTAGTGATGAGGAATTGGTCTTTGATGCATTTGAATAAGACATTTGTGGGTTAGATTAAAATCAAACAAAGATATCACATTAAAGTTAAAGGCTCTAATCCCTGTTAAATTACAGGTTGTTGCAGACTGCCCCTAAGGGGCAGTCTGTAGCCGCCTCCAGCTGTACTGGATTGGGGCTGTGGCAATCACATGCCTCCGCCCCAATCTGGCCTTTCCAGGCTGCAAAAAAGAGCTGCAAAAAGTAGCTCCTTTTTGTGCCCTGGAAAGGGCACGATAGCCATGGTGCTGGGGCTTTAAGGCACTCTTTTGTCACTGCGTCATGTGGATGCATTGCCAGAGGAGCGCCGTGATGCTGCGTGCCGTGTGGAGTGGCACACAGCATCATGATGCCATGGGGGGGGGGCAGAGGCAAGGTGTGCGTTGTATGGACGCCACACCCCGACTCTGCCCCCAGGCCGGCCTTAGTGGCCAGTCTGCACAGATCAATCGTCGCCATTTTCTTTGCTTTGCCTTTAACTTTTTTTTTTACTTGTGTGCATGTTCTTAGCCCTGCATGTATCTGGTCATTGTACAGCCTCCATTTATCACAGTTCCTTCCTCATCCATCCAGCCTGTAGGATGAGCACAGTTAAGCTTGCCAGAATTTTGTAGAATCTTTGGCATAATTTTCCTTTGCTTTGTCCTTTGTTACATGGCCCTAAGTTTTACCCTTGACTTACCTACGAGTCATATCAAAATCCATAATTTTGGCCCCAAAACCTGTCCTCAACTTATACATGAGGTCAAATTATACACAAGCATGCATATATATATATATCAATAATGTATTAAATAATTCTGCTGAGCATGATGAATCACAAGTTAAGCATTAAGAGATATCAAAGGATAGACATTTTGCAGAACAATCCCATGCAGTTCTTCTTTGAAGCAAGTTCTATTCATTTCAGTGAGGCTTCTTCTAAGTGTGCATAGAATTTCAACTTTGATGTCTTTTAGCAAAACCAACTAGAATCTTGTAGCAATTTGAAGAATTAACAAATTTAATATTGGCTAAACCCTGAAGGAACAGCACCTAATGCGTCAGATGCATAAAGTTCTATCTCTGAATGTGCCTTACTGTCTCATCTTGTGCTTGTTTGTCAAAATGTAAGTCTGATTTCAAAAAGCTTAAAACAGAGAGAGCAGAATGTGTGTTATGTGTGGGTTTTTAAAAAATAGAGAACCTTGCCCTCTAAATGAAAAATGAGCTACTTGCTCCCCAAATAGGACTACTCAATTTTTTTGGAACTTTAATATTTTTATATTTTTCAGTAGAAATTTATCAGAATTTTTAAAAAAATTTACTGCTGCTTTAGATATGAATAATGTAAACTAAATTAATTGTTTATCTGTCTATCTCTCCCCCCACCCCAAACCTCAGTTCTCTCTTATTTCATTTGGTGTTTAACCAGAGTGTTTACTGCAGAGTCTCTCAGTGACATCAGCAAGTTTTCCATCTCTAGTTTTCAAACCATTACTATAATCAGGAGATTAAATATGCTGAGCTTTGTAATGTTTACCTGTGCTTATTATCTTTACGTCTGTCTTTGTTTGGGCCCAGCAGTTCTGTCAGTCATGCTCATTTGGGAATGCCTGATAAGAAAGTTATATTTCACAAGTAGGTCTCTTGGTTCAGCAGCATCTTCGGCTCTGAGAAGACACATTTCATATTTTCTTTCTACGGCTCATGTGCAGGAGGCAGTATATATCTCTTCTAGAAGATAAGTGGTGTTTTATGACCATGTGTTACATGCCCTTTCAATACTACTTTAAATACATCCATAGGGCTGCACCTTCAGTCAGGTTGCAGGATAAATTTGGTTTGCATCAAATGCAAAAGCTACCTAACTTATATTTGTTAAATAAGTTGTTTATCTGCACTTTTCTAAATTTTGCAATGCAGGTCTTCAACCAAAAAATGTTACGCAATGTGTATATGAGGGGGAAATGGGCCCCCAAAAGAATATATTAGTGAAAACAACCTTTACAAAGCTCAGCATATTTAATCTCCTGATTATAGTAATGGTTTGAAAACTAGAGATGGAAAACTTGCTGATGTCACTGAGAGACTCTGCAGTAAACACTCTGGTTAAACACCAAATCCATTCCCAAGGAACTGCCTGGAGATATACAAAGGCATGTAGCAGATTATTGCACAAGGCTCATTCTTGCCACAATTGGGTTAATGAAAGGAACTGGATACATACCAGTTTGGGAGCAGTGCTTATCACATGTGTCTTCAATTGTGGGCCTGTGGCTACCATCAATAGTCTTAGAATGCTCCTTAACACTGCCTCTGTGCCCTATTGCTCAACCCAGCATGCCATTCATTCTTAAAATTTTCATTTCTTTTTTTAACAAAATTCAGCAACTATGGCTATGTGGTGGTGGGGGGGGGGGTTTGAAGAAAAAAAAGTATAAAAAGGAAAAACAACAATGGCTTTTTCAGGACCTGAGGGGGAAGAGAGGAGGAAACTGATAAGCTTATCACATGGCACTTGCAGGAACAGGAATGAAACGGAATGGAATGGCACAGAACAGTGGGCAAATGGGTGTTACCGCACAGGAGAATGCTGCCGATGCCACTGGGATTCTCCATCTGTTCCACGGCATCCAATTTTGAAGGACAATTTTGAACCGTTCTTCAAAATCAGCTGCCAGGAATGGCTGGGGGACAGCTGAGGAATGGCTTGGGGCCTCCCAGCGGCATCGGCTGTGTTCTGTGTTTGAATCCACATCCCTTAGTTACTTGTGAGAGGAAAATGGAGGGACTTAAAATGGGATGTGCACTTGCAGGGGCGCACCACTATGCAAGCCAATACAGCTTCAATATCAGCACATTCCCATTTCACGGGGGAGGGGGGAAGGAACAGATCCCCCATGAAAATGGAGGGGTGACTGTACATGCATTTGCATATATGTACATAATGGGATATCCTGGAGATGGGAACCAAATCTAAATATAAAATTAATTTCTGTTTCATAGAATCATAGAATCATAGAGTTGGAAGAGACCACAAGGGCCATCCAGTCCAACCACCTGCCATGCAGGAACTCCCAATCAAAGCATCCCCGACAGATGGCCATCCAGCCTTTGTTTAAAGACCTCTAAGGAAGGAGACTCTGCCACACTCCGAGGGAGTGTGTTCCACTATCGAACAGCCCTTACTGTCACGAAGTTCATCTACACATTATACACATAGCCTGAAGTTAGTTCAATATTCTATTTTCATAATTTTGTGCATGAAACAAAACAAAACAACCATTACAAAACATTCTCAGCCAACCATGAAAAAAAAGGTTTGGTTTTTGGAATATTTTGGAATTCTGGATAAGGGAGATGCAACTCTATAACTGATGTTTATATTGGCCATTTGGCAATGTCCATGTATTCAGTCAGTGGCATCGCTGGAGGGTGCAGGGAATGCGGACAGCACTGGGTCACACTCCATAGGGGGGTGATATTTGATTGGCACCCTCGCCCCCACTCCTCCTTGCCATGGCTCAGTTTTCCTTGGGAGAATAGAGCTGTGGCAAAGAGTCAGGCCGAGCCGCCAGCACCTCCTTGTTATGGCTTGGTTCTCCCCTGAGGAAACCGAGCCATGGCAAGGAGGGGCAGGGGGTACACACATGTGCTCAGTCAGCTAAGCCTGTCCCCATCTCCTTGTGGAAACCCTGCCCCTTCCAGTTCTGAAGCTCCACCCTTGTCCTGCCTGGTAGCCTTACCCCCAACATTGGGTGACACCACAGTCCAGGACACCACTGCATACAGTCATCTCTTTGATTTCTTGAAGAATATGTTTGCAATGAACAAATTGTTGACCTTGCAAAATTCAGTCACTTGATCTCCTGATTCACTTCTTGATCCTAAGCCAAATTTTCCTACAACTTTTGATTCTGCTTTGTTTCCTGTTTTTGCATTTCAGTTGCCTATGATTAACAAGAAGGCCTCTTTTGGAGTGTGATGAATTTACTGACGACCCCCAGTATAGATTCTTTCAATTTCTTCTTCTTCTACCTCTATAGTTAGAACATAAACTTGGATTAAGGTTATATTGATGAGATTTCCCTGAAGTTCTATTGACATTATTCAGTCATAATTTTGCGTTACATCCTTTGACTGTTTTAGCTACATCTTTCCTCACTATAAATGGCATCCTATTTCATCATAGATTTTCATTTCCTCAGTAAATCACTGTGTAATTATAAGGGGGTATCCTAAAGTTTTAATTATCACCTTTAAAAAATTTTGATGGAAGGTTTGTCTTGATTTGTAGTTGTTCATTTATCTCTATGTAGTCATCATCCAGATTGACACATTTTTCTCAGTGTTTCTCGACCCTCTGAATACCATTATTGTAGAAGTCTGCAGATTGTGCGTTATGAGGATTTTACACTTTAGTCACTTCTGGCGCAGCCTGTCACAAAAATAAAGGATGCAATGAGCTGATTTTCTCAATATCATGCACTTAGGGACCAATTGTGACACTGACAAAATTTTATCAATATACCATAATAACTTCCGGGTGATAAATTATTACTTTACGACACTCCCTTATAAGGCACAATCTGCAAACTTCTACAATATCAGGTATCCGGAGGGTCAAGAAACGCTGGGAAAAATGTGCAAATCTGGATGGTGACTACATAGAAATAAGTTAACAAGTACAAATCAAAACCAACTTTCTATCAAATTTTTAAAGGTGATAATTAAAACTTTAGGATACTCCCTCATATCTGTCTTAAAATGTCCCATTCCTGTCCACTTTAGCTCCCTCACCTCGAGTATTGCAATTTTTATATATTCTGTTTCTTATTTTACTATATCTAGCTTCTGCTGAATCATGTTTCTCACATTCCATGTTCCTATATGTGTTCATGGAATCACAGAATCATAGAACTGGAGGAGACCATAAGGTACATCCAGTTCAACTCCCTTGCCATGCAGGAATACACAATCAAAGCACTCCCAACTGATGGCTGTCCAGATTCTGTACCGTGCAGCTTCAGACTTTCCTTCCACCTTTGAGCATGTCAATGCTGGATGTCCATTCAGCTTGAATCTAGTTGTGTCATTTGCCACAGTGCTACTTGTAGTTGTCCTCTGAGGTACCTCAGTAGCTTGCTGAGTACCATCTGACCTTGGGATTTCATCTTCTGGCACCATCTCTTGTTCCATTTTGGATTGTTTCATCATAAGGTTTTGATGGTAACAGACATTCAAAAGGGGTTTACTGTGCTTCCTTCTGTGCAGTAGTAATAAGCATTAGCTATGGTGTCACTGCCAATGTCTCCGAGGGATCCTTCACAGTGTCACACCTGCTAGTCCTGCAGCCCAGTAGCTGTTTGGCACACTTAGTCTGGCTCCTCAGTAAAAGACTGTCTGACATAGGAGACTGTACTAGCAGCACTACTGCTGTCAGCATAGCCTCTTGCCTCATAGGCGCATGTAATCCTACCACTGTGGAAAGGTAGTGCCAATGGTGAATTACAGTGGTGTTGAACTAACATAAGAGTATAGTTTAGACTAGTGGTTCCCATCCTGTGCTTCTCCAGATGTTTTGGACTTCAACTCGCAGAATTCTTGACTGTTGTCCAAGCTAGCTGGAGTTTCTGGGAGTTGAAGATCCAGCCAGCTTGGCCAACAGTCAAGAATTCTGCATGTTGAAGTCCAAAACACCTGGAGGAGCACAGGTTGGGAACCTCTGGTTTAGACACACTCAAAGTCCAAGGGCTTTATGGCTCAACGAGGACTAGAACCTGGATCTCCTAAGTTACACTCAAACACTCTAACCTCAGCACCATGTGTGATTTCAGTGAATAATTTTATCGCTTACTTTTCATTAAAGTGGGTATAGGACAGGGAAGGTTAAATAAATGGCCTTGCCTTGAGTGTTTAGGGGGGGGGGGAGTTTGTGTCCATGGCTTCTGTATTAGACAGAAGCAGAAGCAGGAACAATAGCACCACTCAATCATCATCCTCTCACCCCATGTGTTCTGTCCTCTTTTTCTTTTCTTTTCTTTTCTTTTCTTTTTTTTTGCCAGCTTCCAAAGTGGTTTTCTGTGCCCTGGGTGCTCTCCCTGTCCCCACGTAGAAAGTGGGATGTTCAACATGTACATTTTCTAGATGAACAGATTGTTGTAAACATACTCTTGAGTGTTTTGTCCTTGAAAGGAAACTGACATACATATTCTGTGTATATGTACACACATACAGATGTCCCACTGCTGAGACAAGGGGAAGCAAATAGTATATTTAATGAGCTAATCCCTAAAGTCATAGCTGGGAGGAAATGCAAATTGATCAGAGAAATTCACGGACTAGGGTAGCAACATTTTCTTTTGTTAGACAGGCGGCTTGTGGAAATAAAAGAATGCCTATTGATTGATTTCAATATGGTCCATTACATATATCATCTGGATATTGACATATTAATAGTGCCATTCCATTAAACAGAGAAGCCCTTGAATTCCCCAGAGGCTCATGTAATTAGGAACAACAGGTGGCATTCAGCAGTATAATGAGGAAAGATAACATAATTTCGCCAATCTCTTCCATGTTTACAAGTAAGGTGCTGCACTAAGGAGTGAACTATCTGGCCTTGCCCCAAATAAATGACCTGCAAAGCACAGAACATTTTTAAATCCTTGTTCCATATATTCTAGTCAAGTGTAGCAACCAGCAGTTTGCTCCCATCTCCTCTTCAGTGCAAACTATGAGGGCCTGATCATGCATTTACAACTCTTACTTTCAAGCTCTCTGAATGCTCATTGAATGCCTCAACTACATACAGTGTGCTTTTCTTCTCGCTTAATTAATCTGGAATAGCAGTCCTGGAATGGATACAGTGGTTGAAACTCAAAACGGAAGCGTTCCATGCTGCGATAGTTTTAGTACAGGGTCCCATTTGTTCCTTCTAATATCAATTCAACTGTTCTCGAGTTTGTGCTTATGTAGCAAAACTGCACCACGTACGCACAATAGAAAATATATCAGCTGAGTCAGGTAACACTCTTGAGGCCTGAAGATGGTAAAAAAAAATATTTAGAGAGAAGAAAAAGCTAAAGCCAGGAGACTCCAAAATAGCTCAATAAGAAAAGCAGAAATGACAGGAAATGTTAATACAGATTAGGGTGTTGCTATGCTGTAGAAATAATGCACTTTGACACCACTTTAAGTGCTGTAGCTCTAGCTGATACAATCTTGGGATTTGTTCTTTTACAAGGTCTTTAGCTTTCTCTGCCATAGAATCATGGAATCACAGAGTTGGAAGAGACCACAAAGGCCACCCAGTCCAACCCTAATCTGCCATGCAGGAACTCCCAATCAAGGCATCCCTAACAGATGGCCATCCAGCCTCTGTATAAAGACCTCCAAAGAAGGAGACTCCACCACACTCCGAGAGAGTGTGTTCAACTGTCAAACAGCCCTTACTCTCAGGAAGTTCCTCCTAATGTTGAGGTGGAATCTCTTTTCCTGGGGCTTGCATCCATTGTTTCGCATTCTAGTCTCTGGAGCAGCAGAAAACAAGCTTGTTCCCTCCTCAATATGATATCCCTTCAAATATTTAAATAGGGCTATCATATCACCTCTTAACCTTCTCTTCTTCAGGCGTAACATCCCCAGCTCCCTAAGTCATTCCTCATAGGGTATGGTTTCCAAACTCTTAACCATTTTAGTCGCCCTCCTTTAGACACACTCCAGTTTCTCTGCATCTTTTTTAAATTCTGGTGCCCAGAACTGGACACAATATTCCAGGTGGGGCCTGACCAAAGCAGAATAGAGTGGCACTATTTACTTCCCTTGATCTAGACACTATACTTCTATTGATGCAGCCTAAAATTGCATTGGCCTTTTTAGCTGCTGCATCACACTGTTGACTCATGTTCAACTTGTGGTCTACTTGGATTCCTAGATCCCTTTCACATGTGGTCTCATTCAGCCATGTGCCCCCCATCATATATCTGTGCATTTCATTTTTCCACCCTAAGAGCAGTACCTTACAGTTCTCTGTGTTGAATTTCATTTTGTTAGCTTTGGCCCAGATTTCTAATCTATTCAGGCCATTTTGAATTTTGATCCTGTCTTCTGGGGTATTAGCTACTCCTCCTACTTTAGAGTCATCTGCAAATTTGATAACTAGCCCCCCAGTACTGTCATCCAAGTCATTAATAAAGATGCTGAATAGCACTGGGCCCAGGACAGAACCCTGTGGCACCCCACTGGTCACTTCTCTCTTGGATGAAAAGAAGCCATTGTTGAACACCCTTTGGGTTTGGCCAGTCAACCAATTACAAATCCATGTAACAGTTAACTTGTCTAGCCCACATTTTACAAGCTTGTTTGCAAGAATGTCACGGGGAACCTTGTCAAAGTTCTTACTGAAATCAAGATATAATATATCCACAGCATTCCCTTCATCTACCAAGCTGGTAATTTTATCAAAAAAGAGATCAGATTTGTCTGGCATGACTTGTTTCTCTGAAACCCATGTTGACTTTTTGTGATTATGGCATTGGCTTCTAAATGTTCACAGACTCTCTGTTTAATGATCTGCTCCAGAATCTTTCCTGGAATTGATGTCAGACTACTTGACACTTGCACCCCATTAACTAGGTCATCCCTGTTGGCTAAGTTCAGATCCAAAATAGCTGACTCCCTTGTTGCCTCTTCCACTTTTTGTACAATGAAATCCCTTCTTCAGGAGAGTCTGCAATGTCTTTCCCCTGAAATATAATTATATTGCTGTCGTAGTTTACTGTTATTTGTAATGTGATATTTATTGTTTTAAATTGTTGGTTTTAATTTTATAATTGATTTAATAACTTTTTAAGGGGGGGAGGGAAGTAAACTTTGATATATTATGTACTGGAATTTTTATTATTGTTAGCCACCCTGATTGTTCTCAAAGGGGCGGGATATTAATAATAATAATAATAATAATAATAGAGTCAAGTTGCATTATTTCTACAGTTGTAGCTGCACCCTCAGAAAACAAAAGCTGGTGACCAGGCAGGAGGGGCAATGGACTGCAGTTGCCCAAAGGAGAGGAATAAGAAAGAGACAAATGGAAATATGAAAAGTAGGAAGAACCGTCTTACTTTTTTATGGAGCTTTCGGGCTATGTGGCCATGTTCTAGAAGAGTTCCTTTCTGATGTTTTGCCAACATCTGTGGCTGGCATCTTCAGAGAAGATAGATGCCAGCCACAGATGCTGGCAAAACGTAAGAAAGGAACTCTTCTAGAACATGGCCATATAGCCCGAAAGCTCCACAAAAAAGTATGGATGCCAGCCATGAAAGCCTTCACAACCGTCTTACTGTCTGGATAGCATAATGTCCAACTGTCCCAACTTGAGAGGGACTTTCCTGATTATTCTGATGATTCATCCCACTTTCCCATCTGCTTTTAAGATGCCCCAGTTTTCCTCTCCTCCTCCCACTTTTGCTCTTTGTACTCAGCTTACCTCAGTTACTGCAATCTGAGTCCAGGGAGCAAAAATAGTTTGCATTCTATTAACGTAGCAGGGGGAAGAGAAGGAGGTAGAAGCTTGCCTTTCCTGGAGACTTGGACAACAGAAAAATGTTGCAGCCTTTTGTAGCCTGTGTAATCTTCTTTCATTAACTACTTTTGCTGTTTTGATCACACTCTGATGTTGCTTGGCTACAATTGTCCTTGTTTTGATTTGATTTGTGAAATGTGGAGGGTATGGCAAAGGTAAATATCAGGCCTGGCAACAATGGAATCAGGCAGAGGTGAAAGAAGCAAACAGGCAACCAAAACAACATGGTCAGAGACCACCAGGACCACAGTTTTATTATTTAGCTCATAGGCTTGGCTTAGCATGGGACAGTGCATCCAGGTATCGGCAACCCATCTCATAGTGATGGCAATATTCAATTTATTTCATCCTTACAAGAAAGGAGAAATAATTTCCACAGCACTGTCCACTCCACCCCCTGAGAAAACAAGTATTTCTGCTCAGTTCTCATCTGGCAGTCACACATCTTGAAATGTTTTGGGGGATTATTGTACTCAGAAATGCATACACATCTTTAGCAAGCTATGCCCAAGTGACATAATGCCACCTCCAGAGGCTGTGTCCACTGTTCATATTTTGGATTACAATTCCTCATTTAGAAACTAAGAAAGTAATTGGGCAATTGATGAGAATGTGAAGATAACCAGCAAGTAAGACAAATACCTGTAGTTGTTTTAGTCAGTATTTAATCTAGAGTTAATTTAATGTTGGGGATGGGGAGAGCATTGTTCTAAGAATGGTTTGATTCCTGTAAATGTGTGGCAACAAAGACTCTTTCCTGAGTTTTGATTGTGGCTTTCAGTGTGACCTGACATGCCTCTTATTCATCCTATACCACAGCACTCTGAGAACAAAGAATCTTGTGATGGTGAAATTAACAGACCTTGCTTTGGAATTGATCAAAGGAAATAGTGCTTAACAGAATCTGGTCTTGTCCCTGTAAGAGCTATTGGGGATGTCAATTACTTAATGATTCTTAATTTGATGTTTCCTAATTACACTTGTTAACATCTGTGATTCGAGGTAGTACTAAATGTAATAGAATATGTGGGCTCATGATGTTGCCCTATCAAAGCTTTATTTTGTAGAACTCTCTCTCTCTCTCTCTCTCTCTCTGTACAATTTAAGAAAACACTTTTAAGCTGTACTGTACATAAGTACATACTGTACATACTGCAGAAAGATTTTACATTTCCATATCTAATGGAAAGTTGGGGAACATTTGACCTTCTGGATTAAAACTCACATCCCTCACAGATACATAGTTGAGGGGCAATGGGAACTGCAGTCTAGTTATTGGATAATCAGCTTCCAGTTTGGGCAGCAGACCATGGCATCAATGGCCCTGGTGGCGCAGTGGTTAAATGTCTGTACTGCAGCCATTCACAGCCACAAGTATCCAGGAATGCTGCCAGCACCCACCCACAAACAAACTCTGATAGGAATGGCTCAGTAAGGGAAGCCAAGTAGGCAGCTAGCAAACAGTCTACAGACCTTTCAAGAGTCCGAGAGTAGCAAACCACAAACGAAAGCCAGGGTCAAGATACCAGAAGTCACGAAAGTCAAACAAGCCAAGGTCAGGGGAGCCAGAAGGTTTGGATTACTCAAGCCCATTCCAGGGTTGTAGGTCTAAGTCCAACAAAGGTTCAAGAAGAACAGGATTCAAGGAGCCAGCACTGACAGCATCCAATATGATGGATTTACAATAAACTCTGGCAAAGAATCAGTGTTCTCCAGGTGCCTTCAATCAGTGAAGCCCTCCCTTATCCCAGCTGTTCCTTATCTGCAGCATGCTTGTCTGCCAGTCTTGTTGATCTCCTTGAGCAAGCCTTTTCAGCCCTCCTTTGGCTGATGGAAGGGACCTGCATACTTGGTTCTTCCTCTGGAGCAACTCTAGGCTGCTGAGCCTCAAGAGGAGATCCCAAAGAGCTGAGGTCTTGCTGATCCTCAATCACTGGGGCTGGAGGAACAGAGCTGAGTTCTGGAAGGGCAGAACTGGAATCTGGCATGGCCTCAGGTTGCTCCTGCACCTAAGTAACCACGACCACCTCCTTGTCCTCCGAATCCTCCAGTGGGCTGGTCATGACAACAAGGTTGGAGTTTGATCCCACAGCTTCAGGGTTGACTCAGCTTGGCATCCTTCCATAGGTCACTAAAATGAGTACCCAGCTTGTCCGGGGTAATTAGCCTACAGATTGTAAACTGCTTAGGCAGTGCTTAGAAATGTACTTGCTATTGCTATTACTATAGAAGGGTGCAGGGGGTGATGCTTGCATCGAGTGACATCCCAGAAGAGGGGTGATACCTGGTTGGGCCTTCCTGCTGCTGGGGGATGTGTGAGAAGCTCCAGACTTTGCCATGGTGGTGGTTCCCTCCTCAGGAGAAGGCCACAGTGAAGGGTGAGCATGCCGTATTGGCTGCTGCTGGCCTCCATTAGCCTCCCCAGCAGCCTGCTCCCCACCACTGGGTAGCACCCAGGGTGGGGACATCACTGGCAGCAGACATGGGCCTGGCAATCTTGGATATGGGGGGAAAGTATCAGAGAAAATAAAAGTAAATACCAGCTCTTGCCTGCCACGATTTCCAGAGGTCACCCCACAGTCATCTCTTTTCATCTGAGGGGCAGCATCCCAAACTCATGTTTGCTGCCAAACATGCACAAGCAGCTGTGTTTGTCATGGTTACCTGGAATATTGCTTTTCATTTCAGCAAACTACATCTCAGATATGTATTCTGAATGTGCAGTGGACACCGTCTGGGGTGCCCTGATTTGGCTGGATCATGACTTAACACAAGAAATTCAAAAGCTTTAAGTATAATTTGCAAAAGCTGGAAGCTGAGACATTTAAATATTCAAGATCTGGATGCTGGTAGGAAGGCAGGAAACTTAGCAGACCCCATGGATCCTGGTAGTGCCACAGCAATCGCAGAATGATGCCAATTTTTTGAGGTGTGAGGTGGGCTGAGCAGCAATTGAGGCTGCAAGTTAATAGCTGTTCTCTTTCTCATTAGCTTATAGCTGGAACTTGCCATTCAGAGTTCTCTGTTGCTGCGTATGTGTCAAGGATGCTAGAGAAAGCAAAACAAATTGAACTGTTTTGTAGGCAGCAAAATACATTATAAAGCCTTTGTAGGCACTTTTGTTTGTTTTGTCCTCCCCTCCCCTTCAGTCACAAGCTGAAATTGGATGAAAGGAGAGGAGAAAAACTGTCTCAGATGTTGGAGGGCTGTTATAAACTGAACAGTCTCCCCACTCCCTGTCCTCCATGCAAAGAATAATATTGTCCATGTATGTGTGAGTATGGATATAGCTGGTAAAGGAAAAGAAATTTTGAAACACAACACACTCTTCCTTTGTCTGATGTTGCAGCACAATATGCATCTACTAATGGTATGGGTTCAGAACTGAATGCACATATCCCAAACATCTCAATCTGGCATAACATTTTTTATTTCTGTCACATTAACACTCTTCTTCATACATAGCCTGAACTCCTATTTGAATCTGTGTGTTGTGTAAAGCATTAGACTAACTGCATATTTTAAATTTTTTTTAAAACAAAACAAAACACCAAATCAATAAATATGAAGCTTTGGTATTGAAATTATCAGGGGAACAGTGTCAGACACCCACTGAGGGAAGGAGTATGATTATCCTAGGCATCTTGCATTCCAGCATGTGGACCAAGGGTGGGAACTAGTATAGGAACTAATGTTCCTCTTTTGTTTTCTTTTACCATTTGTAATTATTGAGCTATACAATATAAATGACACATGGAAACATAAATGAACAATAAACAAAATACAGTAACAATACCTGGCAGTTGGAAGCAGCTTCACTTGCAAATAGGGCCATTGGGGAGGGAGCGGGTACAAATTAATAGCACCCAAGAATGCAGAAGGAGCCTCAAGGCTTGACTTGGTCGCATGTGGTTTTGTTTGTAGGGTACAGCAGCCCCAAGACCCATGTCTTTTGATCCTGTGAGATAAAGAAGAGTGGGTACCAGCCATGCCCACAATAGACCAAGCCCGAGGTAACTGGCACACAGCAAAATGGTCTCAAATGACATACCAAATGCTCTGGGAGTCCACCTGTTGGGAGCACTTGCTCAGAATTTCTGCTTGCAGTTCTACAGACCCAGGAAAATGAATTATATTAGCATGCTTATATAAAGCCCATCTCAAATCTTGACAGAGGAATATCTCTTGTGATGATTTCAGGTTCCTGCTCTCATGGGAACCTGGAAATCTTACAAGAGGTCTAAGAGGTAAGGCTGAGGTACCTACCCTCCAGCATTTCAGCTATGAAAACCACGACACATATGGCCAAGCCACATTAGGGTGTGGTCAAGATGGCCAAAATTATGAATGAGGAAGAACACACAAAGTAGGAAATGGTGCAGCAGTTTATTTTGCCTGAGCCTCTTGGAAAAGGCAGGGTTTCTACATGTACTACTTACTTATGTAGCTGCGAGATTTTCTGGACGTGAAAAAAGTCTCTGAAAGTCCCAGGTTTTGCTTCTGTAGAAACTGACTTTATTTTCCCCACCTCAAAGTATGCCCAGAGAACTTCTGGCATTATGAAGGACTTTCCCACTCCTCAAGCAAGTTTAAATCAATTTCCTGAAATGAATTGTACCTCTCCATGGCTATCCATTTGTGTTATACTGGAACTAGCTAAGATAGCTGCCACACACACACACACAAACACAAAACCCCAGCATTTTTTTTTCCAGGATCCAGACTCAACAGGGATCAAGCGAGGAAAACAGAAATGCTAGCAATCAAAGAAAATGATCCTAATGCTTAACTGGTGTGATATTGCTAAAGCACTTTAACACTGTCACTCCTGAATAATAATTTAAACAGGATCAGTAGAAATTGGCAAAAGGCAATTTCTGGAACATTGCCTGAGTTTAAATGTGACACTGGATCAGTGTGAGGGGGAGGAGAAAGAGCACAAGGGAAAGAAAGGGAACCCAGGATATTTAAAAAAAGAGTTTGGATGCAAAACATTGAACATGCAGGTAAAATCAAGACAAAAAGAACTGAAAAGCCTTGATATTTAAACCCTACTTTAGTTGTGTAGTTAAGTAGCACCCCCTGGCTTGATCCCCCATCCTGATTTACCAAGCATCAGTCACTATGAGCCACGGGGATCTGTTCCCCTGTTGATCAGAATGCAGCAGACGGATGTTTCCACCCCTCCCAGAAGCAATCTCCAATGAGACATTCAGAAGCAGGTTCCCTAAGTTGCAATTCCTCTTCACACCAGACATTGCTCACAGAAGGGGATGGAATTTCAATCTGCTGCATCCCAGTTGAGAGGAGCACAGATCAACATCACTCGCAGATGCTGATCTGAGGTAAAGAAGGACTGAGGGACTTTTACAATTCTTCCCTATTCCCTACTCTATTGAGCATGTAGAGTTGTGAATTTGAATCAGTTATGAATTCATAACTCTATGTATTTGTAGAGAGCCAGTGTGGCATAGTGGTTGAAGTGTTGGATTGGAGGTCAGTGTTTGATTCCCTGTTTGACCATGAAACCCACTGGGTGACCTTGGGCATGTCACATGCTCTCAGCCTCAGGTGAAAGCAAGGACAAACCTCCTCTGAACAAATATTGCCAAGGAAACCCTATGAGGATTCTCTTCAGGGTCACTGTAAATCAGAAAGGACTTGACGGCACACAGTAACAACAACAACAACAAAATGTATTTGTAACTGTGATCATGAATTCCGCCTTTCCCTTCCTCCTCTCCTCTCCCCTGAGTTAATGGAATACAAACTACTATTGCACTTTGAATTGATATGCAACAATGGAAGTAAGCTGAGGAGAAAGGGAGAATGTCAGAGGAGGATGGGACATTTTAAAAGCAGCCAAAAAAGTAGGATGACAGAGGATTAATCAGAGCAGTCTTTGCTAAAGCAGGACAGCTGGAGGGTATGCATGTGGGATTTATGTAGGCCTGTCTGACATATGGGGTAGTCTTGAGCTAGTCTGGCAATAGAGCAGACTTGTCTTTTTTGAAAAACCTGGCCACCCTAGTTGGGACACTCCAAAAAGTTTGTCAATAAATGGCCTGAATTCACTCTCGGTGGCCCTGGGTTCAAGCCCGACTCTGCTCCCCCATTAATTGTTTAACTGGTACCAGCTTTGGCTGGGTTAGAAACTATTCCACTCTCATCCCTTTGTCTCTCCCCCTTGGCTCTCTTCCCCTTCCCTTTCACTAAATTTATTTGCATCTTTGGTCAAGTATTTTAAGTAGCAAAACCTCAGAATTTATCCACCCAATATGGTAAAAAGAATAGAATTAGCTAAAAAATAATGCAGGGGGAAGGCATCATTCTCATAAAGAACCTGATGAATTCCAATGGCCTTTTAGGGTGGTACATAAGTTATCTTGTAGTAATTTACTTGGGAGTAAGACGGCCTAACTAATTCCGGAGACTAGGGTTCCATTCCCAGTTTGGCCATAAAACCCACTGGGTGACCTTGGGAAAACCACATGTTCTCAGTCTCATGGGAAGCCAATGGCAAATCTCCTCTGAACAAATCTTCCGAGAAACCTGCATGATAGGTTCAGCTTAGGGTTGCCATAAGTTGGAAAGGACTTGAAGGCACACAACAACAACAAGATGGCCTAGATACCCTAAAGGCACCACATCCCGTCTGCTCTTGAAAGCTAAGCATGGTCTACCCTGGTTAGTCTTGGATGGAAGACTGACAATGGTTATCAGGTGCTGTAGGCTATATTTCAGAGGAAGGAACTGGCAGAACTACCTCTGAATATTCCTTGCCTAAGAAACCACCATGAAATTCATGGGGTCATGGAGTCAACAAGCAACTTGAACACACATATACACACACACACAACTCCACTGAACATAGTGTGGCTTACTTCTTAGTAGATATGAATATGGTGCTTGTTAACATAAATGAACTATTGTTGTATAGAAGCAGACTCTCACATCCCCCCTTTTATCCTTTTTAGTGGTATTTTTCTTAACTTTATTGCACAAATCCCTTCCAAAATTGGCACTATCTCCCCATTTCACTAGCAGTGTGGGCCATGGCAAGTGAGGTACTGAATACAGATAAGGAAAATGAGCATTCTTTTAGGTGATTCTAAAAATTCTTTCCTCTTTTTTTTTTTAAAAACAACAACTTTGCATTACTGTGCAAAACAACCAGGATCATTTCACCATTTCTGTGAATATACATAAACATATGCATTAATTTCTAATAATCTTATGTATTAGTGTTGCAACTCTGCTGGGGCTGTATGTATATATTTTGTAAATGGTTATTTAAAGAGGAAATGAAGAAGGAAGAGAAAGGACTTCACCTTTATCAACAGCTTTTGGACAGGAACAGCAAGAAATATTAAATGCAATTGGAAATGCTGGTAGTACCAAAGCTGCAGAAGTTAACAACCACAATGCACATCATTTCACACAAATGATCAGAAAAGTGAAACAAATCACAATAATAGCTACTTGTGTGTTCTAAAAGTCTGACATACTCTGTGAAGGAATAAAAAGCTTTGGGGATTATTGACAAAACACCAGGGTAAGGGAAAAGATTGTTTGAATATCTGGAGTTACAGCTGTACAATCTATGAAGAAATGTGAAATTCTGTGTTCCATTCTGCCCATCTGGATGACTTCTTGATCTGTCCTTGCCCTTCTCATTTCTGAGCAAGTCCTGTCCAAAGGCAAGCAACCAACAAGCAAGAAATGAAGAGGCCTGCTGGGAACAGGAGGAAGACAACATTAACATAACCCACAGTAAGAGTAAATGAAAGCCTTGGCAGAGTTCCCAAGATGGGCAGGAAGAGCTTGACGGTGGGAAGCTTAATAATTGTCAACAGCTGACTGGCAACAAATCAAAGTTGTTGCATTTGTCAAAGGCTTGGAAATGTTTTCTTTTAACAAAGAAGCAGAGATATTGAGAGACAGAGTGAAAGAGAGAGTGAGTGTGAGAGTGAAAGAGAAGCTGAGTGATGGAACCACTCAGTGCCAGTCATAGAAGAAAGAGGGCAAAGTGCCACCAGAGAAAATCAGTGCAGGCTGCTTGGAGTGCTGGATAATAGAAGTCTAATCCTCTTAATGAAGATCTCTGTGCAGATCATTAAGCTGCTTATTGATGCCGCCTCTGGTTGATTGTTGACTTTTCTGATCCAGAGCATTGTGTTCCTTCTAAGTCAACATTTTTACAGGAGACATCAAGAAAAATCCTAGTTGAAGCATTCTGCTGCATTCAGGAGCCACTTTGCAAGGAAGAGACAGCCTTTCAGCTCTGAGCTGGGGCAGGATGTAGGGCAAATGACTCAGTAGGATAGGTTTTTGCAACAGATTTTTTTTTCCAAGCACAGGGTCTCACACCCTCTTAGTCTACTCTGGCTCTACTTTGCAAACTAACTGTTGGCAATGTGTTTGCCCTGAGAATGACATCAAAGTACAGCCAGGCTTTAGAACACACAAAACGAACAAACAGAACAAGACTCTGGGAAAAGAGCTGTAAGAGTAAACAGAATGACCTGCCTCTTAATAGTAGTATAATTCATTGGATAGTGTAAGTAGTAATTGTGGAATTTTTTAAAATCTGGAGTAGCCTCAGAGAGGACTGAGCCAAGACATTCAACTTCAACCCAATTGAAAGTAGATAGTACCCAAAGTTATTTTGGCACAGAAAATCCCTCAAGAACATCTCCCAGTCTCTGACTTTTTTTTAAAGGGCAATAATAACAAATTAACATTTCATGACAACTCAAACCTACTGAAGTGGTTGCCTCCCTCCTTCCACCCCCAAAGGCCTGGTGGTCCCCATCTGAGAGAATACACTTTGGACTCTTTCAAACGGGAGGAATTTCTCCCAAATCCGAATGGAGCCCATTTGGATTCATGTAAATTCGCTAGTTTAGCGAATTTACGTGAATCCCCATTGCGTTCGGATGGCGTTCGGAATGTCTTCCTATTACCCAGAAATAACCCCTCCTTGCCCGAAATTGCGTGAGAACCTTTAATGCGCAATAACGCAAAACCCATGATTGCATTCGGAGTGGCTTCCCTTTTGCCCGAAATTGCATGAGAACCTTTAATGCGCAATAACGTGAAACCCCAGGATTGCATTTGGATTGCCCTTGCATTATACTTCCAATTTCCCACGTCTGAAAGAGTCTTTTGTTTTTGAGAGGTATACTCAAAAGGAAGAAAGTTTTCTTCAGCTGTTTGACTGGTGAAGCAGAGGTTGCCAAGATCTTGGCTCTATGGCTGCCTTGTTTTTTGTTTGTAGGTGCTTTTAAGTCACCTGTCGATTTATAGCGGCCTTCACAATTTCATAGGCAATTTCTTAGGCAAAGAACACTCAGAGGTGCTTTTGCTAGTTGTGTCTTCTGTACAACTTGAAACAAAGGACTAGCATGATTTTGTTTTTCCACAACAAATAATGTCAAAAATGGGGATGATGTAGTCTGGTTCTCTTCTTTTGTCATCTCTCCCAATGAAAGATCTGGGAAACGAGCGCACTGTAAAGATATCGTGCTGTAATAGTAATATAGCTTAATAAGTATGAGTGAAGCAGTTTTGAACAGGACAACCTGAAACAACTAACTAGTGTGATAAATAGTTTTTCTTTTTTCACAGAAGGAAAGCATCAAAAATGGTAGGAGATGGAGTGGTCTGTTTATCTTCCTTTGCTACCATTTGCAACAAGAGGTTTGGGCAGTGATGGATGTGCCAAAATGATGTCATGCTGTAATAACATTATTTTGCCCTTTTTTAAATAAAAAAAAATTGAGGCAAACCAATCACGAAGCATAAGACAAGACAAATGGAGTGATGATAATGGCATTAGTGCAGTCAAAAAACTGTGCAAATCACACTATTAAAGTGCTAATGTGCAAAGGTTTGATACACTGCAATAACCAATCAGCTATGATTGCAAGTTCAGGTGAAATGGTTTCTGCACAGTATAACTCAACATAACAACATGATGTGATAAGAACCTAACATGGTTATGTTTTTAAATGCTATCTTTTTAAAAAATAAGTATTACTAACCTTATTTTTTTCATAATATCTTATGCTACTTTTACAGTAAATAATAATAATGATAATAATAATAATAATAATAATAATAATTTTATGTATAGCCTGCTCCTCTGTCAACCAACCAGAGTGGGTTACAACAATTACATTTTAATTTTTATAATTTATTTTATAAAATAATTAATATTTTAATTATTAAACGTACAAAAAATGACTTCCCCAAATCCCTCAGATAGCTGCCCCCAATATGTTACTTCACAGGGGAATGTTATTCATTGTTACTCAGCAGTGATGTTGTCCTTCTTTTGTTTTTAAGCAAGCTATGAATAATGAGTAACACACAACGCTATCGTTGGAATGCTCTGTAATTAACAGAGTGCAAAAATAAATAACTGGCAAAATGTACACGATTTAAAAACAGGGTCTGTGTCATATTAATACTTACAAGCATTTCTTCATGAACTAAAAAAAATATTGTGTCTCTTGTGGAACCACACAGAACCTTTCCTTTTTGCACATCCTGCTGTACTAGGTTCTCTTCAGTGGAGATTGTGAGAAGTTTGCTTCACTGTTGTCAGCTCTAGCAAAACACGTTTGCATTTTACTTTGAAACTGTCAATCTCATGCTTTTTCATTAAGAGTTGATTCCTTTTCAAAAGAGGAGAAAAGAAACGTTAACATAAATTATCTTTAAATTGGAGCAAATTGTTTTAAAGCTATGCCTAAAATAAGTACAGCTTAGAAAGTGCAGGGTTTTTCCCCTCCTCTTCTTCTTCAAATAATAGGTAGAAACCATGCCTGAAGTATTTCGACCTAATTACTGTACTTTTTCTTCAAAGGCACAATTCAAATGTTCTCATCTTGCAGCAATTAAAAAACCATTTGCTGCATACTGGAACTTTTAATTAGCTCTAACATATAATAAAATTACAGTAAACTAAACAAATATTTTCTCCATTGGTGAAGAGTTTATATGTTGCATTAGGAGGCATTAAATTTCAACTAACAATTAGCTATTTTGATGGCCTGATGGGAGATTTCTTTGTGGATCAGTGTTGTGGGGCACATCCTTTAGAGAAGGAAACTTCTGTACATTCTTGTTGCTGAGGAATAAGCTGAAGACATGGACCCATAAAATCACAGGTTTAAGGTTAGAACAAATGGACATTTCAGAGTCAAATTGTTATTTCACATGTTTTAAGGAATGTCCATCATGTAAAAATAGTTAGAGCCAGATTATTTATTTATTTATTTATTTGTTTGTTTATTTCATTTGTATGCCACCTTTCTCCCAGTAGGGACCCAAGGTGGCTCACAGATAAAAGCATTAAAAATACAATAAAATTTAAAACAATTAAAATCATCTAAAACTATACAAAATTACACTAATATATACAAAAGTAAAAAGACATGACCAAAACACACGTATCTCATAAAAAACATGTCTTAGCTTCACAGTTGCATCATCATGGTTGCATTTGAATTTCCTTCCTTCCTTAGCATTTAGCATTTAAATTTCTATATCGCTTAATAGAACTCTCTAACAGCACTCTCTAAGTGGTTTATCATTTGTAAGCCCCTCCGTCCCTCTCTTCCCACCCTCCCTTTCATTCAAGTAATTCCACTTAAGGGAGCTAACAGTGATCAAATCAAATAAGTACATATTAGGCATAAATCATATTTAAAACATAATTTCAAAAATGTTAATGAAAGAAAGAATGGCATCTGTACACTCAAAAGCCACTTCCACAGTAACCCAGTTTAAATGCCAAAAGTCTGCCTGAATAAAAATGCATTTTCCTGCTGGGAGAAAGAGGAAGATGGACAGCCTGGCTACCCCTGGAACTAGGCACTAGATCCTTAAACTCTGGACAATCTCTCCCCACAGTTTCATGACTGTTTTAAATCGTATGTGGAGTGAAAACCCAAGGGAGGTCCCCCCCGGACCACCTTCTGGGGTTCCCTATTCAGGAGGGAACAGAGTCACTGAGATAGTGACAACATTTCTGTCTGATGGTTCCGTGTTCACAAGATTTGTTTCATGCACAAAATTATTAAAAATACTGTATAAAATTACCTTCAGACTACGTGTGTAAGGTGTATATGAAACATAATGGAATTTTGTGTTTAGACTTGGATCCCATCTCCAAGATCTTTTATTATGTGTGTGTGTGTGTGTGTATATATATATATATATATATATGCAAATCTAGGTATTCAAAAATCAATTTATATCCCTAAAATCCAAAGCACCTTGGGTCCCAAGCATTTTGCCTAAGAGAGGCTTAATCTGTGCAGGGAACGTTGTGCCTCAAGCCCATTGCGTAAAGCATTTGCTGTTCCCTTCCAAGAAATGTTATGAATATGTTGTTACCAAAACCAAAGCCAGCAAATTGGATGCTAAAAACATACAAATCACGAGTCCAGTTGAGTCGTTGCATAATTTATTGTGGAGTTGAGTCCAAGTTGAGTCATTGAAGCAATTTGAATCAGAGTCAATTGATGTGAATTTGTTTCACTGCCTAGCACAACAAACTGAGGGTCACCACGCTGAAACCCAAGACCACAAGGAAAGGGGACTATTGAGCTGCAGGATGAGTGGTATAACAATCTGATCTGTAATGCAGGGGCTTCCAACCTTTTTGACTCACACTGTGCCCTTATTTCTATGGTGGAGCCCCTAACAGGCCTACCCTATGTCTTACAGGTTACTGATGTTTAGGAGTATATATAAGAATATATTCTTCTTCTTAAATTTCATTCAATTTTTATTTCTTTCATTTTCTTGGAGTGGCCACAGTGCATGTGGGAAGTGCATATGGAGTCCTGAGGGCTCCTCGAAGCACAGGTTGGATACCCCTGCTCTAGTGTGTCATGGACATTCACCTTTAGGGATATGCTTGTTTAAATTATTTGTTCCTGCAGGTAAGAATGAATAATTCAATCAGTTTTCTCCTAGCAGCATGAATGTCTTTGAAACCTGCAGGTTTTGAAGACATTCTATTAGGTGGAGAAAGTCTTTCCCATGGACTCATCTTTTTTTCTGCCCTCTTGCCACATCCATGTGCTGGTCAGAAGGACCTGAGGACTGTCACTGGCTATGTTCTGATAGCTGCCTCATAACAACAACATCATCCTTTAGGATTGCATAATCATACATGTCATACTGCCTCATTGTATGCCAATGACAATCTCCAGCTGTCCTCTGCTCCCACTCCTGCCTTCTAGTGGCTTGACAGCAGCCAAGCAAGGATCATCACTGGCTGTCTTCTAATGCAGCTGGCAACTATCATTCCTTGGCTGTGTCAGCATGCCTGGTGCAGCCATATCATGGCCTGTGGGAAGGTGGGAACAGCTGAGTGAAGATCATCACTGACTATGTTCTGAAAGATGGTCCACAGTGATGCACATCCCATATCCACTGGGATCTTCTGGGAGTCCACTGAGGTCCCAGGGTATGATTTTTTTTTCATTGCGTTAGTTCTTTAATTTAACATGTTCTACCAAAAGTAAGTGGATCAAGCCCTATTGTGATATATCTCAGTTCCAGGTGATGCTATTAGTCTTGATTTGGTACTGGCTGCTGTATTACCACTCATGTCATGTACGTATACAGAAATTTTTGTACTTGTGAGCTGTCTGTTCTTTTTCTTGATTCTTATTGCATTGCAACCATATGGCTTATATCTGATCTGTGATAGTAATAAAGTATGTTGTTCTTGCTGTTGTTCCTGGTTATAGGAACATAGCTGGCAACCATTCCTGGCTCTCCCCCACCCCCTTTCCCCAGCTGTGTCAGTGAGGGTAGGAGAAAGGTAAGTCTGGGCTGGGAGGGGAAAAGCAGATGTAGTCCTTCCATCTACTCAAAACTCAAAAAAAGATTTCAGAAAGATTCCCCTTAATGGGATTTTTGACACTTGAGAAGCCCCTTTTCTGTCTCCAGTTCACTGCATCCCATTCCATTCCACACACACATGCACACAAACATCCCAGCACACCTGGTAAAGGGATAGGAAACCTGGTCAAGGGACAGCATACGTGGTCATAGAATCATAGAATCATAGAATCATAGAAATTTAGAGTTGGAAGAGACCACAAGGGCCATCCAGTCCAACCCCCTGCCGTGCAGGAACTCCCAATCAAAGCATCTCCGACAGATGGCCATCCAGCCTCTGCTTAAAAACCTCCAAGGAAAGAGACTCCACCACCCTCCGAGGGAGTGTGTTGCACTGTCGAACAGCTCTTACTGTCAGGAAGTTCCTCCTAATGTTGAGGTGGAATCTTTTTTCCTGCAGTTTGCATCCATTGTTCCGAGTCCTGTTCTCTGGAGCAGCAGAAAACAAGCTTGCTCCCTCCTCAATGTGACATCCCTTCAAGTATTTAAACAGGGCAATCATATCACCTCTTAACCTTCTCTTCTCCAGGCTAAACATCCCCAGCTCCCTAAGGCGTTCTTCATACGGCAAGGTTTCCAGACCCTTCACCATTTTAGTCGCCCTCCTTTGGACACACTCCAGTTTCTCCACATCCTTTTTGAATTGTGGTGCCCAGAACTGGACACAGTATTCCAGGTGGGGCCTGACCAATGCAGAATAGAGTGGCACTATTACTTCCCTTGATCTAGACACTATATTTCTATTGATGCAACCTAAAATTGCATTGGCCTTTTTAGCTGCTGCATCACACTGTTGACTCATGTTCAACTTGTGGTCTACTTGGACTCCTAGATCCCTTTCACATGTTGTCTCATTCAGTCAGGTGTCCCCCATCCTATATCTGTGCATTTCATTTTTCCGCCCTACATGTAGGACCTTACATTTCTCTGTGTTAAATTTCATTTTGTTAGCTTTGGCCCAGCTTTCTAGTCTATTCAGGTCATTTTGAATTTTGATCCTGTCCTTTGGGGTATTAGCTACTCCTCCTACTTTAGAGTCATCTGCAAATTTGATAACTAGGCTCTCAACACTGTCATCCAAGTCATTAATAAAGATGTTGAATAGCACCGGGCACAGGAAAGAACCCTGTGGCACCCCACTGGTCACTTCTTTCCAGGATGAAAAGGAACCATTGTTGAGCACCCTTTGGGTTCGGTCAGTCAACCAGTTACAAATCCATGTAACGGTTACCTTGTCTAGTCCACATTTTACAAGCTTGTTTGCAAGGATGTCATGGAGAACCTTGTCAAATGCCTTACTGACGTCAAGATATACTATATCCACAGCATTTCCTTCATCTACCAAGCTAGTAATTTTATCAAAAAAAGAGATCAGATTTGTCTGGGATGACTTGCTTCTCTGAAACCCATGTTGGCTTTTTGTGATTATGGAATTATCTTCCAGATATTCACAGACTCTCTGTTTAATAATCTGCTCCAGAATCTTTCCTGGTATTGATGTCAGACTAACTGGACGATAATTGTTGGGATCCTCTTTTCCCCCTTTTTGAAGATTAGGACAACATTTGCCCTCCTCCAGTCTGCAGGGACTTCTCCTGTTCTCCAGGAGTTCTCAAAGATGATTGCCATTGGTTCCGATATTACACTTGCCAGTTCTTTTAATACCCTAGGATGTAGTTCATCTGGTCCTGGAGACTTATATTCATTTAGATTAACCAGGTATTCCTGTACTGTTTCTTTACTTATTCTGTGCTGAAATTCCCCTATTCTGTCCTCAAGGGGAAGTGATCCCAATAGACCACTGCAACTGTCTTCCCCCAGTGTCTTCTTCTGTTGCACAGCAAACATTGGTGAGCAAAGCTGAGAGAGATTAACCCACCTCATTCAACTAGCTGTCTGTGATACCTACTGGGCATGCTAATTCTGAATCAAGTCCTGAGTGGCAGTTCTTTTACCATTCAATGACCTAGCATTCACCAGCAGCATTTTAAAATTGGGGGACTGTTGCCAAGGATGCTCCTTTGTTATTCAATTTGAAACACAAACAAATGAGATACTTCTGGCAAAATGCCATCGTTTTCAGTGCCACGTCCAATGAATTGTCTAAGGTTATTTGATTTGGGGGCATGCAGGTGGGAGGAGCAGCACCCTATTCCTCTTTACACTGTCTCCCCCTTGATCCTTTGTGAAAAACTTTCTCATGTGTGTCTATCTACAGACTTTGCACTCTTTTCTCTTTTTCTGGGAGCATAAATGTGTACTGTTCCACACATGAGAACCTGCCCAGTTTCACAAGAGAAATATTTGGGAAACCTCTGGAGTCCGAACAAACAGGCTTAACTAAGAGGTATAGTCTGAAACTCAGAAGCCAAGATGATCAAATTGAGGCTGTCATACTTTGGCCAAGTTATGTAAAATCACAACTGATTAGAAAAGTCAATAATGCTAGGAAAGGCAGAGAGAAGTAAAAAGAGAGGAAGATTCAATCAGAGATGTCAAAGGCCTGAATCTGTAAGTCCTAAGCAGAGCAGTGGAGGATAGAGGGGCTTGGAGATGATTTATCCATAGGGTCGCCATAAGGGCTCAAGGGCAGCTAACAACAACAAATAGTAACTTGTCACTGTTGTGACTGCCTTTGAATTGCTAGCATTACTGCAGCAGGCACTGACTATGAGGATTGAATACTACAATTTTAGTACAGCCGTGTTTTGGTGGTGATTAGGGGGCAAGAGGATTTCTGCTGACCAATTCCTGGATAGGACAGCATCCAAGGCTTTCTATCCAGCATTTATCATTCATGGTCAAGTGTGCAACATACAGATTCTTTTACCTAGTGAAAGACTCAGGAAGTGTCTTTGACTGAGCTGAGAGTTATTGCTTTGGCTTTCATTGGACATGGTACTGAAAATCAATATTGTACCATAATTATCTCATTTGGCTGTGTTTTCAATTGGATAACAAGGCTGAATACTTGACCACACCATCCTTCATTCATTTATACCTTCCCCCTCTCTAGCAACGGAAGGGCTGCAATTTGTCCCTCAAACAGCAGTGAAAGCAAGTGCATAATGAAGTGGAATGTTACTCTTATGAAAAGTAATGTCTTAACATGAAGCCTTACATTTTATTTAAATACATGTGTTACTCATTGTTACTTTGTGGGTAATGCATTGCTACCTTCTTACCTCCCCCCCCCCACCACTAAAAATACATGAAATAGCCCAAACCCCCTCAAATGACACCTCAAACAACTTAAAAGCAATAAGTAAATTATAGTTTTTACAGAAAAAAAATGCCATTACCAGTTCTTACATTGTTTTAAAAAGTAATGATTTTAATCATGTCACAGAAAAGGTAACATGTTACAGATGATGCCATTACTTATAGTGCATTGCATCCAAGCTCAGTTTTTTTTTTTAATCACAGCAGTTGACTACACGCCTCTGGGAATCCCATAAGCAGAATGTAAGGGTAATGATACCCTCTAAGTGGTATTCAGAGGCATATGGCCTCAGATAGTGGCGATAACATATAGCCATCATGGTCAGAAGCCCCTGATAGCCTTTTCCCTCATGGATTTTTCTATTCATCTTTTAAAGCTGTCCAGATTGACAACCATCACTATATCCTGATTGACTATGCAGATAATCCAGTCACTTCTAGTAATTGCAGTTATGACTTTATCCAGTTACTGCCATCAAGGGAATTGCTTCAGCCTGTGGCTTTGATCTAGGGAAAGTTAGTTGTGTTTAACTTTGATGAAAACAAAGGCATCTCATTTAATGGATTCATAAATACCATCCATGAATTTACTATGTTCAGTTTAAAAACTAATAAAATTTTTAGGTTTTGTGGCCGTTCTGGTGAGATTGTTCTGAAAATTCATGCTAACATTTAGATGTTTTCTTCTAATTGCCAGACTAAATTAATGGACACTTTATATCCATTGTGCCTGTTTCAATGTTCTCCTTTAATCTATGTAACTCATTTCTATTCTGCTCTGTTGATGTTGTATTCATAAAACGCAATTATCTCTCAGACTGCATAGTAAAATATTTTTGTCTCTTCTACATCTTCTCTCAGCATCAATGCAGGAACACCATCCAATGCTATTTTCCATTATGTTATGTGCAAAATATCAGTTTTCAAGTATATAGCTCAAATTCAGTAGCAGAGAAATCTGTGTACTCAGAAGCAAGTAGCACTGAATTTGTAAGACTATAAAAAGACCCTGGCTAGATCATGAAAATAATCCAGGTGGAATTCGGGTCAAACCCCTGTTCTTCACACACACACACACACACACACACACCGAATGCACCTGAATCAATTTTTGGGGGAGAAGGCTACCAAAAAACTCACTTAACCTGGGGCAAATGAACCTGGAAATTTTTCGGGGTTTAAAAAAAGAAGTTTTGCATTGTCAGCAATGTGAATAACGATGCAAACAAACCAGGATTAAATTCAGCATACAGGTTCTGAATACATTTGCATTATCAGCCCATTGGCTGGGTGAAACCCCTCATGGCCAGCTTTACGAGGAAACATTTTTCTACTTCCTCTTTCCCTGCACAACTGGTTCCAATGGGTGGCTTCCAGGGGCTTCACAAGAGGAAAGTGGTGTGTCCCTTCTCCCTAGAACCACAGAGGACAAGCCCAGGACAGGCAATGGGGGACCCCTCCCTTCTTCAGCCACTGGCTCCAGCTAAAATCCCAAAGAGATGCGAATTGATGCCATTTCAAGGTGTGATACCAAAACCAGAATGCATGAGTGAGGAATTGGGGCATACTTGTCAAATCTGCAGATGACATCAAATTAGGAGAAGTAGCTAATACCCCAGAGGACAGAATCAAAATTCAAAATGACCTGAATAGACTAGAAAGCTGGGCCAAAGCTAACAAAATGAAATTCAACACAGAGGACTCTTTCAAATGGGGAGGAATTTCTCCCAACTCCGAATGGAGCCAATGCGGATTTATGTAAATTCGCTTGTTTAGCGAATTTACATGAACCCCTGCTCCATTCGGAATTACTTCCTATTACCCGAAAATAACCCCCTCCTGCCCGAATTTGCATGCGAAGCTTTAATTCGCAATAAGGTAAAACCCATGATTGCATTCGAATTGGCTTCCCTCTTGCCCGAATTTGCATGTGAAGAGTTAATTTGCAATAACATAAAACCCATGATTGCATTCAAATTGACCTTAAATTATACTTCCAATTTAGCCTTGTATGAAAGAGTCCAGAGAAATGCAAGGTACTGCGCTTGGGGCAGAAAAATGAAATGCACAGATATAGGATGCAGGACACCTGGCTGAATGAAACTAAATGTGAAAGGGATCTAGGAGTCCAATAGACCACAAGTTGAATATGAGTCAACAGTGCAATGCAGCAGCTAGAAAGGCCAATGCTGTTTTATCTGCATCAATAAAAGTATAGTGTTTAGATCAAGGGATGTAATAGTGCCACTGTATTCTGATTTGGACAGGCCCCACCTGGGATATGGTGTCCAGTTCTGGGCACCACAATTCAAAAAGGATGTGGAGAAACTGGAGTATGTCCAAAGGAGGTGACTAAAATGGTGAAGGGTCTGGAAACTATGCCCTATGAGGAACGACTTAGGGAGCTGGGATGTTTAGCCTGGAGAAGAGAAGGTTAAGAGGTGATCTGATAGCCCTGTTTAAATATCTGAAGGGATGTCACATTGAGGAGGGAGCAAGATTATTTTCTGCTGCTCCAGAGAACAGGACCTGAAATAATGGATGCAAGCTGCAGGAAAAGAGATTCTACCTGAACATTAGGGGGAACTTCCTGACAGTAAGGGCTTTCGATGGTGGGACACACTCCCTCAAAGGGTGGTGGAGTCTCCCTCCTTGGAAGCATATAAACAGATGCTGGATGGCCATCTGTTGGGGATGCTTTGATTGGGAGTTCCTGCAGGGGATTGGACTGGATGGCCCTTGCTGGTTAGTACTGTGCAGAAAAGGGCAATGCTAATCCAATCCTGAAGCTTCTACCTTGAAAACACTATAATGAGAAAGCCCAAAATGAAACAAGAGATACAGTGGTCCCCTGGGTTACGAAAGTAATCCATTCCGGATTACCTTTCGTAACCCGGAAATATTCGTAACCCGGGGGACCGCTTTGTTTGCCGCACCGCACGGCAAATTTAAAGGGACCGCGCGGTTTTTTTCTTCGTACCCCGGGGTTTTTTTTTTGTAAGCCGGGGCCGTTTTTGTGGCCCCGGCTCTTTCATTCCCTGGGGTTTTTGTACCCCGGGGGATTCGTAACCCGGGGGACCACTAGTGCCAAAAGATCAGAAAACACTGGGGTACTTCAGAGCACAGCTACTAGTAGCACTGTGGCTAATGACACAACTGGACACAAGCCAAAAGAACATTCAGCTGTTGTTGTGCTCAGAAGCAAAGGAAAATCCAAAGCTGCACAACACTTATTACAGGAACATGGAAGGTGAGAAGCATGAATCAGGACAAGCTAGACATAGTAAAAGAAGAAATAGAACTTATAAATATTGCAATATTTGGGACAACTGAGCTAAAGTGGACAGGAATTATACATTTTCAGTCAGAAAACTACACAGTGTTTTACTCTGGAAATGAAAATGTAAGAAGAAATGGGATATCATTAATAGTGACGAAGGAAGTAGCAAATGCATTGAAGGAATATAAAGCCTGCCCTCCCTAACTGCGGGCTTGCCATTCATGGATTTAAGCATCTGCAGATTACAAGCCCCATTGCCCCAATGGCCACGCATGCATGCGGCTGCAACAGAGTGGCTGTGCATACACATGCCACCATTGAAAACCATAAGACTTGAGATTCCACTATTTTTTCATTTGTGTGTGTGGGACGTCCAGAACCGAACCCCCGTGGATACTAAGGGCTGACTGTACTTCAAAGTCTAACCAAATAATATCAAGAATCAACCCACCAGAGGATATCGAGGGCCAGATATATTTCTAAAAAGCAATTAATTTCCCTTCAACATAAACACAAAGAGAAATTAATTAAAGAAGTAATGAAAATCAGTGAAAAACTACAAGAATATGAAGAATCATATAATGAGTTTCAGCATCATAACATGTGAAGAAAGTCAATTACTCAAAATATGTTAAATTTTCATTGTCTTAACATGTTATGATGTCAAAACTCTTAAAATATTTTAAAGAGTAATTCGTTGTCTTTTAATATGTTACTCTTCATATTCCTTGTAGTTTTTCACTGATTTTAATTATTTCTTTTTTTTAAAAAAATGCATTAATAATAAGACATAAAACATTTTAAAATCCTTATTAAAGTACCCTTGAAAAGTAACTTTAGAAAAGTAACTAGAAATCATTATTTGTTGCACCTGTAAAACAACAATATTCTTAATTGTAGGGTTAGTTCTAAAATGTAATTCATTATTCCCATGAGGTTTTTAAAGGGAATTCTTTAAAGGAAACTGCATTATTTTGACTTTTTAATTCCAAGCTCTGCTGGTTTCCAATAAGTTGTCATTACATCAGAACAAGCCTTGTGGTTTGTCTCATTTCTTGGAGAGTAGGCATTAAACTGAGCTTGTCCATTAATTCATAGACCGAAACCAGCAGAAATAAAGCCAGAAGTACATCCCTGCAGTGAGAAGGTATATGGACTGATTACATACCAACAGATGGGGCCCATTCTGTTTTGTTGTTGTTGTTGAGATGAAATCCATTAAGCCAATGGGGGCCAGTCACTTCTATGTCAGAAAGATAATGATAATCACTTTGGGGTTGTTTATAGTTTAAAGGAACTGTTCCAAGTTTTTTTGTGGATTTTTCGGGCTATATGGCAGTGTTCTGGAAGAATTTATTCCTGATGTTTTACCTCCATCTGTAGCTGGCATCTTCAGAGAATGGTGGCATGGAGGTGTGTGGGGTTTATAGACTGTATGACCCTTCACTGAGAGGAAGTGATTTATATGTTAATCTGTGTGTTGCTTATATGTTGGTCTGTTGGTGAATGGCAAGGCCTCAGGTGGGAGGATATGTGAAGAGGATTTGCGTCTACTTAATTAGTGATCTATTGTCTGCTGGGAAACACCCTGACCCTGGGTGAAGTTCTTTTGCATGTAATGAGTTTTGATTTTGGTGTTTTGGTGTCAAGGAACATGAGAGACACTGAAGACTGGGCCAGGCAGAAAAAACAGCAGTAGCAGAACACGTTATAAACCAACCTGGGCATAGAATCATAGTTGGAAGAGGCCGTAAGGACATCCAGTCCTACTCCCTGCAGGAATGCACAGTCAAAGCACACTCAACAGATGGCCATCCAGCCTCTGTTTAAAAATCACCAAAGAAGGAGATTCCACCACATTCTGAGGGAATATGTTCCACTGTCAAACAGCTGAAGAATAGAGTGGTACTATTACTTCCCTCGATCAAGACACTATACTTCTATTGATGCAGTCTAGAATCACATTGGCTTTTTTAGCTGCTGCATCACATTCTTGACTCATGTTCAACTTGTGGTTTACTAGGACTTTTAGAACATTGCCCCACTGAAATGAAAGCAAGCAGTCACCACTACTCTAGCCTTCAACTTTCCCAAAACTGACCCAAATGATGAAGGTTTTAGTTATGAAGCAGGCATTATTACCTCTGTGATTTTAGCAGTCATTGATACCAATACAATCTCCCAGAATACTGGCACTCAGCAATGGGGCTATATCTGCAGCACCAAAAATGTAAATGAATTATTGCTGATCAATATGCTGAGATGTTAGGAAGAAAAACAAGCAACCGCACCTTGGGAATGATGGTGATGATACATAGAAGTCATTGAATCAATGTGGGCATGAAAAAATGATCATTATTTAGCACAGAAGCTGTCTAGATATACTGTCAATTCAGGGCCTAAGGAAAGAAGGAAGGGAACATTTTCCAAAGTTTGGCCAATCAATATGAAATTAATGAAGCAACTGGTCTTCTGTAGTTTTTTGTGGGGTTTTCAGGCTATGTGGCCATGTTCTAGAAAAGTTTCTTCCTGATGTTTCACCAGCATCTGTGGCTGGCACCTTCAGAAAACTTGTCTTCTCTTTGTACCAAGCCTAGGCAGGGATGACCCAAGACACGTTGCTGCCTGAGATGGGGGACAAGATGGTAACCCCTTTGATTTCCATGGACAGGTACTGACTAGAGTGGCAGTTGACTCTCTCTCTTAACACAACATTGTCTGCATTCTGTTTAGTTCTGACTAGAGTAGAGGCATTGAATCCATTAGATTTATCTATGTGTTGACAATTTATCTATGTATTGATTGAATGGTTCTATTCTAATTGGGACTAAACAACAGGATGTTAGCCATTGCTAGTCTTTGTCTTCCAACATCTGTTGCCTAAGGCTCAGGCTTTGCCCAATGATAGGGCTGTACCTTTTGTGAGACCACATTTGTATACAATCCTGACAAACTGGTTGGCATTTTGCTGGAGTAAGTTATTATGTTCACTTCAGTAGGTTGGAGAGATTTATTTACAATTGAAAACAGGATTATATAGGTAGAATATACAAGAAATATCTTCGGGAACTAGGGTGGAAAATATTGAAGAATCTATGAGCTGATAAGAAACTATCAATAAAAACAAGAAGGAAGTAGATCAGTTATATAGAACTTTATTTAAAGGTTTGATAGAAAATAAATAAGGTTAACAAGATATAAGTGAACAAACACTATAATGCAATAATTTTTATTTTCATTATCATTTTTTTATCTTCATTATTTTTAAATGAATTAAAGGAATATTGCTACAGTGTGTACATGCTTGGTATTTATCTGATGGTTTGTCTGTTGAATAAAAATTATGTGTGTGTGTTTTCATTTCTGTCTTGACTGTGCCTAACATCCCAATTTGCTGTAGCAAGAATTCACAAGTAAGCACAACCAGAAATATATTGGATTTCTTCCTTGCCAAAAATTAATAAATATCCTCAATGATAAGATTAATCCTATTAATTCTGAATTCCATGAATTGTTGTTCCCAGTGAATCCTTCTTTGCATCATAGGTTACCTGCACTTATTAGGGAGACAAATTTGTAATTTCTTCATATTCTTGGTTCTTCAAGAAGAGCATATCCACATCTCTAAATGCATCCAGGAATAGGTTAGATTCTTCTGTATGGATGCCATCCTTTGAACAGATGTATCACCAGAGATAGACCACAAGGGTTGATGTAGCAGGACTGCTGAGATCTCCCACCATTTCTTGAGATAGCCTTCTTGAGAGGGAAGCAGTGGAGACCTGATCTGAAGCAAAGCTCCATTTGTGCCTCACTGCAGTGCACCACATGATGTGAGTGGCTGGTTATGAGCCCCAGGGGTCTGGTGAGATTCAGACTAGGTTATTAACACCATAAATCATGGAGACAGTCCTGAGGAAGGCTGACAAGGCTGGTGCAGGCTGCAAGGAGTACTGAGAGGGAGGGGTGGTGGCCAATGAAGTTTCTCACTTTCTCCATGCTGTGTGTTATTTTAAGAATCTTTCATTTTTATGACTGTGCTGTCAGCTCCTGCAAGGAAAACTGAGAATGATTTCAGCTGGTTTGAATCCTAAAGTTGGAGTGCAAGCAAAAGTTGTTTGAAAGCATGGGGCATTGATCGCAGAACAAGAATAACATGGGGCAGTTCAGGAAAACCTGGTGCTATATTCCTTCATTTCACAATAAGTGGCTGGCTAGACTGGTGGTTGAATCTTACTTCAGTATCAGCAGTAGGAGATCAGCCTTCACCACACTTGAGGGCAGAAGACAGTTTAGGGTACCTGTATTGCTGTGGGGCACCTACTGTACACAGAGATCTGTCTTCCAGCAAAGAGAAATCACCCACGGACTCAATTCTAGAGGAACAGCGAGTATCTGCACTTCAGAAAGTTTCCTTCCTCTGCTTCATGGTCAGGCCAACTCTGACAAGGGATCTGAGTCAGGATAATCACAACTGGGGCAGAGCTGGTTTTAGGACAGTAATAGAATAACTTTGTATGGAAGAGTTGTTGGAGAGCCTACGTTTGCTTCAGTACGGGTGCGAATATCACTTATGAATAAGGGACTGTGAATGTCATCTTGCTGCTTTTTCTTGGCAATAATTTGAAGCATGGGCATATTTTTAAAAGGGGGAATGCATATAATTATTTCAGCAACAGTGTTGTGGTTGGGTTGCATGAGGTTTTCTTGTGGATTCTGCAACACACTGGGGGATATATAGGAAAGACTCACATGGTTTGGTTTTCCTTACTTGCCTTTATCATTTTGTCATTCTCCTTGGCATGCAGGATCTCATCATTAAATGGATTTAATGCAGGTGTCACAACATTTAGAGGGCACTTTTTTGTCCTGTTTTGAAGAGACTGAAAAATTCCATTTAGACTCAGGGTATTTTGTATGATTCACCTAATCTTTGTGGCTATATTATGTTGGCAGATGATAGCATTGCAGTTAGATAATTTTAGGCTCTGAATCTGAAGATGTTATGGCAATGGTAGGACACACTTTTTAGATGGTAATGTGTATTGCTCCATTTCAAAATGTAATAAGCCAACCCTACTGCACTAGAGGACTAGTGTGCTCATTCTGCAGTGTTGGTCTCTAGTCTTTTCTCCAAAGTACTGCCCAAACAGCACTAACAATAGTTCACTGTTGGTGTGTGGTTGACAAAATTTCTTGGTCAGTTCCTTCTTTTTATAATTTCCTGCAAAGCATTTCCTAACTTGACATCCTCCAAATGTATTGGTGATGTCAGATTTTTACTGTTTTTAACTGTTGTTACCCGCCTTGATCCAATATAGAGAGAGGTGAGATAATAATAATAATAATAATAATAATAATGTTTTCTGCAGTAAACTGAAATTGTAGTTCAACACATCTAACCTGAGGAAGTTGCCTAAAGTATCAAAATACCCCAAAGTAAATTTGCTTATTTAAGTACTTAGGCAAGCTACCACTATACCCTTTTTAAATATTGCTTTATGGCTCAGTCCCAGAGGTCAATGGATAGCTTCATGGGACTATGGCCCTGTCAGCATGGGCCAGATAAACCAGCCTCCATGCATCCTCTTGGTGGCGAGCCCAGGAAACGCAAGGTCCAGTCCCCAAGTCTGGCATGAATAGACTGGATGACATCAGACCCATTCAGTGCCAAATTGAATATGGACTTTAAAAATTATCTGTTTCCTTCAGATCTTCCTAGAAGTTCTGGAGCCCTCCATTATGATATTGGGCATCTGTTAAAATATTTAGCATTTACTTCACAGTGGACTCAGCACTTTCTAAGCAGTTTACAGTCTAAAAGCCAGTTTCCTCTAGCAAGCTGGGTACTCATTTTACCAGCCTGTGAAAGGTTGGAAGGCTGAATCAATCTTGAGCCCTCTGGGATCAAACTCACAACATTGTGGTTGCAGTACTGGCATGTAACCACTGTACCATCAGGGTTCACTAGAGTGTGTACCATTGTGCCACCTGGTGCATAGCTCACTCATTCTAAACTCAGAACAAAGTGTCCTGCCATGTGATCAAAGTGGGCACCTATTTCTGACCTCAGGAATGTGTGTCTGCTGTCATAACCATGGCAGCCAACACAGTGGGATTCAGGTGAGAACAGTTGCGAAATGTTGGAACAAAGTGCCTAGGTAATGGGGGGGGGGGGGGGCTGAGGGGGAGGACAGTACAGCTTCTGGGCTGGGATACTTCTGGCCAGTGAAAGGAGGACCTACAAATAGTAGTATTTAGCTTTTATACAGCTTGGGGGATTTGGACATTTCTCATATGTTCTCTGAGTAATGTTTTCCATAACAGGGATTGACATTATTAGTGTATTATAGATAGGTGACAGTGAATTCCTATGTATAGCTACTTAGAAGTAAGGCGTGATTATTTCAGTTTGGTTTAATTCATGGGAAAGTGTATATAGGCTTGTGGTTTGAGAGGTTTAAAGAGCCCATTTTCCTCTGACATCAGAAAGGCTACTTTTTGAACTACAATAACCACCCATCCCCTGACAGCAAGGCCACTGGGAATTCTGGGAGTTGTCAAAACCAAGTAACTTCTCAAAACTGGACTTCCCACTGCATTCATAATTTGAACAATCCTTCTAACCATGAAGCTTGCCATCTATCGACAGAAGTACAGTAGGAGGAAAATATATCTGTCTTTCTGTTTAAGGTATGCTGAATAATGCATTGTGATGGAAGAGTGTATTTATTACCAGGATTTTTTTGCTCCCTTAATCCTGTACTTGCCAAGATCAGATGTTGAGCCACAGATGTAGCATAAATATTAATAGTGGACTGAGTGAGAAATGCCAGGCATCTTCCTTGGGAAATGTCAGTGAGTGGTGGAGACATGTGGAATTCTTGCTGTGATTGCAATTGGCATCCTTCTACAGAGCAGAGAAACACGCAGAGGCTGTTGTGAGCCGATGTGGGCTAATCGATCTTTGTAAGCCAAGTCTGTTCTGGCAGGGACCTTTTCTGGAGCTGGCAGAGAGAGCAAGTGGCTACACACCTCCACATGCCAAACATGATCAAGCACAAGGGACTTATTTAGATTGGGCTTAGAAGAAGCAGTTCATTGGCATCGAGGTTGAAGGGCCAGTTCAAATAGGATCAGCTCCTGAAAAAACTAACTTTACCTGACGGTGCAGAGCTGTATTGTAGTGGCACAAACTTAAAAAAATAATAATAAATCCATACATTAAGTATAGAAAACTGCTGGTAATTATATGTCAATAATGTGGTGGTTCTTAAACGATGGTCTTCCAGATTTTTAGAATGTTTAACTCTCATAATCTCTGACCATTAGCCATTCTGGCAGGGGCTTCTAACAGCTGAAGACTAAACACTGAGCACAACTGCAGAAATCCAGGTTCTACTCTGTGCTAAGTGACGAAACTCACTTTTGGCCAGTCTGTCTCTCTAAACTTGGCCTACCCTACTAGATTGTGGTCCAGCTAATATATACATGAATATTGGTGATAGCCATCTTACATTGGAATCTTTGACCTGGAAAGGAAATTTACATTTTCACAGGCTGACAGCAGCCAAAGAATGTCCTCCCTTTTTGTGTGTATTTTGCACACTCAAAATGACGAGCCCTACTGGATCAGGCCAAAGGCCTCTCTAGTAAAGCATTCTATTTCCCACAGGGGCCAGTCAGATGCTTTTAGGAAGCTCCAATGCAGGTACTTCCTCCTGATATTTCTCTAATTTCTTCTATTTCCCCATCAGCTGATATCCAAATGTGTACTGTCTCTGAGAGCCTAAATACTTTAAAGGCATGAAATCCCATCTGATCTTGGAAGCTAAGCAGGGTCTCATCTGGTTAGTACTTGGATGAGAGACTGCCAATGAATCCTTGGTGCTATAGACTATATTTCAGAGGAAGGAACTCACCAAACCACTTCTGAGCATCCATTGTTTAAGAAAACTCTATGAAAATCATGGGGTTGTTGATAGGTGACTTCATAGAATTGTAGAATCATAGAGTTGGAAGAGACCACAAGGGCCATCCGTTCCAACCCCCTGCCATGCAGGAACTCTCGACAAAGCATACAGATGTCCATCCAGCCTCTGTTTAAAGACCTCCAAGGAAGGAGACTCTGTCGAACAACCCTTACTGTCAGGAATATTGAGGTGGAATCTCTTTTCTTATAGCTTGCATCCATTGTTCCTTGTCCTGTTCTCCAGGGAATGGATTGGGGATCCTTGTAGGCCTGACTACATCCATGGACCAGGGATTCCCCACTGCTCTTCTAGGCTCTTATTGAATGAACTCTTCTGTTGTTTGAAATGTAGTTATTAGGACTAAATTGAGAAACTCCTAGAATAAAAAAAGTCATTGGGAAGTAGATTCTGTGCTAGATCTAGATACTCTGATTTATTTATTATTTATATTTACATTGGTTTGTTGACTTACTTGGTTGCAAATCAAAGGTGGACACATGCTGAGGATTGGTGGGCAAGTGTATTGCTCCTAGTGGCAACTGGAAGTTAACTTTCAAGCAATCAAAAATTACTTCTGGAAAATTTCAGTTTTATTCTCCAACCCCCCCCCCCCCCATGTTTTAGGGTGCAGTGCAAGGATTTTTTTTCAGCTGAAAAATATGATTTGGAGTAATTGAAATAACATTATTGTGGGAGGGCTGGGGTTATCTATGGAAGTGTTGAGGGACATATGGGCTACATGTACCCTGCAGGCCTTACAGTAACTTATCCCATGAAGAAGTACTACATAGTCTTGGATCTGGTTATTCCTCCACTGAATTGATTTTATCACATCTCACTTTAATTGTTATGTTGTGTGAAAATGTTAATCATGATTGCATGAATTTCATGGGATAATCATAGAATCATAGAGTTGGAAGAGACCACAATAGTCCAACCCCCCTGCCAAGCAGGAACTCCTAATCAAAGCACCCAACATATGGCCATCAAGCCTCTGTTTAAAGAACTCCAAGGACGGAGACTCCACCACCCTCTGAGGGAGTGTGTTCCACTGTCAAACAGCCCTTACTGTCAGGAAGTTCCTCCTAATGTTGAGGTGCTATCTCTTTTCCTGGAGCTTGCGTTCGTTGTTCCGGGTCCTAGTCTCTGCAGTAGCAGAAAACAAGCTTGCTCCCTCCTCAATATGACATTCCTTCATATATTTAAACAGGGCTATCATATCACATCTTAACCTTCTCTTCTCCAGACTAAACATTCCCAGTTCCCTAAGTCTTTCCTCATAAGGCATGGTTTCCAGACCCTTCACCATATTAGTTGCCCTCCTTTGGACATGATTCAGTTTCTCCACATCCTTTTTGAATTGTGGTGCCCAGAACTGAACACAGTATCCAGGTGGGGCCTGACCAGAGCTGAATAGAGTGGCACTATTACTTCCCTTGATCGAGAGACTATACTTCTATTGATGCACCCCAAAATCTCAGTGGCATTTTTAGCTGCCGCATCACACTATTGACTCATGTTCAATGTGTGGTCTACTTGGACTCCCAGATCCCTTTCACACATAGTCTCATTCAGCCAGATGTCGAGCATTCTATATCTGTTCATTTCATTTTTCTGCCCTAAGTACAGAACCTTACATTTCTCCATGTTGAAATTCATTTTGGTACTTATTATGGATAAATGGCTGAAAAAATCAATGGATGTAATAGAAATGGATAGAATAATCCTCTCACTAAATGAGAAGAATGTAGAAGAAAACGATGTATGGGAATCTTTATTAGAGTATTGTAAAAAAAAAAAAAGATGATTAATATAAACATAAACAGTTTATGTTGGTATAGAGATTAACCGATATCCATTGTAAGAATTAGAACATGAAAACAACAAAGATGGTTTTGTATTAATAAAGCAGAAAGTATAATTTTGCACAGAGTCTTAGCAATATTCAAAAGTCTACATAGAAGATGTGAGGTAAAGGAAAAAGCCTACAGAATCGAGAAATATTAAATGTTGGCAGTAAAACAGAATAGGAAAAACAAGGGGAAGATAAGGGGTGGGGGAGGAAGGGACAAAGAAATATTTAGTAGACTGTGTTAATAACTATATATCCTGTAAATATGTTAATAAAGATTTTTTTTTTTAAAAAAAGAAATTCATTTTGTTAGCTTTGGCCCAGCTTTCTAGTCTATTCAGGTCATTTTGAATTTTGATTCTGTCCTCTCGGGTATCAGCTACTCCTCCTAATTTGGTGCCATCTGCAAATTTGATAAGTACAGTATGCCCCCAATTCTGTCATCCAAGTCATTGATAGAGATGTTGAATAGCAATGGACCCAGGACAGAACCCTGGTTTCCCCATGTGATAAAGTCCAATGTCAAGGAAGTGGTAAAAGTGTTTTCCTTGCAATTGATCAGACACAAGCAGAACACCTCCCTTTGTGGGGGTGGGTTAGGGAGTTGGTGTGCAGTGCTGCAAATGGAAGGGTATACTTAACTTACTGGAGAACTTGCAAGTGTTGTAGGAAGGATCAGAAACATAATAAAGTCCTGAAACACTTGTTCCATAATCAAGAGGTGGATTGCTATTATCTCTCAGTGCATCATTTGCTAAAATAAAACAAAGGAAACTAACTTGATTTGGAATCTCTAAACTCTTAGGAGCTGTATAATATATACCTGCCTTCCCCAAGTTGGACTAAGGATGATGGGAGCTCCACCATATCCACCATATAGTCCACCATATCTGGAAGAATAGTAGGTTGGGGAAAGCTGCCACTGATAAAAATTCTTTCATCTCTTCACTTATGGCTATGTCCAGGTGCTTCATCATAAATTCAGTTCATCTTTTAAGAAAGAAAAGAAAAGAACAATATATACTTTTTCGAGAGTTGTGTGGGGATTTTCAGGCAAAGATTTCCCTTGTTTTCTGTGCTATGGGATTTCTGAGTTAATGCCATCTACAAGCATTTTCCATGGAGACCTTCTTTTATTGATCTTCCTAAGGTAGGCAGCTGTGGAGCACTGCCATTTCTATAGGTCTTTGTGTGCCTTCGTTTCTTTTGTTAGCTTTTCTCTCAAATCCGGGATGCTTTCTTTTCTCTAAGGCCTGGTACTTCCCTAGTACTTTGCCAGGTCATGATGCTGTAGGGAAATAGTGGAACTATTCCCTTTGCTGAGATTCTTTAGCGGCCTGCTCTAGGAAGCAGTTGGAGGAGGGTAAATATGGCCTTGTCTGAAACTGGGAAACTAGGGTGGCATGGTATGGCTGATGATTTGAATGAAACCAAAGTTTCAGTGGTAGTAACATTTATTCAAGTAGCCCCAAAGCAGGAATTTCCTTTCCCCCCATGAAAATCTGCTGTCTGGCTTCTAATCTGTAGGCAAATGTTTGCGAGGTTAGCCTAGGTGCTCATATGCAGTTTGGTCAAAATTGTTTCATAGAAGAAAAATATAGAAATCAGGAAGTGAAGATACCCTGAGCAGTTATGGATCAGGTCTAAATTCTTACTATGGCCTCTTTTTTTGGTCACCCTAAAATGTAGTGCCTAATAATATGCCACATTTAGTGATCGAGCAAGTGGCAAGCATTGTAAAGCATTAACAGACAGACATTTTAAACTGTAGTTGGCCAGCTGGCACATTACAGATGCCTCACTCAAAAAACAAATGACTCTCTTTTGTGATATTCACTAAGCAGAGCATATTTTCATTAAGTGGCTTTTTATATTGTGAATTACTCAGAGTCAAATGAGGATGGGCGGCTCATGGTTGCTCTTTGCCTGATGTGTGAACTGTGTATGTATTTGAAGCTTGCTCACTTCATTGTGAAGGAAATGCTTAGTTTTGTCCATGAATAGATTCCACTGAGATGTGTCATGGTTACCTAGTTAAAGCAGGGGTAGGTGACTTGCAGTCCTTCCATGTTGTTGGACTGCATCTCCCATCAGCCCCATCTTGGCCAGTGGTGAGAGATGGAGGGAGTTCCAGTATAACATTTTTAGGGGCACAGGTTGTGTGCCAATGTTCGAAAGGGTACGCCAAGCACAGGCTATCTAGTTGTTATCATGTTCATCTTGATAACTAAATGTTTACTTTTGTCAGGTTAACTGAAAACTATAGAAATATTTAGAAAATTAATTTTCAGTTTATTTTTAATTTATTATAATCCAATTTATCTTTCACTATTAGAGGGGAGTTCATTCCCTTTCTTGCCTGGGGATTATTTCTTTCCTGAGAAAGAAAAATAGAGAACAGAAAATAATTTCTTCTTTTCAGATCCATAATAGAGGGAGGTACCAAACTCAGGGGAAAAATCAATTTCTAAGTATTTTTAATTATAAATTGCTTTCAGAGTTTAGAAGAGGAATATAACAGAACTGTGAACTGGGGCTAAAATCCAGTTTGTAGTTTATGCTGGTGTCACTCTTCCACTTACACCAGTGTAAGTACTTTTCAGGTATTATTCAAGGAAGTATAAAATGCTTCCTAGTACAACATCTTTGGCCTGAGTTTCCAAGGGCAAACAAAGGTTGCATCCACACGGCAGAAATAATGCCATGGCCCCAAGCCTTGGAATTCATAGAATCATAGAATCATAGAGTTGGAAGAGACCACAAGGGCCATCTAGTCCAACCCCCTGCCATGCAGGAACTCCAAATCAAAGCATCCCTGACAGATGGCCATCCAGTCTCTGCTTAAAGACCTCCAAGGAAGGAGACTCCACTACGCTCCGAGGGAGTGTGTTCCACTGTCGAACAGCCCTTACTGTCAGGAAGTTCCTCCTAATGTTGAGGTGGAATCTCTTTTCCTGCAATTTATATCCATTGTTCCGTGTCCTAGTCTCTGCAGCAGCAGAAAACAAGCTTGCTCCCTCCTCAATATGACATCCTTTCAAATATTTAAACAGGGCTATCATATCACCTCTTAACCTTCTCTTCTCCAGGCTAAACATCCCCAGTTCCCTAAGGCGTTCCTCATTCTGGGAATGGTAGTTTGTTGTGGCACCAGAACGTATTAGGTGGGCTCATTTAAAATATTCAGGCAATAAAATGAATCATTTATGAAAATTCACTAGACCATGCTTCTCCTATCTGGAGCCTTGCAAGCATGAAGGACTCCAACTTGCACTGTCTTCTATCCTACTATGAGAGAATGCTGCATCAGGCTTTTAACAATTCTGAATGTATATGTATAATTTTGTAACCCAATACATGGATTTGAAATTGACCTGTGGTTGGTGGCTTCTTGGCTCACTTTTCTTGATTGTATGTGGCTCTGTATGTTCTGGCTCAGTTCTCAAACATTTTCCCCTTGCTAAGAAATCAGCATCACTAGTGCTGGTTTTGCCCTATATGGCCTGGATCCAGGTTATTTGAAGGACCAAATATGCCGGTATGAGCTCATTAGAGTTTTAGGATCACCTGGAGAGGCCCACCTCTTTATCCCACAACTTTCTCAGGCTTCTTTGGTGGGAACAAGGGAGAGGGCCTTCTTGGTGGCTTGTCCCAGACTTTGGAACTCCCTCCTCAGAGTGGCCATGATGGCCCCATCCTTGCTGTCTTTCCAATGGCACGATGAAACATTTTTGTGCCTCCAGACAGTTGAGGTTGGGCTCTTAATGTGATGTGATGCTGGTTTTGAAGTTTTTAAGGATTTGTATATAGTTTTATTTTAAAGATGTTTTAGCATTTTAATTGTTTTAATATATACTGGTTTTTAAGTATTTTTATCTTTTTAATTGTAATTTATTTTTAATGAGTGATGTGTTTTACTACTGTACTAGTTTAATTGTGTTTTAATGCTCACTTTTGTGTGTTTTAATTGTATTGTTCTTTTAATTTGTAAGCCACTTTGTGTCCAGTTCCAGCAAATGGTGTAGCATATTCTAGAAAGGGAAGGCTGAATGTGTTTGTGTTTGCTGAAAGTGGTGACTTGTAATCTGGTAGCCCCTGGCAAAGGCTATGGGCATGCCACACTTTCCTCATGTCTAAATGTGTGTTGTTTCAAGTCATTCTGGGGTATAACAGTGGCTATAGTAGAGGTTGCCATTTCTTTGTGACAGCTACACCCCTCTACCCCATGAAAAGCCTTGAAATGATATTCTACCTGGTTGATGCTTGAAAAATAAAATGGCAGCAGCCAGGAGTAGTGACTACAAAACTAATTTTTGGAGGCAGAAAAATAAACAGCCAGTAAAAGAAACAGACAAATAAAAAGGCACATAAACATGCATGTAAATAATGAGGGAAATCTGATCTGAAGGAATAAATAATGAAGCAAAATATATTTTAAATATCTAAACGCAGCGAAGTAATGAATTGATTTTTTCCTAGCCTCCCCAAACAAACTGGAAAGAGAAATGGAACTGTGAACTTGTGTTTATGTGCTCCAGATTTCCCATATTGAGCTAAGAGTTATTACCTGAACCAGACGAGCATCTTTTCCTCTTGTGTGCTCTACAAATTCACGGCTGCTCCCAGCTATATCTCTAGATATCCAAGATTCTTGATCAAAGATTTGTCAGACAAACTCTAAAGCAGCATTTCCCATTTCATGCCTCATTATGCCTTGGTCACCTCTCACCATGTATATAAACTGCACCACTCAGCTTTTCCCCTTTATGGGATGACAGATGACTCTTCATGTTTCCCTATAGACTTTTGACTCTCATTAATGGCCACCTTGGCATCATGAAATGTTGATTAGAAAAGGCTTCATTAAAGGGGAACCAGGCTGGAGCAACTGGCAAAGAGATCATGGGCCACTGAACAGAAAACATTGAGGGAATCTCACGGAAGCCACCAGGTCTACCTTCAGGTTTGAGATCTTCCCCCATCTCAGCTATGCCCACAATAGGAGGTACTCACTACCTGTGGATGCTGGATTGTGATGTCACTTGGGTATCATCTCTCTTTGAGTAGTCCTAAGGTAGAGAGAGGGCCATGAAAGAGAGAAGAACAGTGGATTTTATTGTGTCTAAGGTTTTAGAGAAAGTATAAGGCTGTGTTTAAAGCAGAGATAAGGAATGTGTAACCTTCCAGATGTTGTTTGAATACAGCTACCAGTTTCTCTGAACTAATGATGAGTAATGATGGGGAATTGCCCTGCAACAATATATGGAGGGCTTCACGTTTTGCATTTATGATTTAAAATCTTCACATGCTAACCTGTCCTACCACTACTAGTGCAATTTTGTGTGGGGGTATAAAATGGGTATAAAAAGAGGTTATACATGAGGAGAGAAACCATAGAATTAAAGAGAATGCTGACAGGTGGAGACACAGAAAAGCTGTCTGTCTTGATAAGTGAGCATAAGATAGAATATTGAAATAAAGGTTGAAGACAATATGTATCTTGAAAAAGCATTCAGGAGAGGTGTGTGAACTATTTCAGAGGTGTGCGAGATGAAAGCAACAATGGTCACTCCCCTGCTGTTTTTCCTGAGCTCTTTCTCAATTGTCATCTGGTGAGGACAGCTCTGTGTGTGTCATATGTTCAGTCCTGTACTTCCAAAGTAACATATTGCATCTGAGGAAGTAGACTGAAGTCTATGAAAGCTCATGCTACCAATTTATTTCTTTCAGTTAGTCTCAAAGGTGCTACAAGATCTCTCTACATGCATTGCCTTTTGGTGTATCAGAGAATGTTGTCCCATCACCAGTGCAGAAGAAAAAAATCAGCTTCTAGTTCATTTTGTTTCTGGACATCGAAGAAAGGAGCACTGTTTTGTTTTCTTTCTGAAACAGGAAAATGTTTTGGGTCAGTCCTGAAGCTGAGACTAGGTTCACTGTAGAAGCCCATATGGCACAACTGTGAGCTGGTGGTACAGTGGCTATAATTTCTTTCCATGAAGCTGTGGAATATAAAGCACAGGTGCATCCTTTTGCATGAATGTTCATGTGTCAGTACACATAAAAGTATGAGTAAGTCTGGTGAGAGGAGTTGCTGATTAACAGAGCCTTTACTCCTCCTGTGTATTTAATATCATTTACTGCCTATCCCTGCCCTCTGCAAGCACATGGAGCAGAGACTACTGTACTTGAGTTAGTTTGACATGGAAGCCCCTTTTGGTTTCAGTAGACAAAACCTAGAAAAGTAAATATAGATGGCAGGGAAACAGAAATAACCAAGGCTTGATCATCCCTTTTTTGCTCATAAATGGGTTGATGCCCATACGATGTATATAAATCTTTTCTCTCTCTCTCTTTCATTTTTTTAAAAGATCAGTTTATTCTTACTCTGTAAATCCCAGTGCTATCCCATGGCTCATAAATCTTCCCTATGTCTCCCAATCACTTAGTTTTCCTCTCTTGGGCTTGTTAAGCAAAAAGGGTCAGAGTGTTTGAAATCTAGGTTGGTTTCATTTTCAGAGATTGATTTTTTTTTCTTTGCTTCACCACACTTTCTTCCTTTAAATTGAGTTCAGAAGAATCTGAGGATTGCTTGGGGTTTGGGGAGACCAAAGGGATCAGTTTACATATGGGCTGTTATTGGATATACCGTCGTTAATTGATCTGCTCACATAAGCAATTGCACTGATGTGACAGCAATTTAACTGGATACATAATGTTTCTTGCATTGGAGCAGAATTATTTTCACTCACATGAAACTACCTAGGCCTAGACCTTAAGATCATGTAACAAGGTTTGAATACCTGTTCAGCCATAGAAACCCACGGACAAATCACACTGTATATGTTACCTTGGACAAATCACATTGTATATGTTAGTCCATGTTTGCATCTCAAAATAACCTTCTATATTTAATATAACTTCATATTAAAAAGGGAATGTGATAGAAGGTGACTCTCGAGAACAGGCAGCTTGCCCCTAGACCAGTTGGAGCCAACCAGGGAGTGATCTGGACACACATCACAATAGATCACCCAAAGACATCAGTGTAATCCCTTTGATCAATAGTGGGAGTTAATGGGAATCTGGCAGAGGAAGATGGTGGTACATGTGAAAACAAAGATCTCACTTGCCAAGGTGTGAATTTGCACTTTGTCTTTTGAAGTAACACCCATCTCCAAAGATTTACAGCATTCAGTTTTTGGTCCAGGAACATTTGCCGTAGCCATCAATTTTTTATACAAACAATCATGGACAAATCTACTGCAATTCCCATCCAATGTTCCTTCCTGGAAAACAATTGGCATATAGTGAATCCTTTCAAATTCTTGATGTCTGCCCTCAAGGCACATTTCACCGTATAAATTGGTACTAGCCCCTCTGTTCTTTAGGTTTAGTTGGCAAACAGGCAGCCATCCTGTCAGTTTGTATCTAGATGCCCCCAATAGCCAGTAGCACTCCACTTTCCAGTGTGGTTATTGAGTCCTTCAAATGGAAGCAAGCCTCATCGTTGGTAAGTATTGCCATTAGCAAAGCCTCAAATCTATTCACCTCTCACACTTTTGATTCTTAGTTCTTGTGTGTGTTGAGTGCATGTGTTTTTGTGCACATGTTGTCCATTCCCTTAATAAACTAAAACTAATTTGGATTTGCCTGGAGTTCTGTGTGATTTGGACCTGGTATACATTTGGGTTGCTATCCCAGGCTGCCTGTTACCACAGCCATAGTACAACTCTCAACTGAGCTATTATTAAAATTCCTCTATAAACATATTACTTTGTGGCTGCCCTCTTGGGATCCCAGCATTTTGGGTAAAATATCAGCCTTAGGGGAAAGCAAAGGCAAATGCCCTCTGAACAGACCTTGGTTAGGGTCATCATAAGTCATAAACAGCTTGGCAGCACACACCAAGGCCCTGTTCTTTGTCCTCCTGTTATTGGGATACACTGCTGAATGTGGCTCCATCTCTCTTCGCTTGAGGACAGCTAGGTAGGTGTTAAAAGGAACTTCTCATTGCTGATGTGTTGTATATGTATTGTATGTGGAACCTTCAACAAAATGATGCCTTGTGCAGTGCCCCAATATTCAGTCATCATTCTGTGTCCTCAGTGAGCCTGCTCAGTTTTCATGTCTATGCATGATGGGAATTGTTAAGTAGTGCCAGATATGTGCTATTGCAATAGATATAGAGAAAGGTGTTGAGACAAGGGCTACAAGAAGGGCATCATGTAATGGAAAGGGGAAGTTCACATGACTTTGAAATTCATTGGCCATTTCAAATTAACAGGAACGATTTTTCAAGCAGTTTCCCAGGCTCTCCTGGGAAAGTCCTGCATGAGGGAAGAAAGAACAGCCTGCCTATTGCTTAGCGACTGCAGCAGGTTTTGCAGCCCTCAGGAGAAGAGAGTGACGGCTGATGTAGGAGACACTGTGACAAGAGTAACTGATAAGCCAATATTCAACAAGGGGTATTATGAGCCAAGGCAAAGTCTTGAGGGGCAGGGAAAGGCCAGCCACATGCATTTCCAGTGGCTCCCTTTGAGATTGCTTCAGTGTCTCCTCATTACTTCCATGTTTTCTATGCCTCTCCCCAACCCTGCAGCTGAGGGCCTTCTAATTGGCTTTTGTTGATAATTGTGTTAGATTGAAGCTTATATAGAACAGACTGAGCCACATCACAACACATTTCTCTCTCTCTTTCTCTCTTTTAAATACTGCAGCCTTTATTTGAATGAATCAGTCCATACTGAGATGGCATGGTAAACATCATAGTAGATGGAGTGAGTGGGGAAAGGGTATAAAACATCTCACCCTGTTTCAAAGGTCCCTTCAGTCCCTTTGTATTTTGTGCTTTTATTTCTCTTTTAATGTTAGACACGTGCTAGCAAGTGGGCTGTTGCCCCTTTGCTCTTGATGATGATGATGATGTATGAGATGCGTCATGAGGAGACAAAGTGGAATATGGACGAAGATTCTTAGATGTTCTCAGGATCCCAGTGAGAACAGTAGATGCTGAAGGGCCAACTCACTCAATCCACTGGCCAAGAGTTTCTTTCTTTCCTTCTTTTTTTTTTTAAATGGTGTTTTATTAGCTCACCATAGTCTTTTTATTGGTCTTGGTGGTCTTGAAGCATGGTTGATGTACTTCAGGAAGTCTGTTCATAGTTTGGCATAAGTTATTTCTCCCTTTAACACTTCTTAATGCTGAAAAGACAATTCTTCTTTGTAACAGAATACTAATCTGCAATGCCATAGTTATGAATTGCGAACTCAAACATGTGAAATGTGGCCTGAAGGCAGGTCCCATATTCCTTTTCCTCCCAGATCGGAGGTGCCATTGCCAATTAGTTGTGGAACTGCAGCATGTTGACCTCATATAACTTGGTAGCTGGAATTACTATTTAAAACATAGCATCTCTTAGATATAATAATGTCTCTGCGTATGAACCAGTTATCTTGTAAATTTATGGACTACAGTATTTGGATACCCAGACTAGGCATTCTGTAGGACAACCATGATTCCTTCAGGCTTTGTTTTTCTGATCTGTGGCCTCAAGAGGCTGATTTGAAAATTGGGGGGGGGGGATACCCAAGTTCCAAAGTTGTCATTATTTTCAGGAATAAGATGGGCTGTGGGCTGTGGACTGGGAACAGGGAAGAAATACAGCTTTAGTTAGATTTTGATATAACTTTATGTTGTTCCCAGTGATGTGGAAACCTTGAAAATAGGAAGGTATGGATAGTGATTTCTGGTCTTAATTTGAAAAAATGGAAATGAGAGGTTGAAAAAGTCTAATGAATAGAAGAAGCAAGGTATTCAAACATATTTCTGCTCACCAGCGTAAGGCAGGTATTGCCATTTCTCTGTTTTTGTGCAGGCATGCACTTGCCTCCCCAACTTTATCTCAGGAATCTTACAAGCAATACCTCAGAGAGCCCTCTCCCATTTCCCTGCCTGTTTTCTAATCTTAGGAAGTGTAGCAGTCCTATGATGACAGCCCTTTCCTATTTTCTGTTCCTTTACAATATTCTTTCTCACTGAGTTTTGGAAACCCCTCTTTTCCTTCTAGGAAGCCCCCACCCACATTTTGACTTGAAACCAACTACTGCAACTTGGGCGACAACCAAGAACACTTTTGTCAAATTTTGGAATGTCTATCATGATGGCGTTCCTTCTTCTTTAAAAAAGCAACAACCAACCAACCAACTGACCAAAAATAAATAAAAAAAATTCCTGGGAAGCCCTCCTGTAGAATTTTGACTTGGAACTGGCGTTGCCACTTGCACGACAGTTAAAAAAGTTGTCAAATTTTGAGGTGTCTACCATGATTTTCTTTTAAATTAAGACTGTCTCTGCCTGTTTTGCTCCTAGTGATACCCTTGTTGGGAATTTCTACTTGCAATTCAGTACTGTAACTTGGGTTGCAGCCAAAAACACAGTCAAATCTTCAGGCGTCTAGTACAATGTCCCAGTGAGTTGTATGGCTTCCACAGACAGACACACATATGCAGACATTCTCTTTTATTAATATATAATGGACTATGCAGAGGCCTATTGGCATAGTTGTTTTGTGAATGCATTGATTATGATTGGATACCTACTGGTTGGATAACAGAAAGTGATCATACAAGTTTCTTATAATTAAAATACACATTTTCACTTTTTGCTTGTTTGTTTGCTTACTCCTAATCTCCACTTTTTTAAAAAAAAAAAACTTTAATAAAGTTCTAAGGAATATGAGGTGGCATATTTTAACTTCAGAACTGGCAAAGCAACCTGAAGTTATCTGACACTTCTCTGTGCTATTATTGCTCCCCAGCTCCTAGTTATTTGTATGTCCCATGTGATAACCTTCAATTTTTCTATTTCAAATCCGCACACAATATCTTCTAGTGCTTACATGGGCTGTATAATGCCACAAGATTCAACATATTACAGCTGACCGTAAGATTCTGGCACCAAAAGAAAGTAATAGAAAATTAATTCAGCCTGTCCTGAAACTTACACGCAACCTGGCCTAGTTGTATGTTGCATTAGAGCACTTTATTGTCCCCCTCATGTGTTTATAAACATGCACTCATTGTAGTACCTTCTCTGTCTTGTTTCATCTTAGAATAACACAGGTGCAAGATAGCTGGGAATATAGTATTTTTTTTCTCCTCCAAATGCCTACTACAGGTGCCATCAGCACAAGACATAGCATGCTTTGATGCTGAACCCTGCAGGGGCTCAAGCCATTTTACAAGCAATAAGCAAACAAGGTTGGAAAAAAAAAATTTTTTTTTGGAGTGTCACTCCCAGAATGCCTGTGCCAGCATGGCTGCTTTTCCAAACTCTTACAAACCCATACTGAGAAGTAGCAGTCCAACTCCATATCATGTTGCTTCTTCCCTTGATTGAAGGAGGCATCTTGGGTAAAAATTCCATCCCCTGATCTGCCAGAGTTGCCTGCCTCTCATCTAGAAGGAAAAGTCATTGTCTGTCTTGGTGTTTGAACTGGGAGATGCACACACAACATCTGATAGTATGGTGGTCTTGCAAGGCATTCCCCCCCCCCGCTAATTAGGACTTTGATAGGGAAAACCCTTGGCTTTCTTGCTGCTACCATTAATCAGTGAATCTTCTTGCACACAAGTGGCTTTGCCTGGTGTGACTACCCTTGAATCTGTTTTGGCCTTGATCTGCCTCTTGTACAGCCTGCGGTTGGTGAGCTGCAGTTTTGGGCAGCAGCTGAGGCTGGAGTACCCACTGTCAGGGCCCACTGCTATCACCTATCTTGGTCAAAGTTAGGCAAAGTTACCTAGTTGGGTAACAACTCCCAGAATCTCCCAGCCAGATTTCTCACTAATCATGTTGACTGGGATTCTGGGAATTGTAGCCCAAAAGGATAATATTTTCAAGCTGTGATCCTGAGACCTCCAGTCAGTTCCAGGTTGTGAACCATGTCTAATTTTCCACAGGGCCAGCAACAGAGTAGACTCCAGGGCATTTCTTAGGAACTGTTGTGTAATTCTGTGTGCATGAAATGTTAAAATTAAAGTATTGATTTCTTGCTGAATTGTAGCTTATTCTGAAGAGGATAAATGGGGTTGGCATTTTTATAGATTCCCCCTCCTCCAAGACAAATAACTAATTGTGTGTGTGCACACGCATATACGCACGCACACACACACATGCAGTGTGGCCGTGGAATCAGAAGAACAGGTTGATGAATTTGAATCCATCTCTCTTTGTAGGACTTTTGCTACACAAAAAAAAGATCGTGAAAACCTCAAGCGGACGAGTGGGAAAATGTGATGCATTGGAATAATGGCAGTGTGTGTGTGTGTGTGTGTGTGTGTGCATTTTTTTTCTGGACATTTTTTTAAAAAATGCCTAGCTCTGATTAGGATGTTGCTGCTGCTGCTGCTGCTGCTCTAGAGGGGGGAACTGGAACAAAAGAAATGTGGGGAGGTGGAAAAACCTGTTTCTCTGGTTGGAATCATCCCTCTCTATATGTTGGTTTTCTACAGAACTATATTGTTGAGGTTCTCTTACACAACTGGGTCTAGCATGTAGTATGGCCCTTAAACAACAGAGTTAATGAGTGAAGTACTACTTCACCGTAGCTGTACCAACCAGGAGAGGGCAATGGAACACATTTTTAACCATGACCAATGATTTCACTGGATTACTGAGACCCCTAATTACCAGCTTCCCCAAAATTTGCCAAGCCCTGATGTTGTGAAACTGTAGCATAATGTATTTGCCTCTAAGATAATATTCCACATAATATTTGGTTCTAACATCTGAAAACACTGCACCTAAAATGTGAACTGAGAACTGAGTTTACTGGGAATGTATCAGAGCAGTGATTGGAGGCACCAGGGTAAATTAGCCCTTCTGCTGCTTTGGCTAGTGTGGATGAAATCTCCAACAAATCATCCTTAGGGCCTCTTTAAACAATATGGAAATATAATCCTGCATAGTTTATACTAAATTAAAACATCTGTCCCCAGTAACTCAACCTGTAAAAGCTTTTCAGCCCCAGTGTTGGTGGTAATGGTCAGCTGCTATACATATGAGCAAACACCCTCTCTTTCTCCTATCTCCCAGCATCTTGATGAGCACCTACTACTACTAGCAGCAGAATAACTGTCATCATGGAAGCCAGGGACCAACTTTTATCTCCTCTGCCACAACTGATCTGCAGGTAAAATTATAAGAACACCTGCTGTCTTTGGAAGCCATAGCAGGACTGATCTAAGCACTGTAACATCCAGCACTTGTCTGATCCTAACTGGTTTCAGAACAGAAGCTACACAGGGTTGGGCTTGGAAAGAGATCTTGTAGCACCTTTGAGACTAACTAAAGCCTACCAACTTCTTTCTTTCAGTTAGTCTCAAAGGTGTTACAAGATATCTTTACATACTGATTTTACAGACTAACATGGCTATATCTTTGAATTCTACCAGGGATGGGCTTGGTTAGTAAGATGGGAGACCACCAGGTAATACCTACTAGTGCTCAGTGATGGAGCACATACTTTGCATGCAGAATATCATTTTCAGCTATGGCTAGAAACGACTCTTGCCTGAAATCCTGGAGATATAGTGATATAACCTGAATCCTCACACATGCAGAGCTATCTTCTCTAACCTGGTACCCACCAGACATGTTGGGCTAAATTTCACATAATTTCCAGTCAGCTTGCAGAGCACCAATTTGAACACAAATGGAATAAAGCACAAGTTCTATCACTGAGCTATGGCCTTAGAGCCAGATTTCTTAAACAAAAGTGTGTTTCATTATAGAAAATTATATGAAATTGATGTGTTATTGGAGCTGAATGTGCACCCATGTTTACAAATAGAATGCTGAGCTAGAAAGTAAAGCAACTGCTGAACTAGAAAATAAATCATTAAAAAAAGTAAAATTATCTTTATTTCTGATCAAGAAGTCTCAAAATAGAACACATGTATTTCTCAGGAACATTTTGGTTTCTAATAGCAGGGAAATGTAGTATTTGAATTTCAGAAACGACATTTGGGCTGAGTTGGCTATCTTAAAGCTAAAACGTAAGCACTATCAAACTACATGCTTGTGAAAAGTTGCATATAAAGCTGAAATGAGCTTTAAAAAGGCAAATGAGACCTCCTTTCCATTGACATGGGTTGGTGATTATAAGGAGAAATTCACCAAGTGCAGTGTAAAAAATAGGACATCCAGAACACACACAAAAATGTCCATCTAAATACTGAAATGTAACGTTTAAAAATCATGAGCAGTTATTCACAGACAAATCCAAACCTGAAAATCTCAATGACATTTTCTATGGTATTTTCAATGCGAGAATCTGAGAAAATGTCCTTCAACAAAATTAATTTTAGTCTAATAATCCCTCTTGTGCAAGTAGCAGCTGGAGCTACTATTAAGTATTTGCCTGTTTTTCTAACTGTGCCTTGGGCAACAGGCTGTTCTTGCTTGTACTGCATTCACCCATGTAGGACCCTGATGGATTGCACTCTGACTCTGAATTATTTACCCCCACCAAGCTCAAAGGATGGGAAGAGGGTGCCAGTGACCATTTCCATATATTGTCATCCATTTTTGTCTCATTACGACTGCACACTATTTTAGGTGTACACTGCCTTAAAAGATAGGAAGTGATGAGATTTTCTGTTTTTGTCACTTCTAGTTTTTTTTGGGGGGGGGGAATGAGGAGCTTTCAAAAGCATACAGTTGGAAGTGACAACAAGGGCCATTTGTCAAAAACTCCAACAGCACCCATCCCCAAAGGTTTAGGGCAAACCTATTGGCTATTTTCAGGGCCAACCATTTTTCACTTCTCCCAGACTTAGAGAAATAAGCACATAGGGGCAACATATAACCTATTGGCTGCAGTTTGTCCACCCCGGTTTTTTATATCTTAAGTATCTAGTATAGATATCCATATCCATGCCCTGACTAAACTTAACTACAACACTGTGACTTGCCCTTGGAATCAGAAAAATGTAATTGTTAAATTCCCAAGTGCTTCTGTTTACAGACATGCACACATACTATGTCTCTCTCCTGTCTACTCCATTCTGAAAATCGCCACTCCAGAAGAGAACAGAGCTAAAGAGACGTTCCCTGCTTAGCATCTGAGGCCCGAATCCCTCTGCAGCCATAATTAGTGGTGGTGCTGAGGTTCATAATTATCTGGTTCAATATAGATATTTGTCCAGCTTGTAATGCTTGGCTGTATTATGAATCGAGCATCATATGCATCAGACGTCCTTCTTTGGCTCAGAATGTTAAATGAGATTCTTTGACTGCCTGATCAGCATTCAGCAGACCAGCCACCCAAAGCCAGATGCTTTGTAGGCGTATGCACAGAAATTCTTCGGCGTTAACCCCTTACGTTAGATAAGCCTATCAACCGAATGCTGTGAAATTACCTGAACTTTTAAAAATGTACATGTAATTTAGAAAATGAGATCATGCTGCCAGCTATCAGTCACAAAAGAATGGCATCTACATTCCCCTACAACTTCACTCATGCATGGTGTACCAAACCAAAGTATAGCTCTCAGGGCACAATCAACTAATGCATGGGCATGCAGCAGCATCAGTGTGTACAAGGTAGCATTATTAGCCATGAGAGAACTCTTGGAAAATAATAAGAGCTTTTCCTGAATGCTCACTGAGAACATTTGTTAACAGCAGAGATGTAAGTCACAAATACTTACACATTTTCTTGTCTCGGATAAGACAAGGGACCCTGGCAAGAAAATAGTCAAACACTTTGAGATTTTTTTCATAATTTGGTACTTTAAAAAAAAAAATCTTCCCCCCAATGTTTTTTTATGTAAAAACATTTATTACACAGGAAATCATGGATGAGACCCTGTATCAGGAGACACAGTTCTGATGATATAGCTACATCTCCCCCCAAATCCTACCTGCAAGCCACCCCCAGTGAGGGAATTTTAGAGACGCTGGAGAGAAGGGCTGTAAGTGATGATGTGTCCAGCCCTCTCTCAGTAGTCGGACGTGATGTGGCAGGCAGCTGTGCAGGACCATGGTGGAGGGAGATGTACAGTACATGGCTTCAAAGGTAGGTTATTTGTGGGACTTTTGGTCATTGCAATGGTTCAGTGACCATAAAAATATATTTATATAATTACAACATTGTAAAGTTGGCTTATGACATTGTAATTATTGAAGAGGGTATGAGCCAGTGTGTATTTTACTTAAAAGAATAGTGCAAAATACACTGTTTTCTATTCAAAAATGTTTTTAACAAACCAGTTTTCCCAGAAAAGGCCTGAAGTATAAAAAAAATTATTAAATAATTTGTGGAAATTTTTGTAGTTTCCCCCATGACCTTATGACATTATTTGTTCTTTTATGCTAGAATGAAAATAGGCATTGTTATTATAAGCAAGACTGAAAATTTATATCTATAAAAGTTTGAGTCAATTCTGAACCAAGCTAAGGGGAGTTTAGTTTATGATCCCAAGCAGTGAAAAAGGTCTGCGAAAATACTATTCTCTCACAAAGAATCTCCTTGTTAAATGTTTGCTTCAGGCAGAAGTGAATAAAAGATAGATTTGGATCTACCGGTAGACCTCTGAGTGACATATAGTAGATCAGCAAGTGTTCTGACTTCCAAATACTTATCAATAGCAACAACTAAAATTTGTGTTGCTACGCTAAAGAAAACTTGAGCAGGAAATCCGGGACATTTACGTGGGTGAAAAGGCTAAAAGTTTCATTCTGAGAACTGAAACCAATTCCTGCGCTGCTGATTCCTGGTGGTGCAGTGGTTAAATACCAGTACTGCAGCCACTCACTCACAAACCACAAGGTTGTGAGTTCAATCCCAGCTAGGCGCTCAGGGTTGACTCAGCCTTGCATCCTTCCGAGGTTGTTAAAATGAGTACCTAGCTTGATGGGGTAATTAGCTTACAGTTGTAAACCACTTAGAGACTGCTCAGTGTGTTATGAAGTGGTAAATAAATGAAGCTGCTATTGTGATTGCTGTTGAGCCTGTGCTCAGATGTACTAACACCTTTCTTTAATCCCAAATTAGTCTGCAACACTGAGCCACTATGCAAACACTTGGCTTCAATTGGTGGCTCTCCAGCTTCCAATTATATGAATATGATTTCATACTTGTGTTCTCTACTTAGTGATGATTTTGGCACTACTGCCACAATCTTAACTCACCTCTTAACCTGCTTTAATGGGCATCCTCTGCATGGGCAGAAGGAGGTCCTGCCCAGAAGATGGTTGAATGATATTTCCATCAGGTTGTTGGGGAGGATTGGGTCAGGAGAAGTTATTTAGTTAGATATTAGTATCATACTATTGTAGAGTTGGAAGGGACCATAAGGGCCATCCAGTCCAACCCCCTGTCATGCAGGAATTCACATTCAAAGCACCCCTGACAGATAGCCATCCAACCTGCCTTTAAAAATCTCCAACCAAAGAGACTCCACCACATTCTGAGGGAGTGTGTTCTACTTCTGAACAGCTTTTACTGCCAGGGAGGTCTTCCTAATGTTGAGGTAGAATCTATTTTCCTGTAGTTTGAATCCATTGCTCTGTTTCCTATTGTCTGCAGCAGCAGACAACAAGCTTTCTCCATCCACAATATGGTATCCCTTCAAATATTTAAACAGGGCTATCATATTATCTCTTAACCTTCTCTTCTCCAAGTAAGACTGGCATTGAGGTTTATCACACTAGAGGGCAAACAGGATTTAAACAGGAATTAAACAGGAAATGCCCTATGTTAAACATAAGGCATGTTAAATGCCCTATGTTAAACATAAGGCATTTTCTGTTTAATTCCTGTTTAATTCCTATTTAAATCCTGTTTGCCCTCTAGTGTGATAAACCATCAGTATTGAAATTCCTGGACCAGAGAATCATTGGATTAGGGGTAAGAAAGGAAAAGAGGCAGGGGAAGTATCATTTTCCCCTATGGCTTCCTTACAAACTTTATATTTTGAAAGTCCCTTTAAAAACATTCCTTCTGTTCTGATTGCCCCTGCATTATTGTTCTGCATTAATTCTCAAACTCATCTCCTTCAGTGATCTGTATGGTGAATGGCCACTCCACTAGGAATACCAAAGGCAGGACTCCTAACCTGTATGACTGTGTATATTACTGCATATTTCAACAGAATTATGCTTCGATAACAATCAGTACTGGGCTAATTGAGGTCAGAGTGGATACCGAGGAAAGGGATTCTAGAATAATGAACTAGTACAGTTGATGGTCACACCCATAACACTGTGCCGCAACAGAGACCAACAAGAGGTTCTTCTGGGTATTATCTTAATTTTAACACATGAAACCTGGGAAAGCAGCTGTAATCTAAAATGCCAAGCTTTTGCCTGTACTTTAATACAGACGTGTACATTTAACAATCAGTAAAACAAGCTGCAGCCTGGGCTGGCCCCTTCATGCAATGGGAAAACAACTGGCTTCAATTAGTACTGTGGCAGATGAAAACAGAAGCAGGAATTGCTGTTCTTATGGTGCACCATGACTTCTCAAGGAATTGTCCTTAACCAGTGACTGGGGATGGGAGGGACTACTTTTGAGCAATGCCTTAGGCTTTAAACTATTTTGGGCTATAGTATACTGGCTATAGTAATATTCCTCAATAAATCTGACTGTATAAAACAAGATCGGCTTGTAACTAGGAGTCCAGCTGTGGTCTTGGATCTATATATCCATCACATTATCTGTTAAGGTCAAACTGTCCACTCACCTATAAGTATTTGCCTTCTTGTAAAATCTTCCCTAAACTGGAACATATTATGATCTGCTATTGCACCCTGGAGTGCTACAGTCTCTTCTGTCATCTCAGGACTCTTGTCATCTAATTTGCATTTCATTTGTCTTTAATCCTATTCATAGTCCCAGGCAGAGCAGTCACATTGAATCAGTGAGATTTACCTAAGTGTTGACTCACCATTCAACAACTGACAGCTCTACTCAGGACTACCAGTAGGATTAGACTTCTGTTTCCTGTATAGATCAGGCCTGAGGGAACAAGAAGGTGATGCTTATACCCACATTCTTATTCACGTATTCTTACATATGGGTTAGGCAACCCCCTTCTGACCCTCCTGACATCAAACAGAAGGTTGGCCTGGCTTGCTTCCCTGTTTAGGGTAAAACTCAAAGAGCACTAAGATCCCTTTGTCTTCCTCTTTTGCTGCCAACCTGTAAGCTTCCTATGATAACCCCAGTCTCTAGCCTGCAGTTTATTACAACAAAATGTAAATTGGTCCTCGTTAAAATGCAATTTTCCTAGGCACTATGGGAGATCTTTTTCTGTAAATGGCGTGCTCATTTATTAAACATCATCCAAGGCCAATCAGGGCAAATGAAAAACATTGGAACGTGAAGACAGCAGTTTAAAGACTGGCAGCTCCTGTACAGAGCATGCCAGTCCTGTCATTGGCATGATGACTTGTTGTGGCTGTAGAGTGCTCCATTTAATGGAAAGAAATGAAGCAGAGGCTACAAAGGTGAGAGACTGTAAGAGTAGGAAGTGAACTGGAGCTGCAAAGAGGACCCTGGTAGAGGAAAAGAAGGTTCTATGTTTTAACCTTTTCCTTTTCCCAGAATGAAAGGAATCTGGTTCCTACCAGCATAAATGTCTCTATAAGTGTAAAACAATGTTAAATTAGCCCCTGAATAGGGATTACACAGGTATGTTACTTTACGGGCATTGAAGAATACTAAACTGCAATATCTTGTCTTTTTAATCAGGTGCATCTAAGCTACAGTTGCCTTATAGCAAATCAGACATTAAATTCAGATTGCATCACTTGTTTAACTACATCCTGTAGCAGTGTATTTGTACCTGCCATAGGTCATGTAGCACTACATGAAATTGTAGAGGTTTTTTTTAACCTTTCACAAAGTTTACTAATGTGACCTTCCTTAGGAATACCTGCTATTAATGGCAGGATATTACCAAGTTTTCCACAATGACAGCCAAAGATACAGCCATACCTGAGAGATTATAAATTTTAAGATTTTCCCTAGTCATGCACTACAAACACCAGGGATTTAAAGCTCTAAAATCACCTCCTTTCTTTTGATTGTCCTTCTTAAGCGATTCACTCTGACCTTTTTCAAGAGGTTAGATAAATCACACAATACATTCTCTGTTCTTTTGATTAGTTTTGTAAAACTAATCATTCTATATAAGAGCTACATTCTATTTCTCCTGGTTGGAATGCAATCTCTAGACTGCCTTGAAAATGCAAGCATAGAAAGTAATGAGGAACCATTTTTCAGAAGAGAAGGAATGCATAGCAGCAGAAAACAAACTTATAGAGGGCATCTTATGTAGTTGTCTGTAAAAATCTATGCTGCTTCTGACCCAGAGCCTATCTATTCTGGTGATCTCTCTTCAATGAGCTGACCAGATACTCTTTGAAACCACATGAGGCAATCAAGATGATGCTACTCATCCTCTGTTGCTTGTCCTCTGCATGTGGAAATTTGAATATTTCCTTTGCTTATGGAAGATGTATTTATCTATCATGGATGATTGGCCCACCCTTCAAGATTTTTCCTTTTTACCAGCATGTGTTATTTATTACGTACTCTGATATTATGTGTAAGAATGTGGGCATACAAACATTTGTGCAATTACCCTTCCAGTTATATGTGTGTGTGTGTGCATGTGTGTGAGCATACACACACACAACCTGAGTCTAACTGGAAGGCACTCTTGGTTTATTGTATCTTGTACAACAGATACCTTCATAAAAACAATAGTAACTCCTATTTTTGTGGTACCTCCCATGATAGATGAATGTGTGTTTACAGTTGTATCCCTCATGATTGCTTAGAGGCATCAGTGCACTTCACCTCTGGGGTGGAAGGAATCTCTCATGTAACAACTCCATCACAATAGAGAGGGCCAATTACACAATGCTACCTCCAGATGAAGCTGCAGCCCTCCCTTGACATCGCAAAATCTAGTTACATCTTCAAAAGCTCACATGTCTTGGGAATTGGATGCTAAGCTTTTTGCACTCAGAAAAAAGGACTGCTCTGATAAATCGGAATGATAATTTTATATATACTCTAAATAACAGCATCACACCTGAGAGCTATTAGGCTGTAAGTAGCTTTTGATTCCTAAGTGGCAGAGAGTACTTCACTGAAGTACCTGACATTTACTTGGGAGGTCTGAATGTTCAAATAAGTCTAGGTAGAAATCCTCCCCTTTGGGAAACCATTTGTTTTCCTGCAAAGCTCAAGAAGAAAATATTGGTGATTTTCAGGTGTGAGGGGGAATAGGAGAGGAATTCCTAGAACATTCATTGGGCTTACCTTTAATGAGGGAGTAGTCAGGGGATTTTTGGCCTGTGGGGGCAGCTATCTCTAACCTCCCTGGGAATGATGCTAAGGTTTGACATTGCACTGTTTTCATGGTGTGTTCTGTTCCAAATTAGAGAGGGAATGTTACTGAGCTGTTAGGGGGCACTAACTTCCAACTGAAACATGTAGGAAATATTTTTTCTCCCCAGTGTGTGTGTGTATATTGGGGGGGAGGGCGGGTGGCAAAAGAAAAAAGCTCAAAAACCTCAGCCATTTTTCTTTAAAGGTATATAAACCACAACCTGCAAGTTCTGAGCTCCCCCTGAGCCACCATCACTGGCTTGTGTTTTTATTGCGTTCTGGCATGCGGAAAAAAGTTTGGGCCAAATACTGTAATCAAGCATTATCACAGATAGATGTAACTGAAACTTGCAAACATTTTTGACCTTTCAGCACGAGCTACTTTGGTTCTTGACAGGTTCTACAAATAGGATGTGCTGTTCTGAGTAAGTGAGGCATCCTTATGGCTGTACTAGCTCATTCTGTGCCTCCTGTTAGTAATCTGGACAATGTTATGAAATTTATTATTTTGGGCAGGATTCAGTGGTGTCCTTTTGCTGATGAAACAGCTCCTGTCTACAGAAGCAGGAGCAATTCCTCCTCCTCCCTGCAGTTTTCTACTTCCATTTTAGAGCACTAGGAAACCCACTAGAGGAAGTCCCATTGCACTAGAAGATTCTTGCTGACTGGATCGAGACCTTTTGCTTTCATATTTCTGGCAAGCCAAGACACTTGAGAAGAACTTTTGCCCCGAAGGAAAGGGAACCTGTTATTTCTAAGCCATAGGAAGGAAAGAGAATGAACACGAGGCAAGTATCTCTAAATGAGGCTCCCTGAGACTTCTGTGATGATGATTAAAAGGTTGGTATCTCATTGGTGGATACCTAATAGTGAGAATATAGTATATTCTTTACATATAAATAGGCACTTCTTTGGTCCGTTCTCACATAAATGGATGCTCACATAGTAATGCTGATGCTGAACAGGGGCAGAGAGGAAGGCAACCATGCCTCAGGACCTGCATTTTCTCCCTCTCCCCTCTCCACACTGCTCATCTCATGTTCTTTCAAACAGCAGCAATATTCATTTGTAAGAAAACTCTAAATTCCCAAAGTTATCTCACAACTCCATCTACCATTAAGCATCCAAGGTCTAAAACAAAATGGTCTCTGTGAGCACAATCCTGTACACATCTTCTTCCAACCTATTCTGTGAATGCAGTAGTGTGTGAACAGGAAAGTGTGTGAACAGAATGCCTCCTAAGGCCACTTGCTTGAATGTGAGCAAGTTCTGCTCCATTGCTGAGACTACAAATGGGATTGAGAATATAAAATAGCAGTAAACCCTAGGATGTTTTGTTCCCTTCTGGAAGCTGTTTCTTCTTTAGGCTGGAGCAAGTGTTTTTTGGAATCCAGTTCTCAAGGGCTCAAAAGGAGAATATCCCTATGGCATCTTGTTCAGAGCACAAGTCCAATGCAGACTTCTCATTAACAAACTAGTTAAGTCTTCTGAGAATAGATTCAGACGCATGCATGGGAGGATGGAGGGAAGGGTGTGCTAAGCTTAACCATGCAGTTGGATATTCTACAAGATCTCTTCAGGTTCGAAAAATCTATAGCTATGATAAACTTCTGAGTGGCTAGTGTGTGCCTCTTGGTTGTCTGAATCTGCTTTTAGTTCCTGCTGAAAGCAGGAAGAAGTTAATGTCTAGACACCTGAATAAAGACTTCCTATTAGTACTGACAGGACTACAATAGCTCCAAGAACCCTTGAATCAGAAGAAAGTGTGGTACAGTCTCCATTCTTTGTGTGTGTGTGTGTGTGTGTGTGTAAATCAATGCTTTTAATGGAAGTCTTAGAAGTTTGAGACCTCTTTTCTTTTTTTCAACCTGTGCCTCCTTAACAAGCTACTATCAGTACCCTGTTTTAGTAAGAGATGGCTGGGGCATAATTCTTTGTCAAAGCTGCTTTTAGATTAGCAGATGCAGACAAGAAGAATTCTAAATTTGAGAAGTGAGAATGCTTCTGGGAGGAAGAAAACATATAATCAGATCCAGATATGTTAATTCTATGCTGAAGCAAATGCTGGGGTGCTGTAAATGATCTGTCAACATACATACACCCAGGCAGATATGCAGAAATACCACCATACCCTTGCCCTTTGCTTACTTGCTTGAATCTACCTTGCTTAATCTTCTATAGCTGTGATAACATTAGTTACTTCCAGTAGCCCAGGGGACCAGAAATCTGAATTTACTAATATATGGGAACATGGATATTGTTCTGATATTCCTTGGAATGAAGCTATCAATCATAATATTTTCAGCTGTTGGGAGTCTTAAAGAAACCCAATGGGAGGAGCAGAAACAAAATAATGGGAACTCTGAAGATAATCTGGCCATAACTTTGTACTTGAATTGGCTAGGACCATACTTAATAGCTTCATTGAAACTGTGAATCCAGCCCTGAAAACATTATTTCCTTTTATATGGGGAATAGCCACAAAATGCCCAATAGGGGAGAAGCCCTGATTATTTTTTTCTAGATGATTTTAATACTCCTCCATATATATGGTATTGTTATTAGCTAGAGAGGCCAAAACTTAGTCACTGAAGAAAGTTGGGAGGACTATAGGAATTCACACCTAAAATAGTTCCATGTTGCTGTTGGAATACATATGCAAATCACATTGTGGGAATAGTGAATACACTTGTGTTGTACACATACTTACATGATATCCCCCTCTTTTCTATGCTGTTAATCACAGGAAGGGGATAAGTAAGATTTATCCCAAGCAGTTTATTGCTGCAATAGACTCTGACTTAGTCTTACCAAGTAGATCATTTCCCCCTGGCTTCAAAATGTACTGTCCAATCTAATGATTTTGTAGGTTCACATTTGTCTACCTCAAGTTTGGGAGCAACAATCTGACTTTCCTGAGATAACTGATTTCCTCACAGTGGTATTGTGGCATACCTGAAAATATCATGTAATCTTTGTCTGCATTTTTCCCCATTGAAATCCAAAGATTTTCCCCTTTGAAACGAGTACACTGCCTATCTCAATTCCTACGAGTTTAGCCAGTTGTACTCCCTGATTCCTTGGACCACCACAAAGCCTGAAGGCTCCACTTGGCTTGTCCTTGAATAGGAAATCAAGCATCATGATATAAGCACCCTGCAGGTAGTAATATGCCACAATTAACATGCAAGTATTGCAATTTCAGAAGTGATAAGGACAACCTGGGGAGGGAATCAGGAGAAAATTAAAGGTAGTATATGATTCTCCCTGCATTTTTAAAAAACTGTAACAGTTGACTTACACAAAGGGAATGGGAGATAAGATAAATTAACACTTAAAAAAAAAATAGAGGAGATCCTTGCCTTAAGGCTTCTGATGCTCAGGCTTTGACACTGACTGACTACAATCCCACCTTGCTTTGACCCTTAACCAAAGGGCCTTTTGTTTTAGTCTCTGTGCTGGAACTTGACAATCTGCCTGTGTGATGGTGAACAGAAATGAATACAAACGGCAAGAGCTGAACAACTTTAGATGGAGGTGAGGGAAGGAGGTGGGTGGAAGATGTCAATAAGCTGGTCCTGCAGCTTATGTTTGCCCCAGATTTTGCCATCCATCTCCACAGTCTACAACAGGTCTCTTTCTCTGCTTTACTGTGTCAGACGTTGGGGGCCCAAAGGTGTGATGGATGATTCAAAGCAAATTGCACATGAACAAGTAAATACATGAGAGTCTTGAAAATGCATATGGAGACTCTGAAGCACATGCAGTGGGGGTAAGAATCTATGGTCACCGATATGCAAGGAGGGGGTGGCCCCCAATGGAGATGTGCGGGATGATCTTTTGGAAGCGAGAGGGTGAGGTGGTGCTGCAGCAGATAGGTGGCTGGCAAAGCCCATCAGGGAAAAGTCATAACACAGAGATCCAGAAGGAGAACACTGTGCTAAAATGTCTTCTGAAACTGTGGCTCCGCAGTCAATAAGGTAACAGTTCTGGTAGAAATTTGTGCTTTAATATATTTTGTTTTTGTTTAAAACAAAAGTTCCCACTTCCCTGAGGAAGTCCTGTCCACTGTTCCTAGGAAAACATGGCCTTTCCCCCTTTCATTTATCCTTCTCAATATCTTTTTCATTCTCACTTTAGCTGTTAGTTCCATCATTCACAGCTCTTCTTTCCATTGCTTCCTCCCTCTTTCTCTTGTGTCTTTGTTTTTGTTCATACTTGCTTTGTTTATAAACATGATGACTTCCTCCAGGAATCCTTCCGGTTCTGAAGTGGATCCCCTTGGTGTGGTCATGCTTGTTAGTCTTTGGTAACTTATGGACACTTTGGTGTGCCAGTGAGGAGGGGGAGGAAGAGGAGCAGAGGTGACCAAGTAGGAAAGGAGGAGGAATGTCTCAGTTTGAAGACTGGAACAGTTGCTTGCTATCATCTGAACAGTACATAAAGGAAGAAAATTAGAGGTCCACAGAGAGAAGATTTGTGTTGGATGGCGGCACCATTTTCTGGAAGGGCCACTGCTGTGGGACAAGAAGAGAGAAAGATCAGTAACAGAAAAGTTTCCGCGTCTTTCAAAATATGTAATTGTGGAATGAATTGATAGACTAAAGAATAGAGGGGACCCTAAGAATAAATATTACCAGACAAACAGCTATATTATGAAAATAAATGCTGAAGACCTTCCCGACGATTGAGAAATGAAACAGTATAGATTCATCACATGAAGAATTTTTAATGAGATAATATGCAAAACTGCTTTATACGAGGTTAGACTATTTATCTAGTCCAGTATTGCCTACTCAAAATTGTTATGGGTATCCACAGGTATTTCTGTGGATGCTGCATGCCAGGAAGTAATCCTGGGACATTCTGTCTGCAAAAGTATGTTTTTTTAAAACTGAACAATGGTTCTTCCCAATACTTTAAACATTATTTAACAGAAGCATCAAACTGAGTTTCACTTACCACAGCTCTAAACACATTTTCTTTGAAGTAAATCTCATTGGAATGTATCCTATCAATAAAAGTTAATGAAAAACTGGCTTCCTTTCTGGTATAACTGATTTTGTGACTGTCAGGAGGCAGTGGGTGATTTCAGACAGATATATATATATATATATATATATATATATATGAGAGGAACATTTCTTCATAATTTTAGAAGTGGTTTCTTTGCCTCAGGATGTATACTGCAATCAATAAAGGTTAATGCTTATTAATAGAGATGTTCTAGTTTGTGCCCTGTGGCTATTACTCTTAATTATTGTTACCCCCTATCACTGGTGTTTCGTTAAAAAAAACTAACTCATTTTGCTAACTAACTCCAAAGTGGCACATATTCTGAGGAACAATAACCCTTCTAATTGGAAGGTTAAAATCTAGTCACCCCTAAAATAGTATCTCTGCCACTGCTACCACCTAGAATCATAGAATCAAGAGACCACAAGGGCTACCCAGTTCAATCCTCACCATGCAGGAACTCACAATCAAAGCATCCCTGACAAATGGCCATCCAGCTTTTGTTTAAAGACCTCCAAGGAAGGAGACTCCACCACACTCTGAGGGAGTGTGTTCCACTGTTGAACAGCTCTTACTGTTAGGAAGTTCCTCCTAATGTTGAGGTGGAATCTTTTTTCCTGTAGTTTGCATCCATTGTTCTGTTTCCTATTCTCTGGAGCAGCAGAAAACAAGCTTGCTCCATCCTCAGTATAACATCCCTTTAATTTGATTGCTTCACCTTTGCAAAGTGAAGCAATCAAATTAGGCAGATATGCCACACCTCAGTCAATAATGAATGCTCCTCCCTCTCATGTCAATATGTAGAGCTTTCCTAGTTTTCCTTGGATTTGGTATATAAGTATGCATACACTATAACAACGATTATACACGTACCTTTATTTGGGACAATTGGCTTCCTTGGACAGTCACCCTTTTTTAGAGTAACATCATCAATGGCAATATCTCCCTCGGAGCCTGTACCACGAACACCTTCAAAGATGATCTGAAGGAAAAGAACATTAGAGTTGGAAAGGCTTTCAAGGGGCAATCTAAGAGTCCAATTCCATATACTACCATTCTCCATGATGCAAATACAGAGGATGTTACAAAGAGAGAGAAAGGAAAAACTACAGCAGAGAAAACTTATCTAAAACTCTGTTGAAGCCAATGGATTTATTATATCCTAATACAAACTCTTAATAGATAAATAAAGATTACAGACAAATAAATGGGCCCTAGAGCAAATCAAGCCTCTACTCCTTGTAAAAATCAAAATCACTAAACAGAGGCTATTCTACTTCGAACTTATCACAAGGAAGCATGACCTGTTCTGAAAGATAACACTCAGCAAAGTGGAAATCAGTAGGAAAAGAGGAAGACTTCATTATGGGTGGATAGACTCAATCAAAGAAGCCACTGTCTTGAGTTGGCAAAACCTGAGCAGGGTCATTAATAATAGGGGGCCTTGAAGGCCTCTCATTCATTGGATTTCCAAAAGTCAAAGCTGACTTGATGACACTTAACAACGATTACAAACTGAGGAATCAATTGAGAATGCACTTTTAAGATTATAATTCATTTGGCAGGTTGAAACATCAAGGACATAGTAGACAGATACAGTCAGCCCTTGGTGTCCATGGGGGATCTGTTCCAGACCCCACCACAGATATCAAAATCCATGGAGGCTCAAGTTCCACTGTCCCCAATGGCAGTGGGTGCACATGGGCCTGCTGCCATTAGGGACAGCTCCTCATTGTCCTGTGGTGACACATGCACAGGGCCACACCGCCATTGGGGACAATGGAACTTAATGGCAGTATGACCGTGTGCATGCACTGCCATGGGACAATGGGGGCTATCCCTAATGGCAGTGCAACCATGAACCGCAATTGGGGACAGTGCTGGCTTGCCATCCATAGATGTGTGAATCTGTGGATGGCAAGTCTGTGGATACCAAGGGCTGACTGTATTACTTTTCAAATGCATGTTGGTTTTTTATCCTCTTCAATGGTTATCAAAGAAGCCTGGCAATGATGAATTAATGAAGTGCAGAATATTCTTTTAAAGAACTGGCCCCATGTAAGAATATATGCAGCGGAATCCTGTGCATGTTTAGTGTAAAACTCAGTTGTTTACTGAGATGTAAGCACCACTATGGTCAATGTGGCGTACTCCCATGTGTGACTAGGGCTAATGGGAATTGCAGTTCAATGACATTTAGAGGGCTGCACTTTGTCCATCCCTGGATCACACACTGATCATTGGAACATATTTCTGAGAGGTAATGCACAGGATTGTGCTATAAATCTGATGGCATAGCAACTACATGAGTGTGACATCACATTTCAAACAAAAACCTTTGGTCTCTTGGAGTAAATTGTTATCACTTCTTAGTTGTCCTCTGCAGTGTTGTTCTCTTGATATGAGACTCTTGACATCTACTCTTGATATGAGACAGTATTTTGGACTGTATGCCTTCACACTGAAACATAGGCGATCAGACATTTGGTACTCCCTCACCTAATGAGTTCTCCAGAGGTTGTTAACTACCACAAGGAAATGGCTGCACCAAAACTGCACCAAGTTACCATATCCAAAGCAAACTTTTATTTGTTCTGTAATGTGAACTGCAAACTAGCAGCCTGGAGTAGTAGCAACTTTCCTTTCTACTACTGTAAGCTGGAACAAAGTATTTTGTTTGGAGGCTTGATGAAGTCTATGTATGAGCAATCTTTCAGAAGCAATACAAATAACTTAAATTTTTTGGGATGGATTGAAATTGTTGAGCATCTGTGGATACTTATAGAGGAGCAGAAGATGCTGCCTTGTACCGAAGCAGATCATTATTTCACCTAGCCCAGTATTGTTGAAATGACTGGTAGTAGTTGTCTTGGGTTTTACACAAGACATTTTCCCAGCCCTAACTGTAGATGCCGGGAAATGTTCCTGGGATATTCTGTGTACACAGCATGTGATTAGCTACTAAGACATTCAATGCGGAGAAATGTAAGGCTACTAAGACATTCAATGAAATTCAATGCGGAGAAATGTAAGGTTCTGCACTTAGGGAGGAAAAATGAAATGCACAAATATAAAATGGGGAACACCTGGCTGAATGAGACCACGTGTGAAAGGGATCTAGGAGTCCAAGTAGACCATAAGCTGAACATGAGTCAACAGTGCGATGCGGCAGCTAAAAAGGCCAATGCAATTTTAGGCTGCATCAATAGAAGTATAGTGTCTAGATCAAGGGAAGTAATAGTGCCACTCTATTCTGCTTTGGTCAGGCCCCACCTGGAATACTGTGTCCAGTTCTGGGCACCACAATTCAAAAAGGATGTGGAGAAACTGGAGCATGTACAAAGGAGGGCAACTAAGATGGTGAAGGGTCTGGAAACCATGCCCTATGAGGAACGCCTTAGGGAACTGGGGATGTTTAGCCTGGAGAAGAGAAGGTTAAGAGGTGATATGATAGCCCTGTTTAAATATTTGAAGGGATGTCATATTGAGGAGGCAGCAAGTTTGTTTTCTGCTGCTCCAGAGACTAGGACGCGGAACAATGGATACAAGCTGCAGGAAAAGAGATTCCACCTCAACATTAGGAGGAACTTCCTGACAGTAAGGGCTGTTCAACAGTGGAACACACTCCCTCGGAGTGTGGTGGAGTCTCCGTCCTTGGAGGTCTTTAAGCAGAGGCTGGATGGCCATCTGTCGGGGATGCTTTGATTTGGAGTTCCTGCATGGCAGGGGGTTGGACTGGATGGCCCTTGTGGTCTCTTCCAACTCTATGATTCTATGATTCTATGATTCTATGATTCTATGACATGATTTCTTCCTGTACACTCCTCTTGATTGTCCCTTTTATTTTAATGGGTCATTATTATTTTGCCATGTGCCCTATGCTTGAACTTCAGACTACGGCCTAGGTCACCAAAACAGTGGGCTACAGAGGGATGAGTTGAACTGCACCATCAGCCTCAGCTTGAGGGAGGATTAGCCTTAGTGCTAAAATATCTTTGGTGCACTTCCATGAAGCACTGTTCCTCCAGACCTGAGAATCACCAGGGCTCCTTCCTTCTCAAAGCCTGACAGGTAAAGCTTCATTAGGCCATGCCACCTGTATTGTTCCCATGGTTACAAGACTTTCCAGGCAGCTTAGAGCAAAGGTTCTGTTGCTTCCCATTCTCTAAGGAGCATAAACAACCTCTACATTTATGTCCTATTATACATGAGGTGGCTAAAAGTCATCCACTGTCTCTACATGATACAAAGCCCTATATGGAATGTGCTCTGCCCACATACTCAGAAAGGAGAGAGCCTCAAGGGATGTCTCTTTACTATATAGTCTGGGAGGTTACATCTCCCACAAATCAACAATTTTGTTTTAGTATGTTAAGGCAAATCCAACACTTTCAGCTGTGGCAAACATGGGTGGACATATGAACATACTCCCAGGTTGTGTCGGTTTGTTGTGTGTTCATTTTTCTGTCCCTTCCATCCCATTCCCACATTTTTAAAAATAAAACTGCATAAACATTTCTCTTTGAAAAGGTATTTTTGATAGGAATGACTAAATCTGCCAATTTAGGTGTTTCTCTATTTTTAATTTTTCCAGTATTGAATTAGTATCATTTTGTTTCCTCAATCGTTTATGTTTTTTTTTTAAAAAAAAAGGCCAGCACTGAAATTTGTATACATTGTCCTGTGTTTTTCCTAACATACATATTCTGTTTAAAAATACACACAATGTAATTCTGACAAGTATACATGTTTTGCAAACAATTCCCCTTGATGTATTTGTACATTTTCCAGTAATATATGCACTTTTGTACACATTTTTTGTTTGGAAAATTGCACTACAACATTGAGAGGTACAAATGGGATAACTGCATCCCAGTTTGCATACTGACTTACAAAGTGTGAATTTTGTAAATTCTTATCAAGTTGCTAACTAAATGAAATTCTCCTTTATATTGTTTTTGAGTTTATTTCTTACAAAACATGTATTTCCAAATATATATTTTTCCTAAATGTTTGTCTTTGTTGTGCTTGTTGTGGTTATTGTTGTGTGCCTTCAGTTCATTTTTGACTTATGGAGATCCTAAGGTGAACTTATCACAAAGTTTTCTTGGCAAGATTTGTTCAGATTTGCCTTTGCTTTCCTCTAAGGCTGAGAGAATGTGACTTGTGGGTTCCCCATGGCTGAGTGGAGTTGTAATCCAACACTCAAACTATTACACCATGCTGGCTTTCTTTCCTAAATATACACATTTATAAATGTGTTTTATCTTTAAATATATTTGAGAAGATTTTTAGAGGCAAAAACTGCATTATAAAACATTAGAAAATGTGTGAAATCTAATTGATAGCTATATAGTCCAGCTTTAGGATTAATATAGTCCAGATTAATCCAGGAGGATCAGGTCAGTTCAAAATGATAGAATGATAGAAAATCTGAGTTTCCAGTTTGCTACATGCATCTTTCTTTTGTCGGGAGATTCCATTGTCTGAGATCAATATTTTGCACAGTAATGTTTTCTCCAAGATAAAATGCTTATTGCTATTTTGATTGCTATATGGAAATTGGTTGGCCACAAACACCAACTGGAGATTGGCTGTGAGGTAATTAGTGAAGAGTGATACCATTTTCCTCTCCCAGTGTCTTGACTATTTTGTGAGTTTTTTTTAGTTTGTTTTTGAAAATGTTACGTGATACAGTATGGTCACCCACTGAACTACTTACACAGCTAAATAGATTCTGCATTTTAAAGTGGCAAAATTGCTAAATGGTTACTCCCAGATGCTTGGAGATGTAACTGCAGCCTTATTTCTCTATGGCAAAGCTATTCCCTCTCTATCCATCTCACCACTATGCATACACTTGACATTATACCATAGGTCTCGAAAAGTTAGGTGGGAAAATAAGGCAATAGTTTAGATGCATCTGTAGGTCACTTTGATGCAGTCATTTGGAACTGGTCTGGGCAATCTCCAGTTCTTGTGGTTTGACAAGAAACCCATAGGTCAGGCAGAAGAAAGGAAATAAGCCTTGTGGCACACTTCCAAATTGCAACATACATGCATGTGCAGAATTCATGAGCACTGCTGTTTCTGTTTCCTTCGCTGTCAAATCTAAACGGTCCAGAAGTCCAAATCATTATTACAGAAATAAAGACAATGCTCATCATGTGAGCCAAACCAATACATGCTGGAGCAGGCTCAATAAGCAACCAACTGATAACAAATTAGTAGCCCATCCCTGTAGCCATTAAGTGCACAGCAATAACTGAGCTATCAGCAATGAAGAGTACATTCACAAGTAACCTGATTATTGCTTTACAGCACCCAAAAGCATGCTATGCACTTCTGAGCTAAGCAAGAACAAAGCAAATGTGCACAGCCATACCACATTCATGAATTCATAAAAAAAACCATTCACTGAACACAGAAAATAAGAGGCAGGGCATAAAGTTCACAGTAAACACTTTAGGAATAAACACCTGTAGTGCACAAAACAAAAGCTCTCAAAATAATAAATGTGTGTGGCCCTGTATGTTCTCAGATACAATCCCTGTTTACATTACAGATGTATGTCAGGTTTTCAAAACGCATTCAGCTATTATGCCCCCCTCCCCAATTTCATCCTAGAAACTGCCATTTGCCATGAATTACTATCACACAAAACTGTTATAGCACTATTATTCTATTTTAACTGCCATGGCAACATCCTATGGAATTCTGGGTTTTGTAGTTTAGTGAGTATCAAAAGTTCTAAATGAGTTTTAAACAGCAAATCCCAGGATTCCATAGGAGGCATAGAATAATAGCACTATAACAGTATAGTGTGACAGGGTCCTAATAGAAATGGTTGTGATCCTGATGTACATCCTGAAACTGCAGTTTTTAGAATTCCATATAATCACAGTGGAGACACTGAGTATGGTATCATTTTTATAAAGGGCATTAACAGCTGTCAGGGGCTCTGGACAGGATGAATTTTGTTGAAGATGCCACTGGTATACTCGGTATTACAGTGTGAGGAGGAGCTAGGAAGGTGTCAAGCCATTGCTCCATCTACCTGACTGAGGACTTTTCCAGCTGTATCCATCATGCCAGGGGTTGAACCTTTTACATTCAAAGCAAGAACTCTAACCCTAAATTATGGTGGACCTTTCTCTAAGTGCATATTTCCCTGTTGGGGAACCGAGTCATCTTCTCTTGAGTGACAGGCAAGGATACTTACCATTACACAAATGTGACGGTCAAAGGTCTCCTGGGTTTATCCCTCAGCTGTACACCTATAGTATAGTGCAGGGGTGGTGCTTTTGTTGGCAGCCACATATTTACTGCAATGGCTTCTTCTGACCAATGTCTCATAGAAAGACAGCCATTCATCAATGACAAAGTAGTCACAGCACAGCAACTTTCACATACCATTGCTCAAGCTATCTATTCATGTACAGAAACTGAGATATCACTGCTGGGGAGAAAGGCACATCACACAAGCTAACCTGTAATAGGAGGCCCATGAAAGATCTATTCTTCTTGAGTAAATGTCACAAATAGTAACCTGGTGCTAAACAGTAACAGTCCAAGATAGAAACAACCTGCATGTTGATAAATGGTCCTAAGCCCTTTGGCTACTTTTCCACAGCTACAGTACAAAAAAATATCTGGCTCTGGGCCTCTTTTGCCATTGGCTTTACTAACTCGTGCCAGGCACCCATGCTAGGCAGCTGTGTCCTTGAGGTCCCCCATATATCTGCTTACCTGGAAAGGTCCTGCAGGGTTGATAGGAACATGTGCTTGTTGCCACGTATTTCCTTTGTCCCCCTTGAGTGACAAGGCTTGAGTGGGCTGTTTATTCTTCACGTGAACCAAGAGATTTAAGGAGCCTGTAAGAGAGTGGCACCAGACACTGGAGTCACACTACTTCTCCAAAGCAACCATTTCCTTTCCTTTCCTTGCAAAGGGGGGGGGGGGGGTGTCATTCAAGAAAGAGCGAAGTCCACCATGAAGCAGAATGATGGAGCCATCCAGCACATTCCAGGTGTCACAGAAGGGCAGAAAATTTATATTGTATTTGTTACAGCTAGAGGTGGGGAGAGGTGCTTGAAGGATTTTCTGCATCCAATGCCAAAATAGGCTTGGCTGGTTTTGGGTACTGTGTCCCTTAGTGAGGCAAGGGGCATCATTAGCTACTCCATGTTGGGCAGAAAAATGTCTTGAGCTGAAGCTGCAATTTACATTTGCATTTATGTTAAATCTTGCATATTTATTCTTCCTGTGAATGAGATACACATCACCACAAGCTATTCAAAAGTCCATACATAGTTCATTGCAGCAGGCAGGCAGGAAGAAAAGACATTACAGTAGTTTAAAAGGAATTTCTTTCCATGTGAAGTTACCCCTTCAGATTCATCCCAAGGATATAGTTAACTCTTTGTCTATCAGGCTACCTAACTGACATGCCTCCCACAAGAAGAAAGTGTATTGTGTACCTTGTCATCAACTCCTGTTCCTCTTATATATACAGCTAATTTAACTGTTCTAGTTTTCTTTTTTAACCATGGTCACCATAAGATCTGTGCTTTGACTGACCCCAAGTCACAAGAGCTCCAAATGTTCAGCAACTTTGAACTATCAGGTAGAGAAAGGATTGAATAATCTTTGGGACATGCCTGACTAGTAAGAGACATCCTAATTCATAACTAAGCCAACCTGTTTGGAAAATGGGCTTGCAATTAGTGTCCAAGATCCTGCTAGTGACATAGGTAATCCAAGTCCACCTTCCATCTGAATTTGTTGTTAGAATCATAGAATCATAGAGTTGGAAGAGACCACAAGGGCCATCCAGTCCAACCCCCTGCCATGCAGGAACTCCCAATCAAAGCATCCCTGACAGATGGCCATCCACCCTCTGCTTAAAGACCTCCAAGGAAGGAGACTCCACCACACTCCGAGGGAGTGTGTTCCACTGTCAAACAGCCCTTACTGTCAGGAAGTTCCTCCTAATGTTGAGGTGGAATCTCTTTTCCTGCAATTTGTATCCATTGTTCCGCATTCTGGTCTCTGGAGCAGCAGAAAACAAGCTTGCTCCCTCATCAAAATGACATGCCTTCAAATATTTAAACAGGGCCATCATATCACCTCTTAACCTTCTCTTCTCCAGGCTAAACATAACCAGCTCCCTAAGGTGTTCCTCATAGGGCACAGTTTCCAGACCCTTCACCATCTTAGTTGCCCTCCTTTGGACACGCTCCAGTTTCTCCACACCCTGTTGTTGTTGCAGAGGTTAGTATTCTTTCCCACTCCCAGTAACCACTGAAAACCCTCCTGATCCATGGTTCTGCTGTGTTAGCCCCCCTGAACGGCCATTCAATTGCTGGTGGAGAACATGAGGAAGATCAGAGAAGCATCTGGCTATGCTTCATAGTCAAACACAGACTGATGACATAATGGAGGTTATCACACAAGGCTGAAAAAATGCAATTCAAGCAGGATAGTCAAGTCTATAGCTGAACCTTATCAGGTGACACTAGAACTGGTCTGTCCTCCACCCATGACTGTTGCTACTGATATCATTGCTGTGGCATTAGCTCTGTCACACAATTGCAGCCTCCTCCTCTCTCCCTCTTGCCACCTACTCTTGCTATCCCTAATCAGTCTAGTTTTCTTTCTTGTTTAAAAAAACCCACTTTCTTTTCTTTTCTCTCCCCCTCTGCTACCTAAATCACATTGTCATGATGTTTAAATTGTGTAAAAAAAAGAAAGAGAGAAATTAAATTAAAATAAAAAAACCCAAAGTTATGGTAGGTAGAGCAATAGGGCAGGGAGGCAAGGTTAAGGACCAGTCTGGAAAAGAGCATCATGAACTGGCAATGGCTGCTACAGTGGCAACCCTGCAATTTTACAAAGACTTTACAAATAGGGACTGCTCGCAAACTGGTATGTATATGTTTCTTTTCATTAACATGATCATGGTAAGAATGGGGGGTCATGTGATAATCTTCAATCTGCCACTAGGGGAAGAGGTTATCAATCTGCATTTTGCCATGGGGCATAGACCAGGTGCTTCTGTGATCCCTCCCCACCAGCCATGTAATGGCCATTCCGGGGCTAACACAGCAAACCTTTGAGTCTTGGGGGTGGTTTGTAGAGAGCCACAGAGGAGTTTTGCCTGTGGATCTCTAACTCTATGCTGGGCAATGTATGATCTTGGCCCATGTTTTATAACTATTAAATGTAGTAAGTAGTTAGATCATTGGCTTAGCACTGGCAAGACTAAAATTCATATTCCGAGTGAGCCACAAAACTCACTAGATGATCCTGGACCAATTCATATTATATTAGCCTTTTATGAGGATAGCAGTATGTGTTTGTGTGGTGGTGGGGGGAGGGGAAAATATATGAGCTCCCTGGAGGAAAAATGGTAAAAATACAAAATAAATGTTACATTGATTACAGGTCAATGTTTGACTTAAAAATCTATTTTACTTCTCCCCCTTGAAATGTCTGGATTTTATTTGCTTCCTGACTTGTGTTAAAGAAACAGCTCTCAATTTGATTAAATTGTTCTGGTTGGGTCAATTTAAATTTTTTGTGTAAAAGCCACAATCACACTGGCATGTGGTCTAAAGTTATTGAGAAACAATATTGACCAAGGAGTGTGGGTAGTGAGTCTGGAAATAAAATATGTTTCGGCTCACATCAGTCACAGGATATTTTTGTTGAAGTTTTGTAGAGAAGTATATGTATGTGAACAAGGTATTGTCTAACTGACATACTGGTAGCAGCATTTATCTGTGGACTGAGATGTCAGAGTTAAGCCCACACACATCATGCAGTTTTGGTCATCTTGGAATATGACTGAGGGGAAGGCAATGCCTTAACAAAACAGTGCAGCTCCTGGATTCATGAGATTGGGGAGAAGACCAATGGAAACCATCAAACTGCATCAATCACTGCATTATGGATAGGCTGTTTTTTTCCTACATGGAAAAGTTGATTAAATTTAATCCTTTAAAACAGGGTTTTCTGCTTAGTGATTTAAATCACTGATTTAAATCAATCCATGCTGGAACTAATTGCTGTCTTTATCTGCTAAGAAGTAAAAGATTTCCTTGACAAGGCATTATAGACAGAACCTCCACTTTGAATAGGCTGAGAGCAACAGAGCACAGCAGGCAGATTCCTTGTTATTATCATAATGCTGTGGTTCTCTATTGTCTTTCCTCTGGCTCTTCCTCTATTATAAGGTCCACAGCCCAGTAGTACTGCAGCATTTAATTTTACCAGTCAAGGAAAGACACTAATCTACCAGAAGAGGATTGTCACAGTAGGGCCTTTACCAAAATCCATTCCTACATATTTGTGGTCTGCTGTGCTATGTATGTAGTACCCTTTCTCCAGCTGTGATCTTTGTTTGCATTTAAATTTTTCCTGCTGTGATGGTTAGGAACACAGGCAGCTGCCTTCTACCAAGCCAAAGCATTGGTCCTTTTTTCAGAACAAAGAAAATTTGTGGTAACATTGCATAGCCCTTGACAGATACCTGTCTCCATAGCCACCTATCTGTGCATTAAGAAGGCAGGCAGAATTTGCCAGTTCTACTCAGCCTGTTTTGCCAGTGCCTGATTTCCTTCACAGCAGTTGCGTCTTTGGCTTTTCTCAGTTGCCACTTCTGCCTATGCACCAACAGGATCCTGGCCTGAATGTCCATTTGGTTCCAAGCAAAAGCCTTTCTATTTTCCTGGTGCATTATTATTATTATTATTATTATTATTATTAATTTTTTTTAAAAAATCCTTCTGGCTGTTTTATGCTGCTTTTCTGTTATTGTGGCATACTTTTTAATATTTACATTTTAATTGTTTTACTCATTTGGTAAACCACCCCACAGAATATAACTGAAGTGCATTAAAAACATATATCCAAACAAACAAACAAGGAAATAAATAAAGTATTTGCTATGTGGCAACAGTAGACTGGACTGTTACAAGTGGCAAGATTTCATCTGAACAAATTTAGCAGGTCACTGTACCACTGACAGAGATGGGAACCAATTGCAGTACCATTCTGAACACAAATGTTTTCATATGGGATGATCCTTATTTTCAAAATGGGTTATACAAAGGTGGGTCATATTAAAAAGAATGAGTCTCCACTTTCCTTTCACTCTCTCCAGTTCCAGACGTAGTCCATCTAGGATACTGTAGAGGGTGGCCACCAAGTGAATGGTTGTTTAGTGTGTGCCTGGGCCACAGACACTAATATTCAATGCACTGTGGTATGGAAAAGATTATTTTGCACTCAGCAGAGTTAGGCCTCACTATGTGTCTTGGAAGAGAATTCCACAAACGAAGAGGGCGAGCATCTGCTTTTCTGTGAGAATGTTGCAGCCTGGCTAGGAGAGCTGAACAGGACTGATTTTCCTTTAGTGCTCCCTGCCCTATTCTTTAGGCTTCTAGAACTAGAAGGCTTACATCTTAGCACTAGAGATTCCTTTGTTTAGACCTCACTTATAAAAGGCTATTGCTTTTGATCATAACTTTGACCTGGTCTTGAGGTCAGAGGTATGCCCCTAATTGGGGACTTGAGGACTTCTAGGGCTTTCTTTTGTAGTTCAGGGGTCCAGAAACCCTAGTGTGGTAAAGTGAATTTTCTCTGCTGTAAATGCCTACTACATCCCAGTAGATTTGGCACCAATGGTCTATACCATTAAATCAAATGAATCTCTTGGAGAGACCTGGATTGGGCCCCGTCCCAGCTCAGAGCAGACACTGTATGAGACTCTGGATTTTATTTTATTTTTTTGCTGTTAGAAGAGCATAGATAAAGTAGAAGTTCAAAAGTCTGTAATAAAGATGATAAATGTCTTGGCTCTCAGTTACAGAGCCACAAAGAGTAGTGTAAAAAAGAATGAAATCTATATAACTTGGCTAAGAAATGACGTTTATTGGCTAGACATATTCACAGGGTTATAGCATTAATGAGAGAGACAGAGAGAGGGCGAGCTGAGCTGCAACTATGAATTGTGAAGAGCTAAAAGCTTGATATGCGCTTGACCTGCATGATATGTACTGCACTATTTCCTACCCCCATCTGCCCTACAGTTAGGTTTGGGGCTGAGCATTAACATTAGTTGTGTCTGTATTGTAAGAAAAATGATGCCAGCATGGGATTGTCCTATATCATCCTCTCATTTCAAGATTTGAATGTTTTGTCATGCTCCTGTTTCATTTTTGAAGCAGGAATGCGGATTTGTGCAATGAGGAGAATAACCTTCTATTGCTGTGCAAAATGATCTTGTAGCACCTTTGAGACTAACTGAAAGAAAGAAGCTGGTAGCATGAGGTTTTGTAAACTTCCTCAGATGCATGAGGAAGGTCGACCTGGGCCTTCCACTTCATGCATCTGAGGAAGTAGACTCAAGTCTATGAAAGCTTGTGCTACTAGTTTCTTTCTTTCAGTTAGTCTCAAAGGTGCTATGAGAGTCCTTTGCACAGACTAACATGGCTATATCTTTGACATCTATTGCTGGTCAGACTTCAGCAGCATTCATTTTAAGGGCCGGTACTATCTATGTTCATTACCCTCAAATCATATACACAGCCCATTCACAGAAGACAGCTTTGCCATGCCAAAACTTCTATAATCTGCCTTCCCTCACCATCCTAGCAGGGGAACTGTTCATTTGCCCCTATCATGTATGGATTTGTGATCTTTAAAGCAATTTTAAACGTCTAGAAAAAGTGCACATAGGCATTTCTGTCATACAGAGGCAGTGCAACTGCATAAAGATATTTGGAATAAATGACTGAAAGACAACTGACTGAAAAATGAGCCAATGGAAGCAATAGGTGGGCCAAAGGTCAGACTGACTCAACCATGCTATGGCTACCATAGTGACTTGTTTGCAGAGCTGCCTTAAATTTTTAGCAGGAATATGTGCCCTACCTGTGATAATGTCACTTTGAGCAGTACCTACTGATTTTCAGTAAACAAGTTGCAGCAGCTCTGTATTAAGTGTAGAGGATGGTGAATGGCCAGCAGTAGTGTAGTTCTACATGTGGAATTACCATGTTGTGCTGAACCAAACAGGATGCCAGCCAATGTGCCACCATCATTTCTGCTGGCAATGCCAAAAATAGTGCAATTCTCATGGGAACTACAGGGCACAGAGAATGCATGGCTTGTTTTTCAGCATATTCATGCTCCTGGCACTTCAGTGGGAATGCAGATATATTAGCAAACCAGACATGCACTTTTCATACATCATGTTTTTCATCATAAATATTTCGACCAGAATTTTTTGTATTTGTGCAATAACCCGTGATGCTGATCTGATGGGCTCCAAAAGTGACAGGGCAGTCTTACCAATCTCACTCTATTGCATTGTCCCTGGATAAACATTAGTACAGACTCTACCATGTAATTATAGGGATTACATTTTGAATACAGGAAGCCCACACTTATTGCATGGGTTAGGGACCAAAGGACTGTTAGAAAGTGGAATTGGTTGAAAAATGGAACCTAGATTTTTTTTTTTTAGCTTGAAAATGCATTTTTGTCACTGAATGCACAAGTAACACACTACATACCACTTTTGAATGCATGCAAAAGCTAAATTAACACACTATATAAATAGAAAAGGACATGCAAGCAGTCCCAGGTGAGCCTAATAAGCAAAAAGAACTCATGAAAGAGTAGAACTCCTTTTGAATTAATGGAACTTTTCTGTAATTTGTAAGCATTGAAACCGTGAGTGATTGGAAAGCAAGTTGTCAAAAGGCAGGGGAAGCCTGTAAAATATTGTAAGAAAACAGATGAGCAAGTGGTTGGCCTCAGCTCTCCCATCAGCTTGTCTACATCCTCAGGATGGATAAGTTGAAGAATACCCACAATAACATATGCAAAAAAGTGCTTTGATTGCACTCCCTTCAAAGACATCAGAAAGCCAATCAAATCCATAACCCTTTACAGGCAGCATAAAGGTCAAACTTTATCAGACAGAGATCAGTTCATGGCAATGGAGTTCTTGTTGGCATTCACATCCACAGATCATCTTCTCCCAATCCAGTATACAAAACCAAATTTCAAATATGTCCTGCTGCATGTGTTGGACTGGGTATAATTTGATAGCCAGGATTCTTATGGTAGCCCTGATGCTCCCAATTGCTCTAAACATCAGGTGGCCTTAGAGTATATGTTGAAGACTCCAAGCCCAAACATTTGGGGATTCTCAATACCATTTCCACTTTTTTCACTTTGTAAGAAAAGACTGCTAGGCAACAGGCTGGATAGTATACTAACAGATTCGTAATTTTGTCTTGTTTCCAGCACCATGGTCAAATAGTTAAATACAGGTAGACTTTTGAACTACCAACATAGCAAACAGAAGTGAAATCCTTACGGACTACCATGCTGCCTTCCAAGCCTGGTTTCATATTCAATGTGCTAGTCAATGTATCTAGAGACATTTGCACATCCATCGCAACCCAACCAAGTTTCCATTATACATGGCAGGTTGGCATAGATAGCACTCTACTTAGTAAAAAAGAGGCAGAAGTAAGGACTAAAACCAAGCATTCCATACTGAGGTTGCACTCTAGCTACAACCTTCACCACAAAGCATGGCTGCACAGACAGTGTTGAGATAAATTACCCAATAAATTTAATTAATTTGTTAATTAATTAATTTTTATCCTGCCTTTCCCCCAAGTTGGGGAGAAATTATAGTAATTGTAGAAAGAAGAAGGCAAAATAGAGAAGGAGTTGAATCATTGTTTGGAGGGGAAAGCATGCCACTTCTGCATTCTTGTCCAATAAGAAACCAATTCAACACACACACAATGCAGAAAGTTTCAGGTTGGCAACAAAAGAGAGAAGGAGCAAGAGCTAACAAAATGTCAAATGGCTCCACATGCTCTACACTGGAGGCTCAGACAGCACTCTGCAAATCGCAATTAAGTCTGTTCAGTGTCTCAAAGAAGCTGATTGATCTCATTACTTCTTCTCTTTTATAAAGGAAGAAACTGACCTGCACAATTAGGAGAGGAGTTTTTAAAAGTATATAAATTAGGAGAAACTGACCTGTTGATCAGGATGATTAATTTAAGATTTTGAATACAGTATAGTTTCATTTATCTAAATAGTGGGGGCAAGTTGGGGGAATTCAGTCTTCTGAATCATGGTACAAGGGCCACCTAAAACATATGATTAACATTATAGTATTATTTATACAGCTTTATAATGACTAGGGGTCATATTGAAGATAGACACTAATATGGTTGTAAACAGAGGTCAGACCTTATAGATTCTAGTGGGTTACAGGCTACAGGGTATTAATTTCTACTGAAAAGCACCTCAGATGGCAGAAGTACATAAATCACAGACTCACTGTACCATTTACAGCAGAGATGGGCAGCTGTGGAGGGTCCATTCTGGTGCTCTTCCAGTCCCTGCAGACTGTATGGTATTATGTTCAGCAAAATGAACGTGATACTCTAGTCATTTCTGGGTTGGATTCTGGGCTGTTTTCAGTTGTTTTGGAGTATATCACCCAACAGCATTGTAATGGAAAAGTGAATCTTCTGGAGAGCTCTGGATACATACCTGTAATTCTGTTTCTTTGGCCAAATTTTGTTTTGGTCTTTGGGATGGTTTGAAGGACCCCTGAGGACCATGAAGAAGTCACTATATGACCCCTGGGCTGCATTATTCTCACCCCTGATTTAGAGTTTAGGATATTCAAAGATTTTAAAAGAAGACAAGGCCAGGGACAAGGTTTGCATTCTGGCTGTTGCTGTCATGACAGTAAGTATGCACCAAAACAGTTTTTACACTGCTACTTTGGAGGGAAAAAAAGCACTGGAATACTGCTTTCCTGGCAAAAGCCCCTGAAGGCCCTGATGGTGATATCATTCACTGGGGCTCAGAAGGAAAAAGGAGATGGATGCACTTTTTAACTCACAGTGATCCAGAACATTATTATAGGGTTGTATTTTTGATTTCTATGTTTGATTGTGAAATCTGGACAGTGAAAAAAGCTGACAGGAAGATAGTCAACTCATTCGAAATCTGGTACTGGAGGAAAGTTATGTAGATACAATGGACTGCCAAAACGTCAAATAATTGGGTCTAAAAAAAATTTGATCTTGAACTCTCCCTAGAAATGAGCCCCTAAATGACTAAACTGAAGCTTTTGTACTTTAGTCACATTATGAAACAACATGACTCATTGGAAGAAATGGTAATGCTTTGTAATCCCAGTTTTAAAAAAAAATATGATGACATTATAGGTGGATTGATTTAATTAAGAAAGCCACAGCCCTGAGTTTGGAAGACATGAGCAGGTCTGTTGATGACTGGGATTCCTGGAGTTCTCTCATTCAGAGGGTCATCCCCCCAATAGGTCGGGCTAACTTGAATACAGTTAATAAGAACAGATTTCTAGTGGTCAGATGGTGGAGAGGACTCTAATATATAGTTCCTAAACCTTGATCCAGGGTCTTCCCAGACTGACCTCTGCCCAGCACAGAATAAATTGTCCATTTTATTCAGCCCCCCTTGGTATTGTTACCTTGTTGAACTATTTTAATTGTTGTTAGTAGTTAACATGGTTTTTATTCTTGTAATACTGTATTGAAGGATGGGTGGGTTGAAGGGTTGAGGGATTTGGAGGACTGTTTTGTTATTAATTTTTGTATTTGTATTAATTCTGCTGTTACCCACCTCAATCCACAAAAGGGGATACAAATAATAATAATAATAATAATAATAATAATAATAATTCAGAAATTGTAAAAACATCCTCCAGTTCATCACCAATGATATTATTCATGCATCAAACTGGCATTTTCTCTCTCAATTTGGTTACTGAAAGAATGCCATTTCCTTTTCATGAGTTTAGAACCTCATTGGCAGAATTTATTTCATCCTTCTCCCCTGATCTGCATTTGGTTTATCCTTGAAACACCTGCTTGCAATGTGCAGGCGAGCAATGGCCAGGTGTCGGTTGCCAGTTCCTTGTAAAAGATCAAAGCCCACAATGGCAAAGGGACAGTAAGATTTCCCTAGGTACTGACTCAGAATTTTGCTCAAATAGAGAGGAACTTGTTATTTTGTCTTGTTATCTGTATCATCATTAAAACTGTTATTAATCAGAAGAGAAAATAAAGGCCCATAATAAAGGGTGAGGAATCAATCAATATGCTAGTGAGCTGTGCCTGATGCCGGCTCTTTTTTAAGAACAGAGCTGGCATTTTAGAAGAGCGTCTGCTGCACAAAAGAGCACCAGCTGTGATACCAAATCCTATAACCTGTTGTGTACTCCCTCTCTCTCTTTCTCTTAAATACTACAAATTTCCAAAGGGAAAGGCGTGAATTTAATTTTAACTCAATCAAAACATTACTTAGCAAGCTTGGTTTATACAACAAGGGTGAGGTCCAGCTGATTTTGAGAGCACAGAGGTGTATGTATACCTAAAATATGTTGAAGGCAGTCCACTCTGCCTAGCCACCCAAATGTAGTCGCCATATTACCACCATTGAGCCCTTCTCCCATGTACTTTGCTTTGCATGTTGGAATTGGCTGCTGCTCTTCCCAATATTATCTCTTCCATGGACTGTTTTGCAGTTACATTCATTGGAGAAAATGACTGCATCGGGAACTATTTTGGGGTTATTCTACTCTCTAATGCCCCAAGCCCAGTCTAGGGATGTACTAGGATATTCATTTCCTGGATTAAAAAAATTAGTTTTCCTGACAGTTGGGAAGCCACATTGGAAAGGATAATAGAGCAGAGAGACCTTTTTGCAGTTTTCTCCCAGTACCCCCACATCCTGGAATGTTCAAGATGTTTGTGCACAGAGAAGCACAGAAGATTTTTTGCAGCAAAAATGTATTTTCTATGCTGAAAATGTGCTTCTTGCACAGGAAGCAGGGCTTTATGCACAAGAAATATGGAGATTTTGTGCAGAAAATATGGGGTAAGAAGTGTAATTTTTATGGAAAAAAACTGACAAATTTTTCTTATACAGAAAAATTCTCTGGAATACTTCAGAATGCTAGAATACAGAGAGAATTAAGCTTATCACATGGCACTTGCAGGAATGAGAACAGAATGGAACAGTACAGAATGGGGGAGAGCGGATGTTACCGTTTGGGAGAACGCTGCTGATTCCACTGGAAGTCCCCTAGCCATTCCCCAGCCGTTGCTGGCAGCCAATTTTGAAGGCTAATTTTGAACTGTTCTTCAATTTCGGCTACCATGGAACAGGTGGGGAATGGCTTGGGGACTCCCAGCAGCATCGGCAATGTTCTCCCATGTGGTAACACCCATTCTCCCCTTGTTCCTTGCCGTGCCATTCCAGTTCCTGCAAATACGATGTGATAAGCTTAAATGTTACACAAAATATACATTTTTTCTTGCAGCAGGGTTACAGGGGAAATGAAAATATAGACTGTACTTCTCCAGTACATGCACCCTTTGATCACCAAGCACTTTGTTTAGCAGTGCTAGACAAAAGGACAAATAAATCAGCAGGTGCTGAGGTCCTTGTGTATTTTCCGTGAGATCCTTCTGTCAAGAAGTGAGTGGTTGCATTTTGTATCAGCATTTTGTACCCTTAACAAGGACCACTCCCACACCAAGCAGTTAAAAGTTGTCTAGCCTCAAAGTTTTGAAGGCATTTCCAGATTTCAATGGCAAGAATGGCATCATATTCTCTCCAGATGGAGATAATGAGAAATGTATTCCTTGGTCACTGGTGGCAACCTCAGCTTCAGACACAATGCTTCCTATAACATGGTGACCACCTATTACAGATGCATTTTCCCCCATCTTCCTGTTTGCTGTACAGGTTGTTCTGACTGCATCTCCAGGAAAACTTGTTCTAATGTAACGGGTGATAAAGCACAAGTCCAAAGCTCTCTGCAGGAAAATCCCAAGAGTGAGCTAAAGCCCTCGAAAAGAATCTATTACTTCTCATAATCCTGAGAACAAATATGGGCTTGTACTCACCTCTAATTTAAATGAATGATAATGAGAAACAATCAGCAGCAAGCTTGTGTTCTTAATTATGGCACTGTAGCGACAAGTTACCACTCTGAAATGGAGTGGGAGACTGGAGGAATAGGGGGAAACCAACCCTGCTGGTGATGGAAAAAGAAAAATATCCAGTTACCCCGAGCTGAGATTTTTAGTAATGCAATTTGTTTTATGTCACGATAAGATGTATTTACTCTTCTCTTGCTGCTAATGTTTCTTTATAAAGCAATGCATGTGTGTAATAAGCACAATTGCTGAGTCTCTGCTGCCTTTTGATTCCCCACCCTCTGTGCTTTGTTTTGCTGGTTCTTAATAGCTGGTGTTCTGCTTGGACTTCCCGAGTGACTAGTCCTGCCTGGCAGTTCACTCAAACCACATACAGCAGTTCGTGGCACTCAGGGACATTTCCCTCCAGCACAATTCAGGTCTCGTTTTTTTAAGTGGTCTTGCTCTGTGGCCTGATGAATGCTAATAAGTCAGACTGCTGGCTATAAGGAATGGCAGAGCAACTCCATGACAGCACTGCATAATAGAGGGTGTCCTCTTAGGACGGCATTTGCTTGAAACAGGATCTTAAAGCTTTTTATGTGAGTTAAGTCTGCATAATAGCAAATCACAATGTACTGACTGGCCTCTTCTGGTGACATGGTTCTCTGGAGAAGGCCACTTCTCATACACACCATGCATCTAGAAGCTACTGGCAAATCTCCTTCCTCACAAACAAAAGAAGCTCCACCAGCTTATTATGAAAGAAATTTATAGGGGTGTGTTCTGGGTAGGGATGTATATTTTTGACTATTTTGTTCTCACTGAGGAGGATGAATACAAGATTTCTTCAGCTTTCTTCCTGCTGTGGGAGAGGCAGATTTCACCTGGTATTCACAATTTTCAAAATGTTTCCAAAAGAAGTTATTTTGTTCAGAAATACATGTGGGTTTCTATGCAAAAACTTTGTGTGTGTGTGTGTGTGTGCACAAAAACATGTTTTTGTGCAACCCCCCCCCCCTTACTACTGTTTCTAGAAATGCATTTTTTATGAAAAATTCATGGTTTTATTAAAAAAAACAGCAATTTTGCACAAACATGTTTCTGAGCAGAATAATTTCCTGAAGGACTTCAGAATGTGTTAATAACAGGTGAAAGGTATGCAAAATTCTTGCTTCTATGTTAATATTCCTAACTGGGTTTCCCAGGTGTCAGGAAAATTCATTTTTCTGCTGGGAAGTTAATAACATTGAATATTCTTTCGACCCTTAATTCTGGGTTCCATTTTTATTTCTTGCTGTCAAAATCAACAGTCTACCATATGGCATAGTCCTCTTATACCATCATATAGACTACAGTATTTGGAGAGGAATTCCTTGTGTGATTTAAAATACACACACACATTAAATGCTGCTGGAAATACTACCAACTCCCCCAGATTGCGCCATTTGTCTTCATCTATTAGCTGTCTATTCCAACGCAATATTCAACAATGGTACTTCAGCTTAACCAAGTTGTAATTTCATGTTGCTCCTGTTTATGGGCAAAACTAGTAAAAGGGAAACTGATGATGCTGCAGAAGAATTTTGGACTGATACATACCAGTGCTGGGTTTTTCTGTGACTGCTTGAGCTTAATAAGTCAGCTAGATTTTACTAATTAATAAAAGAGTTTTATCATCTGGTAAAGGATCCCTGGGAGTTTTAAAAAAATCTATCCCTCTCAAAAATCTACGTGTCTCTCAGTGGGCACACATTTGCAGACAGAGAATGTAAGAGCTTGCTTGTGTGCTCACATTACTGAGTATAGCCCACAGGCAAATTTAAAATTAGCAGTGAAGGGGGAAATAACCTTAATTCTTTCTTGAAGAATTTTTTGGCAGTGCAGAAGTTGTTGGTATGGCCACAACTGTGTGGATTTAAGAGAGATTTAAGCCTGATATTCACATTAGCCTGAACAGTTCCTGAGCATCTAGCGAAGTGGTCATTGATTACTCTTCTTGTGACCAGAAAGGCTTTCAGTACACAATGAGGTAATTTTTCCCACTCATCTCATTGTGCAATGAAAATTGATCTGCGCGTAAGATGAAGCAATTATATGATTGCTTTGCCTCACAGCCAACTGTGGATTCACTACACAACAAGGGTTGATTTGGGGTTCATCTGAATCAATCTTTTCAAATCCCTAATCTGAGCATGTCGCTTATAAAGTGCATTTCTGACTGACATTGCAGTGCTACTGGCTCTTACCAGAACAGGTGCAATTCTTCACCCTATGTCCTCTTCCAGATAGCTAAAGAGAGCTATAGCATTAGCAGCATGCCCGGTTGCATCCTTAGTTTCAGGCATACAGAAAGTAGGTTTTAAGCTTGGCTATGTGGCAAACCACTACTTATCTGGGTTTATACACTTGAGGGACAAGGGTACTTTATGCTTGCTATGAGCAGGGGGAAGGAGGGGGAGAATAATTTCAATACGATACAGCCTGTTGGCAGTTCAATGCAGTGACCGCAGCAGGTAATTCTCTGCCATTTCTACACTATGCCACTTGCTATTATTTTTAGCCATGTCCCACATATTCTTAATGATACACAAAATGCAACTGTAGGATCCTAGAAGAGGTGGAATAGGTGATACTATGGAGAATGCAAATAATAATCCTGCTTGCATTTGAGAGTGGCACCTGTATACTGATGGATAGATAGCACAAGATGGATTCACCCTCATGCTTCTCCAGAAGACATAAAGCCTTTTCCTTCTTTAATTGAAGGGGAACTGAGGAAACTTCAAGCATGGAAGAGTGAAAGAAAAGGGCTTTTTTGGTGAGAAGGACTAAACAATTTTAAAGGGGACACGGTTCTGTTTCCATGATTGGGCAGAAAGGAAAAGGTTGCATTTAAAGTCCTGTTTGCCTCGACAGGCAAAAAAAGAAAATAAAAGAAGCACAGTGGCTCTTTGGAGCCAAAGAATTTCCTGTTTATATATTATTCTGGGATGATGCTCTGAAACACACTTGGTAGCTCTAAAATCCATTTGATTTTCCCCAAACCATAGGAAAGAAACCAGAAGTAAATAAACTTTTGTATGGTTGCCTGGAGAACTGGAAATGACATGTGAAACTAAGGCTTGCCTTGGCATGTAGCAGGGAGAAGCTGCAAGTGGCACCCTGTGGTACTTTTGTGATAGACGAAAGCAGCAATTGGAATTTGAAAGGTACAGCAAGATTTTTTTAAAGGAAACTGGCTGCTGGGGGTGGGGACACACATACAGGTTCTGTTTCAGATATGATATACAATATACTGGCATTGAAAAACTTACTTGTTTTGGATAACTTGTCTCAGAATCCTTTAGCCAGCAGGCATATGACCACATGTCCCTTATCTCCTGTATATTTCTATCAGTGGATAGCTCAGGAAATGAGTTAACAATAGGGACAGAATAGTTTCTCCCTCATTCCAGAACAAATGACACTCACATTTCTTACAGACTCCAGAGTGCATTAGAAAATTCCAAGTGGTTATAAAACAGTCTCGCTAATGCATGGAGACCTCAGAGTGATGGCAGCTGCTATCCAAGGTGCTGAATCCCATCTCCAAAATATGTTCAGTACAAGGGTAGCCCCTGTAACATTTGGATTGACGACCAACTCACTACTCTACTGACATGGAAGCCATGGCCACCACTGCCTTGCAAGTTGCCCAATGAGGCTTACTCTACAGCCTGGAAGCAATATTCTTCTTAAAGGTAACAGTAAAGGTAGTCCCTTGACATGAATGTCTAGTTGTAACTGACTGCAGGAGGCAGTTCTCATCTCCGTTACTAAGCTGAAGAGCCAGCGTTGTCTGAGGAGTGCACCGAATGCATGTTCCGGTACCTATTTATCTACTTGCATTTGCATGTCTTCGAACTGCTGGGCTGGTAGAAGCTGAGACTAGCGACAGGAGCTCCTCCCATCATGCAGCACTTGGGCCTTGAACTTGAACTTGAACAACCTTCCAATTGTCAAAATTGGTGTCTTAACCACTAAGCCATTGCATCCCTCCTATTCCTCTTACTTCTCATTTTCTTAATGCACTGCATATACTTCAAGGTCTCCAACCAGCAGTTGTGGTGCTAGTTGGGAACTGCCATCAGCTTCCCACTTTCCCCAGCATAAAACATTTCAAAGCTCTGGCAGTATGTCTCAGGCTAGCACTGGCTTAAATTATGTTGAGCATAAAATTTAAATGGAGATATGGTAAACATATGTTGATAAAGCACATTTTGCACCACTAATTCTCCATGAGGTTGTCCCCCCCCCCCCCCGCCTCTTCGACTGGCAATCTATGAAAATTAGTTACAAAAGAAATTTAATTTGGGAAAATGCCACACAAAGCTAGAACACAGGACAAAGCCACTGCTGTTAAACAGCCAGCTCACATACCACTGGGCTGCAGGTGAAAATGTACAGTCAATTACAACAAGCCCTATGAAGCACCACTACCATGCAGGCTTATACTAGGCAGGAGGGTAAAAAGCCCTTAGTCTGCAAGTCTCCTCTGGACACCCTACATCCCTCACAGCCATATGGAAAATGAGTGGTGAGAATGGCTACCTCCCTCAATATATCACAGCTGGATGTGTGTTTGCTGAGAATCCAGCAGTGAGGAAAACAAACAGTGGCTTGAATTAAATGAATTTACAAACAGCTGCAATCCACTCAGCCTTTCCCTCCCCCTGTGATGAAAGGCTAGGAAATTATGTGTCTCAGCTCCACTTGTCCTCAAAGAGCTGGCACATACTCTTTTAAAAACAGCTGGTGAGATACAAACTTTTTGCCAACAACCCACAGATATGCAACCTTAGGTTAGAGTCAAGTCTCAATATGTCATGTCAGGACTACTGATATATCACAGTGCCACAACATCTCATTCTCTATCATCTATTCTATGCCACACAACCATTATTGACATTATTAGAACTTAGAAAAATCCCTTTTTACTCCCAGAGTTGCCAGATACGAAGATTTCTGGGAGTTGCAATCTAAACATGTAACTTTTCTGAACTATGAATAGTAGCTACATTCCATGCCTATGATTTACAGCCAATGGAAACCTTTATTTTTTTCCAGCCAGTTTCTTCTGTAATGTCAAGAACATCCCCACCACTGTTATGTTAGAACAATCAAAATGAAGATATCTAGAAACAAAAAAGTATGAATGTTAAGAAAAGAAATAAAAGTATCCCACTGGATCATCCCAAAGGTCTATCAAGCCTGACATCCACATTTTCACAGTGCAAAGTACTTGAAGACAACAGCACATTTCCCCTCTTGCTCCACAACAGATGCTCTTCAGATTAGCCATGTTGTTTTTGGAGGCTGTGCATAACCATAACGATCAGTACGTATGAAAAGGCATCCTCCATCAATTTGTCTTTAAATAATCTAGACAGCCCACTCCATTAAATTTACTTAATCTTATCACATTATAGTATAACTTAGCTCTACACTTATCAGCTGTAAATGTAAATTTTTCTATCACTTATGTTAATTGCCTCAGTCTCTCCCAGTAAAAGGAAAAGTTAGCTTTTTAAATTTATTGAACAATGAGAAATTATAGCTAAATAGTGACGCAGCTCACTTCTTACAAGACCCAGCATTTATTTATTTGTGACAGCTTCCCCCATTTGCAAAGGGTGTTTCACTTGTGTTAAGGTAGCCTAGTCTTGGGGGTATAGCTATGAGCGGGGATGAGGGCATTGCCCCCCCCCATAAGAATTCCACATCTCCTAAGAATTTTTTCTTCAGTCCCCAAATTTCTAACAGATTTCTTAAAAATTCAGTGAAACACTTAGAAATACAGGCCTCCAAAAAACAGGATCAGGCAAAGTAACCAATTGGGGAGGAAGATACAACCACATTCAGTCAAGACGAGGAAAATAAAAAGGACTCTGCAAGATACCAAAAGACATAGCAAAGTCATCAGGCTCCAGGCAAGATGAAGAGTAACCACAGGAAAGGCCCTTTCCCCATTTTTACACCTGCCAACTCAGAAGACATAGACATTCATAGAAGGGCTTCTAAGGAAAGACTCAGTGTATAGACAGGCATGTGTGAAAAGTATATCATGGTCTCAAGCTTCTAAGTCACTAAAGGTAAGCATCAGCACATTAAACTATCTTTGGAAACAGACATGGCAGCATCTTAAAGAACAGACTAAAACCCCATAGTGAACCTGAGGGCAGGGATCTGTCTAACTATAAGATTGCATGTACAGCACTGTGTAAACTTACAGCGCTATATAAATAAAAGTAATAATAATAATAATAATAATAATAATAATAACTTGATGCCCCACCCATCAGGAAGCCAGCAGCCCTCACTGTACACATCACATGAGTAAATCTTCACATTTTTGCATGAAAGAACAAATAACTTCAAAAGTGTTCTCCCTGGTACATGAAATTATGAGAGTTCTTGTGCAGTTTTTGACATCATTTCCACACTTTGGGGCTTCCCCCATCTGAAAAGGAATTGTCAAAAAGATAGGACTGCAGAAAAACTTTTTTAAACAGGGTATTTTGTATAAAACACATTGCTTGCTGAATAAAAAAAAAATTAAAACAGAAACAATACGTTTTACACAACTCTCCAACCCCCACATATAAATGATTTTTTTGGCAGACAGTGGTCATTCTCAATCCTGTCCCCCTCCCCCATCTTGTTGGCAAGGTGTCTTAATGTGTCAATATAGTCTTTCTCTTTCTTTCACTGAGATTGAGAAAATTTGTTAAAATAATATTACAGACAATATTCTTTACATATATGCACTGTGGGGCTAAACAGACAGGCAAAAAGAGGTGCTTTCAGGCTGGCTTGAAGGCGTGGCATTTAGATGACACATGCCTTGAAGCCAGCAGGAAACTGCCCTCTAGGTACCTTATGCAGAGAAAAGCTGTTTCAAAAAGAAGCAGCTTTTTTCTGCTTCTTCCTGACTTGAAGCCATGTCATGTGGTCAGGACATGAGGGCTCCAGCTGCCTTGGCTTTAAATGTGGCTTTAAAAAAGGTAGCTTCAAGCCACCTTTTCCTGCCCATCTGTTTTGTCCCATATGTACCTACTAAAGCACTCTAAATACCTCATAGATAAGTGCCCTACCTTCTGTCCTGTGGTCTTTTTACTCCCAAAAAGCAGTTTTAGATGGGCTCTAGTGCATGAAAACTGAGAGAAGGATGATATTCTCAATATTTTTAATGCTTCTCTAGATGGAAGGTTGAGTCTCTGGAGTCATTTTATGTAACTGAAGTAATCAGATTTGTTCTTCTGGACTTGAAGATTATGCAACAAATTCATTCTTTAGTTCTCACCAGACATAGGTCATCAAAGAAGCCACTGTTTGTATAGTGGTTAAGATACTGGACTGAGACTTTGGGGCTGAACAGACTGCCCCTTTCAACACTGGATAGGGGTCACAGCAGCTATATGCCACAGCCCTGATCTGGCATTTCCACAGCGCAAAAAGGAGCCACAAAAAGCACCTCCTTTTTGCTCCATGGAGATGGTGCCTTTTTGTTCCATGGAAAGAGTGCACCTTCTGGCGCTCCTTTTGACACTGCATCATCTGGACACAGTGCCAAAGGAGTGCCATGATGCCACCCGCTATGACGGCAGCATCAGGGCAGCGTCGAGGTGTGCATCATGTGGACACCATGCCCCCACGCTTCCCTGAGGCTGGCATTTATTGCCAGTCTGTTCAGGCTGCTAGTTCCCAATGAGCTATGAAATTCACCAGGTGACCTTGGACCAGTCATGTGCTTCTGCTGACCTATATTACATGGTTGTTGTGAGAACACAGTGGGGAGGATAAGAGCCTTATATGTTACCTTAAGCTCATTGAAGGAATGTTGGGATATAAAGGTAATAAATAAATAACTAGTTCTACTTAATCTTCTGATTAGAAATAAGTAATTTAGTGGCTTCAGACTGATTCTCTCTGGTTGCTGAAGCAGAACTGGTGGCTATCTAGAACTTTATGATTGAGTGGTCCCAACTTTAAAAGAGGTCAGCCTCTTTGAATGCACTGCCTCTGTGCTGACTAACAAAGGGAACTGGAAATATGATACAATGGACTTGGCATCTTCATGTAATTTTTGAAACATTCTCAAAGGATTTGAAGAACTCTAAAGCCTCTGAAATGCTTCTGGGCAGTATTGGGCACTGCCATTTAAGAAGGCTATCATCAAACTGGAGCAAATCTAGGGGCAAGATGACTAAGATGGTGAAGAGCTTTGAGACCAAGTTCTGCAGAAAAAATTAAAGGAGTCTAGAGAAGACATGATTGACAAGTGATATGACAGTCATCTTCAAATATTTGAAGAGCTATCATGTGGATGATGCTGGGAATTTGTTATCACTTACTGTAGTCTGCAAGACTCAGATCAAAGAGGGAATTACAAAAAAGGTGATTTGCAGTAAACATTAGAAAGACCTTCCTGATGGTACAAATTGTTTTATAGTGGGAAGTGTCAGTCTTACCATGCAGGAGGTTTCCTTTGTTGGTTTTAAGGAGAAGCTTGATGGCTATCAAAAGTGTAGCAGCAGCATAGCAAATCTCCTGCATTAACAGGGGTTTGACATCCCTTCCAGTTCTGTAATCCTGTGATTAGAGCTATGCATTGTGTGACTTAGAGCCCATTCCCACTTGTGGAAAACCCTGCATTGAAACTGGGCTGTGCTCCGCTTAGGAAAGCGATTCCAAAAGACCCCTCGTTCACACTATGAAAAGGGGCCTTGTTTGGAACCACTTTCTTAGCCAGGAACGCTTGTCGTTCCCACTGGAGCTGCCATGTAAGGTGACAGCCCTTAACACCCCATCCCCTTCCCGCAGGGGAATTTTTTTTATTGGGGCGGGGGTATTGATCGCAAAATCAATCTTGTGCATTTGTGATCTTGTGCATTTGTGATCTTGTGCATTTGTGATCAGTATAATGAAGAAAATGAAAAAAACACACATACACTTGCTTCTGGGGGGGTCCTTCCTTTCTTCCTTTTTTTCTCTTTTTCTTCATTATACTGATCACAAAATGCACAAGATCACAAATGCACAAGATTGATTTTGCGATCAATACTCCCCTCCAAAAATACCCCGATTCTGACCAGTGTTTCCACTTACTGGAAACGCTTCAGAATCGTGTTTTCCGAACAAGACCACTTTAAAACTAGTGTCAGGAAAGCCCAGGCTATTTGCTTTTAACCCGGTCCTTCCTCCACTAATCGATCCGATGAGGATTGGAAGTCGATTCGAGTGTGAAGGAGGGTCATATAGCCCGCGTCACACTTCGAATCAAAATGTAGTGGGAATGGGGCCTTACTGTCAATTTTCTGTACACTTGGATGTCACACTGTTGTTGTTATTGTTTTAACCTTTATGGCATGAACGTCATGCATGGTATCTTTTTCATGCATGTTTCTAAGTTTCTAAGTGTAGTAAGTAATTTCAAATGTGTGTTGATTTAAATAAATTACCATATGAAGATACTCTGTTAATGCAAGCTCTGCTTCTCTGGATGAGCCAGCAACCTTAGTGGGTGTAGAGAGATCTGCCTGGATGCTGTTCAAGCAGTGAAGCAGTTAATGCTCTGTACAAAAAAACCAAGTAGTGTCCTAGAAACACTGGCAAGGAAAGTGGACATGCAATTAAGATTCCCATTTACCTCTTTATTCCTCCTAAGTGCCTGATAAGTTTTGCATCTAGGGATTTCAAGAACTGAATAAGTAATGAAATGCATCAAGCCCCAAGAGTTAGCCAGGTTGCAGTTACTAAGGTCTGCTGTTCCTCAACCTCTTGAAACTTTTGCTATATCTAGAAGGGGTGACTTTTTCACAGGACAACAGGCTGGGATTCTAGGCCAAATGATTCAAAATATTGTGCAGTTATGCTATGCATGTTTACTGAGATGTTAGTTCTACTGTCTTCAATTTGACTTACTCTCCAGTAAGTGTGCACAGGACCCCAGCTTAATCCTACACATGTTTACTCAGATATTAGTTTGTTGTACTCAATAGGACCTGTTTCCTTATACCTGAGCTTAGGATTTTTCACTTAATTCCTTTTTAGTCTAAAAATACAATGAAGGTAATATATAATATATACCATCAATTGAAAATAATATAAATCAGCAAAGACATAATACAGAAAGAAAAAACAAAAAAGAAGTATGTTCATCACCTATGAATAGACTACATCAATAAATAAAAAGGTTTTAGCAGCATGACTAAAGTTTGCAAAGTGGTTGGCCTATTTGTATCATATATTGTTAGTACATGATAAAGAGTAGAGGAAGGTAGGATTGCCCATTAAGGAGAGATGGTCTGACGGCAGGAAAGAAAGATTAGAAGATTCATTTGATTGAGCGAACATGACAGATAAACAACAGCAGGTATATCCCTCTTCCTGGCCCAATCCTGTTTTTTGTCTTTCACATTGCTTGCTTCTTGTACATTAGCATTACTGGATATTTTTAGTTCACTGGCTTCTCAAAACAAGTCTTGCCTAAGTTTATATCCAGAATGTTTTTGCTGAAGATCTAGGCCAGGTCTATTATGACTATTAGATATTTCAGATAAGCTTTGGAAAGTCAGAAACAAAACTATCACTTAAATTGTTCTATCAGAATTTAAACAAATTTACAATATGATCTTGAATGTGTTTATTCAGGGGTAAGGTGCACTAAGTTAAGTGTAAATAGAATTCTACCATTAAACTTTAAACGTTACACACTTTATCTGAGAGCAAGTCCTACTGAATTCAATGGGAACGCCTTTTGAATAAACCTATATAGGATTACATTTAGGGAAGTGCAATAAATTAAATAAGAGGAAAACAGACCACTGTTTGGGGTGGCAGCCCATTGCTCCTTTCCTTGCTGGATTGGGGCTGTGGCATGTGGTTGCTGCAGCTCCAATCCGACTCTTTGCCAGCACTAAAAAGAATGACAAAATGCCACTTTTTTTAGTGCTGGCAAAAAGGCACTCTTACCATGGCGGTGACAGTTTTTCAGGGTTTCTTTGGAGCAGCACGTCTAAAGGCTGCGCCAAAGAAACATGTGATGTGGTCTGTCATTTGGGCGGGTGGCGTGATGCCAGTATCGGGGTGGAGTTGGGGTGGGTGGTCCCCAGCATTTATTGCTGGCCTGTTTAGCCCCTAAGTCAAGGTCTGTTTTAAGGGTTTACTCACTTCTGTACCACCTGGGCTGCAGCTGACATCTGTACATCTCCAGGCTTCTTATGAAAGAAAAAAGTAATAATTCAACAACATGCACATGAATGAAAAGCAAAAATAAATTTTAAAAATTCTGTAGACATTTTAAAATGTTTGCTTTTCATTCATGTGCATGTTGTTGAATTATTACTTTTTCTTTTATTATTTACTATATTAATAAGAATTCTTTGGGCCATTTCAGGTTTTCTGTGCTCTGCTCTTTGAATGTGCTTCACTAATCATAGAATGTGAGGACTGATTCATGCAGTTTGAGGGATTGCTTTTTAGTTCTAGTACACTCAGGTGGGATGCAGAGCTGTTAGAAAATGGTGCTAGCTTCTGCTTAAGGCAAACTGCTGAGGTCAGAGTTAGAAGACTAAACAGATGTACTAAGTGCAAGACTCACTAGACACATAGCAGCTTCATGTTGCAATGGCTGCAGGAAGAGGTAACTGTGTGATTCATATATGTGTCTGACACCTCAATACCTGGCCAACAATCCCAATTAAAAGGAAAAGAAAGAATCAAGTAGCACGTTTGAGACTGGTTTATTTCACCAAGAGCTTTTGTGAGTATTAATCCAGTTTCAGTTTACATTCATATCCAGGATCTAATTCTTGAACTAATTTAACCACTAGATCAACCACTAGTAAAACTTTAGTTGATTAGTCAAAGGAGGTCTTTTTTTTCTTAAAAGAGGGAGGAAAATTTTGATTGTTGGAGAGAAACAGAATTGATGCTTTCTGCTGCCTCCTGTTGATGGCACTAATGAAGATCTGTTATTGAAGTTCATTGAATTTTGGGGCAAAAAAACTTCACTCTCCAACTTCCCCAGACCCTGATCAGGACAGCACACTAGCAAAGCAAACCTCTTCCAACTGCACTGCTCTCCCTGCTGGGTCACCATTTATATTGCAGGGTAAGGATGGTAGCTTTTGTTGACTAAAGTGCAATTTATCTCATGCTTGATTATATACTTGCTTTGTGTGTATATACATGCACGTATATACTTCTGCATGTATATACTTCCAAATTTCTGCTTGCTTTGTTTTAATTCATGGTAGTTTAATTCAATTTTAAGGGGTGGGAGGTCAGAGATGGGGTTGTAGGAGTTGTTTTTAATTGTGACTGTTTTAAACTTTGCTCTATCCCACCCCGATTGGCTGGACAGAGGGGTGGGTCAGAAATAAAACGTTGTTGTTGTTGTTGTTGTTGTATAGGCCTTCAAGTTGCCTGCTGACTTATGTCAACCCAATGAATTTCACAGGGTTTTCTTATGCAAAGAATACTCAAAGGTGTTTTTTGTTAGGATTTGAGGCCCTGAGTTTAAGATGTGCAGATGTGCACAAAAGGAAAAATGGGAACTATGGGTAATCTACAGCTTGCTAGCATGGAATTGGATGCAAGCATGGAATTGGTTGGTTGGAGAGATTTGTCAAACGAGCATGAGTAGAGAACTGTATATTTTGTAAATACAGCAACTGAAGAATAAATGAACCTCTTTGGAGACAGATTTGGCTCTAGTCTGTTTCATCAACAATTGGGACGAAGGTTTCCTGATATAGCCGAACAGCTCCAAGGTTGTCGGTAGTTCCTCAGCAACGAAGATAACTTCCAAACTTGCACTGCGCACATCTGCATTGACAGTTTTTCCAATTCCTTCCTCTGAAATATAGCCTACAGCACTTGATATTCATTGGTGGTTTCCCACTCAAGTATTGACCAGGGCTTACCCTGCCTAGCTTCCAGTATCAGGTGAGTATTTAGGGCAGCTTTACATTTGCTTTAAAGAAAGGGTCTCTATTGAGGTTTTGGTGACTGATGTTGTGGTGATACACCACCTTGAACACATGGGACAGAATATATGAAAGAACAAAATGGCAGAAGATACAGGTTTTCATTCCCAGCAGATTGCGTGAAGGCTTAACTGAGGTTCTTATGAGAAAAATAAATGACACAAATGTATGCAATGTATGTATTCCTTTCATGCTACATACTTATAGCACTAAGATTCCATTTGTACTGCTAAGGCATCATGGAGTTATAGGATTTGCAGTTTAGGAAGTAATATTCAGAATTTCAGCCACAGAGCTCTTATGTCTCCTCAAACTACAAATCCCAGGATTCCATAGGATGCATCCATGGAAGTTAAAATGGAAGCACAGTGCTATAACTGTGTAGTATGAAAAGCCCCCAGGGCAGATGAAACTTTTCATATTTTGCTGTGATAATCTAGTGCCTTTTTGGATGGCTGGAAGACTGAAGTTTGGGCAGACTACCATATACTGAAGCAGCAGCAAGAAAACTGGAGAAAACAGTAGTTGACAAGAATAGGGTGGGAGGGAGGAGGCCACTGTTTTGCTTTCATCATTAAAATAGCTTATTTCACACTTAAAACATTATATGTTTTGTACAGTACAAATGCGTCTATTTCACTACACATTGTCCACAGTTTTAACATTAAAAATTAAAACCATTTTAACATTGGAAAAACAATTCCATCCCATTAAATTCAAGCTTTCATTGTTTTATATCTCAAGTGCCATAAAATTCTACATTCCAGAAAATTCAGTGCTCAGTGCTGGGAAGTAAAGCAAATGGGACGCTAGTGGCGGGCAGTGGGTTATCACCACACATGACAGATATTGCCTCCCAAATGCCCTGTGATAAGAAGTGCACTAAAAACACAGATAATGTTAACTGCTAAAAATGAACACTGAAACCAGGCCAGGAAAGTACAGAGGAGGATAATGGAAGCCACTGTTTAAATGAATGGATTGACCGAGGCCAGAGGGAGAAGGAGCTAGGTAGATTTCTAGGTGTATTATCCAAAAGAAACTATCTGAATGCTTTAAAATATTAGAAATCCTTGACGCAGTGTTTGTGTGCATTTGACTGTAAAGGGATGGATCTGTGTAGGTTTGCTATGGTGTGTATGCCAGCACTGATGGATATGCAAACCTGTTCCCAGGTCAGAGATCAAATTCTTCGCTAATTTTGTTTTTCTAGTGGCAAAATGAGTAATTTTTGCATTTTTTTCCCCACTACAAGAAAGTCCTCAAAAACTGTATAGCTTTCAAGATTATGCACAGCTCAAGGCTTTTTTCTGTGCATAATTAGTACATAAGTATGTCTGCACAGAAATACAATTTTCTGTGCAGCAAATGCTACTGCCGGCATAAAACAATCACATGCAAATTTTGTATAGACAAGTCCCTAGGTATAGCATTTTTTATGCTGGAAACAGTATAAACCTCCACTTCATGCATACAGTTTAAACCTCCACCTCATGCCTAGAGTTTCTTGAAGGCCCACATGTATGGCTTTACTATTAATAAAATTCTGTATGAGAATTTTGTATATGGTGACAAAGAGAATATAATGTGAGAGGAGTCAAGCCCTAGGTAGGGTAAAGACATGTCTTGCTCTGCTCATATTAGCATACCAGGAACTGAAAGGAATGATGCATGCTTGTGAGTGGGCTCTGGGACTTGCTGATTTAAGAGATGGGACAAATGTCACTTCTCCACACCCTACCCTTGCCCCAGTAGTGGTTGTTGTTGTGTGCCTTCAAGTTGCTTCTGATTTATGGGAACCCTAAGGTGAACGTATCATGGGGTTTTCTTGGGACGTTTTTCAGAAGGGGTTTGTCGTTGTCATTCTCTGTGAGAGAATGTGACCTGTCCAAGGTCACCCAGTGGATTTTCATGGCTATGCTGGGATTCAAACCCTGGTTACTAGAGTCATAGTCCAATGCTCAGACCACAATACCATGCTAGATTAATCTGTTGGAATTTAGATTTAATCTGTTGCAATCCCGCCTCGATCCATGGGGAGAGGCGGGAAAATAATAATAATAATAATAATATCAGAAGACATGGTGCATATTTTGTACAGACAGCAGAAATTCTAACATCTCTCTCTCTCTCTCTTCCTGGGAGATAAAATACAGTAATAATTAATTAAATAACCATCACTCTGCTGTTTTTTTGTAACACTCAAAATCTGCTGCCTGGGAGGACGTCTCTTTTAACCACTTCGATCCTACTCAAGTATTCTGTAATACAAGCCAATGGAAATTTCTGTATGTGGAGAGTGGTAGTCTGAAGACTAGAGCCACTACATACAGCTGGGAGCCCTGGATGGTTTCTTGATTGCACAGAGGTCCTCCAGATCTAGAGGACACTCTTCACTCCAGATTGTTGCTCTTTACATCTGGAAAGCAGTTACAGAAGGGGTAGCGGGCAGTGTATTCCCATCCCATGGATTTACTTTTACAACATTACAGAATGGCTAAATAAGGCTTATTCTCTTATGCACATTCTACACCATGGTATGCTGTGCTATTCTGGTCTAGTGTTTTTCACTTCTTCAAAAACGAATAGCTTAGCTTCTGCATTTACTGCACTAGACTTTCTGAAATGGCTAATAATAATATTTATTATTTAGAAGTGCCTCAGGGACTCAGCACTATACTATAATTATGCTAAAGGAACAAATCCTGCCTGCAGGCATACAGTGTAAAGAAAATAGAAATAGCTCTATTAGAGTAGCTCCTATAAGAAGCCACATTATAGGATATGTGAATTTATTTGCAAGAGAATAGCACTATAGGCATATATTTTATAATTTTTAAAACATTATGAAACCATAACTATATGTCCCTTGTAGTGATGCATTGTTTTAATATTTATTTGGCTTGGGTCCAGCATACTTGAGGGAACGCCTCCTCCCATACAATCCTACCCGCACACTCAGGTCCTCTGGGAAGAACCTACTACAGCCAAAGAAAACCAGGCTCGTGGCAACTTCCCAGAGGACCTATTCAGCTGCCACTCCTAAAATATGGAATCAACTGCCAGAGGAGATCCGCCATATTACATTCTTGAAGGCCTTTAAAAAGGTGATAAAGACGGATCTCTTCCAGCGGGCCTTCCCAGACTAACCTCTAATTAAATAAGAACTTTAAACTACTCACCCATCTATCGCCTCCCCTGATGGTCTTTTTGACAAAAATAGATCTGTTCCAAACCCTTAGTCACAAATTTCCTGCAACTATATATATTGTATGACGTGGATACTGTTATTGTAACTTTTGATGTTTTATTTGCATCTTAGCAGAAGGAGGGAGGGTTAAGGGGATTAGGGAATATTTTATTATTGTCTGTGTATTTGTTATATTGGATTGTTGTTACCAGCCTAGATCCTGAAAGGGAGAGGCGGGAAATAAATAAATAAATAAGTAAGTAAATATTATTTGAAACTATGATGAGTAAATTGACTTGTGATTTCATTGTATTTGTGGTCATCGATTAAGAATACTCTTCAGACCCAAAGGGTTAAGGTTGTGGGTCAATGCTGCATTAAAAAACTGGGGTTATGATAGCTATGAGAGAGTAGTGTATCCCTCAGGACCTAATATTACTTTCAAATGGTCTGTACCTCCTGTTCCTTTCAATGTACTTTATGTAATTTCAATGTAATTTATGTCAGAGTACATAGAGCACACTGTATAAAATTATTTTTATCATGTCTATTTTCATTATTAGTATTATTATCATCACTACAACTATTATCATTTGGGATATTGTCCAGTAGTACATTTAACAAATTTGAAATTTCTAAATACCTAAATATTCAGAATTGCTTGATCCATTTTGCTATCATTTCTGATCTGGATTAAAAGTCACTTTAAACACAGAGAAAAATCATACACTTGTTCACAATCTTTTGGCTACCTTTGTTTCACAAACCAGTTAGGCTGCAGGTAACAGCAAAGCTCCAACAATATAATTTAGCATATAATACCAGTGGAATTGACCCTTTCTTTCCCTCTTCCTCCGACTCCTCATGCGAACACCAGAGCTGGTTTCCCAGCAATTTGTTGAAAGTTTTTAGGGTGTATTGGGGGCACAGGAAGAAGGGAAGGATTGTTGATACTGGCAGAAGCAGTGGGATCAAGTGATGAAGTACATAATTGGAAACAAGTTTTTAATTCTAATGTAAGTCCAGCGACACTTGTTTCTAATCATCATGCCAATAAAAATTAAAGCATAAAAATCAGGATTCTCCACTGCAGTTGGGCATGTATGCTGTACAAATTTTCATTCTAGTTCCTGGCACTTCCAGTCATATTTGTGATTATTACTAAATTGCTGTTGTTAACTGTCAACCTTGATTTATAGTAGTCCTATGAATGAGACATCTCCAGAACTCCTTGTCCTAAACAGCTCTGCTCATGTTTTGCTGACTCAGGGTTGTGGCTTCCTTTATTGAGCGTCCACCTGGAATATAGTACTCGTCTTTTCCCACTGCCTTCTGCCTTATTAAACATTATATGTATTTTCTTGTGAGTCCTGCCTTCTTATGATATGGCCAAAGTATGACTGTCTGACTTGAGTCATTTTGGCTTCTAGGGTGAATTCAGCCTTGATTTGTTCTAGGAGCCACTTTCTGTCTTTTTATCAGTCCATGATATCCACAAAACTCTCCTCCAGCACCACATTCCACAAGCTCCCTAACCCTAGTCCATGGCGGTGGCAGCCTCATGGCAGCCTCCCATTGACATGGGGGCTGCCAGGATGCTGGCGCCACCACTGAGCGCTCAAATGTGCCGCAAAGGAAGCGGCATCAAAACGGCACCACTTCCTGGTTCCAGCACTGCAACAATGGAGCTCCTCTAGGCAGCTTCTTTTTGCTGCGGCGCCGCAAGCTTTGTTCCTGCGCAGCAACCAAATGGCTGCAGGAATGAAGCCATGGGAGAAAGGGACCGAGCGGCCACTTTTTCACATTGCTGCTTCCAATTGTGTAGTTTATTTCATTTCTATATCGACCATTAGGTGATGTCCATGTATACAATCACCTTTTTGGTTGCTTGAAGAATGTGTTTGCAATGAACAAACTGCTGGCCTCAGAAAATTCATCAGTTGCTCTCCTATTTCATTTTTTGATCCTCTGCCAAATTTTCCTACATTCTTTGATACTGCTCAACTTCCTACTTTTGTGTTCCAGTTGCCTATGATTAACAAGTTTTATTTCAATGTGTGATCAATTTCCTGCTGGAATCCAGCATAGAATCTTTCAGATTCTTTTTCTGCCTCTGTAGCTGGATCATAAACATGGATTATGGTTATGTACTGATGAGTTTTCCCTGAAGTCTTATTGATATTATTTGGTCTTTTGCATATCTTTTGACTCTTTTTGCAACATCTCTCTTCACTATTAATGCTATCCCATTTCTTCTTTGGTTTTCATTTCCTGAGTAAAACACTAATTATCAGGCTCAAAATGTCTTATTCCTATCCACTGTAGCGCAATCACCCAAGTATAGTACTTTTTAAATATTGCAATTCTTGATTTACTATCTCTAGTTTCCTGATGCATGCCTCTCACATTCTGTGTTCCTATACTATGCATTGTGCAGCTTTGTACTTTCCTTTGAGCATGTCAACAGTTGAACGTCCTTTTAGCTTGTATCATTAGATGCAGTGCTACTCATAGCTGTCTTCTGAAATGCCCCAGTAGCTTGTTGAGTGCCTTCCAATTTGGGAATGTGATCTTATAGCGCTAATGCTTGTTTCTTTTTGGACTGTCTCATCATAGATTTTCATGGTAAAAGACATTCAAAGAAGGTTTACCATGTCTCCCTCTCCTCAGTACTAACAAACGTTAGCTATGGTGATACTGCCATTGTCTTTGAGAGATCCTCCACCAATGTCTTTTAGATTGTAAGCCTGAGGGCAGGGAACCGTCTAACTATAAGTTTATCTGTACAGCACTGTGTAAACCTACAGCGCTATATAAATAAAGGTTAATAATAATAATGTCACTCCTCAGCACTGATGCTGCCCTGTAGATGTTTGTTATATTCAATCTGGCTCTTCAGCAAACAACTGTCTGACATGGCAGACCCTACTAGCAGCACTGCTGCCTTTAGCACAACCTCTTGCCTCACAGGAGCATATAGTCCCACCACCATGGAAAGGTAGCGTCATTAGCTTTAGCTTATTATATTGTTTCTTCTGCTACAGTAAATAAGTTGCCTGGACTAGCTGCTACTGTACAATGCAGACTTTGGGAGCACCAAAATATTCCACCTCCATTTCCTGGTATTTGAAGCCCTCTGTGGATCATCAGTCAAAGAAAAGTCTAATTCAAAGATGGCAACAGAAAAAGAGAAGAAGAGACTGAAGAGAAGAAGCACACACAAAAGAAAACTGAGTGTTTGTATGTGTATGAGGAACAGCCAAATAAATTAAAAGGAATGGAAATGGCCTCCAGAGAACTCCCCTCCAACCGGCTGTCCGCTCAACTGAGAGATATTCAACATCACCCTACTCTGTTAGTTACTGAATATTTTATACTCTGGCTACAAACGCTCCATTTGTATTCTGTTTCTCTCTTTCGTCATATCTATTATAAACGAGCAGTGTCTGGGAACTCTCTCAGGGAAGATTTGCCTGGATGGCTATGGATATTTTATAGTCAAATTGTAGAGAGTAAACTAGCTTTTCGCGTCATGCAGCAAAGAATTGGGAAGAAAAAAGGCAATAAACTGGTTATTAAAAATATAAATACATGTCAGATTGTAGCTAGCCTTTTCCACAGTATAACTGGACGTTGTCATACTGTATTAGTGGTCATGTGGTGATATGCATGCAGAATCTGCTGAAGCAAACTAAGGTTTGCCTGCTATGCTATGATAGCATCAGTAAAAGGAAACATGTTTGCTGGTAAAGGTAATCCAGCTTCCCCTTGCCTGTGCTACAGCTAAATCCCTGTTTCATTATATACTTGGATGGCACTAGTCAGGCCATCAACTTGGCTGTGTATGAATTTGACATATAGGAGATAGAAAGATCTACTGATGCTTCTTCTGAGCTAGGATGAATCCCAGTATCATAAGTACTTGGGGGCAAAAAACCCACATTTTGTGAGCATCACACTTTGTTCTGACCTCCCCAGCTATGTATTACAGCTGTTGAAAATTTTGTCTTGGTGAATCAAGGAAGACATAGTTAGACAGCATCCACACTGCACAAATAATCCAGGTAACATCACTTTAACTGCCCTAACTCAATGCTATGGAATTCTGGGAATGACAGTTTTGTGAGACATTTAGCCTTCCCTTTCAGGGAGATCTGGTGCCACCACAACAAACTATAATTCCCAGGATTCCATAGCATTGAGCCAGGGCAGTTAATGTGGCATCAAACTGGATTATTTCCAGTGTGGATGCAGCCTTCCCTTTTATTTAAGATGATGGGTTGCTAATGGTCAAGATGAATAGATAACATTTCTTCATCTATTTGTTATTGTTGTTAACTGTGGTTGAGTGAACTTTGACCCATGGTAATGCTATGAATGAAGCCACCCTATCAACTGCCCTGGTCAAGTCTTGCAGACTCATAGCTGTAGCTTTCTTGATTGAGTCTATTAATCTGGAATGCAGATTCCTCTTTTCTTGCTGCCCTCTGCCTTTCCAAACATTACGCTTGTATTTTCTAGTGAGTCTTATCTTCTTATAATATGGCCAAAGTATGACAGTCTCAGTTTACTCATCTTGGTTTCTACGGAGTGTTCAGGCCTTATTTGCTCTAGAGCCCTTTGACTTTTTTGCAGTCAGTGCTGTCCATGTAACTCTTCTCCACCACATTTCAAATACAGGTAAGTTGATTTTCTTCCTATCAGCTTTCTTCACTGTCTAGATTTCACAACCATATTAAGATAAGAATCATGCCCTATGAGAAGAGACTTAGGGAGCTGGATATATTTAGCCTGGAGAAAAGATGGTTAAGAGGTGATATGACAGCCCTGTTTAAGTATGTGAAGGGGTGTCATATTGAGGATGGAGCAAGCTTGTTTTTTCTAATTGATATTCCCTTGAGCTTCCCAGTTTCAAAGTGCCCTTTGAGTCACAAAAAGTAGCAGAATAGGTCACTGGACTATGTCTGATTTTAGTGTCAAAATCATGGAAATGGGTAGGATGGTTCTATATCGTTTTCTAGAAAAATTAAAATAGTTTTTAACTAGAAAACCTAGTGGTTCTGTATGCTTCTAAAGACAGAGATAACCTGTAATGAGAAAACAAATTCTAGAGCAAGATCTTTGATGAAGTGTTAGCCAGGTGCCCAAAAGAAAAGAGATAAGAAGAGCAAATCTTAAGAAGTAGTTTCCCTCACATTTATGGTACAGAACTATATTTACTGGGTCAAGATAATAGCATATACTATGATATGATAGTTTTATAATAAGAGTTAGCATGGATTATGTTTATCTCATGATAACTGAAGCCATTACTTGAGCAGGCAAAACTACTATCACAAATCATTCTGACTTATCACTTCAGGCATTTGTTGAACAAAGGCAAGCTAAAAGATGATTAAGGCAAGCAATTGCATGTTTGTACAGTCTCAGTTCACAGAGCATCCTGGCTTATTAAAAACAGTAATATAGATATGAACCTCATACACTCTCAAACTTGATTGAAGCAAGGTGGAATTAGAATTGCTATAGCAAACCTTTCAATATATAATAAGCAGGGTTTGGGGGAGAAAGGAGAGAAGGAAGGAGGAGAGGAAGAAATGAACGATTCTGGAATGGATTCATTAATGCATTTTTTGCAGGGCAGAGGGTTGTTTTTTTCCTGGATTTCAGTGCAGTCAATTCTCATAAACTTGGAATTGCTAGAAGAAAACAAAAAATGGAAAAAGTGTCAGTGGAGGAACAAGGCATGACCTAAAGGGGCCCAGGTTGTTCCTGTGAATATATGGAAGAGCCAGCAGAAGAATAGGCTGTTCTAGAGAATTCACAGAATGTTTTTCTGAATTTTTCAGTAGCTAACATCAAAGTGAAATGTACTGTCGGCTCCAGACTGTCCCGAGCAGTGTCGAGGTCACCACACCTTCAACATTTAGTACTCCCAAGTGTTTGAAACATGAAGGGTGAAGACAGTGGTTAATGAACTACTCCCCTCATGGCTTCTTGTGAGACATTCATATGCTGTGAAAGTCAGGCAGAATGTGCTCTCTCTTTCTGCTTCATCTCGTACTAAACAATCTTTTTAATATTAGATATATCAGGAGGAGAAAAAGAAGTCCTTTCCATGATGTTTGGGAGACAGGTTCTTATAATAAATAATAATAATAATAATAATAAATAATTTTAGGATTAGTCAAGAAGAGGCCAACAAGACAATCAAGACAGTCATACACAGTGTGTCCCTTTAGCTTAGGTTTGTATTAGAGAAACTTAGAAAACATTTATGATCCACATATGTAAAGTAAGATGGCTGCAATCTCTGAGGCTGGACAAAATGAATCATCTACCAATAGCACAGGCATGAATGACCGTGCCAGTCACTGAATCATTGCAGAATAAATCAGGAGTTTCAATGGTGACAACAATTGCTTTATTGATCCCGCTGACAGATATTGGTTACCAAAAAGCAGCTTGTGCTGAAGTAATTATCTAGAATTTTCTGGAGGAGGAAGAGAGTTCCCCAAATCCTGCACCTAGTACAGTACCATCCTACTCTTTCCTCCTGTGGGAAAAAGAGGTACAAATAACTGGTTCTAGGTTCCAGGTTAATGAAATCTGATTTTTTCAAACAAAGAAATATGTTAATTAACTCTATTTAACAGCCCTATTTACCAACAGGCAGGCATATTCCTGACTGGGCCCTGATTTCTCAGTCAGGATCCAGTCCAGCAGGTGATTAATAACTTAGTGGGCTTTAGAAAGAGTGCATTTATTATTCAAATTAATGAAATTATAATCAAGAGGTGACAAATTAGCAATTGCTCCTTGACTGAATGTGGAAACTCATTAGGCACTTCTGTGGCATTCGCTGAATGCTACAGCTCCATCTCGCCAGTCAGAGGCAGGAGGTGAAGTGAAAGAGAAAGAGACAGGGAGAGAGACAGATGTCCTTCAAAATGACTTTGCATCATAAAACAAATCTCCCTTTTTGCCTATTATTTTTGCCACTTTCCTGGGTCTTGTTTACCCTCTTAAAAATCAAAATAGCAATCAGATAGATACTAATGATGCCTCTGCTGCCCCTTGTTCAACATTCCCTCTAGACTCTTTCAAAACAGACCCCAAAGATATTCTCACAAAACAATTACTACCCAGGTCATATTGTAACACCTCAATAAAAGAGGAAGGGATAGAAGATGATTCCCTGTACTCTCCTAGAAAATGGAGAGTGAGACCAAAAAAAAAAAAAAAAAAAAAAGAAAAGAAAAAAAAAGGTCAGCCTATATGAGGATCACAAGAAAACAAGAATTAATTTGTGTATGAGCATGGCTCTGACACTAGAACTAACAGCTGCCACACTCTTATATATCTGAGACCTAACTTAGAGGTTTTAAATGAAAATGAAAATTATGCAATCACAATTAAAATTTTCACACGACATTGTGATTAAAGCATAATTATCCCAGGAATAACCAGCAACAAATCATTCACAGAGAAATCCCGTGAATGATTTGTTGCTGTTTATTCCCTGGCTATTCCCTAGATAATGATGATTTAATCACAATGTGTGTGAAAATCTTAATCAGGATCGTGCGATTTTCAAAGGATAATCACTGTTTAACCCCCCAACCCCCCCCCCATGATTTGCCCCCTTAGAACTATTCTTTTCCCACCCCAGACAGAGCTGTCCTTTGAGTCCACTCACCAATGTGCTTTCCATACATGTGATAATAGAAGGAGACACAGAATCTGGTGGTCATGTTGTACATGGGGCTGATTAACCTAGCTTTGTCATCTTTCACCCGGGGTGCAGAGGCTTCAATGAACATGTAGTAGCCTGAAGAACGAAGAAACAAAAGTAAGGAAATGTCATAAATTGTCACTTCTCCCCCCATGTCAACAAAATGGGGAAACTACAAGGTTCTAGCCCAGCATTTAGGAAGCTTCCAAGTCTTTCAACTGACTTGTCCTATACACAGACTTTTGCAGGGGCCTCTCGGCATTTGTCATCTTCCATTTGTAACACTCCTGTGATACATGTAGTTACTTGCATGAAATTTATTTCTACAATACTACATACAGTTTTGCTGCAAAGAAAACATACTCTTGGGGAGAAAATGTGTATTTTGTTCTGAATAAGCTGATTACTAGGCAAAAATACTGTTGTGGTTTTCTTGCACCAAAACACATGCAAGAAAGCCTCCATGTGGTTCTTCTATGCAGGAATCCATGTATTTATTCAAACTGTATCAATCTGATGCAGATTTTGAAACTTTATGAAATTTATGGAAATACATGGATTCTTGTGCAGAAAAAACACATATAGTTTTCCTCCATTTGGTTCCTGTAGACAAACACACACACACACACACAGAGAAAGAGAAAGAGTTACATATTTGTTCAAATATCAGGATATTTTTGCACAAAACACTTTTTCTGCTGAAAAATAGGTTTTCTTTGCAGGATAATAACTTGTACTTTTTGTACAAAACTTGTACAAATGAATTTCCCCAAATGCAGCCCCAAAGTATAAATAGTATTCAAAAATTGTCAGAAACCCTCATAGAATCATAGAATCGTAGAGTTGGAAGAGACCACAAGGGCCATCCAGTCCAACCCCCTGCCATGCAGGAACTCTCCATCAAAGCATCCCCGACAGATGGCCATCCAGCTGTTGCTTAAAGACCTCCAAGGAAGGAGATTCCACCACTCTCATATCTTGAATTCTTTGTTCTTTCATTGTAGAATGAAAAAAAGGGTGTTTGGAAACAACCTGAGAAAGGGGAGGATTTGAATCAGAAATATTTGGGTAACTATATTGGGGTAATGTGTCTTCAGCGGTAGCCTCCACTTTGAAAAGCATAGAACCTGGACCAACATTGCTATCCCTCTGCTTTATGTCATACTTCTTGTGTTCAAAGGGAACCTAAGAACAATCTACTCCAACCCCTTCCAGTGCAATAATCCACAACTAAATCACCCCTGAGACGTTTTCTCTGGAAAATCATCATGTTGCTTGGGAATCTTGTAATGAGAAGAACTGTAGAGGAAGACAAGCTTTCCTAAAAGACCCCTTGCCCAATACAATTTTTGCCTTTCAGTGTCACTTTTTTGGCAGATTTTTATTTTACTATTGCCTAGTTGCAAGTACTTAAGGATATTAGAACTACCTCTCTTTGTTTCAGGCAAATGTTCCTACTGGGGAAAGTGAAATAATTACTTTTTAAAAGCACAATACAAGATGTCTACGTCAGTATAATTAATGGCAGACTTCTTCTCTTTCAGTGTCACTTGCAGGAAAATATACACTAGTGTTGAATGCACATGACAGTTGGCCATGTCCAAGAATTAAGCAGCCAGATATTCAACCATCCATTACAAGAAAATATTCAAAAATAAATAAATAAATAATTCAAAAAGCAAACCTTGATTTTGCCATTTTATATATATGGGACACCATTTTACTATGCCACTGGATATAATGGAACATGAGTATCCATGCATTTTGGTATCCATGGGATGGGAAGTTTCCCCAGGGGATACCAAGGACCCACTGTACTTTCCATTCATGCAGAGGCAACAGCAAAACTACCTAGATAGCAAGGGCTGAAGTGACCAGCAGGAATTTGCAACTCTGTTGCTCTCCACATGTTTGAGATGTTTCCTCCCAGAAGACTCAGACAACATGAGTAATGCAGTGGGATAATAATGTTTAAAACAGCTGGAGGGCCCAAAATTTTCCACATCTGGCCTACTGCTTCCTAAAATAATATGCATATAGGATGACAGATGCCCTCTATGATGACAAGTTAAGGAGGTAAGTTGGCCAAATTAATTGTTTTCTTAAAGGCTACATTGATCCCAAGAGATCCTAGCACAGTGAATTGGAGATTTCAGAGAGCTTCCCATCTGAGAATCCACCCTGGCCATTTCTGAGTGTTTAAACAGGTTGCTCTCCTTATAACTGCTTCTCTCATCGGTGACTTCAAAGTAAGCATCAACAGAACAAGGACACTTGGTAGCAGACAATTAGCCAGTAACAAGGACTAATGCTCTCCTGATTCCTCTAAACAAAGCTGTGGGAGTTTTAATTGGGTATTTAATGTGAAGAAGAAACATGCAAATTAACTGCCTACTCCCCATGCCCCAGTACATAGCAGGGGTATGTGAGTGTGTGTAGAAAACTAATCTACCTTATCCTCAATTCCCCAGGTGATACTGAAAGCTAAATTGGTCTTGGTGAAGTCTTTCCAAAACTGAAAACATCTCTCTCTATTTTCTGCAAACTCTCAGAGCAGTGCATGCCATGTAGAGACTTCTGCTATATGACAAATCTCAGAGAGTTAGGCATGGGGAGAGAACAGGTGAAACTATACAATGTCGGAACCCAGAAGATATGGAAACATTCCAGCTTCCACCAAGGGCAGGAGAAACTAGAAATGTTAAATGGGTTAGGCAGAAATCTAACTGGGAAAGTTTCAGAATACGTAAATAAAAAGGGAGCAGAAGATTATGGGGAGGGACCTGGCAAACGGTATTCCTTCCTATGGAGTGGTAAGTACATAAGGATCATCATGAATTCTCTCCCTGCTCCACACCATCACTGTAAGGCTGAATCTACAGCTGCAAAATAATTCAGCTCCAGTGCACAGTATCCAGTCCTGGTTTTGCCTCATTAGTGCAATACTGAACTCAGATTAATTTTAATCTGAACTCAGATTGATTTTAGAGCCACACATTACCCCTACCTGAGGTCACATTGATGTAAATGAACATTTCTACCACTGTCTATGTGTTCCATGAATTAGATTATATTTGGATCACATGCCCACAGCAGCTACATCTTTTATTTTATTCCCATAAGGCATACCATATCAAACAATAGGCTTTCTTGCTTTCCTGTCATTCTTACCACCCACCTACAATCCCATTGGATGGCCTCACCTGCACTCCTATTGAACAGACCCACCTGTAACCCTCACTGGATTCGCTCCTTGGGAAAATTAAAGGTCTCCTCAGTCAGTTTAGCCCACAATGGTTAAAGTTCCCCACATGATCTTCCTTCAAAATTAATAGGATTTAAAAAAAAACTTCTACAAAATGGAACAGCTAGTTCAGATTTGAGGTCACTATGCATTATTTTTCAGGTGTGGATTCAGCCTAAGTCCCACTGGGAAGGAATCAGGGTTGCAAAAAGGAGAGTACATAACTTTGAAATGTTGAATGTGAGCTAGCCTTCATACCTTCTGGTGTCCCGCTGAAGTCCATGGTTGGGCCTGTGTTGGCAGAGCGCTTGGGATCATGGGTTAAACTGCTCTGACGAATCCAGTCAAAATTGTCAGTTGTGTCTTGTGTATAGCCACATATCTTCTCATCCTCAAAGTGGCAGGTGTTACCTGTAGGCAAGAAGTGGAGGCTATTCAGTCACTGTTACAAAATGTCTTTGTCTAGTTAGGACAGGCGGGGAAAAACAACCACCTTGTAACAGTCCTTCTTTTGCAACATGATAACACTAATTCAAAAGGACAATAAGTATCTCTCATCACAAGGTAATGACCAGGAAGAATGCACAAAAATTGATGGAATAATCCTTCTTTCTTTCCCTTCTCTTTCTCTCTCATCAATGAATAAATGAATGAGAAAGCAAAATCTATATACCTGTGAGAAAGTCCCAGCTGATGCTAGGACACTGTGATTGATACAGTTATTATTGATGTATCCAATTAAAGCAGACAATATGTAGATTTCATTTTAAAATGTTTTTAATTTTCCCAGATGACTAATGAAATAAAGACACAAAACACTGCCGCCTGCCATGGACCAATGGGTATATGACATATATTACCAAACACATATTTATTGTTTGAAGAACCAGAGCATGGAGGCCTAAATCTATGCATACTGTTTTTTTATTTTCTGATTCAGAGGTGAGACCCAGTGTGATGTTGGACTAAACTCTGGAGACCAGGATTCAAATCCCTGCTGGCCATGGAAACCCACTGGGTGACTTTGGGCAAGTCATACTCAAACTCAGAGGAAGGCAAAAGCAACCCCCACCCAATCAAATTCTGCCAAGAAAATTCTGTGATAGGTTCACCTTAGGGTCCTCATACGTCAGAAAGAAATTGAAGGAACACAACAACAACAACAAATTAAGAAGTGAGCATCCCAATGCCCTTCAAATGTTTTGTACAAGTCTTTTAAACCCAGGGGTTATGGTCGTTGTAGTCCAAAACATTTGGATGTTGCCTACTGCTATGTTGGTTCATTAGTATGAATGAACTTTGTGTGTTTGTGTGTGTACCTTCAAGGCACATGCTGACTTATGGCAATCCCCTGAATTTCACAGGATTTACTTAGGCAAGGAATATTCGGTTTTGCCAGTTCTTTCCCCTGAAATATAGCCTACAGCACCTGGTATTTGTTGGCAGTCTCTCATTCAAGTACAGTCAGCCCTCCGTATCCATGGATTTTTTTAATCCACGGCTTCAAGCATCCATGGCCTGAAAATATTTTTAAAATATTTAAATTCCAAAAAACAAAGTCTTATTTTGCCATTTTATCTGAGGGATACTATTTTACTATGCCATTATATTTCAGGGGACTTGAACATCCATGGATTTTATTATCCATGGGGGATTGCAGAACCAAACCCCAGTGGATACCAAAGGCCCACTGTACTAACCCTGCTTAGCTTCCAAGATCAGGCAGGATTTGTTGTATTTGTTTAAGGCATTTAGGCAATTGACTGAACTTTAGTAAGTCCAAATATAGACATGTGTGAGAGAATATGTGCTCATGCATTTCTGACTTCACAATCATGTGGGCTCCCTATGGATACATTAGCCAAAAGCATAGGAGATACTCATTTATGTTCTGGCTTGAAGTTATAGGAAAATGCACCCAAACCCTCCCTCTCTGACTTTCAGACGTCCCTAACACATTTATCTGCAAGTGTATATCGGCTACCTCTTGCTAGTGATGAACCAGGAAATAATTTAGTATGTCTGTGGAAGGATATTCAAAAGGACTGGCTAACAGCTGGATAGAAAGGAAGAAGGGGTTACTCTGTATTGTAAGCTAAAATGGAGATACATTTGTAGCATCTCATCAAATTCTCTGTAAACCTAAAAGGCAAAAATGGCGCTTTCAGCAACTGGCAAAAAAAGGCCTTGCTCATTTCCCTGTTTAATAGCCCTAGTCACTACTTTTGGATTTTTGAGCTCCTATATTATTTTAATGTTGTTGTTTTGTTGTTTTAGCATCTACAAATTTGTACTGTTATTATACTATTTTACTCACTGTTACTATAAACTGACTGTTGAAGTGATATTATATTGTTTTACCCACTATCTGAAAAATTTATACTGAAATATAGTTTTAAAAAATCTATTAGATAAAACATATTTTAAAGCCTCAACATGGTGGAAATTATAGGTTGGGATTGTGAATTTCATTAACACTTCCTCCAAATGAATAAGCTTTTCCTAATAATTAAATAATTGTGTGAAAGTCTCACATTATGAATAAAAGTTGGGAGTAATGTGCAAGGATAATAGCTAATCATGTACAGACTTGCTGAAGAAGGTAAAGGGACATAATGAAACAAGAGGTACAGCCCAAGAAGATTTGTTGTTGTTGTTCCACTGATGTTGAAATTACTAGTCGCCTATTGTTGGTTTGTTGTCGTGTACTTTCAAGACGTTTTCCGCTTATGGCAAACCTGAGGTTTCCTTGGCAAGAATTTTTCATAAGAGGTTTGCAATTGACTTCCTCTGCTGATGAGACCAGGTGATTTGTCTAAGGTCACCCAGTAGATGTCATGGCCAAGTGGTAATCGAACCCTGGTCTCCAGAGTCATAGTCCAACACTCAGACTACTACACCATGCTAGATCTTACAATCAAAGAAGTAGAAAGCCCTAAATTAATGATAATAATGTTGAGAAATATCCACAAAAATATAGGGAACCAATGCAGAGACCTAAAATGGTGGGTAGATGTCTGTAGATGAGTTCAGCTTTTGATTAGTTAAGGATTAGCTAATTTCAGCATGTAATTGTACATGTGCTCCTCTGTATAACTAAAGTAATTTACTATGAAGAGGGACCTGCTCTGTTAAATTAGGGATGGGCAATCCTTTTTTCTGTAGAGGGCCACATTTCCTTGGGTATAATCTCTTGAAGACTACATAGTGGAAGATGGGGCTGAAGCCAGTAGTAGGCAGCTATTTCTCCTTCTGGTACCCGCCTTCTATCTTTTTCCTTTTTGTCATCCTCTTCCACCTCACATAGTGACAACAGATGAAGAAGCAGGGTACTCTTGTAGATGCCTGAACAGATAGCTTTCAGAGCTTTACAAGTTCACACGCTATCCAAATCTGATTCCACTGGAGTAGCAAAGAAGCTAAGGGGTTCACATGAAATATATTGAAAGATCAGGTCTTCTACTGAAATGAAAAGAAAGGTCCTGAGGGTACAGCTTGAAGAGACCTGGATCAATTTGAAAGTGTGTGTAAAGACCTTTTAGGACTTTATCATGCACAACAATATATTGTAATTGGAGCAGGATAATAGTGTATTTGGCTGGAGATTATCACATGACGTTTGCCCTCTACGTTGTTTTCTTGGTGACAGACTGTCTGGAAAGCGTTTCTTAATATTATTGGAAAAACTCCATTATTGACACCCTTTCCCAACTATTGTAGTATTTCACTTTATAGTGTGATAGTTTAATTCTGCTTTAATGCTGATCTTGTATAGTGAAGACGTGGACATGGTTTGGGTGCTTTCAGTTTAGGTACTATAGTGATAAGATGTGAAGGAGAAGGGAAGAGAAGTCAAAACTTTATTCTCTGCACCCCTAACCACCCCTTTTTCCAGCCCCATTCCAGACTCTGTCTGTCTGTCTGTCTGTCTCTCCCTCTCTCTCAGAAATATGCCACTGGAAATATAAGTGACAAAACAGACTAATGGTTTAAGAAAGCATTTATTGCACGAGCCCTCAGCATCTTTCTTGCTTTTTCTACCTTCAGATTTCCTTAAGATTACCTTCAAATATAAATAAAATATATAAAATGAAAAGTCCTAAGTTTTAACTACACCCTCTCCCCATTTTCTGATCAGTTAGACCAGACTAAGCACTTGCAGATAGATCTGACAGATGCATCAGTAGCAGCTTCCTGTTTGCTTTCATCTGTCAGCATTTAGTTTGTTCTAATGAATCAGAACCCTCTCCCCCCCGGGGGGGGGAATGTCTTTTTAAACTTAGGACTGTTTTAATTTCTATTTTGGCAGAGGGTGGTGTTTGCGTGTGTGTGTGTGCCTGTGTGCCAAAAGGAGCAGGGCTAATATCTTAGCAGTGTGTGACAGGCTTTCAGTGCAAACTAATACTGTAAACCCAGAAAGGTATGATAGAAAACTGAGCAAACCCAATTCAATAGTGTTTTTAAAAATAACACTATTGTAGTGGGAGAAGAGCCTTAGCGTGATAACGTTAGAATATAGATGTTAACAGTTTTTTCTTTTTTTGTGTGTGTGACTTTTTTTGGCCTTTTTCACTTTCAGCTCTTAGTAATTAAAGAGAACAGGATAAATGCAAGATTAGTTTTTGTAAAAGAAGAAATGGGCTTGATTTTAAAACCTGTAGATGTAGATTTTACAGTGTCTTCCCTGTGCTCATCACAAGACACCGCTCACTGCTTCTGAAACAGGAGATTACCGCAGTTTAGCAACCAGGGCAGAAAGGTTGCCTCTGGTGAAGCTCCAGCGAGTGCCAGGGCATGAAGGTCTCCAAGGAGGCTCAGCTGGCTAGAAAGTGCCTATGAGTGAACTCAGCAGCCAAAAGGGAGCATGGCCAGCCACTTAACTGCTAATTAACCCTGACTAAGTACTCTCTATGCGGTCCATTCATTTCTAATTAGCATCCTAATCCAAATTAGCCACCATTTGTGAGGCTGAGTGGTGGGGACTGCCCAGCATCTGCAATTGGAGGAGAAGAGGGACATTGACATAGCAGATTTGAGACTAGCAATAGCATGTCTTTGTGGTTTATTTGATCTGTTTTGTGTCCAAGTCTGAACAGCAGGAGCCGAGGGGGAGATGGCAGCTGCTTAGCTGCTCTTCCAAGGAGTTATATGAATGAGACAGCTGGGCTCCAATTCTAGCAGCTCTGATCAAGAAACACACAGAGTCCCACAGCAGAGAATGGCATTAAAGGCTGGTGCGCAAGGTTTGGTAATTCCAAAAACACCTTTTAAGTACAGCCAGGGTTTCTACAGCCAGAGTTTTCAGCCATAGGATGGCCAACTGGAATCTCATTTGAAGAACCAGGCCATCATAAGGCAGACGTCTTCTGAAGGTCAACACAACAACAGCAACAACAACTCTCACAGCATCCCAAACTCAAACTTCAATTACAACTCCCAGAATCCTTCCATCATGTATGGTGTGCTGTGAGATTCTGGGAGTTGTTGTCCAAAAAATTAACTTTTGGGACCTGTTCCAAGGCAGAATTTGATGCCAATTAATTCACTTTTTCCACATCAGTTTCAGCTTTCAGTGACTCACCAAATCGAATTAAAAATAAATGTGAAAAGTTGAAGTTCAAAACTGTACACAAGAAGAAAACAACAAAAAAGCAGTGCTAAAACACCGAGGAAATAAGGTTATGTATCATCAAAGAGTCAGAGTGGTGTAGTGGTTTGAATGTTGGACTAAGACTCTGAGATCAGGGTTCAAATCCTGGCGTGGCCAGGTAAACTGGGTGACCTTGAGCAAGTCACCTTCTCTCAGTCTCATGAGGATGGCAATGGCAAACCCCTCTGAAGAAACTTGCCAAGAAAATCCTGTGACAGGTTTGCCTTAGGGAAACAACTTGAAAGCTCACAACAACAAATCACCATAAAATAATAAAACCATGTTATATTCAACAAAACTTTGACATTGCATGCTTAAAGCATTCATTCATGTCATACATGTATTGAGCTGCACGTGGCATGAACAAAACCTAAGCTGTCAAACTGAACCAGGAACAGATGATGGAGCACTGAACAGGTAGTCAGCCTCATCAGCACTCAGACCACCCATGTCAGTTTGGGAACCTAAACCTGTTTCATGTTTTACTAGTCTGGTGAGGAGGAAGTGGCAGCTGTAATTCAGGCCTACCACAGCCCTTCCACATAGTTTACCGGCACTGCTAAATTTGACAATATTTGCTGGTTGGCGAGGTGAGCAGAGATGGATCCCAACAGCGTAATAATGTATCTATGAGCCAGAGCTACCTTTAGACCACACCTAATAGAATATTGAAGCCAACATGGTCACTGGACATCAGGGTGCATGTTGGCCACTATCCATGCTGATTGAGAAAGTCTAATACCTACACACTCTTGTGAATTTTAACTAAAGAAAACCTATTGTATCAATGTAGGTTACATAACCTAGTTACCATTGATTCAATGGGTCTACTAAAGACAGACACAACAGGATCTAGTCCTGGAAAAGTAATTTTTTCAAGCTCTCCTTTGGGTTGACTATTCATGTGCCTCACAGTTAGCTGCTTCTTTCTGGTCCCCATCATAAAACACTGATCTAGAATTAGCTGAACAGAGAATAATTAGTAAATTATAATTGAATATGAGAAGACTAATCTTGTTGTCCAGACCTAACACTTTTCTCGACTAGACTTCTCTCCCTTGAATGGCCTTCCAGTTACCTATGGAAAGCCCACAAGCATGACACAAAGGCAAGAGCATCCTCTCACTCATGTTACTCAGCAACTGGTATGCAGAGGCCTATTACACCTTGTGCAGCCCAAGAATCCCTTCACTTGCCTCTTCTAGGAAAGCATCTGTTGAAAAATCCACAGGACCAACTAATCAAAAGTTGAAGAAATGAAACTGGGGGGGGGGGGGGATTTAAGGAGGCAGAATGTAATCAACAATACCCCAATTTAATCAGAATTAGAATTGGCATTCTAAATGCATTTAAAAGTAAGGAAAGAGGAAAGCATCCCTCTGGAAACTTTAATGATCACAAATAGTCAAGGAGCCAAACAAACTGTGCATGGAGTCACATAATTTCTCCGAATTAGATTTAGTTTGGTTCTGGTCAGGCATGTTCTGTATAATCTCAAGGGACCTTCCTACCATCAACTCTTCTTTACTCTCTATGGCCAGATAATATAGTAGAATCCTAGTGTCTTGTTCTATGAATGCATACCCTAATAGCATTAAGCATGAACGCTTTATTAGCCAAAGAGAAAATGGATGAAGAAATAATCATAGTAAGTGATTCTCTGAGTCTGTAAATTAATCAACATTATGTTCCTCTGGATCAGGCTGCCATGGCCATTAATCATCTAATCTTCCCCTATATTACCTCCTGGGCTTTACCTCAATAACCATGTATCATGACTTCTCCACCCTTATAAGCCAAGACACACCCCACCCCGCACAATTATCACAAAGAGCAGTTATGGAATGTAACATAGGCAGATAGAATAATTTATTCTATTGGGGCTTTATGGTTATATTTTGTTTAAAAAGCAATAGTCTGTTCCTAACCCCAGGATAGACAAAAAGACTGATATATAGCTGCCTTCACATAATAATGGCTAAACCAAGAGTAGTTAAGTTCTTTCCCCTGCCCTTAGACATCCTATCCCTCCATGGAGAGGCTTTGGGCCCTAGGTTTAAGTAAGAGCCAGACCATGCTTAATTGCGAGTGGTGAGAAAGACAAAGTATAAATTCAATAAAATAAAATAAAAATGTGTGTGCACACATATGTGCCTGCACTTGTGTGTTTGCAATGCCTGCAATTTTGAGCCTAAAAAGAATCAGGAATGAAAGAAAAGAGAGCAGCCATTTTTATCACCATTCTAATGTGTCTTGTGTCTCCTTTCTGGATCAGTTTGTGGCTCTTGGTGATCAGCAGACCAATCCAGCATAATGATAATGAAAGCAATTTACTGCCCTTGTTCTTAGTATAACAACATTGCTGGAGAGGGAAACTAACACTTGACTCAGGGCTGGCAAGTGGCAGGTTGAAAATCCTCCTTCTTCCTGGAGGCTGTTCATATGAAAAGAAATGACATTTAAAAAGGAAAAGGCTTAATAGGAAGAACCTTAAGTTCAGCTAAACTAACATATCTCCCTGTATGAGTCTGACCAAACCCTGTGGTCCTCAGACCATTTATTGAGTTCTACCATCTTCACAGGTACAGTTGGTGGGTACATGAGATAGGGCCTTTTCAGTGGCTGCCCCTAGGATCTGGAATTCATTCCCTGGGGAGGCTAGATGTTCTTCCATTGGCAGGTGAAGATTTCTTTATTATGATAGGCTTTTAGAATTAAATACTGTTAGGAAAAGGGCTTTTTAGAGGGTGTTATATTGCTTTAAATTGTACTATGTTAAACTACTTTTTATTATTTTTAAGTGCATGGTTCAAATTGTTTTAGTGCTGTTACTAGTTTAATTCTATTTTATGTTGAACTTTTAATAGGTTTTAACTATTCTTTGATCATTTTAATTTGTGAGCCACCTCAAGTCCCAATCTTGTTAAAAATATGGACTGTAAATAAAAATGATGATACCTAGGATACCTCTGAGGGTGCTCTGAAGCCGAGTGATTGATGTCATTATGGTTGCTGCCATTATTATTATACAGTGCAGAATAAAAATCAATACAATATAGAAAAAAGGCGCATTACATATGGTGCACCTGCATGGCTGTAATATGCAAAGATTATCTGGTTGTGCCAGGTGTCTGAATACTTGCTGCTTGAATTCATCAGGAAAGAAATGTGACAAATACATAGGTGATTGTGAGTGACATCTCACATCTGGTAAAAATCCAGTCTGCATTGCAAGCATGGAGACTCTGCAATGTGTGAATGGATGGCCCCTTGCCAAGTCAATTAAGAAAAAAAGAGAATGTCTCCCTTCTCCCACAAAACACATATACCCAAAATATTCCTCAGAACAAAAGACAGTTTGGGTAGCAGCTTCAAGTATGGGGATTTTTCAAAGTTATGTGGAAATGGTTGCAGACAGAAGGTGTATGTGTGTGCGAGCAAGTGTACAAACAAATGGGGGGGAGGAGGGAGGGAGAGAGAGAGAGAGACTCTGTGAATGCATCATGGTGATACCATCCCCCTGCACTGCATTCAGAAGGAAGATGTTCATGGAACACAGATCACGAAACAAAGTATTTTCTTTACCATTTTCCCATGGTTGTTTCAGTAGAAAAATTAACAGACTAGAGAAATGGATCAGCCTTTGAATAATTGCAGTTGAGAAACTGAAGCTCAGTAAAGAGAAAGCACCCAACCCTTTGGCATGGACCACATAGCTTCAGAAGCAGACCAGAAGGTGTTAATTTTTGTTTTTGGCATTTTAATTAAAAAGATCTCAGGCAGCAGAGTTGGGGAAAACCTTTCAGAAGTTGGTGTGAGTGGTAAGGTTAAACAACAAAGAAAAATGGTTTTTTGGACTACACTTCCCAGAATCCTGACTGACTGAGGTATTCTGGGAACTGCAGTCCAAATGTTAATACTTCCAAGCTCTTATTGTTAGACTGTATTGGGAAAATTAGAAGAACAAACTGATGCACTATGAGGTCTGTAGCACCTTTTCTTTACTCAAAACACAACATGAGTTGGGTTAGTTTTTGATGGCATACAACATCCTAAAAGTGTGCTCAACTTATGTATTTTGGGTATGCTGATTACTTATGTGCACTGCACACTAGAGATGATCCATAAAATACTTTGGGCAGCTGAGCAATCTGATCTGCCTAATTGACCATGTTGGTAGCACAATAATTTATAACCAACAGGATGAGAAACAGTTTATAGCATCTGAAGGCATATTGGCTGTACATCCTCGAACAAATAACTATGCTGATAGTAATTTTACACCTTTATCACCCATTAATTCATTGCCTTAAATATTCAAAGCCAACAGCTAAAGGGTGGCCAGTTCCATAGCACAAGCAGCTTATCCTTTCTCAGTTCTTTAGCCAACCTCACTTTCACTTTCCTAAATAAAATAGTGTTAACTTTATCTGTACATCATGATCTATGGCTGAGTTTCATAACCTCTTGAAACTATTCCAGATAATCCTGTTCTTGTTAGAGACAACCAGTGCATCTTAAACACCTGGGATCTGGCATTTTAAAGATAATGAGAGCTTATAGTTCAACAAAAGTCAATATGATTATTATGAACAGAGTTGGAAAATTGAACTAGGGCCAAGTGTTTTGGATTCTTCTGTTCATTTTAGCCTGTAACACATGTGGCCTTAAAGGTGTTAGACAGGCCTACCACTAACTTTCACTCCCTACTACTCTCCTTTTGCCATACGTAGTTTAGACTGTGAGCCTGTAGGCCAGTGATGGACAACTACCTGATGCTTTGGAGCCACATACACCACTCAGTGGGGTGTGTGTGAATAGTGGGGTGCACCCTGACAGTGAACCTCACAGCCCTTAATATTTTTATTTTTAAAATTAATTTAGAGAAATGCAGGGTGGGACAATTTTACCAGATTTTTGGCACTCCCTTGCATACTTTAACATTGGAAGGAAACTTTTTGGAAGCAGGAAGTAAACTACAAATCACTTTTTTCTAAGCTTATTTTATGTCTTCAAAAACCTAGGCAATCATGTTTAAATACCAGATCTAGCTTCAGGGGTGCAATCTGCAACTGTATTACATGAGGTTGAAGAGGTTCTATGCTCCTGTAGTAAATTATACTAGACAATATGCATGAGCAGTCTGACCTGATATAAAACAGTGTCCTGTCTGTACAGATTCAAGTATGGGTCTTCTTCACTACCCTTCTCTTACTGACAGGACAACACTAGATCCCATCTCTAAGCCATAAACAGCTCAGGTGCTGCCACAATAAAATTAACTCCTTACTTGTGTGATTTCCCATTCCTCCCACTGTGATCTCTAAATCAGTTTATTCTTTGGCAGTAACTCCCTGACATGTTAGGATTGGAATCTTGTTGGTTAATCCCAATGACTGTAGACCCACTGTATCAATTGTTTAATGGTAAGTCAACCTGTAGTTAAATCCAATGAAACCAATGGTTCTGACTAGAGAACTGTGAATAGTATTTAGGTATAGATATGTTCATAGGGAAGCGGCAGCATGGTATAGTGATTTGCGTGTTGGGTTATGATTCTGGAGATCAGGGTTTGATTCCCTGCTTTAGCATAAAAACCCTCTGGGTGACCTTTTGCAAGTCACACTCTTTCAGCCCCACAGGATGGAAATGGCAAACCCCCTCTGAAGACAGTTGCCAAGAAAACTGTATGAGAGGATCGCCTTAGGGTCGCCATAAATAAAAAATCCATCGATGGCTTGAAAAAAGCCTTAAAGAAGCATCTCTTCCGGCAGGTCTTCCCAGATAATGTTTAGTCATTTTTAAATATACAGTCACCCCTCCTTTCTTATGGACTTCCGGCTCCAAGTCCAAACCTTAGAGTTTTTCCAGTTTTTCTCCTCTATGTCCTTGGCCTGTCCCACACAGCTCAAGAACTCTTAGGCCTGTTGCTGACATATGATATTGTTTGTATTTTACTATGTTTTAACTACAGTTGATTTAATCCTTTTTTAGGGGTGGGAGGTGGGGATGGGATTGGTTTATTTTAACTGTTGTGTTTTAACTTCTTGTTGTAACCCGCCCCGATTGCTTGCTCAGAGATGCGGGCTGGAAATAAATTATTATTATTAAAAAATGACCTAGAGACACACAACAACAACAACAATGTTCATAGGGAGCTTAATGCTTGTTACCTGTATATAAATCCCCTTCCTTCCATGACCTACCTCAACAGCATCTGTAGGACATAAGATATACAATTGGCTCTCTGTTTTTGTGGGGGATCTGTTTCAGAACCCCCCCCCCCCACGAAAATGTAGACTTGCAGATATTCAAGCCTGCGTGCCTGCGAGCACGTGCAGTGTGCATGCCGTGGGGGCATGCCCATTGATAATAACGGAGATTGCCCCTCCATGAATATTCAAGACAGTGGATCTCAAGTCCATAAGAAAGGAGGGGTGACTGTATATTTAAAAATAACAGGTAAGACATCACATAGTATTCGAGATAAGTGGGGGATTAATTTCACTGGGCACTCTTATAATTGCTTTAGCCACACATTTTAGTGACTTTAAGCACAATTATTCTAACAAACAAACATTTGATTTCTATCCTACTCTTCCTCAGCTGATAACATCTTGATGGTTAATGATATTCTTTGAGTGCAGCAGACAAGACAGATTAAATATACAAAGAAGCCGTTAAAGAAAGCATGAGTCAACCATACTTACCTACTGGGTTAGGGTAACTGATTGCTAGGAAACAAAACAGAAACAGAGATGAAAAAGGTTATTGTTACATTTATATGATTATACTCAAAGACAAAACAAGAAGAAAATGTTCAAATTCTTCCCTATGTATCTGATGAGTGCTCATGTCCCCTGGCACCCTCCCTTCCAAACTGTATGGCAATTGGGGACTGTGGGTGCTTCCACCTGAGGATTTTACCCTGCCATTGCATTGCTTCATCCTTAGAAGCTTGAAAGAGGCCCAAAAGGTGCAGTCAATCTGCAGTCCTCCAGCAGTTTTTCTTATTGTTGTCATTCCATCTTTTATCTTACCTGAGAAAACTCATCCAAGGAAAAAGATGAAATATATCCTTGGTGCCTTTCAATCACAAACTGCCCCTCTCTCTGAAAGCACCCCAGAGTACATATAGCAACTGAGGGACTATACAGATAGCTCAAAAGGAGCAGCTGTGTGCCGCCCCTAGATGCGTGGAGTTGGGGATCCGGCAACTGGACACAACACCCCCAACCAGCTGGGAAATGAAGCCCCGAAAAGGAGCTTCTTTTACCGGTGCTACAGGAGTACCATAAGGGTCGCATTGCACCCTCATGATGCTCCCCATGTGTGGCACTGTTTGTGCACCGCACATGAGCGACATCATCATGGTGCACCCCGTGCAAATGGCGGTGCACCAAGATGGTGCCCAGGGTGTACGTTAGGACTTGGGAGCATCCGGACACTCTGCTCTCCTAAGCCCTAGTTTTGGCCCCAGGCTAGCACAAAGCACCAGGCTGTTTGAGGCCTGAGATTCATAAACTGGAGTAGACCAAGACTGGCCACAATCAATAAATTATTTTGCTCAGGAATGAAAAAAATCATTTTTATACATCTATCTGATAAATTTATTTAAACTTACGGAAACAAAGCAAACTCAAGGACATGAACAGTGGTGTGGTTGGGAAGAGGTAACAGTAGCTACTGATACAACATTGTAAAATTAAATCCCACATGAAACAGGAATTGATAAGAGGACTAAATCTAACTCTGGTTAAGCTTCCTGTGGGAGAAGAAAAACCATGGCAAATGGAGTATTTGAATCCTTAGGGAAGTTGAAGCCATTTGTAATCCCACCAAAAATGTGGACTGTACAGAAATGCATAGACATGGGTGGATGGTTTTATGTCTGATGGCAAGAAATCAAAAATTCATGTGTGGTAGGAATGCATTTGATGCTACTTGGTAACCAAAGTCAAGGCTCACAACATCTTCAATACTCCAAGCTGAACACAGCACACATACTTTCATTAGTTCGATTAAACTAAATAATACTGTTTCAGAAACTGGAAAACTATTTTTTAAATAGTTACTTAACAGTTGTAATTCCAAAATGAAAAAGCAAGAAAAAGTACTTACCATATACTTTTAAAACAAGTCTTTCCTTCCTCATTTCTCAAAATAATTTGTTAATTTTTAGGGGCAGTACAGATGGGCAGCTAGATGCCACCTCTGTAAGTCCAGCATCTGTGCTGCGGCATCCGCATGCTGCAGCACAGATGTGCTTTCCAAGAGGAGCCTCTCTAGGTGGCTCCATTTTTGATGCGTCATAAGGGCTGGATCTCCTATGACACCTCTACCACTCAGAGGCATGTGGGCGCTCGGGTGCCCATATGTCACAAGACTGCACTCTGTGTGAATGGGGCTGCAGCCTTGTGATGTAAGCGCAGTGATATTAGGGCTCGGTGCATATGAATGCTGAGCACCATCAAGCCCTAATATCGCCGCTAATGGCTCGTCTATACCGGGCCTTAGTTACTTTAGTATGTTAAAAGTCTGAATACTACAACCAGTTGGTCTGTGGTACAAAACACACTTGCTTCTTATCCATCTCATCATGGCTTTTCTGGCTAAACAGTATTCCATCTGCACAGAACCATTCAGCAGAGCTGTGGTAAAGGTAAAGGATCTGTTACAATCTGGCCCAAAGAAGAATGTAACTGTAAGTCACACAACAGCTCACTGTGAAGAATTTGTCCACCATCTTACAGTTAAAATCACTTGGATTTACTCTGATTTAGGACTTTATCACATGGAGGCAAATTGGAGGCAAATTGGTTAAATCCCATGCAGAAATGGGATTTTAAAATCCTCTTTTGCGGGTTGCTTTTCAGATGTGTTGGCATCAATAAGAACTAATGTGACATTAATCCGAATGCAAAGTCGACAAAATACACTCCTTTTTACTTTTGGGAAGTTCCTGAAAGTAAAATGGAACGCGTTTTGTCAACTTTGCATTCGGATTAATGTTGCGTTATTTCTCATTGATGCAAACATCATCTGAAAAACTACCTGCTTTTACAGCTTATTTCTAATTTCTCTTCAGGTTAACCCCGAATGCCATGTGAAAAACAACTCACTTTTGCAGAGTGTTTTCCCACTTTAAATCACATTTCTGCATTGGACCCGTCCTGTGATAAACTCCCTAGGACCTATCTGTCAAATAAAACATCCTCCCTTTGGCCTCTTGCTGGGGAAACCAGATGACATGGCCCAATCAACAGCTCTGGTTCCAACAGACCAGATGGCATCTGTCCCATTCAGAACCAGAAAAGGGGTTTACTTCCCCAAAATGAATTAAAATACCTCATCAATTGCTTTGTATGAAGATCCAGAATCCTCTGTTCTGATGACAGGTGACTGTTTGAAATGTGTCCTGCTTTGTCATCTGGTTCATCTGCTGCTGACACCAGTAATTTGTCCTGAGGTCAGATGAAGGTGCCCAGCCAAGCTGGACACCTCATTCTGACTTCAGAGCAAAGTGACTCATGGCAGTTTTGGATGTGTTGGGTGGCTCAAAGGGGTGCATATGCAATCTGCTGCCTGGTGTCAGAACAGAGGGCCTTTGCAGTGGGGAAGGATAAGGGCAGCTGTGGGGCCAGGATACTCTGGGCTACCCCATGCCAGCACCGACAGGACCCTCGAAACCAGAGCTGATACAGTTCCAGTGGATGTAACTGTTGCTCCTACTCATCCAGTGCTGCTGGATACTTTTCAATTTGTGCAGCCTGAGGATGTGAAGAGGATCCTTGGATCCACCACATGTGTATTAGACCCTTAATCTTCCTGGCTAATTAAAGAGGCCAGAAGAGGACTGGCTGCATGGGTAAGGGAAGTGACTAATGCCTCTTTACAACAAAGCAGGGTTCCAACATGCTTGACGGAGACTGTGGTAAGACCTGTTCAAGGGGGGGGGGGGGGAAACGATGTTGCTGGATCCTTCAATTTTGTACTACAAGTCTGGGAATAGGCAGCGTATTAGGTGGGGTTATGCAGGTTCACACTCTAGGGGTACTCCTGTATTCAGCTCAGAGATTTAGCAGTGACTTGGAATGCTTTTGCACAATTTTGCACAATTGAAGCTAGTCAGAAAAAAAAACTTGATACACAACAACAAAAACAACAAAAATTCAGAGGTGAGAACCTGATGTCCTCCAGATGTTTTGTATGGCAGTTCTTACAAACCCAAAACAGCATGGCCAATCATCAGGGATTATGGTAGTTGTAGCACAACACATTTGGATGGTACAGTACTATGTTGCCTACTGATATGTTGGCTCTTCAGTACTGAAGCTATGAATGAAGTGTGTGTGCACCTTCAATTTGTCTGTTTACTCCTGGCAATCCCATTGATTTCAAAGATTTTTCTTAGCCAAGGAATACTCAGAGGTGGTTTTGCTAGTTCTTTCCTCTGAATTATAGCCTACAGCACTTGGCACTCTCCCATCCAAGTACTAACCAGGGCTGATCCTGCTTAGCTTCCAAGATCAGGCAGGTTCTGGTTGCCATATGTCGGAAATGACTCAAACGTACACAGCAGCAACTACAATAGATAGAGACTTCTTGAGAAATTCAATGTTCTCTGCCTAAGAAAGAGAGAGTTAGCTTCTCAAAGGGCAGGGACAATGTGGATCTCAAGGGAAGTTACTTTTCTATCATTAATGGAGTTGAAGTTCTATTACCTGTCGTTTAATGCCTTTTCCCTCTAGTCCCTGCATGGCCAAGAAGGGGAATGGCCTCTGCCTGCACTGAGATTCCTCCAGACCATCTTAAATGACAACAGAAGCAACATCTGAGACCAAATGTAGGCCTGTGACTCTAACATTGGTCCAAAACACACTGCAGAAATAATTTGGTCTGAGGCTGCTTTAACTGTCCTAGCTCAATGCTAGGGAATTCCTGGAATTGTAGTTTTGTGAGACATTTAGCTTTCTCTGTGAGATAGCGCAGTTGCCACAATAAACTACAATTCCTAGGATTCCCTAGCACTGAGCCAAGGCAGTTAAAGTGGTCTCAAATTGGATCATTTCTGCAATGTATTTTGGACCATTGTCACTTTTCTTCTGTATGATTTGCCTGATGAAGAAGCCAGTAAAGCTCAGAAAGCTTGAGTTATATATTTCAGTTGTCCCATTTATTCATTTATTGTGTGGTTTCAGCGTAAGCTGAATGCCGCATATAGTGTGCCCATGTATAGTGCAAGCGCACTGTAGTTCCTTCAAAGTTCTCACCTATCTATTGTCCTTTTATTAATAAAGGATTTATGACTACAAATGCATGAAGGGATCTAATGAGTACAGTAGAGTATCGATTGTCCAACATAAACGGGACCAGCTGATAGTCGGATAACCGAAAATGTCACATAATCCGGAGGGATTATCTGACTATCAGACGGTCCTGTTTATGTCTTCCCTTCTTCTTCCTTCTGTCCCTCCCTGTCTCCCTCCCTCTCTCCTTCCCTCTCTCCTTCCCTGCTTACCTGTTCATGGTTTGGCTGCAGGGGGGGGGTGTCTCCACGGCAGCCAAGGCACGCCAGACGGAGGCACATCCAAGGAGCCCCAGCTGGCAGCCTTCTCCTCCGCCGCTGCCGCCATCCTCACCATGGGAAGGACATTGGCAAATGGCATCCAACGTCCTCCAGGGCTGCTGCCGAGGCCGGGCAGCGAGGAGGAGGAGGAAGACAGGCCTGTTCTGAGGCCTGTTTTGGGCCCGATGCCATCGCTGCCACTGTGCTTGGGACCTGTTCTGAGGCCTGTTCTGGCTCCTTGCCTGTTGCTGCCGCCATTTGGGGGGGCGTGTCCTAATTCAGCCAACGTTGGATAATCGGGACTCTACTGTACACTGGACTATATACTGCAGGTTGATTGCTGTTGCTAAGGAGATGTAGTTGTGAAATTTGTCTGGATGAAGGTGGTTTGGAAACTTGCTCCACTGATGCAAATGTAATAAAGAAATCCAAGTATGGTGTATGTTTGGGATCAAAAACCTTTCTGGAAACTACTAAATGATACTCATATTTGATGGGTTGGATTCAAAGGGATTCTTATTGGAAAGCAAGGCCTGTTAAGAGTCTTTTCTCCAGAAACAGCGACAGTACCACTTTAGGAGGAGGAGTTAGAAATAACCAAGTAGAGACCAAAAATAGGTTTTAGTATCCTCAAAAAAGAATATTTATTAAAGAAATCCATTCTTTAGATAGACCAGCCTGATCCTTGCTAAAATATTCTAGAACAATAAAGAAATAAACATACATGCTCCACATGTCCTTCTCCACAAAGAGAGCACACAGCAGAGCCTTCCTCCAGAAAGCAGGGAGTGGTGAGCCCTGGATTAGATTTTTTTTTTTTGATACAACAGAAGAGAGTGATATAAACCAAATGATGTAATGTGTCCATAATGCTTTAGGATAGGGGGAAGACAGAGGAAGCAAGCAGTCAAGAAAACAAAGGTTAAATTCCTAATCTCTTATCTTAGTTGTAGTGGGCAGAAGCTGCTCCATCCTCCAATAAGAAACGTTATCATATGGGAGGAATTTCTCTCAATTTCGAAAGAAATGAAAGTGGGGCCAGTTTGGAATTGAGTGAATTTGCTAGTTCAGTGCATTTATGTGATTGCGTATTGACAACGCATCGCGTTCGGAACTGCCCGAAATTGCCTTCCAGTGCCCGAAATTGCATGCGATAGTTTCTCATGCAATAATGCAAAACCCCACAATTGCGTTCAGACTGCCATTAGATTATACTTCCAATTCCCATCATGTGATAATTTCCAAGGTTTCCTCTGGTCAATTCCAGGCAAGCTTGAAGACCTTTGGTGACTTTATCAGGCAGTGCAGAGAAAGAGACACTTACGTTCTATATAGTGGATGATGCGAGAAGCCATGTCCCCAGTCCCAAAGCGAGTTATGGGTGTCAGCCGAACTTCATAGCTCTGAGGCACCTTCAGGTCAGTCAGGAGATGTTCCTGTAGCATGCCCTTTTCCATCTTCCGCACAGAAACAGATTTGGGGGGTAAATCTCTATGGTTCAGCTGCCAAGACATAAATCAGGGTTTAATTAAGCAAAATAAATATTTCTGCAATCTTAAGAATGAAGATATAGTTTTCTAGTCCAGATGTTTCTTCTGTTCTCTTCTTGCCAAGCAGGACTCTTAAACACAGTAAAGATTGTAGGTACTCTGTATGATTCTGCACATGTGGCATCATGCTGAATCTTAAAATATGAAACATTTCACCCCTGGGAATCTAAAAAAAACAAAAAACAAAAACAAACAAAAATGGAAAGGATAGGGGTGTGTGTGTGTGTGTGTGTGTGCATTTACAGCTTTCATATTTAACACATGGAATTGCTAAAAACTTAGACCCAAGGACAGTTTTCAGTGAAAGCTCAAGTAGACAGAATATTAGAATTTGTATTTGCTGTGGCATGATCATTTCACAAATTATAAGGCAAGAAAGCTAGTAACAAGCAGCATTCAGTCAATTTTTACTCTTTGTTAACTTGTATAGTATACACGTTTTCACATCTCTGGTTGTAAGATTGATACTTTACATTATCCAGATCAATCTAACAGAAATATGATGTGTGAAGAAGCTCTCAGTGTTAAGACGTAAGGTAGATTTTAGTTCAATTGAAATCCTGTAACTGAAAAACAAGTCATGCCAGATTAATTTGATCTTTTTTTGTGATAATATTACCAGCTTGGTAAATGAAGAGAATGCTGTGGATATTGCATATCTTGATTTCAGCAAGGCCTTTGACAAGGTCTCCCATGACATTCTTGCAAACAAGCTAGCAAAATGTGGATTAAACAATGCAACTGTTAAATGGATTTGTAACTGGTTGACCAGTCGAACCCAAAGGGGACTAAGCAATGGCTCCTCTTCATCTTGGGGAGGAGTGACGTGCTACAGGGTTCTGTCCTGGGCCCAGTGATATTCAACATCTTTATCAATGACTTAGATGAAAGAATAGGGGGCATGTTTATCAAATTTGCAGGTGACACCAAATTAGGAGGAATAGCTAATACCCCAGAGGACAGGATCAAAATTCAAAATGATCTTAATAGATTGGAAAGCTGGGTCAAAGCTAACAAAATGAATTTCAACACAGAGAAATGTAAGGTACTGCACTTGGGGACCCCCCCCCCCCGAAATGCATAGATATAGGATGGGGGACACTTGGCTCAACAAGACTACTTGTAAAAGGGTTCTAGGTATCTTAGTAGACCACAAGTTGAACATGACGTCAACAGTGTGATGTCGCAGCTGAAAGGCCAATGCAATTCTAGGCTGCATCAATAGAAGTATAGTGTCTAGATCAAGAGAAGCAATAGTGCCACTCTATTCTGCCTTGGTCAGGCCCCACCTGGAATATTGTGTCCAGTTCTGGGCATCACAATTTAAAAAGGATGTGGAGAAACTGGAGCATGTCCAGAATGGGTGACCAAAATGGTAAAGAGTCTGGAAACCATGTTCTACAAAGAGAGACTTAGGGAGCTGGGGATGTTTAGCCTGGAGAAGAGAGGTTAAGAGGTGATATGATAGCCTTGTTTGAATATTTGAAGGGATGTCATATGGAGGATGGAGTAAGCTTGTTTTCTGCTGCTCCAGAGAAAAGGACCTGGAACAATGGATGCAAGCTACAGGAAAAGAGATTCCAGCTAAACATTAGGAAGACTTTCTTGACAGTGAGAGCTGTTCGACAGTGGAACACACTCCCCTGGAGTGTGGTGGAGTCTTCTTTGGATGTCTTTAGTCAGAGGTTGGATGGCGATCTGTCAGGAGTGTCTTGCTTGTGAGTTCCTGCATGGCAGTTGGTTGGACTGGATGGTCCTTGTGGTCTCTTTCAACTCTATAATTCTACGATTCTAACTTAAAACCCCTACACCTGATCTTATCCTCTGGGGCAGCAGTGAACAGGTCTGCCCTTTCTTCTCTGTGTTAGCCCTTGAGATATTTACAGAGTGAAGTCATTCTTCTCATTCTTCTCTACACTAAGCTGAACATGCCCAGTGTTTTACTTGTATGTTTTGTTCTCCATACCTCTTACCATCCTTGTGCCCTTCTCTGAATCAGCTCCAACTAGTGTAGATCCTTCTTAAAATTAAGCACCCAGAACTGAATCCAGATGAGGCCTGACCAGTGAAGAATTTTGTGTTTAGACTTAGTTCGCATCTCGAAGATATCCCATTATGTACATATAGAAATACAAGTATTTCAAAATAATTTTTTTAAAAAAATCCAAATCCATCTTGCTTTTTGCCTCAGTCAACAATGTCTTTGGCTGGGCCAAGTTTGATAGCAGGCTAATTTCCTGAGTGTAAATGTATATTTTGCCTATTCCCTCTAACTCTTTCCTTTCCCCCTTTCTCTCTGCTACTATGAATTCCTCCCTTCTGATTCCATTGAGTCATTTGGAATATGCCAGAGTTGTCATGCTGTCTTGGATAGCTAGGGAGATGAGAGAAAGAGTAGGGATGTTTATGTACTATCTGCCCTCCTGTTTCTTGAAGTTGTTTTGGGAGATGGCAGAGAGAGGCAAATGAAAGAGACCAAAAGACATAATCAAGAGAAGGGACCCTGCTTCCATATATATATTTCTCTGTTTCTTACTCCCTGAGATTTGCTAAAAGGAGCCAGCTGAACAGCAGAACTTCAATTGTATGGCCTTTTCAGATTACTGCAACCAGTTTAATAACTATAAATGTAGTTATGTCTATAAAATATTGGGTGTGTCTGTGTTTGTAACGCTTTCCCTTTGTGCTGAGTTCCTGATTAACATCAGCCGTCTTTGTCATGTGCTATGGGGGGAAATTCTTGGAAATCTAGTCATGCTGGGTGGGAAATTCTGGGAGTTGAAAAAAAGTAATGTTTACAACTCCATGAAAAATCATATCTGTAGGGCAAATAGTAAAAAATTTGTGTGTGTGTGTGTGAGAGAGAGAGAGAGAGAGAGAGATTCTGCTTGGGAGAATTATTCAACTACTTGTGCAACATAGTCATGGAAACACTAAAATATTTTTAAAATGTTCAAAAATTTCTCAAGTATCACAAAACCCCATTTTTGGACTGATGAGAATCATCACAGTAGTTCAGGATTTATTCAAAGAAAATATTGCATGGATGTGTATGTGTGTGTGTGTGTGTGTGTGTGTGCAGAAGACAGTATTTTACATACTGAAAATAATACATCTGTGCATAAATATTATTTCCTGTGCAGAAAATTGTTTCCTGCGCAGAAAGTGCTGTTTTCTGTATTAAAAAAAATCATGTGCAAATGTTATGCAGACTACATTCCAAACTGCAAATTGTATTAGAAAACTGGGCAGTTTTTCAAGACTGTCTAGCAGTAAGAAGAAAATTGCTAAAATCACTTGTTGATTCCTTTGAGAATGATATTAGTGCACAATTGTATCCATGGAAACAGTCTTGACCCAACCACTTTCTCTTTAGCAGCTGTTTAATATTGAGAGACTCCAGAAGTAACTATATTCCTGCAGGTGAGTTGCAGTTCCACAATTGTGAACTACTATGATTTCTGTTTTGACTGAAACAAGCTGGTGAAACTCCAGCTCCTTGGGTAACTAGGCTTGCCTTCATGCATCTTCAAGCAGAACACAGTAGTGTCAAAACATAGATTTCTCCTCACCTTCTTTCTTTGGCTCTTTTAACCAGAGCCAAAGGGAAGCCTCCCTTCACTGCATCACTGAGATCTAGGACAGAGGCAACCTCTTAGGGATTTGGCCAAATAAAAGAGAATAATAGCATTTCCCCAATCTAGCCAGAATCTATTTTTAATCAGATACAGATTCAAATGATATCCCTACAGCTAAGCCAAGAACATGTTCTACTCACAGGGGCACCCCCCTCTCCCCAGCATACAAAAGGCTAGCTTTTTCCTTGAATAAGAGGAGACCTCATAGCAGAACAAGGTGAAATATGGTATCAAAGAAGAAAGAGTATTTTGAAAACACTGAACCAAGTGCTTTTCACAGGGAGACAGCTGTCCCAAGGGTAGATTACAGCTGGTACACTCAGCTGTCTTAAGGCCAACCCTTGAGACTAACAGTGCAATCCTACTTTATGAAGATGGCTGAGGATCAGCTGTGTTAACAGTAAGACAGCTGAAGCTGCTGTGAATCCAAAATTTCTCAGCTTACTGATACTTGAAAATAGTTAGGGACAGTGGCTTTGTACCTTGTCTGACCATCCCTTCTTTCCCCCTTCTCCTACAGTTGTATCAGCGAAAAGACACCCATATGGTACATCTGTATCCATGCATCTATCCATGGAAGCACCTAAGTATCATTCCTGCATGGCAGGGTGTTGGAGAAGATGACCCTTGTGGCCTCTTCCAACTCTTAAGATTCTATTATTCTGTGTTGTAAGAAACAGACCTTAGGGCACTTCCCTATATGATATGAAGTGTTCTTGGTAGCTTTCTCGAATTAGTATAAGTGCCCACATGAATAGTTTTAATACAGGACAGAAAATGGAAGGACACTAATAAAAAGCAAGTACATGCTAGCTAATGTTGCTGGGGAGAGCTGATAAACCCAATCATTATTGCTTGCTTGAAATTGCCTGAGAATGGTATCCCATTCTCTTGCTTAGAACTGGCACTTCCCAGTCTGTCATATTGAAATTGCATGGTTTGTGTCCATGAGATGGAGAGTTTTCAGAATGAGTTTCAACAACACTAGCAAACATGATAGCATTCTATACTAGAAAATAAGTCTCTCCTATGAAAGCCCTCACGTGAATTATTTTCCTATATCATGCCTCTTTTTTTATTTCTACAGACGATTTATGAAATGAGAAGCATCATTCTGTTGCATAGCCAAACTATATGCAAGAGTAAAAAGTTACAGGTAAAAGAAGACATCTTAGATGTCAAATAACAGTCAAGACATATCAATGTTGCTTGGACAATCACATCTCAGTTTAATAAAATTCTCTCACTCCTTCCTTCACAGAAAAAAAATCAGGAAGTTTTCAACTATGCATACTTTCCCAGACCATCTACATTGGAAAACTATAGTTAATAGTTTTTGAAACAGACCAGAATATGGCTTAATATCCTGGCTTGTTCCAAAACCTTTAACTATTGTTTCCCAGTTCAGACATAAATCCCACTGAATACTGTTTTCACAACCACTGCTAACTGAAAAACTTCCAAGAAAGCCCAAATCCCTGGAGTTTCCCCAAAACCTGCATAGGATAAATTTTAAAAACATTTTATTCATTCATTCATAAAATTATCTTTGAATTGCCTTGTGGCCCCCAAGGTGACTTACAGTTTTAAACAGCTTTGGAGTCCCAGTAATGGGGAAAAAGTGAGACATTAAATATTGAATAAATTCATCAAAACCTTAAACAATTTACAAAAACAAAAGCATCACAAACAGCAAAACTCAGAGCAAGAGAAAAACAGTATTAAAGAAAGAAAAGAGCTAATACATTTCAAATAAAAATCAAGCAGAATAACAACAACAAAATTCTAACAGCCTGACTTTTAGACAGGCCAAAAGGCCTGTTTCCCCTGACTCGATTCTAGTGTTGTCCTGTTTGGATGATGCATGTCCCAAACTTCAGTTCTGGGGTAAGCAGTCTGTATGATGTCTGGCACTTTCCACGCCAGAAATGGGGTAAAATGACCTTAAAACTCATTTTAAAAGTACCTATTTCTTTGGCTCTTCCTGGAAGATCTGGACCGCTCCATCCCCATGCAACAGTGGCATTCTGCATGGGTTTCTCACTGAGTTGCCTGTCGCATCTGCTGCAGAACAAAGCACCCAGCATATGATCATCACTGGGTGCCTTGTTCTGACCTCAGAAGCAATTGACTTGTGGTAGCAGTGGACACATCACATAACTCAGTGGGACACTTGGGTAGATAGTCGCCATAGCGCAAGAATCGAGGGCCAGGTAACAGGGGCAGGCCAGGGCAGCTGTGGGGCCAGGATACTCTGGACTGTCCCCAGAGCATCCTTGCCCATGTTGGTGGTGGAACATACTGAAGGCCCTCCCATGTTTCAAGAGGCAGTCTTTCAACTATGCTGGCCTCAAGACATTCAGGACTTTATAGGTGAGAACCAGGATCTAGAATTTTGCCCAGAAACAAATTGCCACTCAGCACAGACTGGTTCAAGACCACAAACAAAGCATGTAGCATAAAGCAATCTAGCCACCACCTTTTGCACCAGCCTTCTTTCTCCTTTCTGAACACTTTTTAAAAGAGTGGCCCCATGTAAAATGTGTTGCAGTAATCAAAGTGGGAGGCGATTGTGGCATCCCTCGCTCAAAAGGCAAATAATGACTCCTAAGTACCAGAAGCTGGATGCCAGACAGTGAGACAACCAGTCATCAGAGATCAGAGGATTGACAAGAAATTATCTGTTTGATAATTAAAGAGGAGGAGCAGGAAGAGGGGAAGGGGGAAGGATGGGGGAACATTCCCAGGGGAGGGGGCTTTAGGCTGCCATTTCAACCACAAGGACTCACATATGTTTTCCATCCAGCAAGCCATTGCTAACACATTAAGGCTGAAATTTGGCTCCAGCTAAACATGTTTCTCCATTATGATTGATGGTAGTAGCTCTGCATTGAAACAATAGCACTGAATGTCTCAATTTGGAAGATTTTTCTTCATACAGCCCCCCTGACACCACCTCCTATCTTGCTCCCTCATTATGTGCTTTGTGCTGCTGTCCCTCAATTGAAACGGCCTTTCTCTTCCTATCACACCATCCCAGCACTGTGGTCCAATATTAGTCTGGTACAGTTAATAAAACACACACAGAAACCAACAGCAGGGGAAAATTTCAGGCTGCCTTATTAGAGATTCTGAATCCTCAGCGGAGGAGCTCGTGCAGGACCCAGCAATGAGCTCATTCATCACTGGGTGCAGTTAGCTGCCAGCAGGGCCAGAGCAGAAGCACGGCATAGCTCTCCGTCTCATCTCTTTGCTTTCACCTCCTTCCATTTCATATAATGAGAACAATGGGTGAGGCAGGTGGGGAGCCAGGCCATTTCCCACATCCACAAACATCTTACTGCAGACATCACAGGTGCAGCCCTGGGAAAGGGAGAAATCAGGAAATCGAATACTCTGATACATCCATGTGAGGGTTGCAAGCAATCACCATCACCACCTTTGTCCCAAGGAAAACTGACAGAATGGCCAGAGTGAAAGGAAGCTGCAAGGATTTCAACCTATTTCTTTAAGCTTACAGATGTGCTTCCCAAGACTGGAGCTCTTCCTCTTTCTCAACCATCTTTGGAAAACAACATATATAAGTAATATCAGAATCCTGAACACCTCATGAAATGACTCAAGATCTGTTCAGGTGTTATGACAAAACACAGCAAATGGACATGGCATGAGTAAGGATAGGTCCATATATGTCAGCCTTCCTCCAAGATCCCCATACTGAGCAAACAAGAGGGATTCAGCTCAAGTTAATTCTAGTTGCATTCTCTTGAATGTGTGTAGAATCCACCTGAAGATTTTAGCCATGCACCACGGGGAAACTGGGGGTGGCATTTCTGGACCTAGTTCCTCTTCTCTTGTTCATGATTCTTATTTAAAACAGCACTTCAGTGGGGTGTTAGGCTGCAATCCTATATAGATTTGATAGTTTGTGTCCTGTTCTGTCCTAGTAGTTAGTGAGCCAGCAAAGTGTAGCGATCTGAGTGCTGGATCAGCAACCTGGGAGACCCAGGTTCAAATCCCAGCTCAGCCATGGAAATCCACTAAGACAAAGGTAATGCAAAAACCTCCTCAAATATCCCCTAACTTCTCCCAAATCACTGTGTGCTATTTTATTGGATATTATCACACAGGTTAAAGGAGGGATGCTCCAGTCCTTACCCCATCCTTTAGATGTCCTTAAGGTGTGATTGAATGAAGATTATCATATAACGTCTGTCCTTATCCCGTCCTTTTGTCGTTCTTATTGCCTGATAAGATTATCAGACGACGTTGCACTTATCCCATCCTCCTCCTGTCACTGAAGTGGCATGGCCCTATCACTGTGTATTAATGGAAACTCCATTAATACAATGATGGGACCACTGATAGGAGAAGGACGGGATAAGTGAGAAGCAATAAGGATGGGGTAAGGATGGGAGCAATCCCTTCTTTACCCCATGTGATAATCTCCATTGACTTTGTCTTTTAGTGGATATGCTTTAACCGGTGGGATATAAATAAATAAAAAACAACAATCACAACAAGCAAAGGGGGGCATTTATCATGGTATGTGCACTCATTCTGCATATTGCACCATAGTTTCTGACTAATATTTGCTCCACTAGTAAGAACTATTATAATTTGCTGTCACCAGATTGCTACATGGGCATTTTGCCCCGATAAGGGGAGATGGTAGGGTTGAACTGGCCGTTTAATTAGTAGCAGGCCAGATGTTTCTGGTCCTTTGTTCCGCTTTGTGTCAGAGAAGAAACAGGGCAACTATATCAACTCTCAAGCCATGGTGGTGGGCACCAAGAGAAGACCCATAGTAGTGAGTGTTTTAGGCAGTCATGTCAGGTGATAGTATGTCTTTCCTCATTGGTATACATCTTCGTCACTTCTTATAATGCTATTTTTGCTATCAATGCCCTTATCTATGGTCAAGATTCTATGAAGGACACGGACAGTTTCAAATGAAAGTTGGTTGCTTATGGGTTAAGCCAGGTTTATTGCTTCCTATTGATTCTGCCTAGAGGATTACTCAGATTACTCAGTATTTCCCTTGAATATCCTCTCTGTGAATTACCTCATATCAGTTTCCTTTCTTGTAGTGGGAGGAAACTTTAATTACTGTTTTCCTCTCATTATTTGTTTAAAGAAATAAGTAGCATTCTTTCTATTAGTAATTAAATACTTCTGTTGAGGAAGGGGGATTATCATAGGGTCGTTTACAGAAAAGGTAGTCAAGGAAATTACTAACAAATCCCACAATCTGGAGAAGCAGTAGAACTGTCTGGGTCTATAAACAGGATTTCCATGCCTTTTGGGTTGGTCTGTGCCTTTTAGGTTGGTACAGAGAGCCAACATGGTGTAATGGTTTGAGTATTGGACTATGACTGTGAGACCAGGGTTCAAATGCCAGCTTGGCCATGTAAACCCACTTGATAACCTTGGGCAAGTCACACTTTCTCACTCTAGATGATGGCAATAGCAAACTACCTCTGAAGAAACTCCAAGAAAACCCCACAATAGGGTCACCTTAAGGTTGCTATAAGTTGGAAATAACTTGAAGGCACTCAACAACAACAATTACAGGTAGATTGGGATTACAATTAGCCCATATGATAATCTCCATTGACTTTGTCTTTTTAGTGGATATGCTTTATCTGGTGGGATATAGACCCTAAAAAATCTGGAAATGGCATGTAGATCATGGTAGGGGCATCTCCAGATCTCACAGAAACATCACCCACTCTAATTCCAAAGACTGGAGTTAACAATCTACTGCATGGAGGAGTACATGAAGAAGTGAAATGGGGAAAAGTGAGGTGGGGAAAAGATGTTGAGCAAAGGGTGGCGTTTTCATTAAAAAGGGCTAGACGTGGAGGCAACTAGAAATTAGGGATGAAATAAAAATTTGTCAATTTTCCAGGAAATTTGGAGTTACTGATCACTCAAGAAACTTACATGGGAAGAAAAATGCACATAAAAGGTTCCCACAAACTGTTTGAACTTTTTTCTGGTATAACATAAATTCTGCACTTTTTGAGAACTACACAAGATTTTGAGAAACTTTGCAGCAAAACCATACAAATGTACAATGCTCATATGTAGCATTGCTGTTTTCTATCTTTAAAAAAGCAATCTTGAACAAAAAAACACACTAAGGGCTCGTCAGGCCACCTCCTTCCTAGCTGGATTGGGGTCATGGCAACCTCATGCTGCTGCCCCAATCCAACCTTTCAAGGGCACAAAATGGAGCAGCAAAAGCGCATCTATATGGTGCTCCTTTGGTGCTGCGTCACTGGATGCTGTGCCGGAAGTTTACCATGATGCCACACACCGTGTGGAGCGGCACGTAGTGTCAGGGTGTCCGGGGAGTGGAGTCAGGCATGTGTTGTGAGGACACTATGCCCCAACTCTGCCCCCATGCCAGCCCAAAATATGTCTGGAAGCATACTTTCTTTCACAAACCCCACAATTTGTTGTCAATTTCTATTCCATGCAGGAAAAATGGCTGCACAGTTTTCAGGAAAAGTTGTGTGGTTTCTGGAAAACTATGCAGTTTTCTGGCCAAGCTGCACAGTTTCCTGCCATTGAAGGTGAGGGCAACATTCCTCAGTGCCCTCAGGCTATGAGACAAAAAAGAGTTTAATTGTTCTTGGCATCTGTTGGGACTCAGAAAAATTGAGATTTACCATTAACAAAGCCATTAGCCTGCTCTCATGAAAATCTGCAAAATGTTTGGGAATAACTTTGTCAGGACTTTGAGTATCAAAAAGATATGCAAAAAAGGGACTTCTCCAGCACATGTTTGATCCAACTGCAGCCACACACAGAGGTCAGGACAGCTTGTCCCAAAATCTGTGAAAAAGTTTTTGGAAGATGTGCATTAGTTCTTAGAAATTACAGTTGTTGTCTCTAAATGGTTCACCATCTTTTATTGAGACTTAGGATAAGTCTGTCAAGGACTGTCAAGGAGCTTTGCAATTACATTTCCTAAAATGTGAAGTGTCAAGTGCCTTTGTACTTAAATGGTCTGATCTGATGTCACTCATTTATTTCCAATAAATGGAATCCTAGAAGAGGCATATTCCTCAGAGCACATGATATTCCCTGACTGAAGGCCACAGAAATTAGTATATTAAACAACAATGCAATTGAGCATTGTACCCCATCTGGTATTTACACAGTTCTCTATACTAGACTGGAAATTGAATAGTGGTTCATAAAATACATTTAGATGTTTACTCTACATGATCAAGGCCTATGGGTGTTTTCAGAGTGCATGCCTCAGCACTCTGAAATGATGACAAAACATCCATGAATGTGGCATATGAAAATATCCTTACACATGGCCTTTTAAGAATCATATTTCAAAGGTCCTGAAATCTTCTAAAAGTCAAAAAGCCTGGCTTCTAAAATCTATAAATCCATATAATTAAAAAAAAACCTTTTTATTTTGAGTTATAACCCACATTTAGAGAGAGAGAGAGAGAGAGAGAGAGATGTATGAATCAGCATGGGTCTCTTACCATTAGAGTATGACTGCACTTATATTTCTGCAACCACAGGAAAAGTAAACAAGACTTATTACTCACAAATAACACCTTCAATACACAAAGCCCTTAGCAGTCATCCAATCCTCAGTTATCCACATAGCCAACAGTGGAGTTTATCACATGGGAGGAATTTCTCTCAATTGTGAATGGAGCCATTTTGCAATTACGTGAATTCGCTAGTTTAGCAAATTTACGTGAAATCTGATTGCATTCGGAATGCGTTCAGAATGACTTCCCATTTCCCGAAAATGACCCCCCATTGCCTGAAACTGCGTGAGATACTCTACTACACAATTATGTGAAACCCCATGATTATGTTTGGAATGACTTCCCATTGCGTGAAATTGTGTGAGATACACTCATACGTGATAACGTGAAACCCCATGATTGCGTTCGGATTGCCATTGCATTATACCCCCAAATTCCGTCGTATGATAAACTCCAATCTTGCAATGTTGACTCCCAACATCTGGCCAATTTTACAGAAATGTGATTGATGTGGAAGGCTCAACTTTAAAAAAAAAAATACATTGCTGTCTACCAGGAATATATTTCTCCACATGGAGGATCACCTTTAAAATGTGTATTCTCTCTTACACTCAGATATGATTTTTATTTATGATATTTATATAAGCTGCCCAGTAAGAATATTTTTTTAATTCCATAAATATACGAATTAACATTCTGCAGTCATGGATTCATCCCAGGAAAAATTTCTGAAGTAGTCATGTCTAGTATAATCTGTGCACATGCATGTGTTCCTACAACCAAGAAACAATGATCACAGAATATTGTACTGGAATTGACTTATACTAGGATAAAGGAGGAATCCACCAGAGAGCAAATAAAGATCAGGCAAAAGTCTGATTATTAGAGAACTGTATTTGCTGAAGACATAAGAATATGTGTGTGTGGGGGGCAGGAATCTGAAATGTCAAGGCAGTCCAATTTTACACAGAAAATAGCATGAGATTTTATAGTTATATAGCACAAGCAAGCAGTGAGGCCATTGTTTACTAAGGATGGAAAGTTTATAAGCTCTTAGGGTATGACACAAACACTCTATAATGACTGCCTCTGCTAGCTTTTTGTGAGTGATGTGCACAATATTAAACAGGAGCAGAATGATATTGAGAGCCAAATGACATATAATATGGGAAATCCAAAACAGGATTTCCCCCTACTATTAACAGAAGATTCAGGGAGGGAGCACTTGGGATGAGAGACAGGATAATGACAAAACAACAATAACAATCTGAGGGTTAATCTTTCCTCCATAGCATTTCCATAGCTTAAATGAGTTTCCAACTACTATGGCTAAGGGTACTAGTGATGAAAAGGCTGGTGCCTATACGTTACTTCTCTCCCACCCCCTTTATAGTGAATAGTTTTGAGAGAGACATCTAAGGGTAAGAAATAGGACCAGGTGAAAGATTAGCCTTGTGTACCCTAACATTAGTGTCCAACCCAAATCATCTTCACCTGTTTTAGCCAACAAAAAAGATGCAATCCAATCATGGTTGTTTCATATCACAGTCAGATATTTGTAATTCATCACTTTCCCTGATAACTCCTTTCCTACATTATATTACAACTGGCATCCTATTATTGGCATAAGCTGGTGTTGCACTATGCATGCAGTGAATTTTCTGGATGAGGCGCAAAGGTCATATCTAACTGATGGTGGCAAAAATGAAGTTGCCCATTTGGAAACATTGCACATGTGGTAGTGTATTAAAGATCAGATTAGCATGCGACTGTCTCTATGCATTGTGCACTACAATTGATCAAATAGTTGTCTGCCATGACCATTAACCATATGTTGCTCTACATTGGTATTCAATATAGAGGTTGAGTAATGTAACCTTTGGCAGATATTTACATTACATTAAAGTGATGTATGATCTTGATCTAGAACTGCAACTTAACAAGGAATAACTTCATTCCTTTTTTGTGGTGTAACCAGAACTGTCAGTTACTATTATAGTTACGGGGATCTGGCCCCATTAAATAATGGATTGTTCCAAGTGCTGGTTTTTGTTGATGTTTGTGCTGCTGTGAGTATTGAGGCAAATGATAACTAGATGACAGCAGTGTTTTTTTCTACCAAAAGGTATTAAGATGCTTTAAAAAAAACTAACTAAAATACCTTTTATTTTATTTTTTTAAAAGCTGGGTAGAAAACTTCAAAAATTTCAGTGTTGTTCGGGTATGTGTGTGTGTGTGGCAGCTTGCAACTAAAGCCAGAATTATTTATGTTTGAAAGTAATTTCCCAATCTTTGGTTCTTCCTGGGATACAAATAATGGCAGACAAAAGTGGAGAATTTTGACTGATCATCTCAACTTAAGGAAGAAGTTCAAGGCAAAAGTTTTTAATACATATGAATGGCAAAACAGATAATACACAGTGGTATTTTTTTTTTAAAAAAATACAGATACTAGAAGTAGCAAGATATTAAGCTTTTATAATGAATCAAATAATCTCAGAGATGATTGGATGCAAATTGTAGGAAAAAAGATTCCCCCTCAACATTAGGAGGAACTTCCTGACAGTAAGGGCTGTTTGACAGTGGAACACACTCCCTCGGAGTGTAGTGGAGTCTCCTTCTTTGGAGATCTTTAAACAGAGGCTGGATGGCCATCTGTCGGGGATGCTTTGATTGGGAGTTCATGCATGGCAGAGGGTTGGACTGGATGGCCCTTGTGGTCTCTTCCAACTCTGATTCTGTGATTCTATAAATGGGGAAATACCTGATGACTGAGGATAAGTCAATTTTCGTCAACAGATTTTCAATAGATCAACCAACACTTTTAAACCATAACAACACAACAAACTAAGTAACTGTTTAAGGGGTTTAAATTCCCTTTTAAGCAACAAACAGTATTAAAGCAAATTAAAATTAAGGACCCTGGAGCCAATGAGAAGTTGAGCAGGCAACTTGGGTTTACCAAATGTAGATCTTGGCAAACTCATCAAGGCAGGGCTGGGAGAAAATAACAGAGGTGCCCAATAGAAAACAACAAGCATCTACAGAAATAAGAGGTAAGCAAACAGCAACAAAAGACAGAGTAGAGAGCTCTTGCTATAAAGGAGTCCTCTGCTGCACACATATACTTCTTCAACAAAGGAGGACTCATCTCTCTGGGTGACAAGTCACAGAGTTGAGACAACTTGAGCAAGCTGAGGGAAATTTGACAATTTGAGAGCTAGGATGGGAAACATAGAATCATAAAACATAGAGTTGGAAGAGACCACAAGAGTCATCCGGTCCAACCCACTGCCATGCAGGAAATCACAAGACATGGCCCTCCAGATGTTTCTGTACCAAAATTTCCGTCTCTCTTCCTCAGCCAGTGGCAAGAGATATGCAGTTTGACAATATATGGAGACCCACATATCCCTCATTTCTGCTCTATGTTCATTTGAAAGACTGGATACGGCTGTAGATTAGAAAACACAACTTTACACATGGGTGTACAGTTGGCCCTCTGTTTTCGTAGGGGATCCATTCCAGACCCCCCACAAAAACAGAGGCTCATGCATATTCAAGCCCCATAGGTTTGAATGGGCATGTGCCTGTGCCCTATTAAAAATAGCAGAGGTCGCCCCTCCACAGATTTTCAAGCTCGTGGATCTGAGATCCGTGAGTTAAGAGGAGCAACTGTATATTGTCAGTGGTTATCAGAAGAAAATAGTTTTTAAAAAAAAAAAAAACCAAGCCTGATAAGGGCTATTTACTAGTATTAATGATTATCACAGGAAAATAGGCAACAACAGACAAAGCTACAGTTTTCACTGTCTTAAAATAAATTATGCCCATGTTTCCCAAAAATCGTAGAACAGATTGCAATATCCACAATCAGTAGCATCATTAAGGGGGTGCAGCCCACACCAAGTGACACCCAGAAGAGGTGACACCTGGTCAGCAGTTCCCAGCACTGTGCTGTCCCATTCGTCTCCTCCAGAGAAGGAATCATAGAATCATAGAATCATAGAATCATAGAGTTGGAAGAGACCACAAGGGCCATCCAGTCCAACCCCCTGCCATGCAGGAACTCCAAGTCAAAGCATCCCTGACAGATGGCCATCCAGCCTCTGCTTAAAGACCCCTAAGGAAGGAGACTCCACTACACTCCGAGGGAGTGTGTTCCACTGTCGAACAGCCCTTACTAGCAAGAAATTCCTCCTAATGTCTAAGTGGAATCTCTTTTCCTGCAGTTTGCATCCATTGTTCTGCGTTCTAGTCTCTGCAGCAGCAGAAAACAAGCTTGCTCCCTCCTCAATATGACATCCCTTCAAATATTTAAACAGGGCTATCATATCACCTCTTAACCTTCTCTTCTCCAGGCTAAACATCCCCAGCTCCCTAAGGCGTTCTTCACAGGGCAAGGTTTCCAGACCCTTCACCATCTTAGTTGCCCTCCTTTGGGGGTGGCTCAACAGAGGCTGAGTGTGGGGGTGTTGGAGGAGGGGGTGGCTCAACTGAGGCTGAGTGTGTCCCCATCCCATCCCATCCCATCCCATCCTTCTCCTTCTCCAGAGAAGGACGGATTGGTGCAATGAAGACCAAGTGACCAAGTGTGTTGCCCCCGAAACCCCGTCCCTCACACCAGATGACACCAGGGGCATGGATGCATGATAAGGGTTATCAAGGTCTACAGATGTAACTCCTGCTAGGATGCATATTCCTAGGGCTCCAGCATAGCAATGAATAGAACTTGGAAAAACTGTGAACAACTGTTAGATTGTTTATATCTACTACAGATGAAGAAAATCTTTTTCTTGATTTGAACAAATCATTTTATCATTTATCATTTATCACTTTGTTTTCTCAGAGCCAAGTCCAGAGTTTAGATATGCTATTTTTCAGATTTTCCTAATGACTGGGGGATTCTGGGAGTTATAGTTCAAAAAAGTTGCGTAACAAAGAGATAGCAACATCTTCAATCCTAGCTGTAAAACAAGGCATGGATGGGGGTCTAAAAGATCTGGAAATTGTGCACCCACCTATCTAGCTTCAGAAATGTTGTGCTGCCTAACTAGCAGTTTGAAAAAAAGGAGCTGAATCATCTGCTTCGTCCAGTCTGATCTTCCTGCACATAGCAATAACTGAACGAGAGAAAAGTTAAGACTCTGGCATCAAGAATAGTCTCTAATTGGGATGTAGGTTTCTTACAGGGATGTCAAAAGCTTTGCAAGTGGATTGTGGGTTGAGGAAATAACATCCCACAGCTATGGGTTTCCCACATGACAGGCTGGTTAAGCAGTGACCAATTAAAGAGTGTCTGAAATGGACAGGCTTCCCCAAAGCAGCTGGTTATACGCAATGGTATGAACAGGGAGAGGGTCGGATACTAGCAATGGCTGCATTCTATTATGAAATTATCAATTAAAGCAGCAATTAGATTCCAATCACCAGAGAAAACAAATAACAAAACCTGAGGTGATGCAGGTATCTACACAAGATAATTTTTCCTGTGTGGGAATGAAGTGTGGCAGAATAATTACTGTTTATAATATGCAATGTCATTACCCTCCATAGGCTCTGGCCAAATTTATATAGATATGATTGACCAGAGGCCACAACGAGAGAGAAGAAATGTGTTGGGAAATGTGAGAGACAGTAGTGGGTCTCTCATAGCAGAGTAATCAAAGCTGAATAACCAATCCCATGGCCATGCACATATATGCAGTGGCGTCGCTGGGGGCTTGGTGGGGCGTCCCACACTAGGTCAACCTCTTTTCACACACTCCCTGCAAGTGCCTTCCCTGCACTCTTCCCCATTCTGTCCCTGTGTGCTTCTCCTGTGGGGGCATGGTGGGAAGGAGCGTGTGCCACCCCCACAAGCCCACCCCCAAAAACTCCACCCCCTGGAAGCCCTGCCCTCTGCACCAGGACACACTGCATATATGGATGGAATAGCAAAGAAAAGAAACAAGCTTAAGTCTCCTTTGTAAAACTTATAAAAGTCGCCTCATTTACAAAATTTGTGCACAGTCAAATACATGGTCTAATAGAAGAGAGACAGAGAAGAGAAAATGGTTGCAAATTAAAGAGTAGGCATTGAAAAGCAAACAAAAATTAGTGAATACATGTATGCAAAGATTGCTAACTATAGCAAAATGAATGTATACTGTGGGCAACAGTATCGTGGGCAACTAGCTGAGTGATTTCCAAATCTAGAAAAATACTATCTGCATACAGGCTGTGTAAAGAACAAATTCCTTCTCGCAGATTGTCCAGCATGGGGAACGCAGCCTTCTTCCAGTCTCTCATACTCCCAGGTGTTCATCGAGATGTGTGACCAAGCGTGGGAAAGAACATTGAAGCCACTATTGACAACACCTTTTGACTGATCTCACCGGGCAATGCTTAGCTTGCCTGCTTGCATGTTTATTTCTTGCTGCAAGACATGGGGGTCAATTGTGTTGACTGGATATAATGTATTTCATATATCACATCTCAGCTACTTTTCATTTAAGTAGGTGTTGGCTACCCACACCATAATGCAGGCTATCCCAAAATGCAATATTTCTAGCTAAGGACCAGTGGCCAGCCATAAGTCTGTTCTGGCCCATTTCTCTTATTAAACTGCAAGAAAGCTTTTTGATTGGTTTAATTCCACTTAATAATTGACATTGGTTTAATTCCACTTAATAATTGACATTTAAAAATATGTTTAAAAGTATTTAATTCCAAAACATATTTCCAAACATTTATCTCAAAATATGTGATTTAATACTGACAGGAAAGCTGCATGACTTCAGACCATAACATTTGTCTGCCTGGCTCACTAGCGTCTGATCTAGAGGGGAAAATATGCAGCCCATGAGCTGAATTCAGGCCACTAGGCCTCACAGTCTAATCTGCCATCTTTACCACCAGGCCAAACCATGTCATGTATCTAACCAGCTCCACCTGTATATACTCCTGTAACCTCCTTCCGAGAAATGCATCAAAAATGTCAAATAAATAAATAAATACTATTTTTCTGCTCATTTGTACTACTGTTCCTACGAGACAGCCAGGGTTAAGAAGGATGAGCATCCAAACTAATTAGACCAAATCAGACACCATATTGCAAAATTCCTAGTATTATTTGATACATCTTCTTTCAGGAATCATTTCACTTGTGCTTGAAAACTACCAATTTCTGATAGAAGCTGCTATCTAGGTTAAACCTAAGAACAGAAATATGTGAACTAGGGGTTATTTTATTTTATTTTAGCATATCAGACAGATGCCCCAGACATTAAACAGTTGAAAATGGAACTTGAAAATATACAGTCTGCCCTCCTTATCGGTGGACTTGCCATCTATGGATTTAACTATCTATGGACAGCAAGCCCCGGTTTTGGTTAATGGTGGTGTGTGCACGTGACCGTGCTATCAGGGGCATGCCACACTGCCATTACATTTAATGGGACTTGAGCATGCACAGATTTTTGTATTGGGAGGGGGATCCAGAATGGATCCCCTGCAAATACAGAAGTCTGACTGCATATATTAACAAGAAGAACACATAGTTTATGTTTTGTGCTCAAACTATTTATTGGAATTTGATCAGCCAGTGCCATGTTACACTATGACCTTATTGTAAATATTCCAGATCATCCACAGAAATGAAGATGAAGAATGAAGAACAGAATAACAAAATCCTGATTTGCAATGGGATCTTGCCAATTCTATGATCTGAAGAAGGGTTGACTTGATATTTTTTAAAAATCTTGTTCATGTTCTAATTCCAGCTAATATGAGTTTGACTTTAACCAACCACTTAATTATGAAAGCAAATTGCTAATCCCTAATGGACAAGTGGAGCTGTGTTCCCTTTTTCTGCTCTTGACACTGAAGTTTACGACATCTGATATCTTTGTGGCAGAGAAGCTGGAGAGAAAATTGGTCTGTGTGGGATTTTGGGAGACACAAATCTCGTGATGGTGAAGCAGCTTTTCAGTGCTTTAGAACATTATTCCAAACACTTGGCACTTTCTTTTCACACGGGAAAACCCATATCCTATTTTGTTGCCAAAGACCATAGAGTTCCAGTCTTTCATGTTTCACAGAACTAAATGCATTCATAAATGGCAGACAAGAGTCAGATTCAAGGGATGCCAGCACTAACGAGCTGTGCATTTATGGCAATTGTCCTTTCCAATGCTGATTCAAGCTTCCAAAAGCATTGAAGGTATAGAAAAAATACTATTTATGCACAGGCTGTTTTGTGCAGAATGTGACTCATGTATAGCTGCATTGCAAGTCAATGGCAAAACAATACCTGGCCAGTTTTTCAGAGCAGGAGGTCACAGTGCTGATGAACTTTGGAAAATTGTGCAGTGCTTAGGAGATACCTTTTCTCCAATGTTTAGACACCCCTTTCACCTATTTGATTAATGATACCAAGAGTTACTTTTTGGGTGCTCAGTATTATCCAAAGGATTGTCATGTTTTTATAATACAGTGGGTCCTCCCTATAGGTGGGGAAACCTCCTCCCCTATGTATGGGTAAAAATGCATATGCTCAAACCCCATTTGTTTTAATGGGGAGCGTTCCCATGTTTGGCACATGTGCCAGTGAAGACCGGCTGAGAGAGAGTTTGTTTGCCCTCCTTCTACCTGGGCTCCTGGATTTAAGGAGGAGGAATGGCCCCCTTTTCCTCCTTTCCAACATCTGTCAGTGAAGACTGGCTGAGAGAGACTTTGTTTGCCCTCCTTCTACCTGGGCTCCTGGACTTAAGGAGGAGTCTTGTCTTGTCATTTGCGCCAGTGCCTGAACATCTGCCTGCCACTCACGGAGGACTTCTGAGGGGCGGGACACTGGTGGGAGCAGCGTCCTACAAAGTCGGCCCGCCGGCCTTCCCCTCAGCATTTGCACCAGCGCCAGAACATCTGCCTGCCACCTGCGAAGGACTTCTGAGGGGCAGGACGCCGGTGGGAGTGGCGTCCTACAAGCTGGCCCGCTTTAAACACTAGAAACCTAGTTTTTGTCCTGGTTTGATATCTATTTTGTATCTGTATTATAATTGATTGATGTTATCTATATTGTATTTCTTATGTAATCGATTAACTTAATGTACTATGTTTGTACTGTGGATTGCTTCATTGATATATGTTCAATTTGATGTTAATGTACTAGGTGATATTATGAACTGTTTTATTGATATTGTATTGTATGTACTTAATTTGATGTTAATGCATTAGGTTATATTTTGCATAGGATTATTGATATGGTACTGTCTATATTTAATATGTTGTAATCCCACCTTGATCTGAAGGAAAGGCGGGACATAGAAATAAATCGTATTATTATTATTATTATTATTATTATGCACCATTGTATTTCCGGCAGCTTAACCTTCCACATAATGTTAAAGCCACATATAGTGCACCCGTATAGTGCAGGCGCACTGTAGTAAAATCCTTTCAAATACTGATATAGGTTAATTACTTTCTAGTTATCTTGAAATAAATTGATTACTTTGTCAGTTCATCATGCTATGTGTTCAACCACATACCTGCAGTCTCCCTCTCCCTCCCTCCCACACACACACATATACACACATCTTTTTACAGGGAGTTCCCTTCACTCTTTCTTCCTGACTCTGCTCATGGTAGCATCTTCCACTTGCTCCAATGTACAGTTGTATCTCGGTTAACAAAACCTCTGATAGAGAAACTCCCTTTTATAAAGGCTTTTTACCTTCCACCAGCACACCATTCACCCATTTTTCTTCTCATAATTTGTCTAGCTGTATCAGCAGTATTGGGAGGATGTTGAAGGAGGATTGGAGAAACACAGACTTTTTGGAGATTATCACATGAGGGACGGGATTGTCCAATCCTTCCCATCTAACCACGGGAAGGACTTTCACACATGACCCGCACTTGACCCAGCAGGGAACCATGAGTGAGAGTGATCATGCAAATCACTTTCATACTAGAGCCGGCTGAAAAACACTTTCAGCCGACACCTGAAAGTGCTTTCAGTTGTCATTTGCAGTCTTTTATATTAATGGAAAAAACTGTTAATACCATGACGACTGAAAGCTTTTCAGCCAGCTGTCAAGTGAAAGTGATTTGTGCACTCGGGTCATTGATGGGATAAGGACAGGGGAGCAATCCCGTTCCTATCCTGTGTTCCTTGTGACAATCTCCTCTGTGTCAAGCTTCAGCAGTGTGCTGTAGCAAAGAATGTGATAAAACATGAGCTGGAAAAGAGTAGGATTCTGTGCTAAGCAGATTCTACTGTAGCCATGCGTGCCTACTTACAACAGCTACTTCTTGCCTGTTAGATCAAGATAAATAAATAAACAAAGAAACAAATGACAAAACAAAACTAAAAGAAAGCAAAAACCTTAGTTCTATAAGTCTGGTCACCAAAATGAAATCACAAGAAAAGTGGAGATTGGTGAAAGAACACGTCAACCTTAAGTCTTTTGGAGGAAGCCTTTTGGAATTTTAAGAAATTCCAAATATTTTTACTCCTGCAAGCCCTACTTAACCTGGCCCACATGTGCATATTTTTTGGTTTTGAATAAAATGTTTGCTGAAACATGTTGAACTGTTCCTTCCTTTTTTGAGGTCTAGGAACCTATCCTTGTTCTTTCCAAGTTATTTGTGTCTTTGGTAGCAAATTTCCTTTTGGTAATACCCAGAACCATATCTACATTGTTAACTGAACTATAGCTATACTACATTAATTTTACATTAGGTTTTGCTTGCTGGTGTATAATGAATTTAACCAATAAGCTATCTGTGGAAGCTTTCCAGTTCAGAAAGCTCCACTCTACATACATGGTCTGGTAACCTCACGTTTGGATTTCTGTAATGCGCTCTACATGGGGCTACCCTTGCACTTAACTGGAAACTTCAGCTGGTTCAAAACATGGCAGCCAGGCTTGTCACCGGAACATCTAGGAGAGATAACATAACACCAGTGCTTAAGTCTCTCCACTGGCTGCCGATTAGTTTCCGGGTGCAGTACAAGGTGTTGGTTTTGACCTTTAAAGCCCTACATGGCTTGGGTCCATCTTATCTTAGGGACTGCCTCTCCCCGTACGATTCCCCCCCCCCCGCACACTTCGGTCCTCTGGGAGGAATCTGCTGCAGCCCATGAAGACCAGGCTGTCACAGACCTCCCAGAGGGCTTTTTCTGCTACCGCTCCCAAGCTTTGGAATGGCCTGCTGGATGAGATGCGTCTCATGACATCTCTAGACTGCTTCAAAAAAGCTTTAAAGACGCATCTCTTCTGGCAGGCCTTTCCTGAAACTCCTTAATTCCCCAGCTCCGAAACCAGGTTTATGATATTTGTGCTTGTTCCCAATATTTTGACTTCTAATTTAATGTCAATGCTGCTCAAGGAAGGGTTACCTTTATGATATGTAATGTGTTTTTAATTTATTACTGGTTTAATGTAATTTTAAGGGGTGGAAAGTTGGTAGTGGGTAATTGGTATTGTTTTAACTTGTGTTTTTTAACTTGTTGTACCCTGCTCCGATTGTCTGCACAGAGGAGTGGGCTATAAATAAATTATTATTATTATTATTATTATTATTACTGAAGGGGAACAAAAATAATGACAGAGGGGGCACGGTTAGTACACTTATAAGCTTACTATGAACACCACTTAAAATGTAAAACTCTTTCATAAGCTAGGGATGTAAGAAACCTTCTTTCTGATTACCACAAACATTGAGCTTTTTTTTTTTTTAACAAAAGTGGACAATTTATTGATTGTTTCTTCAGATAACACGTTCCTGGTGTGTGTGTGTGATATGCCTTCAAGTCATTTCAGATTATGGAGACCCTAAGGTGAATCTATCATGGGGTTTTCTTGGCAAGGTTTGTTCAGAAGAGCTTTGCCATTGCCTTCCTCAGAGGCTGAATGAGTGTGACTTGCCTAGTAGGTTTTGTGGCTGAGCAGAGTATCGAACCCAGGTCTCCAGAGTTGTAGCTCAACACTCAATCTGCTATGTCATGCTGGCTCCTGTTGTGCAGAGCAGTGGTACTCAAAGTGGTGGTCTGCAAGCTGTTGCTGGCTACTAAGTCAACAGCTGTTGGTCCCTGGCAAATTTCCAGAAAAGAAAGAAACACTTGTAGTCAATGGGCCCAAACATGTACTAGTATCTGTTACATGGTGGGGGACTGCTGATTTCTCACATCAGATAGCTCAGGAAGCACTGGTGCAGAGTGAAGATGTCATCCAGGGCTAACACATCCTCCCTTCCCCTGGTTTCTCTGTTCCTTTGTAGTTTACTGTATCTATAATCCTCACAGTAGCAGAGCAGAGGGGGCTGTATTGTTTCCAGAAATAGTATGATGATGATGATGATGATGATGATGATGATGATGATGATAATAATAGGAAGTTGTGAATTATCCTTATTCTAATGAAAGGTATTTTGGAGTACCTTGTTCTTGAATGGGCAATGAAGATCCATTGCTAAGATGACCTATTTCTAGTATAAATAAAAATTTCTATAGCTGGTTTATTGATAAGAATTAACACAGCTGTCTGCATTTTGGACTCCTGTGAGAGCTGATGGTGTTATGGGAACTGTGTCTGCATGTCAAAATGTACGGCTAGAACACTGGTTCAATGTCCAATGTCACTTTGCCAGTTTTTAGTTTGTCTCCTTGGGTACTTTAGTGAAAACTAGAGTCTTTTAGCACCCCTGCTAGTCACCAGGGAATCTAGAAAAAGGAATCTGCAACCATGCCCATCAATAGAATAGGGCCATGTTTCCAGTCTTAGAATTTCTGTTGTGCAGGATGGCATAGACGAACAACAAAAGTTCAAAATGCTCTCTCTTCAAAGTTTTCTAATACTACTTCATTCTGATTCAATAACTCACACTCAGTCTCGACACCCCACTGCTACACAGAAATAAGTTGGCATAAATATCATTAAGCAAGATCTTTGAAAACACAGTTTCAATTTTCTCCTCATACTCAGACTTACAGCAACCCTCTTCATGGCTCCTCATACCCTGTGTCAGGAGTGGAAATTATGCGGTCCTGTAAAAATTATTTGAACTGCAACTCCCAGCAGCCTCTAGCCAGCAAAGCCAATGCTGAAGAATCTAGAAAGTTGCAGTCTAGCAACATTTGGAGGGCTGCACTCCCCTGTACAATATCTTTTCTTCCTGCAAATTCTTTGAGTCAGACTCTTGGGGAAGCCTTAGGCTGCTATGGCTCTGGACCTTATTAATCTCAAAACAGAGCTCAGGATGATTTGAGGAATTCCCTGCTAGTCATTCATTTTATTTCTACTTTTGGCCTCAGCTCAAGCACCAGGTAGGAGACATCACCAGTCTACATCTCAAGAGTCTGAATAAAGATCAGGTCATCACTGTTCCCAGTTTTAGTAGATGACTACAGCAGGATTGGGAAAAGTGACCCCACATCTTGCATTGTGGTCCCTGAGCCCCACCTTTGTGTCTTCCAACCCCCAGACTTAAATTTTACAGAATTAAAACTTTTTTTAAAAAAAAAATTAAACTTTTTTTTAAAAAATCTGACCAATTTTGGGATATTTTCAGATCAAGCAAAAATTCAAGGCAAATGTGCTGGTTCTCCTCACCCTCCATAAACCTCCACCCTCCCCCAACAGTCAAAATCAGTAACTGGACAATGTCACTTTTGGTATGCTCAAATGTGTTGATATAGCCTTCAGGGGAAGTGCAGAGATTAAAATTAGCCTCTTCCCCCCTGCAACAATCCACTGTGCACAAATTTGTCTCATGACCAAACATTGGATTTTGCATTGAACAAATGGCCTCGATGTAGATTAGTATTATAGACAGATGTACATTAACATTATAGCACAGAAGCTTCTTGAGCCAAGGTAAAAAGCTATGTTTAAATTCCATTTAGATGCATGAATTTGTCTCATGGCTAAACACTAGATCTTGCTTTGAGCAAATGACCCTGGTGCATTTTTATTGCTAAGTCTATCCTTTCTTACCCTAGTATTGTGGCTTTATAAGAAGAGAGATGTAGTCAGAAGATGTTCAAGAGACCTTATTTTGCTCCAGTACATTACTATTATAGCACAGACGCCTCTTGAACCAAGGTAAAAGGCTATGTTTAAATTCCAGTTAGATGTTAAGTTGTATGAATTGAGCAGCATTGGTTAAATATTCCTAATATCATTGCAAGGGAGGAAGATGGGGACAAAAGCGTAAGGAATTGGCTCCACTGTCTGCTGACTCTAGTTCCACTGTCCCATTGGTTGTGGCTCCACCTCCTTCTGACTCCCTGCCTTTCCAGTTCCACTTTTGGCATCTGGCTCTTTTATACTATCATAATTCAGTACACTTAATCTAATCTAACAAATGTTGGTTCATACTGAATTTTAAAACTAAACCTTTGATCCTGGAGGATCAATGCAAGGTTATGAGAGGGAAATGCTGCTGATGATAGAATCAAAAATGGGAGGTAAATCCAGAGCTTCACTTAAAGAATCCTAGGGGCTGGCATGATTATCACACACTTCCATTTTTGCAGAGTGACACTTCCACAGAGCTCAACTATGCATAATGTGTGTCCAGAAATTGTCTCTATCCATTTTGTTTTGTTGAATGATGACATTCTAGCATAAAAGACTATCCTTCAACCATGATATCTTTCTCTCTCTCAACATATGAGGCATCTGATACTGGAATGGGGAAACTCTGAACAGAACAAAAAACTGCAAAGCACATATTCACAGTGGAAGAGATAAAGGAAACAAAGTCCCACGTGTTGTTGATGGTCCATAAACTTTATTATCTTAAAAAGCCTAACACATTTTGGCCTTGTCACAAACTGGCCTTCTTCAGGAGCTATTGTAAAATGAATAAAAGTACATTTATTATAGTTGTGGTCTTGGGACAACACATAAATCATCTTTAAAAACATAATTTCTTAAAAATCAAATATCTTCTATTATCCATATTATCATATAAATACCTATTACCAGAGATTTCAGGAGCTGCAGTCTGCACTCGCCAACAAATATTAAAAGGAGGGGACTAGGACTACCAATGAGTTCATATTTTTGGATTTTTGAAGTAACATCATCGAAGAGAACCAATGAGAAAATACATGAAGCAATGGGCCGATATAGACTGCCCAAAAGGGGCAGTCTCTACCTGCCCCAGGAAGCAGAGGGATGGGACCAAGGCTGCCACACCAGCAGCCTCCGCGGCCCCACCCCGCCGCTTCCAGAGGCTGCGGTGAAGTGGCAAACTGCTGCTTCCCCACGTCCTCCAAGCAGGATGCAATTATGTAAAAGCCATGGCAAAGACCCGCCCACAAAAAGGAGCTCCATTTGGAGCTCCTTGTTTGTGCCACAGAAAGGGCATGTTTTTTGCCCTCCCCCAGTGCAAAGGTGTCATCATGTGTGCAGCGTGTCTAAAAGCTGTGCACATGATGACGCCATCATGGCATGTCTGTATGGACGCCGCCATTTAATAATGGCAGAATCCATATGCACTAGGGTTCGGGAGGGTGTAAAAGCTACGCCCTCCCAAACCTTATTCGCACCATTTTGAACCCTAGACGCTCCTCTTTTGGCGCATCTAGATCTGCCCAATCTTTCTATAAAGTTACACAGTTCTGTTCTATCTAACTGCTGCAATATTGAAACTCTTTTCAGTCATTTATTCCAAATTTTTAAGAAATTATGTTTTTAGAGATGATTTATGTGTTGTCGCAAGACCACTACTATAATAAATGTACTTTTATCTGCCTTGAATCCCATTGTGGGATAAAGAGGAATATAACTCTTTGAAATAAATTAATAAATAAACAAATAATTTTTTTAAGTTTTAGAATCAGTAGTTCTGTAGATAGCAATGTACTCTTTTATCCAGCATCAATTGATCCTGTTAAAATCTTCTTCACCAAAACAGAAGCTTTATGATGTAACAATAACAGGGAAATTGGTTCATGACATGCATGATGCCACTTGCATGATGTAGACCTGGCAATCTCACTACTGTAGAGCTAAAGGAATTTGTACTTTCACAATCATGTAGCAATATAGGCTACTATTGACAGCTTTCTCTCATTAATGGGAAATTATGTGATAATAACAATAGGACAATTGGTCAGCAACAGATAAGTGCTGACATCATGAAAAAAGAGAAGGAATCACTATCCAATTCCATCACTAGCGCCTTGTGTGGTAATGCCCTTTGTCATGGCTTCCACCAGTCCTACTGCTGCTGTAAGGCTTTTCAATGTCTTAATTCACAAAACAACAAAAATGACAAAGGAACACATGTCTTACACTGATGCAAATCTAAATAGCTGCACTTCACCAGTAATGGAACAATGGTTCCATCTCCAGATGCTGCCTGCATAGGACTTTGAAGTGATTTCTTTGCAAACAGACAAACAAACCTCCCTCTCCCAGCCTCTGATCACAGTGCTATTTTGAGAAAAGAAAAGGAAAAAAATCTTTCTATGATAGAAGGCTCCCTGGGGATTATAAAGAAGCTTGATTTGGTAGGCTGGAATTTTGCCACACTGATGGTTTCTCTGCAGAGTTTATTGTGTCCTTCAGGCTTGATGTGAGGTCCAATCTGGAAAAGTGAGGCAGAAGGACATACCCAGTGGCTTGATGCAGAATAAATATGAAACCTGCTCCTGGGATACTTCTCTGAGCTATGGGCTAACTTCTCATAGGCACAAATACAAGCTGGGCTCTTTGTTGCACGTTCACGGTTTCAAGAAGTGATATGTCAGGAGATAATGGCTGTGGGTTTTAATGCAATTTTCTGTCCAGTTACGTATCCTCTCATCTGCTGGAAAAGCAAAATTAATGACATGCTTCCAGGGCAAGCAGCCATACTTGCAAATATAAAATGTGCTTACAACAGCCCTATACGCAGGTGATCTTGAATTCCATGCACTTGCATTCTGCAAACTCTTTTGATAGCAAAAAAGTGAGTTTTTTTCAGCAAGTGAGAAATACTCTTGAATGAGCAAAACAAAATAAACTGCTGCTCCCTCAACTATTCTTAATATAAAAATGTGATCCCTATGGAAAAAGATAACAAATTTCCCAGTTCCATTTAGGGAAAACTGGGCAATCTTCAGCTGGGCAAACTGGACTTTCAAAAACACATCTTGGCCACAATGAATTACTAGTTCTCTTACCCACCTCGCAGGCACACAAAATCAGCTGTCCGTCCTCATTAGGCTCAGAGAAGAGAAGTTTACAGCTTCCCTGAGAAGCCAAATTGGTGCTGTCATGAATTACTGTAACTGCTTGTTCTACACACTCCAGTAATATCTTTCATTAAGGGATGATAAGAAAGCAATATGTATTTTATTAGCATATGCCTGCCCCCTGCTAGCCCACAAAACAGAAGACCAGACCTAATCTTCAGTTTGTCAGGAAGAGAAATCAAGTGAAATCTACAACTAAGTCAAGCTGTATTTGCAAACTATTTAAGGCCCAAGGCCTAGCAAGGCACCAGAAAATAAATCTTTTGCTCTCGAGAGAAATACATGTAGACGCTAGGGATATTATTTATTTATTTGATTTATATCCCAATTTTCTTTCACAATGATACTCAAAGCGGAGTACAGTATAAGTTAAAACAACATAGCTTATACAACCTGTGAATTTTGTGCAGAGGGTCACAAACTGAACAGGCAGCTGCCTGGTCCTACCATTACGCAGAATGAGATGGCAGTCAAAGGCAGCAGATTTTAGGCTATCATGAAAGGGCAGCACATTCTCACTTATTTACTTTGGTGTTGTACTTTTAGTACAGGGTCAGGAAGAGGTACCTATGCCATTTTTCACCTCAGGTGCTAAAACAACTTCTATGGCTTTGGGAACTATGTACTTTAACATGGGCAAGAAAGCATCTTGATATATGTTATCTCTCATGTGCCAGAGTATCTTGGCTGGCTTTGGGCAGTTATGCATCTTGAACTGAATAAGTAGAGGCTGGACTTTGCTGCTTCACCCAAGGCAATAAAATGGGACAACTTAGGTCCAAAACATGCTGCAGAAATAATCCAGTTTGAGAGTGCATTAACAGCTCTGGCTCAATACTAGAGAATTCTGTAAGCTGTAGTTTTGTGAGCTATTTAGCCTTGTCAGAGAGCTCTGGTGCCACAATAAATGACAGTTCTTCAGCATTCCCTATCCCTGAGCCAAAACAATTAAAGCAGCCTCAATCTGAATTATTTCTGAAGTGTGTTTCAGACCTTAGTTTACAAAACCAATAAACACACTTTTAATAGGTGGGGTAGCCCATTTGCTGAAGCAAATGTACAGTTATAATAGTAAGCCTACGTATAACATACAAATGCAGTTGCTGTTGTTATCTCTTCAACTCAGATTTATGGTGACCCTATCATAGAGATTTCCTAGCAAGATTTATTCAGAGTTTTGCCATTGGCTTCCTCTGAGGCTGAGAGACAATGACTAGCCCAAGGTCATTAAATTGGGTTTCCATAGTGGAATCTGAACTGTGGTCTCTGGGAGTTCTGGCCCAGCACTCAAGATATTACACAACACTGGATTTAGAAATACAAATACATTAGCCCATACAGGTGGGGCTATTGCTAATGTGGGACTTTTCTTGTTCATTCCAACTGGAACTGCTTCAACTGTACTGAATATCAAGTTACAAGCTAAACTACAGTCAAGGCTGTGAACATATTTTATTTTCTCATTTAATTTCTGCAATGCAGCAATACTCTCCCAAAGAAAGGTTCCATGCAACAGGGTCTGTCTGCCAACAGAATGGCATCTGTCAGAAGAATGGATTTCTATTCCCTCTGTACCTCCCCGTACCCATAAATCTGCTCCAGAGGCCTGGGGGACCCTTCATATATAGAGAAATGACATAGTCATGGTTCCTCCACCCCTATATCTTTTAGAAGATTAAAAATTCTTTGCCTTATACCAGTCTGTTTGGGATTTCTGGAACTTGCTGTACTGGTTACCTAAGCTCCCAAGGTTGCAAAACCCAGTCTTATTTGATAGTTAGATCAATGTCTGTATTCCCCCTTAGGTATTTCTTAAGCCCTGGTCTATTAGGAACAAGTTGCAGCTTTATGGTAATATTTATTCTCATCACAGAGATAACATGCTGTCCTCAGTGGCAGTTTACACAGATCTTAAATCACTCTAGGCACATTTCTTATAACATGACTCTTACCTCTTTTAAAGCTGTAACAAAACATTACAGTCCTCCTCCCAGCATGTCTGTTTAACATATCTACGCCAGCATTGTTTGGGTATTAGATAACTAACATCATCAAAAAAGAACAGTTTACTACTCATAGAAGTTTAAGTTCTCAGTTATCACTCTGTGCAGCAGCAGCAGCCAAGAGGTGGACTAGTTTGGCAGGGACCTGGTACTTTGCTCCCCAAGGTTCTGTTTTATATTCTCCCCAGTCTCCATTGGCCAGTCAGAAAAGAGATCTCAACTGTACACTGTTTATATAAATATCTCACTCATCCAATCAAAACAAAGAGCTTAGATATGATGTTGCATGTCAAGCACTCTTGTCTCTTTGCTGCATTCCATCCTGATTGCATCAGCCAGTAAATCTATACTGTCAAGTTTCTTATAAGCTGGTCATTTACTTGCATTCTCTTTCATTATTTCATATTTATCTCTATTTATAATTAGATTGGCTACAAGTCTGGAACTAGCATGCATCTGTTACAGGAAGGCATAATCTAAGACCTCAGTCTGGCTTGTAGGTCTGTAGTAGACCCACAATGACATCCCTGTAAATGTTTCTCTCCTTCTTAATTTTTACCCAAAGGCTCTCAACCTGGCTTCCAGGATTTAAGTCAGGGATGTCTTCACAGATGTAAACATCCTTAACATACAATGCTATTCCTCTTGCCTGTCTGTTTGGGCTATTCCACTGAAATAAATTTTGCTGTTGTTGTTGTTAGCTGCCCTTGAGTCAGTTCTGACTCATGGTGACCTCGTGGATGAGATATTTCCAAGAATCCATATCCTCCACCGCCCTGCCCAGATCTTGCAAGCCCCCCAATCTATCCATCTGCTTTGGGGTCTTCCTGTCTTACTTCTACCCTCTAGCTTTCCTTTCATTATTATTTTTTCTAATGATCTGTGCCTTCTCATTATGTGGCCAAAGTAGATAGTCTCAACTTGATTATCGCTGCTTCCAAGGAGAGTCCTGGTCTGAGCTGTTCAAGAACCCATTTGTTTGTCTTCTTGGCTCTCCATGGTATCCTAAATATACTACATTCCGGTCATGAGATTCAGCCCATCAGGTTTCGGTGATGTCTATTATATCGTGCTTGCTTTGTTGTGTTAAGAGTTCAAGTTCATCATGTTTATTTCTCATGCTCTGGGCATGAGTGTAGAGACATCAAAGGCCATGGGCCATTCCCCCTAGCTATCTATTTAAGATTGTTGTTTTTTCCTCCCAATTTTTGGTTCTTGTACTATTCGCCTGTATAAGTCAAGCTGTTATCTCCAACAGTGGATAAACTGCTGCCCTCAAGAATACTGTCTCTCTCCCCATCACATCCTTCAGTTTAAAGCCTCCCAGATTTTTCAAACTCTTCACAAAAACGTCCCTGTCAACTGCTGTGAAATGCAACCTCTCCCTTGCTAGAAGTCCATCTTCCTGAAACTGCAGGCCATAGTCCATTGCCTTCATGTTCCTCTGGTTTCTTGTTCATTGTGCCTTCATCTTTTTTATCTGCTATGATTTAAATAAAGCTTTCACTTTTATTATATATTTAGTTATATTTTGTTCCTTTCCAGTTACTGCCAAGGGTAACTGCACTTTTCTCTTCATTTTTTCTAAGTGGCACCTTGGAGTCATGGTTTTTCTTGTTCCCATATACCATATTGATTAGGGTTGTGTTATATGTTACATTGTATAATGACAATAATTGGGGCTTGTACTTAAAAATACATTTAAGTCTGGCTGGATCTGTTTCTAGTGTTTGTTCCTCTGCAGCTTAAATGTGCCTTAATGTCAGGAAGAGTTTCAAAGGACAGAATATAATGTCTCAATACCTACGTTACAGAATGAAATTTCTTAAAAATAAGAGAGGTCAGGATCCACAAGGTAACTATCCATATTCATTTACTGGACAACAACAACTACAACGAAAAGAATAAAGGATATATTTAAAGGCATTGGTCAGTTTTTGAAGCTAGTGGGTTGGGTAGTAACTTTATGGGGACTTGATAGGTCCTCCTGGCAAGAATAGAGATTTAACATTGGGATGAAATATGAGAGCCCAGGACTGATTTTCTCTAACTGTTTTATCACACTAGGGGGCAAACAGGATTTAAACAAGAGTTAAACAGGAAATGTCCTGTGATAAACATAGGGCATTTCCTGTTTAACTCTCATTTAACTCTTGTTTAAATCCTGTTTGCCCCCTAGTGTGATAAAGCAGTAGGTAAAAGATGTGAGAATGGCTGGACAGGTAGAGATGGGAAAGAGAGTGAGGAGATTTTTTTCTGTCTACTTTTCAACACTGAATGTTGTTGTCAGTTATATGGATTTAATGCAACCAGTACACAGCCTCTGCAACTAAGCAAGCTACAAATACAGCAGAATAAAAGAACAGAGATGGTTACAGAATAAATCCCAAAGAATGACCATGGCAGGCTCCTGGCTGGTTTTGATGTTTGAGGATTCCAGCTCCTTGGCCTGCTACCATTCATGGCTGAGCAGTAAAGGGGATATTTTCTTCCTTCCTACAAGACAGCACATTCTTTAAACAAATCACAGCCACCAAACACACTTTTCCCTGAGGCATGGTTGGCTCACTGTCACAAAATAAGGCTTCATGGAAAAAGAATGCCTTCTGCTGGGAGGATCATGTGCTTTCCTATTTGATTTCTATTACTATTCTCTCCTTCCTTCCCTCCCTCCCTCCCTCTCTTTTGTTATGGACAGTTTTCAAAGCTTAACATGCATTCTCACTGCTTTGCTCCTTGTTTCCTTTGCTCCTGTAGCCCTGTATGTAGCTTCTATGAATGGAGATGGGTAAAGGAAAAGGAAAAGTGCTGATTAAATGAAGAAAAATGAAAGAAAGTCTTCTAAAGAAGAATAATACATTTTTTCCACCAAACACTCCCCAAAAGATGTCAGATGCAAACCTATACTTGTCTACTCATAAGCAGGAGTTGATGAGAAATTAATTGTGTTCACATTTAATTTGTACCTGCCTAAAATTTCACTTTTGAACCAATATGCAAACCTTGGGATTCAGTCGTCTCTTAATTTTTTTATGGGACTCTGTACTCAATAAATGTACTTTGCTGATTTACATTTATTACAAAAATAAACATATAAAATACATTTTTGCAAAAATAAAGTTGCAAAATGAATGTATTGGAGAAAGGGGCAAATCAAAGGGCATGCATTGGTGAAAAATAATGTTGACAAGTGCATTTTATTGGAACATTGCTTGGAAAAACTGTGTATATTAGGCAACATTTCATAGAATAATTTATATATTAGGAAAAAGATATGCCGGCATGCAAATAAACTTTCATGTAAGCATTAAATAAAATTCTCAAATTTCAAGATGACCTGAAAAATTCCCAAACTTCAGGACAAACCAAAGGTAAGCTTAGAAAAATGGGCACTTGAGAGAAACCCAGCCCTTATAAAACAGATATCAGCCCCACTGTGTTCAGTTGTATTTGCTCTCCCAGGTAAGTGTGTCTAGCATTGCATTCTGAATGAATGTCATGCCAATGGCAGCCAATGATATAATGGCAGCCAATGATATAAAACCAGGTGGAAAAATGGTCTCTAATGGCAGCATGCCATGGAGTAAATTGCACTACACATTACCAGGTGGAAGATATGAACTTGACAAGGAATGCCCACATATTTTGTAATGTGTTGTTCTTTTAATGTAGTGGTTATAAAAAACTTAGAAAGAGCTGAATCAGTAGCTCTGCGATTCCAGACACATTACAATAACCACTTGGACTGGAGCAGTGCTTATAAAGCTGTCCCTGACTGCCTGTTTAAATTATAGAAAATTTCTGCATTTCGTTTTGTACAGCTGAATGCCTGAGATTCATTTGTATGTATCTGTATCAATGTAAAGTATGGATTCCAAGAGTTTTTTGTTATTATTTTTTTACAAACATGGATTCTGAATAATGCTTCTCTTGATAAAAGCTAACAAAGGTACAGTGAATGCTATAAACTCATGAGAGCAGGTTTTAAGCTGATAAAAGAATGATGGTACAGTACTGTACAGGTGAAGCGACTAATTCACATTTTTTAATTTTCCAATAAGCCTTCCATTCCATCCCTTTAAAATGCCCGAATAAACTCAAAACTACCAGAGCAAATTCACAACTTCTGCTGTGAAATGAAACCCCTCTACTATTTGCCATGAAACAGGATGAAGAAGTAAGGCTGAATCAAACGTCTAGATTTTAGGGACATTTCAAATACTTGTCTAGTCCTCCTAGTCTTGTATGAGCACGAGTACATTTAACAGAGGTCAAAGGGATGGTTGGATGTAAATGAGCCCTAGATCAATGGTTCTCAAACTTCCTAATGCTGTGACCCTTTAATAAAGTTCCTCCTGTTGTGGTGTCTCAGTTCATAAGACCATGGGAAATCTGTATTTCCTGATGGTCTTAGGCCACCCCTGTGAAAGGGTTGTTCGACCCCCAAAGGGGTTGTGACCCACAGGTTGAGAACTGCTGCCCTAGACAGACCTGTGGATTTTTTTTAAGTATCTGTTTAATTATATTTAAAATATATTTTAAACTATTTTAATCCTATACCTTTTAACAGTATTGTTTTTAAAACTTTTGTAAATTAAGATTTATTAGTTAACTTAAAATATTAAAGAAGGAATATAAATTGAATAATAAATAAATAAATAAATAAACAGGCTTAGAGAGTGAACACCAAGAGATTTCCTTCTGGGAATTTTCTATGCAAGTCACGCTTACCCCACAGTGGATTTGGATCACGTCTTTGTAGGCTGGAAGAAGCCCCACATCATGGGGAGAAACAAAATGAATTTATTTTAAATAATTTTCTCTAATCATAAGAAGAAATGTTTAGAACTCCAGAACTCCTTTTAATGGCCAAACATTCTGTCGATAATAAATGATGTAAGATTTTGGGCATGATCTAGTTAATGTTAAGCTTTTTGAAATCTCATTAATAGAAAAGAGTTAACTCAACTTGTCTTTTGACATAAACATTCTCAAATTTGGCTGGAATAAATAGTTTGGTTATGTTCTGCTTTCCCTGTGATACTACTCCTTATGGTGGTCGAATGCAAGTGAATTTCCCAGCCATGAGAACAGTTCATTTGATAATGAACTGTTTCCCATCTGATGCGCCCACAATCTTCCCATTTGATGCTCCCACAATTCCAGAAGTGTGGTTGTCAGCTGGTCAAAACATTTCCTTAAGCTCCACTGGTGTGAGGGAAGCATACACACATGTGTCAAAACAGTGTGGAACAGCAGTAAAATAACACTACAGCAAAGCAGACCTAGTGTGGTTTGAATTTGTAAATAAAATGGGCATAAACAGTGGCATTTACTTTTTGTTTGTAAATTGCTTCAAGTTTGTTGTTCATCTTGGGGAAGAAGAAATAAATTTAAGGAAATGAACATGGTGATTTGGTTAACAGGTTATATTTTTTTATAAAAAATCCTCAACTAAAAAAAGTGCACATTATTGACTGAGGAACAGATTTTTAAAGTAATTGTAATGTAAATACATAACATACTGTAATAGATTCAGGTTTTTTTTAAAAGAAAAGTTACTTTTTTTTAGAGATTGAGGGAAGGGATATGTATCACTTTGTTCCATTGATGCCATTCATCCATGGCCAAAAAATACCTGAAACAATCTTTTGTATATGTACAACTTCAGAGTCAGCTTTCCTCTCTCTTCTGACAAGAATTTGGTTGGATATAGATGAAGTCTGTTCTGAGGTACTACTGAAAACAATGTGAAAAACTGGTCATGATTCATTTGGAGCCACTGAATAAAAAGACTCATAAGTACAATTAATGTTGTTGGGATCCAGCTGAGGAAAAGAAAAGAAACAAAACAAAAACAAAACACACCTGTGTTATGGGGCAGAATGTCTTTTTCAAACTGACCCTACTATTTTTAAAGTAACATACCCCAGTTTGGACATAACATTAAACCCCAGGTTAGCAACATATGAAGGAAGAGGAGGCTCCCCACCTCTAGCATGGCAGGCAGTGGAAATATCTTTTTCCTGGTTTATATTAAAAACGGACTTTACTAATGTTTACTGAAAGAAACCAGGATCACAAAAGACAGAGTGATCTAAGCTTGATTCAACTAACTCACTAGGAATTAGTTGAGTTGTAACAACAACAAAACATTGGCAAGTTTAAACCAGGAAGATTCCATCTCTCAATTGTGTTGATGCTGGAAGAGAAATGGCAGGGAAAGGATGAAGATGAAACTTCATCAGATTTACTTACACAGCACTAGATTTTGTGTTACATCTGAACTGGGCCACCATCTGTCTGAAGCCTTAAATGGCTTTGCGAATGCCAGGAACCATCTTTACATTTCAGTTCCATTAAAGCAAAGAACTAAGCCATTCCTTTATGGAAGAATCATTAGTTCCCTTTATATTCATGCAAATGTGCCAGCTGTCTATAAAGCCCAGGACTACTAAGTCTTATGTTGTTGCATGAGCTAAAAAAAAAAGAGGTCAGTCAGCTTTCTGTGATTTTTATTTTTATGATACCTCTTGTCTGATGGGTATCTTGATGCCTGTTCTTTATAAATCAGTATTTGGAAAACATTCCAGCTGTCCCATTCTATACAAGCCAGGTTAAAGAATCAAAGCAATGACCTCTAGCTTAAAAAAAACCTCTGAAAATTCCAGCTGCCAGGAAAGTCTGGCTCAATATGAGTGCAAGCAATGAACCTCAAAATAACTCTGTTATGGACACAGGTCTGTCATATCACTCCCATGTGGTGCTGTTTCCTTGGTGATCATGGAGTCTTACAGACAGCATGTAATCCCCTTGAGCTGACAAAATGTTAACCTATTTGTTTGCAAAGCAAATTCAATCACCTGAGTCTTTCACATGAAGTAGTTCAGTTTTTCATTGCCCTCAGGCAAAAGAGAAAAAAAGCCACCCATGGCCTCTGCTACAGCAATTTCTAAAGCACTTTTGCCTAAAGCAATTGCTGTGTTTGTACAAGAAAAAATGTGGGGGCTTGATTAATTTGTCTGCTTGGAAAGTCAAACACTCCTACTTGAGGCAGATGTATATCCAATCTCACATCTCAAAGTTTTTTCCCCCATTTCCATGGTTTTATAATAATTCCTAGCACATTCCAGCATGTAAAAACAATCTCTCATTACCAAACCAGTGAGCTTTCTACTACTTAGCACTGAGCATTTATTTAATCATGAACTCTCAGCTGCATACATGACTTTGCAACTCACTAGGTCTGTCCACACACTTACCTAATTCAGCAGTTGTTGCTGGATTTTATAGAAAAATGTTTTCCTTTAAGCTCAGTGCTTCAGTTATAGAGGGCAACAGAGTAGGTTCAGCACGATACATTTGCATTACATGACCTTTCCGCAATGGCTCAGATGCTCTTCTCTGTGATTCTGCCCTGCCCAAGTTCTAGAAGCATCCAGTGCTAGGCATCATAGAATCATAGAAATGGAAGGAACATGGGAGGTCATCTAATTCAACAACCTGCTTATTACAAAAACTTCAAGATACAGCTAAAGCATCCTGATCGATGGCCCACCAGCCTCTACTTAAATATGTCAGCAAAGGTGAGCCCACCTCCTCCCAAGTGTATCATTTCTACTGTTAAATAGCTCCTATCATTAGCAAATTTCTCCTAATGCAGGGCTAGAAGTTATGGACCCCTCTAAGGCTCTTTTTTTGGCAACTCCTATACCCTCCTATTGAGGCAAAAATGTTTTGGCAGAAAAATTTCCTTGCAATTTTCACCTGTTGGTTCTAATTTTGTTATTTAGAATAAGGATGGAAGGGATATTTGAAAATATTTGGAAAACAGTTATTTAGAAAATGTTTCCTGAGCACTGGGAAATCCTGACTGATGAGAACCTACACAGTTCAGGATTTATTCCATACAACATCTGCATGTATTTTAATAGAAAACAGCATTTTCTGAGCAGGAAAAAATTATTTTCCATGCAGCAAATGCTGTTTTCTGCACTAAATAAATTTTAAAAAACAAACAAACCAAATGTGATTTTTGTATTGAATATGATTTGAACTCAAAAGCATGTTAAAAAACAGCAGTTTTCAAATGCTTTCTCCCCTCTTTTTTTTTGGTTGGGGAAGAAACCTGGTAAAATATCAGCAAATGATTATATCCTTGCTGTGGAAGAAAATAAAATAAATCTGTTACATCTTGCTTATGATAACTTTTGGGATATTTCAAGACACGTAGAAGGATGCTTCCTTATAACTATGTATTAAGAAGCCGTGTCCTCCCTCCAGTCCATCTGCCTTGGTCCTGGCCCCAGAGGGAGAGAAGAACCACTGGACCTCATCCCCTTCCCACCACCTTCCTCTCTTCCTTTTGTTTTGTCTCTTTTAGACTGTAAGCCTGAGGGCAGAGATCCGTCCAATTTACGATTGTATGTACAGCACTATGTAAATTTACAGTGCTATATAAATAAAATTAATAATAATAATAATAATAATAATAATAATACGAAGAAGAAGAAGAAGATTAGAGTGCACTCTAACTTTCTCTTCTTAAAGTTGAGCATGTGAGGCACTTCAGTTCAAATGATGCACTACAATTACCCGCAGGGAAGCATTCATGGAGGAATGCATTTGGTAGCATGTGAACTCCATGTATCAAGCCAGTTTCCTGGTTGCAATTACATGTTATATGATTGTATGTGTATCATATTGGACTCAAGACAATATCTCATTTTCAAAATGCCAACTGTCTCAGCATTGGAAACATGTCTGGCATGCTAATGAATGCAGGGAGACTGAGCCATCAACATGGATAGCCAGTACTATAACATTCCAATAAACATAATTGACAAACCAATGTTAACATAAAGAATGAATTAAATGCAGAGCAGTAACTTGTATGTGCTGGTAGAAAACAGGTACTGTATCTGTTAAATACACATTAATGTAACTTTATTTTATATATTGGTTAAGCATTCTAAGGTAAAATTAAGTACTGTATAGTCCAATAAGTAAGGATTAATCATGGTGCATTTTACTGGCCATCAAAATAGTTCAGTGTCTGCACTAAATATCACTTGCAAAACCCTGTTAGCATCTTCTTTGTCTCTTGCAAATCCAAACAGCTCCATTACCTGTTGTCCCTCTATGTGACAGAGACTGGCTTCTCTCCAACTCAGGCCTCATTAACATGAGCCTTTTGTCTCATGAGTCGAATTGTTTCTAGTGACAGACCCCAGACCTGCTTTGTAGACAGCAGGGAATGTTTATCCAATATAGATAGAGGGGATGAAATGGCAAAACAAAGTGAATTTCTCGCTTCCCCCCAGCTTCGCTCCAGTGTTTCTCTCATTAAAAGGCACACCAGGTCATCGGGTAGAAATTAATCTAAAGTGCAATCCAATTCAGCAAGCGGGGCTAGAATGGAGATTTCTCTAGCTCTAACAAAGATGAGATTTTGCTTATGCTCCAGCTCAGTGTGTATTTGAGGGAATTTGGGAGATCTAACAAGATTGCATACACCTAGCTCTGTCTCAGCTTAAAGTGTGTGTGTGTGTGTGTGTGTGTGTTCACATGCAAACAGCAGCTTCAGGCATCCCTGAGGGGCAGAGCAAAGATTAACCATTCCTTCTGCATCAATACTTTTCCCTTCTACAGCCTCAAGTCACAGATGGGTTCTGTCTCACTGAATGTACAGTGATCCTGCCCAGTTGCTTGCAATTCTAACAGCCATTTTGGTAGTGATTATTCCTACATAAAGGTAGCAGAAAACTTTCCATTTCATTTTCAAGGAGGTTCCCAGAAAGAAACAATGGGCTAGGAGAAATGCATAATGTGCCTTAAAGCTTGTTCTCTTATTTTTTTAAAAAATTCTAAAACATTTTGTTTTCAAGACAGGTTTGATATGGTGGCAGGATATATAGAATTGCAAAGTTCTTTAAGATTGTGCCAAGTGCTTTTCTATGCAGCCAGAACACCCACAGACATGGCTGGATCTATCAACTAGTATTCCCCCCCCCAAAAAAAAAATAGAAAAAGAAAAAGGAAACCCAAAACAACAGAAGCTGCAACAAAAACCTACCAATCACCCAAGGGCTGCAAATCACGAGCATTCATAAGCTAATGAGTGTGGTCAGCATTTGGCTGGAACAGCTCAAAGAAACACAAAACAGGATGCTGGAGGGGACTGGCAATTCTTCAATGGGGTATTTTCTTCCCTCTCAATCAATACAGATCCCAGTGTGTGGAGAAAAAAGGTGCACCATTGTTTAGTTCAGACACAATGCTGGAGGCTTCTTCAGAGACTGAACAGCATCTTCAGCCTGAGTGGTATGTGTTTGGCACCCTGTCCTCTGGCTATGAAGGCCAGCATGTACACTCGCCCAAGAATGTAAAATCGACACTCTGTATCTGCTTTCTCAGAAGAAGCTGTGCCAGCCAGAACTTGGAAGTAACTATTCATAAGCAAATAGTTACTAATAATTAATTTGTTTTTGAAATTATTTTAACACAGAGACAAACATGTAAAACACTTCCTCCCAACCAAATGTCACATAGTATATATACCCCACTCACTTCCATGCCACCAACTTCTAAAGATGCCAGCCACAGATGCAGACAAAACTTCAGGAACAAATTCTTCCAGAACATGGGCACATAGTCCGAAAAACCCACAAAAAAACTATGGATGTTAGCCATGGAAGCCTTCAATTTCACAATTTTGTTTTAGAAACTGTAGGTTACTTTGAGTTCCAATTTTGAAGGAAAGTAGGGGCATGATTAACTTCATTGCCACTGAGTTTTAATTCCTTTGCCTGATAAAGAAACCAGTGGAGCTTCGAAAAAATCAAGTATTTTTTGCATTTTTATTGGATGAATGAAAGTTTTGCTTTTTTGTGGATTTTGGATGTTATTATATTTCATTGCTGTTGTCATTATCACCTTGATCTCAGTAGAGTGCAAAAGGGTTTTCAGTTAAGACCAAAAGGCAAACCAAAAAGCTCCTCTTTCTGTAACCAGCAGGATATGCTGGCTCCTAAAATCTTTCAGCCAACTCCCAACTCCTTATTCCCCCCCCCCTCTGTATTTTATTGCTACCCATGCTGTGGCCAGCATTGCGGTTTTGTGTACTATGTTGTATTGTACTTTTATTGTTAGTAATTTAATTTTAAACTTAACTAATTTAATCCTATTTTAAGGGGGGGAGGTTGGGATGGAATTCTTGAATTATTTTAATCTGTAATCTGTTTTTAACCTTGTTGTACCCCGCCTCGATTGTTTTACAGAGGGGCGGGTAAGAAATAAATATTATTATTATTATTATTATTATTATTATTATTGTCATCGTTGTGTGCCGTCATTTCTAACATGGCTATCCTAAAGCAAACCTATCATAGAGTTTTCTCAGAATGTTTCTACAGAGGAGGTTTGCCATTGCCATCCTCTGAGGCTGAGAGAGTATGACTTGCCCTAGGTCACCCAGTGGGTTTCCATTGCCCAGCTGGGATTCAAGCCCTGGTCTCCCAGGAGCCTAGTCCGATGGCCAAACTATTACACCATACTTCACTGACTATTTTTGTTTAGGAAAGTTTACCCTTCTTTCCACAAAAAAGCATCCTAGCTAGCCACAGTCAGTGGTGTCCCGAGCCTGGTTGTCACCAGGTGTGTTTGGGCTGCCAGGGAAATGGCCAAAAGGGTGAGCTCACCCTTTTCTGCTGCAATGGTAGCTTGCTCTTGAGAAGGGAGCTTCTGCCTGGGCAAATTGTTACTCCAAGGCCCTCTGCCTCCCTCCCCCTTTCCAGCATGTAGCCAAGAAGTCACCTTCAATGTAGGAAACTAGCCATAAACTGCATAATCCCTTTGTTGATAGGAGTGATGGTGGGTGATAGACCTGGTGTTTGCAGCAAAAGAACAAAAGTCCAAGTCTATTTCTCTCTGGGAGAGATACTCCATTATCCAGAGACATTTGCAATGACTGTCCAGTAATTCCATTCTTCTGTCCTGGAAACTTCATTTCAATCCAAAATCTGCCTGGGATACATTTTACCCTGTAAATATGCTTGGCAAAGCAACCCCAATTTGTCTTGCTTGAGATTCAGATAGACACTCTGTCAGTATCTCACTTGACTCCTCAGTATTGCTGCCAGCTGCTGAGCCATTTCACTTTTTGTGTCTCACGCCTGGAGCCCTGCTTCTGGAATCGGTACACTCTCCGATCCCTAAAGTCACTATCTGCTACCACCTTTTGTATTGTTAGTTCTTATGAGTGTATGGTGCAAGTGTGCTTTTGTGTGATTGATTTCCTTTTACAAATAAAACTACATTTGCACCTTGAATTCTGGAGTTCTGTTTCTCAGATCCAGTATATATAAGCTTAATCCCTGCTTTTAGTTGCCCAAAACCTTCTCTGTGGTGGCAGCCTCCTCAGGAGCAAACTGTTGCATGGTGAAACTTGGAGGAGCATGGTCACTCCTCATTGCCCCAGTGGGAGGAGGACCTGACCGGGTGTCGCACCTCTTCTGTGGTGTTCCTGGTGCTGGCCACACAACCCACAACCCCCCTAGTGACATTACTGGCTACACTTATCTTGTTTTATGTTTAGCCCAGAAATGAGATGGTTAAGAGGTGATATGATAGCCCTGTTTAAGTATTTGGAAGGGTGTCACATTGAGGAAAGAGCAAACTTGTTTTCTGCTGCTCCAGAAACTAGAACACGGAACAATCAATTCAAGCTACAGTAAAAGAGATTCCACCTCAACATTAGGAGGGTCTTTCTCACAGTAAGAGCTGTTCGACAGTGGAAAACACTCCCTCAGAGTGTGGTGGAATCTCCTTCTTTGGTGGTCTTTAATCAGAGGCTGGATGGGGATGCATTGATTGTGAGTTCCTGCATGGCAGGGGGTTGGACAGGATGGCCCTTGAGCTCTCTTCCAGCTCTATGATTCTATGATCTTGTGATTCCAATACTGAGGTTGCCACGTCAGAGCTGAGATTTCAAGCCTCAAATTGGGGATTTAACCACAATTTATTGTGATATCAGTGTGTGTGTGTGTGTGTGTGTGTGTATAAGAGAGAGAGAGAGAGAGAGAGCGCCTTGGTGATTTCACAATCATGATGTTACAAAAGCAGCCTCTGGTGATGCATCAACCATAGTTACACAGAGGGTACAATTCAGATAAAAAACATCAAGTCTAACAAATGAGGTGTGTGTGTGTGTGTATTTATATACATACAAATAACGTAAAGGCACAGAACAGTACTTCTGAAGGTAGTGCTCTCACTCTGAGATTCCTCTTTCTTGCCCTGAAGACCAAAGGGTACAGGCCCTGAGATATGGGAACCCTATCCAACTGTATGGATGAATGGGAAAAAATTCATGATGTTTTGTTGGTTGTGGCATGTTCCACCATCATAACTCCAGCACTTTTTTGTGCTTTTTCCAGTTGCAGTCTCAAGCATCCTTATGTTCTCCCAGAAGAGAGGCATTTGGGGGTAAATAAAAAGCAAGATCAAGAAGAGGTGGTTTGCTCCCTTACCATAGAAAAGCATAAAGAATTCAAGTAGTATGTTATAATCCTTTACAACATGAAATATGGATATATTTTGAGAAATGGAAAAAGGGTTTCAGTCAGAAGGAAAGGTCAGTACCCTGCCCTTATTGAGTACTAACTCATGCTGAGACATAAGGAAGACTGGAATTACAATGGAACAAAAAAGAGCAATAATAGGAACAGACAGAATTCACTGCTACTAATGAAAATTTACATGAATGTAGAAGGCAATAGAAAAAGGGAGCCCTGAGTTTGCAAGAGCAGAGCAGGGTTGTTAATGACAGGGTGATTTGGAAGTCTGTCTCTTATTGATAGGATTGCTGTAAGTCAAAATTGACTTGAGAGCAGATAAAAAGAAAATATATTGCCTCCCCGCATTCCACCAAACAGTTCCCAAAACAATTCAATACCAGAACTTGATCCCAAATGAAAAAGCTTTGCAGTTTCAAACTTCACCACTATAAGGGCATTTAAACAGGAGTTCCAGATAAAGCAATCCTGAGCACACTTCTCAAGGACAAAACCAATTGAACCTATAGTATTTCTGAGTAATCATGCATAGGATTGCAGTGCACAGTTTTTACATTTTATTCTGGCACAGTTTCATCTCTCCACATCATCAATTCGTGTGGTAGGGTATTTGGTGTTGTTGTGTGCCTTCAACTAATTTTCAACTTATAGCGACCCTATCATGAGGTTTTCTTGGCAAGATTTAGTCATCCCTTGAGGCTGAGAGAGTGGGATTCAAACCCTGGTCACCAGAGTTGTAGTAGCATGCTCTAGTCACTACATTATACTGGTAGGATATAGGTGAAGGGAATTAGTTGCCTTGTGTGATAAGTATTCTCCTTTTTATTGGTTTTTTGAAAGGCAATGGAGAATGGAGATGGGCACACCAGCATCGGAGGTGGAAAATGCAAAGAATATTGGAAGTATGCAAGAAAAAGTGGAAATTAGAATCTTCCTACAAGAGATGAACTGGGGAAATGTCATGTGGTTCATCTGCAGTAGCTGACTTAGCAGTGTACTTCCTCAGAGTTACATTCATGACATTAAGAAGCTCCTTAGAGTAGTAGCAAGACCTGGGAATTTAACAGCACTGCTAAAGTTTCAAACAAAAGGCATTAAGCATCAACCACAGATATTGTTATCTTCAAGAAAATTTAATTTATAACAAAGGATGGATATATATATTTAAAAACACACCAATAATAATAATAATAATGACCCAGATGCACAGAGTTCATCTGTCCTTATTTCTAAAAGTCTTTATATGTTGTTTTCTGGCATAATTACCCTTAGAATAAAATTGACAGCAAAAGGGGTTTCCACATTTTAGAATGATTTCCTTCTTCCTGGAACAATCAGTGAGCACTGTACAAACCCTGCATGGTTTGTTTTTGGTAGGTGTAAGAAAAAATGTTTGGTGGTCGGGTGCCATCAGTATGATTATAGCACTAGCTCTACTTGTCGATGCAGTTAGGTGGGGCTGTGCAGATGCTGAACTACTTCCTGAATGAGCTGGATGAAGGCCAATAAACTGATGATGAATCCCAATATGATGGAAGTTCTGTGAATTAGTGATCCAGGAACTGGATAAGCAACCTGCCCTGGATGAAGATGAAGAACCTGTACATAGTGAAGGGAATGGATCCATCTCTTTCACTGGAGACTTATGTGGACTCTGAGGCTTGCAGTAACTTTTCACTACATGGATAACCTGGCCACAACTATTCATGTGCTGATAACGTCCTGACTATACTATGTAGATCTGCCTGGTGATGATGATGATGATGATGATGATGATGATGATGATACTTTTCTTACCTGCCTCTCCCCAAGGCTCAAGGATGGGTACAACATTGATTAAAACACATCAAACCATTTTAACGCATTAATTTAAAACACATAAACATAGGACACATTAAAATAATCCAACATAAAATTAAAATATCCCAATTTAAAATACATAGTTTAAAATTGACTGGGCAGGCCTACTAGAAGAGGTAAGTCTTTAATACTTAGACCCCATTCATACTAGCCCATTTGCCCTGGTTAGATCCGGATGAGATCGTGCATGCCATTACCGAATCTCTCTGGAAAAAAGTTCATACTACCCTTTGCTCCGATTGATGCTTCTGGGTGCATTGTACCCCACTTAAGTTCATACATGAAAAAGTAACGATTCAAGATGGAGCCTCCCAGTTGTCAATCAAATGATGTCAGGGTGACGTCTGATGCAGCCATTGGCTGCACGAGCTGCTTGGTTTTTTAAACACTTTTTTATATTTGACAGCTTATGCGCATGGAGCGGTGCAGCTTGTGGGGATCCTTCCCCCCCTCCCCCTCCTCCTCCTCCTCCCCCTCCTCCGTTTTTATCACCACTGAGTCGGGCAGTCCTGCATTTTATTTATTTATTTTTTTATTATTTATTATTTATTTTATTTTGTATTGTATTGTATTGTATTGTATTTATTATTTATTCCCTCCAGCCAGTTTTTTCCAAAAGAAACGGTAAATACACCGCTTTGGGAAAAACTGGGTTTAGAGGGATTTGCGCCGCAACAGGTGTGCAAGATCCAGATTCCATAGTGTAAACACCGGCGTCAGTATGAACTTCTCAATTTTAAAATGTTTACAAACCGGTTTATATGGTAGTCTGAATGGCCCCTTAGTTTTTTGTGGAGTTTTTACGGCTGTGTGGTCATGTTCCACGAGAGATTCTTCCGGATGTTAATACTTAATACTGTTTAAAATTAAGACAACATATTTAGCTGTTGAATCTCTCCCGGCAGGTCATTCCACAGTCTAGTGGCAGTTGATGAAAATGTCCTCTGGGTGACAATTGCCAGTTGTTACCCAAAAAGCTGGGTATCTTGGGAGGGCATCCATAAATTAATATGTTTTAGGGGATTTTAATGGCTCTAACAAAATTATATTTCAGTTGGAGCAACATTCAATGTAGGATCAACACTGTGTATATTGGTTCCAAATTACATAGAATTTCAGAGGCAATTTTTCAGTTTTGTTAATGAAATAATGAGCACACACACTATTACACACACGCACAAGAACTAATGAAGCAAAGGTGCAAGAAGGTGAAAAGCAGAGACCTTGCTAATGGTAATATGGTAACATCTCTGAAGCATGGTTCCAATGGCTTCCACAGCTGGCATCCATCTGGGTTTTTCAGGCTATGTGGCCATGTTCTGGAAGAATTTATTCCTGACATTTCATCTGCATCTGTGGCTGGCATATTCAGAGATGCATGCTTAGAGATGCCAGCCACAGATGCAGGCAAAATGTCATGAATAAATTCTTCCAGAACACAGCCACATGGCCTGAAAAACCCACAAAAAGAGTTTACTCAATAGTCACCTCGGCAAGTGGGGTGGCCAGTGTATTGAGGAGTCTAGTTGAATGAACAGAGTATTTGCCTGGTACAAACTAGACCAAATTGCTAGTGTCTAGGTAGTGGTATATATACTCAAAATCATATCCCAGGGCAATAATCTCAGAATGAATGGATTCCCTCATTGCTAAATGATTTTCGCAAGAGAAAAGATTGGTCAAGAGATTGAGGAAATGTTTGGACAATTGGCATGAATATCTCAGACAAATGAAACTTCTACTACTGGTGAAGAGTCTGTGTATACACAACCATCTTCTTTGGCCAGGATCCCATCATTGCCTTCCATAGACAAAGGAATTATGCTGATGTCTTTGGATGATGTCATTCTGGTAGGTACTCTTGCTATCTCCCATGCTGCAGCCATCCGGATTTCCAAATATGGTAGTGGGGTTGCCTTTCCAGGTCACCCACTTCAGTATCTTTTTTTGATATAAATTGATGTCAAAATTGAGAGGCATGATTGGGGACCTGACCTTCGATTAACACAGTAGAAGTAAATCTTCCCCAGAGGTGGACAAAGTATACTCAAGTCAAAATTGAGCATACAGGACAGATCATACAGGAGAAGGTGATCCTGTAGGTAACCTGGACCCAAACCATGAAGATGTGTTGGAAGCTGCAGCTATACAATAACTGGACTGATGACAGGAACATTTTAAAGAAACCACAAGATTTTGAAGGAAGGGCATGGTTTTATAGGAGTTGAACTTGTTGATAATGGGTTTCTGGCTTGAATTCAACACACTTGCAATGACATTTATAACCCCAAATGGCTTGGGACCTTAAAGCTGAAAGCATCCCCTCTCCTTACATAAGCCTGACTGAGCACTGAGGTCTGTTGGATGGGACCTCGTCTGCATCCCACCAGTAGGAGCAATACATTGTGTGAAGATATAAGAGGACTTCTCTGATGTAGTGTTGCAGTTGTGGAATGCCCTTCCCTTGGTGGTATTGCTGCTGGCTTCATTCCAGCACCAAGTTAAAAAAGAAGTTTTTATCAAAGTGTAGATTAGAATGATTTTGCTCAAATTTGTACAGGCATATGGCTTTAAATTGTTTTAATGTGTTTTAGTTGTTACACTATTTAATATGTTTTTTGTTTCTTAAATTATCCCATACTGTTTGAAATCCTTAAACAATTGAAACTGTTTTAAATGGATTTCATCTGTATGAGATTGAGATTTTATCACCCTGTCCCGGTACAGATGGCCAAAAAAGTCCGCTTGTACGATGCGATTAGGGTTAGGAAGGGTGCAGCATTCACACCCTCCCTAACCTTAACATGCATGAATGATGCCATTTTAAAATGCTGGCAACTATACGGGTGCGCCATGATGTTGTCATGGCGTGCACAGCGTTTAAACAACGCTGCATGCGCCTGACACTGTGCTGCGGGAGGGCGCCAAGTGCACCCTTTCCGCGGCGCAAAAAGGAGCTCGAAAAGCGAGCTCCTTTTTGGCTGCAGGTCCTTGGTGCAGCCTTTAAATAGCCATGCCAAGGACCCCAAGGAGACGCGCCGGGGAGAGCGGTGTGAAGTGGAGAAGCTTGCAGAAGCGGTGGGATGGGGACTCTGGGGCTGCCGGTGAGGCAGCCTTAGCCCCTTCTCGCTGCTTCTTGGGGCGGCTGCAGACCTCATACATTGTACTGCCCCGCCTTAGATTTTATGACACAGAGCAGGAAACAAATATTTTAAATAAATAAATAAATAAATAAAATGTTTGATTGTGGTTCTAGAACACTCTAGCCTACTCACTTGTGTGAACACTTTTCACAAGGTTATCAGTGACTTCTTCTATTACCAAACATGTTTATCAGTTACTTTTGATATTATCTAACACGACACAAGTGTCACATGACTTGAATTCTGAAATGCACAAATGTTCTTTTGGAATTGCAGATTTTCTGCCTGGAACTACATAGCTGAATCTGATAGTACATTTTAAAAAGCTAGTGTGACACAAAGCAAATAACACAACCAAGCTGTTTTCTTCCAATGTATTGGTTCACTAGAAAACTTTAGAAAGTATCAGACAGCTGCATATTGTCAGTATAAAGAGGGAGCTTCCAAATTCAGTTTTGACATTCTTAAATAACACAATAAACTTTTATGCACAGATCAAGAAAAGAACTGTGACTCCAGCAAGGAAACAGGCACTGGTCAAAGTTTAGCTCTAGAGTTATACATATGTCTGAAATATATCAATAGCTGTGATGTCTACAGAAAACACTCTATTGTGTCAACGTTATCCACAGTATGTGTCTTGGATTAGAACTCCTATTTTACTAAACTGCAAATTTAAATTCCTTTTCAACAGCAGAGCGAAGCTGAGGTACCAAATTTCATTTGCCCAGAGTGTAACATCAAAGCTGCCCTACAATCTACTTTTTATCTTCACACAGTGTTTGTTGGAAACTGCAATAGCGAATCTCCGCATATAGTAAAGCTACATTTTGACAAAGCGCCTTCATTATAAGAGACTCCCTCGTGTACTGTACTGCTAAAATTGTTATTATTCCTTAAGTACCAATGATGTGCTCTGTACTGTATGAGAAACCAATATAGAGGCAGACCCTTCCCTAGAGATCAAGGCATCACAAAGAAAGGCATAGAGGATGATATTCTGTGTGACCCACAGAACAGAGGTGCTCAGATCCTTTAAAATTGTTCTGTCTTGTACATAAAGTAAATAATCTTTTACTTTCAACCATCAACCTAATCTGTTAACTGTTACAGCCTAGTCTAGCTCTATGAAAAGCACTAACCTTAAAATCTATGTCTTTGCACATCACTTTAGTGAAGTGTGCATTATCCACGATAAAGAAGTAAAACGACAATAAAACCTGTAAGATTTTATTACAGTTCTACAAGATTACAGTTTTAAAATCCTGTGTGTAGGATTGTGTGGTCTCACACTATCAACTTCAACTTCAAGGTTACACACATTGGAGATCAGAACAGACTAGCAACTCAAATTTAACACTCACCAGCATTATGTTACCTAGTGTACCTGCTGTTTCTTTTGACTATCAGTACACAATCCCAAGTCCTATGTTGCTGAAATCATACATTGCATGTATGCCTTGGCTCTGAAATATTTTGCTTATTTTATTTTCATTGTAGTTATGTTTATACCTATATGGGGGGGAAAATGCAGCTGGGGATATATTATATGAGTGCTTTGGACTGTCAAGAGCCTTTAGCCTTCCAAGTTCAGAATGTGTACCAAATCCTGGTTTCAAGCATACCAATATGATGTTAATCAATAATCAAATCAAATAAATGAATTCATATTTTACTAAAATTCTAAGGATTTCAATAACCGTATCATAATAAAACTAAATAAAAATTCCTTACAAACAGAAGAGTCACGATGAACCTAAGTTTAAATGTCCAAATGTAGAAAATCACAGTTGATAATAATGAGAGAATGTCTGTGCATGTCTTTCTGTCTGTCTTTGACAGACATAACTTATCAGGACATTATTTTTATTTTTGATGAATATGTGCACACTTTTTTTTTCTTTACCACTGTGGCATAACCATAACCATAATAGGAATGTGTACATGCTATTTTTCATTGGGACACTGTGCAACATGCCTCAAAATGTGGCAAAGTATTTTTAGTTATTGTCCAAGCTGCATTCCACTGTTGACTCATATTCAGCTTGTGGTCTACTAAGGTAGCTAGGTCCCTTTTGTATGTACTGTTATCAATTAAGGTGTCACCCATCCTATATCTGTGCATTTCATTTTTTTTCTGCCTAAGTGTACATTTCTCCCTGTTGGAATTCATTTGGTTAAGTTTTCTAATCTGTTAGGTCATTTTGACTTTTGATCCTGTCTTTTGGGATATTTAGCTACCCCCTCCCAATTTGGCATTGTATGGAAATTTGATAAGAATGCTCTCTATTTCATCATCTGAGTAACTGATAAAGATCTTGGATAGCACTGGCTCAGCACAGGACCTTGTAGCACCCTGCAGCACCCTGCTAGTCACTTCTTTTCCAGGATGAAGAATTCCAACCTCTGCAACAACCAGATAAGTGAGTGACAATGAGGTTAAAAAATGGGAAATGGTTAGAGCTTGGTGAGATAGTGCTTGTAAGATTCTTGTTGTTAAAAAAGGGGTGGGCATAACTTTAAGTACTAGTTATCAGCACTTAGTAAAAATCAGATAGAATATTGGAGAGGACTCTCTGAGACATTTCTGCTAAGCTTTTTGAAGCAGAAAAACGGGTGGGAAAGTATGAGATGACTACAAGATACTGCTAGTTTAAACAGGGTAGGAAAACAGAAGACTGCTTTCTGAATTGCTGCTTTGTAGGGTTCCTGAAGTATAAAGGAGGATCAGGAAAAGGAGAGGCTCCCTGGATCATTTTGGGGTACTAGTTATACACCAAGGCAGAACTGGGACTCTTTAGGTAGTGTAAAATATATGAATCCAATAGCTTAACATAATCTTAATAAAATTACTATTACACTTATATGCTGATTCAAGATTCAAATAATAACTTAAAAGCTAAATTTCCATGAACAAGAATGCAACTGGGTCCACAGTACATTTCAGCTAATGTAAAACACATGAATCCAACAGTTAGAAGACATCTTAATAAAATGACTATAACTTTCCTTAGGAAATGTTAGAATAAGAATTTAAGCTACATTAATGAGAATGAGCTTCTTAACTTAAGGCAAAGATCAAAATACGTTTTCTCCTAGTTTAGCCAGAAACAAGGCAGAATGTCATTATAGTTTAGCTATAATTAAATCCAGGCTCAAAGATCAGACCCAACAAATATTAGTATGCCAAATGTTAAACCACAGTAATTACCCCAAACAGGTTGCAACTAAGCTGCAAGACTGGAAAAAGAAACAGCAGAATTGGAATATATCCACAAACTCTAGTCCATTGACAGTGGACTGAACAGAGAAATTCTTTCCTGGCACATTACACATACTATAGCACTAGTTAAAACCCCAGCCTCACAAGGGTTCTATTGGCCAGTTTATCACATTTCCTTTCTGATTCCCGCCTTTGTCCTCCAGTGACCATAGTTAAAACTGAACTTGTCATCTCATCACCATACCCAGAAGTTTCACATTTCTATTGCTAGTTACACATACAACCAACTCATTCATAGCTATAAAGGCCTGTTCCTAGGCACTTTACTTCTGATAGAGCAGACTTAAGTCTATGAAAGATTATGCTACCACCTTCATTCTCTGTCTCAAAGGTGCTACAAGATCCCTTAGTAGGCTGCAACTGGCTTGGGAGTCTCCTCAGTGTCTATTTTTGAGATTCTGAAATAGTATATACTCCGAAGCTAGAAAACAATTCTAGCATTAGTTTCTAGAATTAGTTTCCTTTGCAAAGAAATCTTTTTGTTCAACAGCAAAGCCATAGGAACAAGGTGCCAAGCACAATAATCCATGCACCCTTTCACACTACACAATTATAGCACTATGACCCAACTTTACCTGCCACGGCTGCATCCTACGGTTCCTTGGGTTGTGTAGTTTGCTTAGAACTAGAGTTCTTTGGTTGATTGTTTTAACTACCCCCTCCCCCAACTGCAAGCCTTGAGAATCCATAACATTTTGCCATGACAGTTAGAAAGGAATTATAGTGCTACAATTGTGCAGTGTGAAAAGGACCCAAGGGTCCTTCACAGAGGGTCCTTCACAGAGAAAACAAATTCAGTTCCTGGCCACCAGGAAGTATATGGTATGTAGGCACATATTCTCCTTTCAAGAGCATTATAGAGTAGCATGATATGCTTTTTTCCCCTTTTATTAATTTTTTTAAACTTTATTTTGTTTAAAAAGGTTAACAAAATCAGAGAAAAGCCAATTGTACATCAGGAGATTTTTACAATGCTCAGTTTATAAGTCTTAATGTATAATCTCACATTTATCACATTAAATAAAATAATTTTCAAAATAAATAATATATTTATATTATATTTATATTTTCCTTTTAATCTAGTGAATTGCATGTGCACCTGAACACAGATCTAAAAAAGAATGATATAGTAAGTATGTTCACATAACTGGTGAAAACGTTTACTCAGCACTGTCATTCTAGTCACAGAATGCTCTGACATCCTCTGGAGGCTTCCTTAAATGGATATGGGAAGAAGGGAAGTTTTGCAAACTTCTTTCTTCCCTTGAAACTTCCCATGCCACCTCCCACTCTGTTTTGGAGGGAAATGATATAGGACTTCTAATTTATCAGTTTTTAATTTATTTTAATTGGATTTAATTAGACTAGTATTCTACAGAGAGAACAAACACTTCTCTTCGTAACAGCACAGTTTCATATTTTTGAGACATGCATGCTGAAAAATCATTCCTGCTAAAAAGTTTCAATTTTGATATTGTTGATGGATTCCAAACATGAATGCCTAATCCAGAGGTAGGCAAACAGCAGCCCTAGACTGCATGTGATTCTCTGGGCTCCAATTTTCACTTCCTGAAGGCCTGAAAGCCACCAATTCCCAACCCCTCCCCCCCCACTTTTTATAAAAAGGTGATCTTTTTGGTGCCCATGGACATTTCATAGCAGTATTAGATCCACAATCCCCCATGCCCCCATATGCAACACCTCCCTCATTACTTTTGATCTGTTATGTACACCAATGAAGCCTGATTGAGGTCTTGGGGGTGAAAAATACCCCCTGCCTGCTCCTGGCATAAACAAAAGACAAAATTTGAAGACAGCAAGCAGATAACAGAAGAAAATGAGTCATAGGTTGCAATGTACCTGACAGCTGTAAACAAGAGAGTTACGATGGACTATGAGAACTGAACAAGAAGTAAGTTATCAGCAGCCCAGTTTCACAGCTAAAAGAGTTTTTTTCTGGAAAAACCTGGTGGTGAGCTTGCTATCATCAAACATGGGGAAGAAACTGACACCCCTTCCTTCATTTTCCTTGAAAAGGAGAATAGAAACAAAGCAGCAAACTCATCATTATTTAGATTAACGATGTTATTGTTGGCACTGGAAGTGGAGTTAAAAATCTTTAAAAATCATTATTCAGTAAGTAATATGTCCAATAAGTTTCTGACTTCTGAAACATCAGGCATGATTATAGGTATGATTTCAAGAGACCGTCCACTGGCTGCAACCATTGGTGACTATGCTTTGTACCTGTTTACTATATCTTGGTATATCTGTAACATTTTAATCTCATTCTCTTCATCCCTCCTTTGTTCTTAGTTTTCTAAGTAAATGCATTTTAAATTAAATCACATATTGTGTGTACTTCACTTCCTCAGAGGATGTGTTGACAATTCATGAATGGAAGGACACAGCATTAGAAATAACTCAAAATTCCTGTTCTCATCACAGTTTTTCTACTTTTGAAAGGACTATCCTTATTTTTTTGGGGGGGGGGGGGGAGGCAGTAATGTAGACTGGAAGCATTTATTTCTTTATCACTGTAAGGAAGCAGAAACAAATCCCTGACATCTGCAAAATCTTGTTAGTTTCCATCTGTTTTCTAGCCAAAAGAGATGGCCAGGCTGCCTTTTGTTGCAAATATAAAATCCAGTTTATAAAATAATGTACAAAACCCACTACACAAGGCAAGTAAACCCAGTTTCACTCAAATTAATCCCACTGGCTTATATGACTAGCAAACGACTTAAATCCAAGAACTTTAATTGCAGTGAAGAAATTAAAGCTGAGGGCTTTGGGGTTCCTGATTTTGTATCTGTTTCACAATTCCATCTTCTTAAGAAACGTACAAATGCTTCTATAAATGGTAGAAAATATCTTGGCATATCTAGCACCATTTCTCCTTCTGATTGCATCCTTTATGATTCCCTGTCATGCCAAGTAGTTCTTTTGTTCCATACCTTTCTCCAACTGAGTTGAATAATATCCCAGTATTATTATGACAACTTGATGAAGTATTTCTACAACATCAACAGCCTATGACTTTCCCCCTCTGTACTGGCCAGAAGAGCTCTCCAATTTATGATCCTTATTTGTTGAAATTGAAGAGTCTGAAATTCCACTCATCTGAATTGTTGGTTTATAAAATCGACAATACCTACTAATGACTACAACCTTTCATTCCTGTTACAGCCCTGTTCAGAACGCTGAACTTGATAATTCCAAGGGGAGGTCAGGAGGCTTTCTTTGCTCTCAGTCACTTAGAACACCAGACTTTAAAATGAAAGCCAGACAATACAACTGGTTCCCTAACTCTGTAAGATGGTATAGGAAGGGCCATGCCCCCAGTTCTAGCCTGTTTTGCAAATAGCAACTCCCATCCTCCTAGGGGAGGTTGATGTGATTTCAGTTTAAATACAAACATTTCATTTTTAACACTGCAGTCTCATAGTCTGAAGGCGGGATTCTGGGGCTTAATGGGCTAAGCAGAGTGTTGGTCTTACCTGACGGACATCTAGACGGTAACTAAGAATGGGATCAACAGCATCAGGCTCCTTCTGTGTCCACTGCAAGATATAAGAGTAGTTCTTGGATTGCTTCCTGGTGGGGTTAGGGGTATCATAGTAAAACTCTGGGTTGTAAGCTTTACCTGAGAAGTAAAAAGTGAGGAAATGAGGTTGGGGGAAGAAGGGAGGGGAAAACAGAAGGAAACTTGTTACAAAATGAGGTGCTGAGGACCACAAGAATATATGCCCATAACCAATCAAATATCCCACAACATCACATATGTTGATATATAGAGATCATACTGAGTACAAAGCTAGGGAAAACGACTTTTGGGGCACCTCTCAGAATCTTGGGAGTCCAAAACAAAAACAAACAAACAAACACCTTCTCCAACCTCTGCTGACCCCCCCCCCCGCGCTTTTGTAAACATTTGAATCATGTTATTGCCTTCAAATTTCCAGTCAACTCTGGCATTGTTGACATAGAAATCCAGGCAGCCTAACAAAACCAAACCAAACTGCTCAGTACCAAGCCTGAAGTTCTCGAGTTAGGATTATATCCAGATCTACAGCTGAAGCAACTTCAGTCTTTCTTCTTTGTCTCTTCTTCTGTTCATAATAGGGACAGACAAGGTGGAAATTGTAGTACCTAATCATAAAAAATTGCCTCTCTTGGGATGTACTACTCATTTTAGCTTAGTATTTTAACTTCTTTAAGAAATGTGCAGCAAAGAACTTTAGCTGGGAAAGCAAACAGCTGGAAAGGAAGGAGGGTTCACTGAAGAGAACACAAAAGTGGTACTTCTGATTGCTAAAGGAAAGACACTTTCTTTGCCATTTCAACATCCATATACTTTTCTCAGTGCACAAATAAAATTCAGAAGTTGGCTGATTTTAAAATGAGGCTGATGTAAAAACCTTCTTATGTGACAGAGGAATTTACAACTAGTGGCATATCAGGAGATTGGGGAATTTTAGTACAAAAAACAAACAAACCTGTTTCAAGATATGCCCATTTGCATGTTTCCCACACTGTACCATTTGGGAAGAAATGCATCTCTATAAACATAGGGGGAGATGCAGTGGTGAAACTTTGAAGAGCTAAAGATAGAATTGACTCCCTGGTGTGTAGCTCATCTTCAAAGACTGGTCTTCATTTCCAATATAATGAAGTGCTCATTAGGATACAAATAGTGGAATCTAGAGGATTATCACATGGAGGCTTACCATCATTAAAACGTTGCTAAATTATCCCTAAAGCACGACAGTGTGATTGCCAGTCATGCTTGTCTCCAGTGATTAAATCGTCATAGATGCATCCTCTTGCATCTCCCATCATTAAAGCATTCACAAAGCAGCCATTTCTCCAATAACAGGAAAACTTCTGTTATTGGATAAATGATGCTTTAATGTTGGAAGAGGAGAGGGGATGCATCTATGACGATTTAATCACTGGAGACAAGCATGACTGGCAATCACACTGTCGTGCTTTAGGGACAATTTAGCAACGTTTTAATGATGGTAAGCCTCCATATGATAATCTCCCTAGCTTTTATATAAAGTACGAATCTGCTTATATAAGTAGATACAGTTTGCCCTCCTTATCCACTGATTCTTTTATCCACAGATTCAAGTATCCATGGCTTGAAAATATTCAAAAAAAGTATAAATTCCAAATCTTGATTTTGCCATTTTATATGCAGGATACAATTTTACTATGGCATTGCATTGAATGGGACTTGAGCATCTATGGATTTTAGTATCCATAGGGGGGTGTCCTAGAACCAAAAGCCAGCGAATAACAAGGGCCCACTGTATATAGAATCTACACAGTGGACTCTTTCAGATGTGGAAAATTGGAAGTATAATCCAAGGGCAATCCAAACGCAATCATGGGGTTTCATGTTATTGCGAATTAGAGCTTCTCACACAATTTCGGCCAAAAGGGAAGTCACTCTGAATGCAATCATAGGTTTCACGTTATTGCGAATTAAAGCTTCTCACGCAATTTCGGGCAAGGAGGGGTCATTTTCGGGTAATGGGAAGTCATTCCGAATGCCTTCCAAATACAATGGGGATTCACGTGAATTTGCTAAACAAGCGAATTCACGTGAATTCGCATTGGCTCTATTCGAAGTTGAGAGAAATTCCTCCAGTGTGAAAGAGTCCAGTAACTAATTTATATTCCAAAGCTTTATCCAGAATTGCTCCTCCTGCCTATTGCATTCTGGAATGTCTCATGCATTTGTGGCCAATCTTCAGCACAGGTGCCATAACTACTCCTCCTCCTCCTCCTCCTCCTCCTCCTCCTCCTCATCATCACTTTTCTTTTCTTTTCTTTTATCCTGCCTTTCTCTTTTCACACAATTCACACAAATAACATGCATTTCTGGTGCTCTGAAGGGCCTATAAGCCAAACCTATATTATTGGCTCCATGTCCAGAGTTACATTGCTGCCTGTTCATCAGTTCAACAGCCTAGCGGCAAAATCACCTTGCTATTTATGCAGCTACATTTACTCAACAGATTGCACTTCAGGGACATGTACCATTTGGACCTGATTTATGGCACACCTTCTAAAAAAGATTTGCCACCAGTATTCTAGTGTAATAAGAACTATCAAAATGCATGGCTTCTTTTGTATGGTTTATTGGTTAAAATATGCTCTTAAAAAATCACCAAAAACATGTACCTAGCATATGTCCCTGTATACATGAAATTCAGTACCATTATTTAAAAAGCAAGTAGAATCTTCCACTCATAGTGTAAGAGATGGAATACACAGGCCTAATGCTGTTTTTAAATGTGTGCATTTGTCTATATATAGACAGATATACATGTCTCCGAAGACAGCAACTAAATATGACAAAATATTTAGACTGGAAGATAACAGTCATGTTTGCACATCATGAATCACGAATAGTTTAGAGCCAGCACTACTGTGAAAAAGCCAGTGTATTGGTGCATGCTGCTCAGCCACTCCTGCCTGGCTTCCCTTGCAAGCAGGAGCAGCTAAACAAACAACAGTGCTTCCATCCATGGCTTTAATGTGCAAAGAAGTCTGACTTGTGTTTTTCCAGACAAGCCAGAGTCATAAGCCATGGATGGAAGTATAGTTTATTTACCCACTTTTGCTTTCAGGAACAGCCAGGTGGGAGTGGGTGGGAAATATACATCAGCATACTACTGGATGCTGTTAATCCATTATTTTGGGAACCCTTGCATACTGTTAAAAGTGAACACTCTGATGTGATATAACTAATGGAATGGAATGTATAGCTATAGGATGGGGGACACCTGGCTTAACAAGACTACATGTGAAAGGGATCTAGTGCTAGTAGACCTCAAATTGAACATGAGTCAACACTATGATGCAGAACCTAAAAAGGCCAATGCGATTCTAGGCTGCATCAATAGAAGTATAGTGTCTAGATCAAGGGAAGTAACAGTGCCACTCTATTCTGCTTTGGTCAGGCCTCATCTGGAATACTGTGTCCAGTTCGGGGCACCACAATTCAAAAAGGATGGTGACAAGCTGCAGCGTGTCCAGAAGAGGCCGAAGAAAATGGTGAAGGGTCTGGAAACCATGCCTTATGAAGAGAGACCTAGGGAGCTGGGTATGTTTAGTTTGGAGAAGGGAAGGTTAAAAGGTGATATTATAGCCCTGTTTATTTGAAGGGGTGTCATATTGAGGATGGAGCAAGCTTGTTTTCTGCTACTTCAGAGAACAGGACCCAGAACAATGGATGCAAATTACAGGAAAAGATATCATATATACTCAACTATAAGTTGACCTCATACATAAGTCGAGGGCATGTTTTGGAGTCAAAATTATGGATTTTGATATGACGTGTGGATAAGTTGAGGGTAAAATCTAGGGGCATGTAACAAAGGATCTAAAGGATGATGCCAAGGAAAACAATGCCAAAGAACGTACAAAATTGTAGCAGGCATAACTATTTGTGCTCAAAATAAAGGCTGGCTGGATGAAAGAATAGAGGTGGGGGGTTCAGATAATACATTTTTGCCTTTCACCAGAGGATGGTTCCTTTAAAAAAAAAAAAAAGCATTAAATTACAGTACTTACAGCACCTATATTGGCCCATGGATAAGTTGACTTAGGTTTTTCAGGTCAATTTTTTGACTAAAATTGCTAGACTTATACATGAGTATATACAGTATTCCACATAAATATTAGGAGGAATTTCCTAACAGTAAGAGCTGTTTGATAGTGAGACTGTCTTGGAGTGTGGAGGATGTCTCCTTTTGAGGTTTTTAAACAGGTTAGATGGCTATCTGTTGGGGCTGCTTTGATTGTGTGTTCCTGCATAGCAGGAGATTGGACTGGATGGACCTTGTGGTCTCTTCCAACTCCATGTTTCTATGTATATATTAATATAGCTGTCCTCACCAAATGCCTTCTAGATATGTTGGATTACAGTTCCTACCATCCTCTGTCAGGACAGCCAATTACCTTGTTGACTAGGATGATGGATATTATACTCTAACACATCTGGGTATTCTAGGTTGGGAAGGTCTGGACCTTTTGTCAACTGGAGGATAGGAGTGAATTTTCAGTTTTATAAAATGTTTTTGAAAAATTGCAGAAACTATTTATAAAAGCAAAGGACCTGAGAAGAAAGGAGACAAGATGCTGTGTTCCAGCAGAAAGAAGGAAGCAGAAACAAACAAACAAAACATGAGATCATTTGCAAGAAATGTGAGTAATGGAATTCAGTAACCTCAGATTGTGTAGATTTAAAAAGAACAGTTGTAAGGATAATCTGAATAAACATGACCAGGAAAGTTTGAATTTAGTAATTCTAATTTTATGTGGAGTTTGTAGTTGGTTATGCTAAAAAGTGCTTATTATATAAGGTTCTAGTGCAAACAACAGAAACAGACATAGCTGCACAGTTTCTGTTCCAAGCAATAATTTTCAATAATGAAGGCAACCTTTGACCAAATAGAACCTTTTCATGAAGAACCTACAGTTTTAGAAAGTGAAGAGGAAGCTGTTCTCTAAGCACTTGAAAAAAATAATACAGCGGGAACAGATGCCTCAAGGTATGGAAGCAGAGAGAGCCAACATGGTGTAGTGGTTTGAGCACTGGATTAGAACTGGAGAGCAGGGTTCGATTCCCTACTTGGTCATGGAAACTCATTGAGTGACCTTGAGTAAGTCAATATTCTCAGCCCCAGAAAACTTTGTGATAGATTTGCCTTAGGAGGGTTTGCCATAGGTTGGAAGAAACTTGAAGACACACAACAACAACTTGGAAGCAGAACCTATTCAAATCCTAACAACAGCAAAAAATCTTCTAACAAATATGGAACACAAAATAACAGCTCAATGATTAGAAATGTTCAGTATGCATTCCAATTCTTCCTCAAAAGAAATGTTTCTGTAGTGAAATATTTCCATTAGCAGACCTTGTAAGTTTCATTTTCTTTTCGTTTGCCAGGACAGATACCGTAAAAAGCCACAACAACCATGTAACCAGGAAAAAAAATCAATACAGCCCACTAGCATTCCTCTCTGAAATGCCAGTCTTTTCCATGCTACCTCATACCACTCCAATTACAAGCCCCAGCCATTCTTCTCTTGTATAATTAAATGGAAATGATTCAATGCTTATTTTTATTAACTTAGAATGGTAATATTGATGTTTACTTCTGAGACTGCATTTCTTATTATTTTTATTGACTTAATTTTTTGTGTATGCCAGAGATTCAGAGCCACCTTGGAGACTAATTGTTGCTTATTCAACTTGTATTGACTGTAAAGTCAAGTTATATAACAAATTTAGAAATAAAATCAGAACAGACAATAATCATTATCTGGCACAATATCCATTTCTTTAAATTAATTGATTCCCAAGATGGAAGATACCATCTCCAATGATTTCAAGAGAAGGTACATTGGGTCCCTATCATTTTCTTCCTGTTCACTTAAGTGTGGCTCAGAAAAGCTGCAGGTCTTGGAAGACCCTTAAGAGGAAATCCTGGATTGATGAGAACTTTTGCAATTTGCCTCATTCCATGCAAAATTCACACATAGATTTTATTTATTTATTTATTTATTTATTTATTTATTTGTGTTGCATAGAAAGCTGCCATTTTTCACAGGAAATAGCAATTACTGCATGGCAAATAAAATTTCTGCATAGAAATGTTATTTTCTGTGTAGAAAATACAGCTTCCTGTATAGGAATTGCTGTGTGCTGTGCAAAAAGCCCACACGTGAATTTAGTGCAAAATGAATCCCAAACTGCAAATAGTGTTCAAAAACTGCAGTTTTCAAACACTTTCTCATGGCAGGATTTTTTAAAAAACAACAATAACAATTGCTTGTTGCTTCATTTGAAAATGAAATGAGGGAAGAATTGCATTCCTAGAAGATACACACATTCAAGATTTCAGGTTCAAGGGGGTTTTCTTGTTGCATATATCTGATATTGTGATAGGCCTGGAGATAGGAATCCGGACTTAAAAACTAACCAGGAAAGGCTCCTGAACTATGTAATATCGATTGCAATTGCTGGACACATATAAAGGCTTATTCAGTTGAGAGATCCTAGAATCTATCAATGTAGATCTGAGAGCACAAGAAGAAATATTTGGTCTTACCATCAGCGAGATCAAGCCAAAAATAATTTGCTCACACATGGTCTGATTCTCAAAGTCAGAGCTAAACTACATGCTACATGACATAAAAAGCATATAATTTAGTTTATTTTTAACATTCAAACAAATATCTGCAGCATTGATCTGAATCAAGTCCATTACAGATGGTGACAGGGCAAGTTTTAACTCTTCCTCCCTGCAGGGTTTTATTTTAAAATTCTCCCCTTCCAAACTATTCTGGAGGGAAAATGTTTCCATTGGTATTAGCCTCCACAATTTCTCTCTCTGGATATTATCAGACGAGGGAAATCCAACCCCAGACCCATCATGTCCCCAGTCATGTTCTCATCCTTCCTGCGCGATTTCAGATGGGATTTGCGCTTATCCCATCTGGGAAGAGCAAATGACAGCATCACATGACAGGCTTTCAGATGAAGTTGCACAGATCCCGTCATTATCCTGCCATTAAAGTGACATTAGCTGGCATTTTGCATTAATGGAAAACATTACATCGCAGTTATGGTTAAAAATGGGATAAGGATGGGGGAGTGAGCCTATCCTTATCCCATCCCCAACTCTCTTTCTCTTTTTCTTGGCTCTGAGGCAGAACAGGAGAAAATTGAAATAAAAACAGGATGTGAGGAGCTTTAAACCTCCTCCAACCATGCACAATTGCTTGATCAAGATCTTAGTTATGCATGCTTACCTGAGTGTAAAAAGGATAATGATCTTCAGCAGGCTACATATTTAGTGCATGATGTAGTTTAGCCATAAGAAACCAAATCAGTATAGTCTGGGCATAACTAATTCTATGCTGAACTCGGGAGTAAACTAAGGAATGGCTTCTGTTCTTGGACTCCTAGTATTTGCCATTGTTGAAAGTCAGGGAGTCAAATCAAATATGAATGAGACTGGATTCAAGCATTCAGACTACATGGTAGTTTCCAATGGAATAGAATGAGACACGTGTTGCACACTGTGGGAAGCTAACCCTGTAACCTGGTTTCCTACAGAGCTGAACTACTTTCAGTCATATTCCCCCATTTTTCAGTAGTTGCAGTGCTGGAGATGAGGATGTCACAACCACATGAGAAACAACTTCAGTCTGAGAGGACCATGGCTTCCCATGTGGTTCCCTTTGTGAGCTAAGGATAAGGCTGAGCTAAGGAGAGGCTGACATCACTGCAGTTTGGTACAGTGGGCTGAATGACAAAATCAGGCACATTGTGGAAAGCAGTGTCGGTGTTCTTGTTTTATCAACTGTAGGTTGCATCCAGAAGGGCTCCTCCCATTTGGAGAATAGTCAGTTTTCTAGCAGAGGATCAGATGGAAGAAGGAAAGGATAGGCTCTTACTAACCCCACCAACTACCATTAATCCCTTCCAATCCTTCCATTTTCCATAAGTCTTACATCCAACCTGTTGTGCCTCCTTTTGGCAGGGCAGTTGACACAACCAAGCCTCACACAGCAGTGTTTGGGAGTGGCCAGCAGAAAGGCAAAAAGCTGCAGTGCAATCAGAGCAGCAGCAGCTGTTCCCTCTGCTTCTTCGGCCTGTGTAGAAAAGGCAGGCCAGAACACAGGCTCACTGCAATAAATAAATAAATACTGCTGTAAGCAATGCTGGGCACCACTCATAGAAAAAAACTCCTCCAGTTCTGATACCTTGGCTTTGATCTCTGTGGCTTTTGACTTGGACTGTCCAGACTACCTTTCTGCAAATCCCTCTAACTGGTTTATCAGTTTGTGGATCTTTGGACTTAACACTTTCTGCATTTCTCAGTTATTTACCTCTTCCACAGTATCATGGGGTTCCCACACCCATTGAAGAAGCACATGGGGGGGGGGGGGGAATTGAGAAAAACTGTCCCTTTTCCAATTGCAAGAGATTCCTGTGAATAGAGTTTCACCCATGAATACTCTGGGTCTAACATTATTAGTTTATCAGTTATTACATGGCCAAATAATCCTTGAATAAGAAAACTGAATGCAAGAAAAAGTAAGTTTTTTGAAGGACTTACCAGATACCTGGAAGAGGCAAGTTGCTACCCCAACATCATTGGAGATACTACATTCATAGCTGCCACTAGTCTCTCGACTCACACTGTCCACCTTATACTCAGAGTAGTCCTGCTGCTCTGTTGGAGGCACTGCAAGGAGACTCCCATTAAATCGCCAGACAGCTGTAGCCACTTTCATTGGGCTTCCCTTTAACATGGTGCAGCGAAGGGTGACACTACGTCCCACAGCTTGACGGATATCCTGGAAAACTGGCTCCACCACTGGAGGGACTAAAAGACAAAAAACAAACAAACAAACAAAAAACAAAACCCCAATTAAATTAAATTAAAATCATAAACCAGGAAAGCAGGCTCCCATGCTGGTGCAACAATAACTATATTTATGAATTTTATTAATAGCCTATCCTATGCTGAGGCTTCAAGGCAGGTTAAAGCTATCTCACTGTGATGAACTTATTGTAATCCACCAGCAAAAAGCACACATCTTATGTAATGCTTTCAGAATAGAAGTGGAAACTGTGTACCCTTCCAATCCTCAGATGCTTCTGTCCTACCTTTGCATTCCAACAGAGTCCATAAGCCACCTTTATGCCATATGACAAAATACTTTCTTATTTGGTTGCTCACCTCCTGTCTCTAGCTGGCCATGTGGCCATGTAGGCAAGAGGGTTGGGAGAAGTGAAGTGGGAAGAATCCTGAGTCACTAACTGATATCTGGCAACAGGTGAGCACTTGGCTTCTCCCTCTGCCCCTTCCTACCAACCATCACATGAGGTAGGAAGGAGGTGAGATAAAGGGGCTTTCTCTCTCCTTCAAGATGTCTTCAGTGACTGTGCAGTTTTGAAAGACATTCATGCAGTGGGGAGAATACAGTACTGTTTCAATTACTTGTTCTTCCTTGCAAGAATTAATAATTTAAAGAACCTTCCTACAAAGTGCCACAATTTGTGAAATCTCAAAGGAAAATACCTCAATATTTACTGGAGGAGAGTTCATTCTATTATCCAGGTTCTAAACTGATAGGACTTCTTGATGTTGTACCGGTGACCACTGAAGATGAAATTCCTAGTCCCCTATTGTTGGTTTATTTTTGTTGCTGTGACTTCAAGTTGTTTCCAACTTATGGCAACTCTAAGGTGAACCTATCATGGGGTTTTCTTGACAAGTTTCTTCAGTGGGGTTGTCCTTGTCCACTGACATTTTCTGGGAGAGTGTGACTTGCCCAAGGTCATCCAGTGGGTTTCCATGGCTGAGCTAGGATTCATGCCCTGGTCTCCAGAATCATAGTCCAACACTCAAACTACTATGCCACACTGGCTCTATTTTTTATACTCTTTAGTTAATTCACAAATATTGTTGGAATAAATTCTTCTAATGTGCCTGAAAACCCCATTTATCTGATTGGTTTTGTATTTTTGGCATGTCCTGGAATAGTATCAGATGACTTTGGCCTTGAGGTTAGAAATGTGCAAAGTATACATTGCCAATGCAGGCAACAACTCTAATGATAGAGCTTTGGTGAATGTAAAATCCCAGCTCTGTAAAGGTATCAGATTGAGATGTACTAGGAATTACAAATGCTAGTCTCTTTCTTAGCTTTGCATGTGATTATTGATATGGGTAGAAATCTTTATGGTACATTTTCCCGTGATTTAAAATAGGTATTTGTTTTTGTAAAATGCATGGAAAAAAGATTGGCTATACAGACATATAATTTTAATTTTTCAGACTTTAATAGCACGTTCATTAATTTATTTAACAGAAAAATACTGAAAAGAAAATAGGTCCAGTATGTATTACATATATATTTTGGGAAGATGTTGATTTCCTCTGAAAAGTAGCATGAACTGAATACCATACTTTTCTAGATACTCGGTCTCATGGTTCTGTCACTGGAGTAAAATGAATTATAGCTAGTCCATAACGAAGTGTGTGTGTTACACCCCGGGTTGACATGGTCAGCTCATTAGAAATTGCATTCAACAAACAACAGGTGCCTTTGCTAGAGGCTCTCTCCCCACAAAGATATTAATCAAAAGAAATGAAAAAGTAAAAATCGATTGCATCCTTAAAACCTGCTTTGGACTCTTTATAGCTGAGTCACTTTTGAGGGAGTTGACCTTCAGGCTCTTATTCCTAGTATATGACTCATTAGCATCATTAATTGAGTCAGCAAAGTAAAAGGTTGGCTAAACAAATGCACTCCCTGCTCACTTCAATAGGTTTGAGGTGGAGCAATCCTTCCAGGTTAGACTTTAGGTAAAGAATAATCTCAGATGGGCTAGCAAAAAGGGCAAAGGAGCCTACCTTCAGTGCTCTCTAGAGTAGTGGTTCCAAACCTCTAGTCTGCCATTTGTTTTGGATCAGCTCCTTAAATCCCTATTCAATATTGCCAGTAGTCAAGTAGAAGTGCAAGTAGAAGTCCAAAACATCAGGAAGAAGAAAAGCTGGAGAGCTTGTTCTAGTTTACTGGTTGTGGCATCACTTGGGAATATTATCACTTGAGCAGGGGGAGAGGAATGCCCTCCCCTCCCCTGTGGCTTTAACAGCAACTTGAAATGGAGCAATCAACAGGTTAAATATCATCATCTACTAATTTTTCCTGGAAAAGCTCTTCTGAAAAACATAGGAGCATGAGATGGTAAAAAAAGTTGGCAGTCCTTTAATCATCACTGGTCCCGAAAATGGTTCATTTAAAGCATTTGTAACAAATAATGATTCAGCCTTATGATGTATACCACTCATTGGATATATGCTCCGCTTCTGTCCATTTGCTGGAGGAGAAATATAGTTAGTGATCTCCTTTTTTAAAAATTCTTCTGTGGGAAACAGGTCCTTCCATGTTTTCCCATGCTCTTTACCGTTCATTAAAGTTAATGAAATAGAGATTCAAATCTACAGTCAATATAGTACTGAATACCACTACTTCCTGGATGGAAAACAACAGGAGAACAAGGATTGCCTTTAGCTTATGCAAAGGCCCCCAAACTTTGTTTTGGTCCCAAGTTAGTCCTGGTTTGGTTTAGAGCCATTCCAACCATGGTCTGAACATCTGCTGTCCAATGTTTTTCATTGGGAAAGAAAAGAAAAGTAGCAATTTTTTCCCCTTGTTTGGCATAAGTGCATAAAGGTTGGTGACTAATACTAGCAAATTGCAGAGATAATTTCAGGATTTTTGTTTGTTTCTTTTGTTTTTCTAGACACCTTGAATGTTTGCTTTGATATGTTTGAAGTTTTGTGCAACATAGTATTCTCTGTGATTGCGTATGTTGCTTGTGCCCTAAGACTTAGGTAATCTAACATGTGTGCAATGTAGACAGACACCAGAAAAATGTTTTAAAGAAACAAAAGAGAAGACACTAAACAACACTAAGTTGAAATCAAACCCATATCTCACCTTAAAAACTATTTAAAATTAATACAATTAATATTAAAATAACCCGAAGAGACCAACCAGTTAAAATAACCTCGAGAGATCAACCCATGCACCCTTCTGAAGAAATAACAAACAAAATCACAATGAATGGGATTGGATGAAGGAAGAAGAATTGGAGGTAGGTGCTGGTAAGATGAAAGAAGAGAATCAAACGCTATAGTAAGCAGGTAACTACCACCAAACTCCAACAAAGCTCTTTCAAAAACCTTTCTCTTGCTAACAGAAAACTAACAAAATAATTCCTCCCCCAAGCACTGTGATTATGAGAGTGCTGCTGAGATTTTTTGCGCCATATTGGAAGGTGGACCTGTCAATGAACTTGATCCAGCTCCCCACTGTCTAGCCCCAGCAAATTTGTGTCCTTTGAAGATGATGCTCTTCTTTGATGAGAAGGAAATGACTTCATTATTGAGAATTTAGACAGGAGAAATAGTCAAATATGACAGCCTCCCTTATCGATATTGGCAGGTTCTGAGCTATAGCTCCTAACAGAAATCACATAAAGCTTCAGTCTGCTTGTTTTGTGTCACTCACAAACAATGTCTGCAGATTGTACTGTTTGGGTAGAATGAAATTCAGAGACAAAACTCAGCATGTGAGCCTTGCACTGTTCAAGTATCAATGATTCTTCTTGTTTGTCTTCCCAAGTGTCAGAAATAAATCTCAAAAGCAGCAAATGTGGTGAGTGGTATTATGAAAGGGGTAAAGAGGCCAGAGTATCAGCCAGCATTCAGCAAGCCGTACTCCTTCCTCAGACTTCTTAAGATTCAGCTGCTTCAAAATCAGAGGGCAAAGCAGATTGCCTAGGCAGCAAAACAATTTTGCTGTAACACAAATCGTAATAATTCACCTGCTCTTCAGAAACAAATCAAATGATGAACTAAGCTCATGTGTGTCCTACTCTGTCTTGCCCAGGGCCCCCCAAGGGCCTTGTGAGAATTCATGCATCACCCTTCCTAGATCAGGTCCTAGAGTTTTGTGACAGGAAACAAACAAACACACACACTAGATCTATTTCAGGGAAATAAATGTGGAACATGTGGCAGTGAGGGCAAAAGGCAAGCCAACAAGGGCAGGAATTGTCAAGTGTAAGACATGTATCATTGTGCCTTGAATAACCTTTCACTTCCTCACTTTTACAAGATTAGCAACTTCTGGATTTATTCTTCTACAGAGATGACGCTCTGAAACATAAGGGTCACTGGAGCATGACCAAGTTCCAAAACCCATTTGAAAATCTATTTCTACTTTTGCTTCAGGGAAAGGAGAAGACTTTTTTTCCACCAAGCAAACAAATTCCTTCTGAAAGCGTCGGTGAGCTATATCAATACTGCCTGCCAATGCATTTGGAAACGATGCTGGCATGCAGCTTCTCCATCTGAGGTGAGGCCAGTGGTTACCAGACAGTGGGTCTTCTTGATGGAAACTCCCTAGTTGTGGATTACCCTGGCCAGATATGTCCACCTGACATTGGGAAAATAACCTTTTTTATTTTTCTGAGCATCTCAGGTGCAGTTTCAAACCTGAGGGCTAGTTTTTTTAATGATATTTTATGGTTCTGTGGTTTTTAGTTTATTGTATCATCTACATTTACATTGTTTTACTCTTTATTCCAAACCATCTTGGGAATATGGATGAAATGTGATATAAAATGCCTAGAAATCAAAACAATAATATTGAGGGGCAAAAAGCTTTTTGTTTGGATGGCCATTTCTCACAAATGCTTTAGGTTTGTATTCCTGCACAGCAGGAGGTTAGACTAAATGGTTCTTCCAATCCCTTTTATTTCTATGGTTCAAAACATACTGCAAAAAACAATCTAGTTTTAGACTACTTTAACTGCCCTGGCTCAATGCTAGGGAATTCTGGGAACTAGTTTTGTGAGACATTTAGACTTCTCTGTCAGAGAGCTGTCTGCCACAACAAACTACAAATTCTAGTATTGTCTAGCACTGAGCCAGGGCAGCAAAAGTGGTCTGAAACTCGATTATTTCTGCAGTGTGTTTTGGACCCATGTTTCTAATGTTAGCAAATTTATTTCTGCCTCCTAAACTTCTGAAATTATAAGTTCAACAGGTTGCATTCCAGATTCAGTTAATTAAGAAAAGCTTTCAATAGGTGCAGGTACATCAGGAGTGGGGAAACCTTTGTTCTTCAGGTATTTTACACTAGATCTTCCGCAACTTTATTGTAATTTGGGTTTAAATAACAAGAAAAGATATTCTGCTTAAACACCAGGAAGAACCTCTTTATTGCAAGAACTGTTCAGCTGTGGAATAAACTGCCTCAGTGTGTGTGTGTACTCTTCTTCTTTGGAGATCTTTAAACAGAGATTGGGTGGGCATATTCCAAGAGTGCCGTGGTTGTATATTTCTGCATGACAGGAAGTTGGACTACATGGCCTTTGTGGTCCCCTCAAACTCTATCAATCTATAAATTCCTTATCATTGCCCACACTGACAGGTACTTCTGGGAGTCCAATTCCAAGATATCAATAGGACTGGAGTGTCTCCAACCCTGTGTACAGTACAAACATGCAAAGACACATACATACGCACCACACTTTTCCCCCTCTAAATAACTTGATCTGGTTTGCAACCTAATATAAAGAAATTGCTACAGAAATCCTGCAGGATATGAGAACACTTGTCTGAGCAGCTCCACTTCTCCTCCATTCATTCCTAGTCACCTTGAAAACAACAAACTCCCAGCCATGTTGATTTCTGTTCAACCTCAAAGGGATCCATCTTCCCAAAGGGGCCATTAAGAATGCCATGCTGACCTATCACAGCCATTTTCTCTGAGATGCTCAAGGTGTTTCAATTGTTATGTTGCTGTCCAGGTCAGTTTGTCCTCAATTGAGTCAGATGCAAATGAAAGTACAATGAAGTAAAAGGGCAGCCCAGCAATTGGTGACAATCTCTTAGTCTGAGTGCTTGCAGTTCTGCTTCACATGAGTTTCTCCAAGTTTCCAAAGACTTGGGGAAAAGTGTATAAACCTTTCTACAAATGGTAGTTCTGGAAATGTCATATTTTTAATCTTCCTAGCCAGACTCTTGTTTCATTACCGGGTTCTCTTTTATACTGTTTTCTTTAATAAAAGTTATCATGTTGACTTTATAACACTACTTCACACGTACTACCCATTCAAGTGATGGTAGACAATCCACTAATTTCACCTGCTGGGATTTTTTTTTTTTTAACTGAAAGAGATGCTTTACTAACACAACAAAATTCTGCTTTCTTCGTGATTCCACCTCAAAAGTTCCTGTTTTTCCCCTCCTGGCACACTGCAACAAATTGGCTGTGGAGGTATAGGAGCACAGGCACAATTTCATCAACCCAGTAATTATTAAGGTGTTCAGCTATAGACTAGAAGGAAGCACGAACATATGAGAAAGGCAAAAAACATTTCATTTCAGGGACGACAAAAGACAAAGTGAAATGAAATTTCAGTGAGAACAGAGCATAGTAGCATTCTTATTTTGCAGTATCAAGAAGATAAAAAAGACTATGGCCTCTAGTGCAATAGCAAAGCAGAATGTGATCATAGAATCATTGAGCTTTAAGGGGATTCATGGGCCATCAGATTCAACACCTTGCTCAGTGTGGGATCTCCAGCTAGTGCATCTCCAGCAAGTCACTGTCCAGCCTCTTTTTGAAAATGTCCAGGGAAGGAGATCCCACCACCTCTCTATGCAATTGGTTCCATTGCTGAACCAAGCTCACTAAGTAGGGTTGTTGGTCTGAAGTAAGCCTGAATTCACATTAACTTTGTAAAACATTAAATACAGTATGTACAGAACTGTCACCAAAGCTCGGCTACTTTACTGAGATAAGCACTTTCATAGGCAACAGCCTCCTCCAGCCTTTCTCAACCTGGCATACTCCAGTTTTGGACTAAATATATACATTTAGTTTGGTTAATAGTCAGTTTTTTAAAAAGGGATCAAGATCGAATAGATAAAACGTAATGTACAGTAATGCATTAAAATACAATATTAAGTACAGAGTTAAAAACAGTGTTAAATATAAAATATTTATATTACAGTGTTTTGTTTTTAAAAACCTTGCATAAAATATCCTAAGGAATTTATCATACTGGGAAAAAAGATGGGAGCATAGTGGGATGCTCCCATCAATGAAGATTTCACACTTGCCTGAATCATTTCTCAAATATCCTCCAAAAGTTGCTGAAAGAGAAAATAAACCTGTGTGTGTGAAGGCTGGAATCGTCATGGAAATGGATCTGGCTGCAGCTTTATTCAAACGTTGCAAGAGAAGCAGGGAAGGAGGCAGATTTCTTTTTTCCCCTCTGCTAAGTTCGTGTTAATAGGAATCTGCCTCCTTCTCTGCTTCTCTTGCAATGTTTGAATAACGCTGCAGCCAGATCTGTTTCCTTGATGATTAAGGAGCGCTTCCAGCCTTCACACACAGAGGGTCTTTTGCTATTTCAGCCATCTTTGGAGGACGTTTGAGAAATCATTTACCAGTGATGCAGGCAAGTGTGAAAATCTTCAATATCATGCGATTTGGCAAAAATTATCACATGATGTCGCAGATATCTTGTGGTTATCCCATGAATAAAGAGGAATTAAAGAGCCGCTTTTTATTCACGTGATTTCATTGAGGGCAGGATCAATGCATAAATTGGGTTGCACCTTTCTCCCAATTAAGCCAATGAGACCTGTCAGCATTTCACTATCACTCAATTGTCTTCTTTGTGAGTAGGAGCTGGAGGTGGCAGGAGGTTTGACATTAAAGAACACCACCACTGTCGGCAGCCCAATAAATTCTTTTGATATTACTTTCCAAAGTTCTGATCTTTCCCCTCCCTCCCTCCCTCCCTCCCTCCCTCTCTGTTGAGTTCCTTAGAAAAATAGAGTTGTTCTAATACTAGTCTCCATCTAATTAGACCTTTCCAGAGAAGCGACAGAGGACATTGAACATGCCTGACTTTAAATCTTATTTCTGTTACATCTGCCCAAGCCAATTAACACAACTTCCCAAATTTTTATCAAGGACGGAGGTAGTTGTAGCGCTCTCTGATTTTACCTTCTCTCCATGATTTCCTGCAACAATTAATATATCATAACCCCAGCTTCAAGAGTGTCTGAATAAATTTCATCCTGGGTGGGATTGTTTTGACCTCTTTGGTCCCCTCCCTGAACACCGCTCCTTGAAGCAGCTGAGAGCAGGGTATGTGAAGCTCACACTTAGATGCATTGCCCAATTAAAGCATGCTAACAAGACACTACAAAGAGAAGTACTTCCCTGCAGCCACAGCGTTCCCATGGCTCAGCTACCTTGAAGTCTCAGGTTTCAGCACACACAGTTTCCTTATAATTGAAAAGGATGTGGTAGAAGGGAGGGGGGCATGGAACATATACAGAGGAAGACCAAAATATGGAAGTTAAATCAGAAGGAAGTTCTTCCTACTCATAATTTAATTAGTGATTTTTTTGTGTAATTCTGTGATACCTGGGGTGCATTCCTTACCACCCTTCCATTAAACCTGGCCATCTGTCACTTTTATAATCTTACCGCATGGCAGGCCAGGAACATTCTCAGAACATTCTCAGAATGGTACAAAATGGGAGTGGCCACTTCCAGTCCCATCTGCTCCCGTTTTGTACTGTTCTGAGAACGTTGTGAGAACATTCTTGGCCCGCAATGTGGTAACTGGAGACACCCCTCACATTGCATGTAGAGCTGCATCTGCAGTGCAGAAATAATGCCACCAGACACTGCTTTAACTGCCATGGCTCAATGCTGTCAAATCTTGGGATTTGTATTTTGCTGTGTCACAAGAGCTCTCGGACAGATAAAAGTAAATATCTCACCAAACTACAAATCCTAGAATTCCATAGGATCACTCTAAGACAGTTAACACAGTGTCAAACTGTATTATTTCTGCTGTGCAGATGCAGCCTGGGATAGGCAAGGAGAAGACAATAGGCCCGATGACTGCTCTGTGTTGTTTCTTAATTAGAGAAACAGCATGACATGAAACAACATTCACAGTTGCAACAGGCAGCCTCAAAATGTGGATAATTTTTTTATGTTTCTGTATGAGGAGAAATGAGGTAAACCAGTTGGAGGGTATGGATAAACCAGAGACTCCTGACACAGAGATGAGGCAGAATTACCCAATACCTGCAGAAGCTGACAGAAAGAACAGAAAACAGTGCAGTAAACCATACAGACTCCTCTGCACTTTGCGGCCATTTTCCACAGCACAATTACAGTTTTCTCTGATGGCAGGTTGTATATCTGAGTGTACAAGGGCATTAAGAGGTTAGTATGTGAATATACAATCCTATACTAATTATCAGGCCCATCTGTACTAAACTCTGAAGGCAAACTGTAAATAAATGTAAAGGGAAAAATAGCACTTTTTTTTTCTTGTACACCCCTTCTACCGTGAACCTGTACTGTGTTTTAGCATGTAAGCTCCTTGGGGCAAGGGCTAATCTTCTTCCTCTTTTCAAAGTGCCATTGATATGGTGGAAAAGAAGCTGAGAGAGACACACACAGCATGGTAGGAAGAAAAGAAGATGTTTTGTATGTCAGAAATATTTAGATGAAATTTCCTTTTAAATTATTGGGGCAATCTCCTGGAAACCTTTATTTCTAAAATGTTCATCATTGCCCTCACCAGCTTCTTTATATGCTCTCAGTAAGCATGCAGTAACTGGTTGTGCAAATAGGTTCAGCGCACTCCCAGATCACTGATGTGCCCATCAGTTTTACAGTTTTATAGGTTGTAAAACAAAGTCTGTGGAAGATAAATCTACTTACAAGGCCAGTCACCCTGTACTAACTGACATCTGATGGAAGCAAACATGAAATTATAATGAAATAAAATGACATAAAATAACACTGTTTAAAATGATGCTTTAAAGGGCTTATGAGCAGCAGTCTGGACTTCTAGATTAGAAGTAGTGACTCTTCTGCTTAAGCAAATCAAATGCCAGAAGAAAACATACAATGTTGGTCAGGAATTTAAGAAATGTAATTCCAGTTAAAACGTCCTAATGGACTTTAGGTTAGCTGATAGAAATTAGAATGAGACAATGGCGGTGTTTGCATGCAGCAACAAGCCAGAATTATTGTGAATTGTGGCTTGCCAGGGACAAGACAACATGCTAGTTCACACTGCTTGATCATTTCTACTGCAGGCAGGAACAGCTGAACAAACTATGAACCATCCACCTGCAGTTTGTTTACCATGGTAGCTGAACCTGGAAATCAAACTAGCAGTCTTCCAACAAGCCAGAGCTTGTTAGGGGAGAGACAAGACAGATTGCGAGGTTTGGATGTCACATTAAATAAACTACCGCTGGACGGTCTGTTGGTTGGTTTAGCTGTTCCTGCTAGCAGTTGGAGCAACTGGGCAACACACACCAGTTTACCGCCTTCTGGCTTGTTGCTGTGTGTAAACATGGTCAATGCAATATACAGGCAGTTTTGCAGTGTTCTGCTCTTCCTTCTTTCCTTCCCCTAGATCTTGTCTGTGTTCTAATATCATGGCTTTGGGCACTCCCATCTCCACTCCCATACTTTTTTGTTACTTTAAAATGATTTATTGAATAGTATAGGATAAAAACAAATACTATAATACAAAACCAAAACAGTAACTCAAAAAACCTTTAGCAGACTAAATCAGTCGTTTGCACTGATAATAATACTTTTATTTCTATTCTGTTTTCTGTATGCACAATCAAAGCGGCATACAACAGGTAAAAATACGAATATAAACATATACAAATCCCTCCTTAAAACAGAATTAAACAATTAAAATATTAAAATTTACACATTAATTAAACCTCCTATTAACACAATTAAAATTAACAATGTGCAATGTGCACACCAGAGCTGTTATCACAAGTAAAGGATAAAAGTCTAAATGTCTCCTCCTCAATGCACTGATTATCTATTGATTTATTTTTTTAAAATGTGTTTTTAACATCTCCTGATGCATGCACACACATGTACACACAAAGAATGGAAGCTGCCCATCTCCTTTGCTGTGATTGCCAGCAATGGAGTACTTCATCCTAGTTGACTCTACCACCATCACCCCCAGCAGAGTCCCACTGGTGAAGTTGCTCAGAAGTCAAGCAACAGTAAGGGATAGCCTGGTCCACACCCTTACAGTTGACCTTATGGCTGGACTTGGCTGCTGAGGAGGTGGCAGCAACCAAGGTAAAGACCTCTTCCATTGTTTGCAATCACAGTGAAGGAGATGGGCTGCTTTATCCTGCACAGTGCATCGGAGCTAATGGTAGATTGGGCTACCCTGTTCCTCTTCCTCCTTCCATCTGAGTGAGTGAATGAGTAAAGAAGCACACGTGCAGCTGGGGGTCCCAACACCTGCAAATTCGAAGGGACAACTGCATGTTAAATTTTTTTATAAAATACTGCACTACCATTTCAGAAGTCCTGCTAGCCTTTGTTTATTATGCCCTTTGGTTATTATACCACTCTTGCCAGACAAGTCCCACCCTCTAATTAGCCCATTCACCCCAATTCCACCCCTGTCCTTCCTGACACATGTGTAAAACAATCTGTTTTTTCCTGAAATTGCAGATTAAGAAGTGAGTGTATAAAATGCATGTTAAAGTTTTTAAAATCATATTAATGTCTAAAAGAAGCAGTTTCACTGTGAAACCAGGCATACATTGTGTGTGGAAAGTGGAAATTATGTATAATTTTTTTTCATCTATGTAAACAACCCCTCAGACTTCTAGCTGTTTAGATAACAAATCTCACCATCCCTAACCACTGAAATTATTGGTTGGGGCTGATGGGAGTTTGATCCCAAAAGATCTGGAGGACACCACTTTTCACATCTGAGCCTAGATATAACAAATGGCCAACTAATTCACATGTTTCCATTCCACCGTTGGCAAAAACTAAAGTATCAGGTAGCAGTGCTCCTATGGAAAGCAAATATCTCTTCTGCATGAACAAGAAGTACAAAAAGAAGCTCTAGGCCACAATTCACTCTCTAAAGGAGCCCTTGACAAGATCACGCTGGCATTTATTCTAGCTCTTAACATTTCCCTTTCCTGTCTTCTTTCTCTGATCTTAAGCACCCTGGAGTACAACGTTTTATTTTACATTTAAGTTTAATTTCCTCTGGGGAGGAATTGTGCCTCAGGTTCTAAATGCCAATAGAGTCACATACAAGGAAAATTGCACTCTTGGCTTCTGTCACTTCTCCAGAACAGCATAGGTAGAGCCTGAAGAAAGACCAGCAGACAATGGCAGGAAGATGAAGGGCTGGTCTATGTGCAAGTAGTATGAAACAATAAATTAGTGAATTTAGATAATCTCATGCTCTGTTGCACCTATCCCATGTCAATTTTTACTGGACAACATTGTCACTTTCTCTTTACTAATCTCAGATAGGACAGCATTATGTCAGAGTGCGATAATAATTCCTAGAATCATCATTAAAATACTAAATGAAAGACAATAGCAATCATATGTGTGTATATCTCACAACCAAATCCCTTCTCCTCCTTCCTATAAGAAAAGTCTGAGCACTGTACATGGCATAAACTCATGCTATTCTCTCTACACCCCTTCTGAGACAGAGTGTCTGAAATGCCAAGGTCTACCCAGAGATTCATGACTGGGCAGGGTTTGTTAGTAACCCATGTTGCCCTAGCTAAGGCCAAGACTGCTACCACAGAATTCAAAAGGGGGTGGAGGGGAAGAAAAAGTAATGGAAATAATGTTTTTAAAAAAGAACTAAAATAGGTTATTTTCTTCTGTTTTCTCCTTGGATTGCACTTACTCACTTTTGCTTAAAACTTACACTTAAATTCAAAATATTATTAACATTGAAAGAGAGAGAAAGATTGAGAAAGAAGCTGAGGGAGTCTTATTCAAGAGTCAGGCTGAGGAAAAATCTATCATACCTTCTAGGAGGAAAACGGATTGCAAAACATTAGGCTGGGGGAGGGAGGAGAGGTTGGTTGAGTTGTGAAACCATCTTGTTTGAAAGAGGATGTGATGAAGCCTTTACTGAAAACTATGGAGATTATCAGATGGGGGGAAATTGGGGAAGTAAAAGGCATACTTTTGGCAAAGTCATGCCAACATGCTGAAGATTTTCAGATGATGTCTTGCTTATTGAGGACTTAACCCATGAAGATCCAGGAATGCTCCAACAACAAACCATTCCTGGGATTTCCCATGAATGGTTTGTTGCTGGAGCATTCCTAGATCTTAATGGGTTAAGTCCTGGATAAGAGCAACATGTCTGAAAAACTTTGGTGTGATTGCGTGACTTTGCCAGGAGTATGCCTTTTACTCCTGGCTCCCCCCCCCCCAGCCTAATAATCTCTACCATCTCTAAACCTGGCTGCACTAGATAATTACTGGCCAATAACCAACATCCCTCTTTTGGTCAAGGTTCTGAAGCATGTGGTAGCCTCCCAGCTCTAGAGGTTCCTGGCTGAAACAGATTATCTAGATCCATTTCAGTTTCAGTTTCAGACTGAGCTATGGGACCTGAGATAGTTTTGGTCCCCTTAGTGGATGACCTACACCAGAAACTGGACAGGGGGAGTATGTCACTCTTGGGTCTGCTGGACCTCTCACTGGCATTTGATACCATGGACCATGATATCCTTCTGGGATATCCTGAGGGAGGGCAGTTTTACAAGTTTCCCCAAGTTTGGACATAGTCCTGGACTCAAACTGAGCCTGGATGCTGAAGTTTCAGCAGTGACCAGAAGTGTATTTACACAGTTAAAACTACAACCTGGTTGCCTGCTAGTGGCACTGCAGGTGACTGGCATCCAATGAGTGTGACAGATGTCTCACATGCAGTAAATACCAGTGCACCTAAGGCCTTGACTGTCATACATTTTAAAAATTAATTGATGCTGTCAACAGATAATGAATGACTATGACTAATGTAAGTCATCCAGAATCCAAATGGCTGTATAAATAATCTTCAATAAATGGTGTAGTTTCCTGGTGCTGTACATAACAGGAGAATCACTTTTGCTCACTAATATTGCCTCCTCTTCCTCCTTCTCCCTTCTCCCTGACATTATGCTGCAAGTGATTTGGGGGAAAAATCCATAGCTAGATATGATAAATGTCATATGTGCTTGTAGAAAGTGAACCAAATTGCATAGATCCTGCCCAGCCAGAGTCTCCTGAAAATGCATCTTCCAGCTTTGATTTTTGTAACAATCAAAGCTGCCCAATCAGAATTACATGGAGACCTTTGGTCCCTTGTCACTCATTTTCACACATTCCACTGAATAGCCATCCACTTGGAACGACTCCTGATCATTATGGCACTGGCCTAAAATCAAAGGAACTTTCTGCAGAAGAGAGGCTTTGTAGTCCACTACCAGCTGTCTGAGAGGGATGCGGTGGCTTAGTGGTGAAGACACCAATTCTGATGATCAGAAGGTTGGCAATTTGAGGCCCAAGTATTGCATGATGTCGTGAGCTGCTGTCACTAGTCCCTGCTTCTGCAACCTAGCAGTTCGAAAGCATGCAAATGCAAGTAGATAGATAGGTACCACTTAAGTGGGAAGGTAACAGCATTCAGTGCAGTCATGCTGGCCACATGACCACTAGAGCAGTCCTTGGACAACACTGGTTCTTTGGCTTAGAAACTGAGATGAACACTGCCCCCTACAGTAGGTCAAGGGATTGCCTTTACCTGACCAGCTATCTGAGCAATCCAGTCACATTGGGACATTTGGCCCTCTTTTCATACAGTAATTGAAAGTTAAAAGCAGCTAATGCTGCAGGTAGAGTAATGCTGAAGATAGCAAAGCCCATCAAAGGGGAAAAGAAGATGCTCAATTGTATGACACAATGCTCATCAAAGCCACAGGTGGCCAGGGATTTATGTTTGCAGCTGGGCCAGGTTTTGCCATCTGTTTTCATCTTGAAGGTTAAATTTGGATCGCAAGGCATTCCCATCACAGCTGCTTCCTTAATAGCTGTGGAAAAACAAGGAGTACAGCCAGAGGCTGGTAAGAATAATATACTGGAATCAGAGGGTGTATTGAATTAAAGGAAGAATCCAATTCAGGATGGAGGAGGAGCCACTGGAAAGCAAAAAGGCAATCTAAATCAAGTATGTTTTGTGCAAAATTGGAAACCACTGTTTATCTTAGCAAGAGAAAAATTCAACTGGCAACCATAAGGGAGATAATCCGTATTATTTATTATTATTATTAGCAATATTATTCCCTGACCTACTATTAGATATTTTGCTTAAGAGATCACATTCCCAAAGCCAACACTGATAATTCTGCTCCAGAGACTAGATATTTACAGACTGAGGGTTGTGCCAAAGTTATTTCTTATATTGTCAGAAAGGAACCGTTCAACTATAGCACTATTATTCTGTGTGAAGTACCACAGCAACATCCTATAGAACCCCAGGATTTGCATTTGGGGGGGGATACCTTCTAACACTTCACAGATGAAAACAGGAACCACCACCATCTTCCTTCTGATTCCAAGTTTGGCAGCTGCTTTCAAAGCAGTTGCTGTTGTGGTGCTGCAGCTGCTGCCACTACTGCCATCTCTTAATCCCTCCCCTCTGAGCCCTGCCCAAGCACTGGCTATTGCTCTTCAGTCACTCAATCACTTGGCTGAGGGAATAGCATGAGGCTAGGCTGTAGCACCACCATGATTAGCTTGGGTGGCATCTCTTGAGGTGCTGTGAGGCACTGCCACTTGGCACGGTCAGCAAAGGATCAGCTTGGATGGATGGAGGAAGCAATGGTGATGGTGAAATTGAAGAATGGGGTAATGACTAAAGGTTAAGAGGTGATATGATAGCCCTGTTTAAATACTTGAAGAGATGTCACATTGAGGAGGGAGTGAGCTTGTTTTCTGCTGCTTCAGAGAACAGGACCAGGAACAATGGATCCAACTCCATGAAAAGAGATTCCACCTCAACATAAGAGGAACTTCCTGACAGTAAGGGCTGTTTGACAGTGGAACACACTCCCTCGGAGTGTGGTGGAGTCTCCTTCCTTAGAGATCTTTAAGCAGAGGCTGGATGGCCATCTATCAGGGATGCTTTGATGGAGAGTTTCTGCATGGCAGGGAGTTGGACTGGATGACCCTTGTGGTCTCTTCCTACTCTGTGATTCTATGATTCTATGGGCTGATCTAGATTGGCAAAAATAAGTGTATCCATGGCTGCATGAAACTCTAGCCTTTAGATGAGTAAAAGCCCCTATGATTCTATGACTTGGGCCTTAGCCACATGCTGATGCTGGTGGCCTTGCCTGAAAATGGGAGGAGCCCTCCCTCCAGTCCATCTGCCATGGTCCAGGCCTCTGAGGGAGAGAAGATCTGCTAGACTTTCTCCCTTCCCCACTGCCATTCCCTTCTCCTTTTGTGTTGTTTCTTTTTAGATTATAAGCCTGAGGGCAGGGAAATGTCTAATTAACAAATTGTAAGCTGCTCTGATAGCCTTGGCTGAAGAGCAGGATATAAATAAAACACCACCACCATCATCATCATCATCATCATCATCACCATGACAATAGAGGGCACTGCTTCCTCCACCTCTTCCTCACCTTGTAGGTATGAGGCCTACACTTACTGCTAGTGGTGATGATGGTGTTGTGTCTGGTGAATGGTATTCTTTCAATTGCCTTGTCAGGCCTAATCCTCCATGAATTTTTCTAATATTCCAGCTTTCCCCCAACTGGTGCCTAACCTCCAGATCTGGACTGCAGTGCAATCAACTCTGATCAGGACTTAAGAAGAGTGAATATAATATGCCAAAGCTATCTGTAACAATAGCCATTTTGGCTATGCTTGCTGGAGTGGATGGGCATTGCAGTCCAAAATATCTGTAAAGAAGATGGCTGAGGGATGCTGACTCTTTAAAAAAAAAGTCTAACCTACCAGCTACACCTTATGTTAAAGTCTTTGTTTTGTATTGGATGAAGAACATAAAAAGCAGAGCCTGGAAAAAGTAATCTAGGAGTTGTGGTCCAAACAGGTAACTTTTCCAGGCTCTGATAAGACTCGTGCTGGATCACTGCAAAGACTTATCTCTTTTCACAGGGACCAACAAGCTACCTAGGGGAAGCCCACCAACACAATATGTGTGCAATTGCATTTTCTCCATCTCACATCCCAGATCAATTGATATATAACTGAAAGGCTTACAGAGGCTAGGATTCTGACTAGCAGCCACTGATGACCCTCACCACCATGAATTGATCTAATCTCTTTCTAAAGTTGTCAAGCTGGTAGCTATCATACAGTAGTGAATTCCAGATTAGCTATACTATGGACTTTATCACATGGGAGGAATTTCAATTTCGAAGATATGGAAGTGAGGCCAGTTTGGAATTGAGTAAATTCGCTAGTTCAGCGAATTTACGTGATTGCGTATTGACACTGCATTGTATTCAGAACTGCCGAAAATTGCCTCCCAGTGCCTGAAATTGCATGTGATAGTTTCTCACGCAATCACACGAAACCCCACGTTTGCGTTCGGAAGGACTTCCCTTTGCCCGAAAATGTGTGTGATCAGCTTTCACACAATCACGCGAAACCCCATGATTGCATTCAGATTGCCATTGGATTATACTTCCAATTTCCTTCATGTGATAAACTCCATTGTGTCAAGAATGTTTTCCTTTTTAATTTGTTTTGCCCTAGTGCCAATTTACTTCATTGATTCACCCCAAACAGAAAGGATTTTGGTGGGAAGCTTGTTGCAGACAGGCCATTGAACCTGCCCAGAAGTAGGATGCTGGTGATGGTTCCCACTTTTATTTTATTTTATTGGCTGCTTATTTTTTAAAGTCTTTAACAGGGAGAAAATACCAGGCTGACCTCTGTGGAGCATTTGTACTGTGTTTATGGTTAACGGCATCATTAAGTGCTCCATGTCTCCTGACAGCTGCCTGATCTGCTCAGCGAAACAACTCTTCCGAATTGCCTGGCTCCTTCTGCAGCAAAGGGCAAGACAGAAAAGACTGTCTGGCAGCTGTTCAAGTTTTGTAGTCCTCTCCTCAGGCCTGGCCCAGACCAGATCAGATTCCCCACACAGTCTATGTTTCATTTGGACTCTAATCCACAGAGAGGGATTTATTGATTTGGCCACACTGGCAGATAAACATATTCTGACATTTGATTTTTTGAGCTTCTTTGGTGACAAGACTTCAATCCAGTCGGCTGTCATCAAAGGAACCTGATCATAGCAGAGAAAGGGCAGATAACACACAGCCACCATTTTAATGTCATTGGGAGGAGATTTTCTTTGTAGGAGACGGAAGGAGCCCATCTCAAGGTGAGGGAACAGAAGAAAATGCACCTGCCAGCATCAAGCTAGAGTTCTCTCTTTTCCGCTCCTAAGTTCTTTAAAGATGTAGGTTTAGAGGGACTCCCACATGAGCCATGGAATCAAGGAGAATATCACAGGACTAGCCATGTTGGGTGGTGGATTCTGGGAACTGCAGTCCAAAGGTGACTTTTAAAAACTCTGCACTGGTGGGGTTTGCCCCAAATACATGAAAATCTAGTGTGGTGGTGGGAAAAACACAACCTACTATAGTACCATGATTCTGGGAATGGCACTCCAAAGGCGACTTTTAAAAACTGCACTGGTGGGGTTTGCCCCAAATAAATGAAAATCTAATGTGGTGGTGGGAAAGACACAACCCACTATAGTACCATGACTGGGGGAGTCAATCACATTTTTGAGAAACCGGACAGTTTTTCTTACAGTCTTGTTTCTGAAGTTAAAAGCCAGTTTTTCCATTGTGCACAGATGTGTGTGGCTGCTGCTAAGGAAGCAGATTAAATCACAAAACTGCTTACCCTAAGGTATAAAACATAGGGGTTTGCATTCATGAAGGTATGCATGCAAAAAGAGAGAAGAGTGATATAGTTATCAGTACAAACCTGCTGGAAATTTGCCTCAAGATGTCATCATTTTCTTTAGAGCCAATTAGTTGCTGCAATCTTTCATCTTCTCCCAGTTTTTGTGCCTCTCTTTCTCCAGCAACATCACCTACACTGAATGTGCCGTTCCCCAAAGCCTCCATTTCCCATTTCATGGCACAGCAAGCAGTTGGCCAGGAGGTCGTGTATTATGCATATGCTATGAACTGTTAAAGGAAATCCCAGCAGGATGGTTGCCATTTAATCCATCTATATTGCATTAAACTCTTATTAACTCCTGTATTCTGCCTCGCAATTAAGCCAGCCAAATATATCTTCATTATAAATGTCCAATGTAGAACTCCCTAATCAGCACAAATGTAGTTTTCATTTACTGTCCCATAACTTGGTCTTCAGCAGCAGTTGGGGCTATACCAGTGATGGAAAGACAGCTTCTAAGTTCTGACACAGATCTGACTTAGATCCTAAAAATCTAGGAATTCTGAGATACATGGAATTTGCCTAGATCTAAAGCAGGTAAGGGAACTTGATACTCCCAGATGTTTTGGACCACAATGCCCATCTGTTCTGTTCACAGGTTATGTTCCTGTGACTAAAAGGAAATCATAAGGAGAAATTACATACAAAACGTTTGGACCAAGTCTATCTAGGGTGGCAAACAAAAGTATAAATATTTTAAAAATACATTTTCTGCTGGAACCTGGATAATATCCCCCAGTGTGACTGGCCCTGCAATTATACAGAATGAGCCATCTGCCTCAGAAGGGTGCTACAGTCAACAGCAACTCTCCTCCTGGCTGTTTTTTCCAAGTCACCCCTTGGCCATTCCTCTTCTGAAGTGGTGTCCTAGCTGATGTCAATGGGAGCAATATATCCATTCTAGGTTTTAGTCCAAACTTTATCAGAGTTATCCATGATGCTGAATCTGTTTGGGGGAGGGGTTGGTACCTTGATGGTTGTTGCCATGTGCCTTCAAGTAATTTCTGGTGTATGATGACCCTAAGGTGAGGTTTTCTTGGCAAGTTTCTTTAGAGGGGGGTTGCCATTGCCATCCTCTGAGGCTGACAGAGTGTGACTTGCCCAGGGTGCCCCAGTGGATTTCATGGCCGAACTGGGATTCAAACCTTCATCTCCAGAGATAGCAATAGCAATAGCAGTAGCAAGTATATTTCCATACTGCTCATCAGTGCACTTAAGCACTCCATAAGTGGTTTACAACATATAAGCTAATTGCTCCCAACAATCTGGGTACTCAGATGTAGACCAATATTCAAATCACTATGTCACACTGGGTCTCTTGGACAGATCATTTAAAGTTTGGATTAAAACTCAGAACCGAGTCATCATCTCCAGTGACATGGAAACTACCAGCCACCACTGGTGGCAGTTCTTGCTGTTTTCTAGTGTTCGCTGGTAGGTTATTTTACCATGTTGCATTTATTCAGTCCATCACAACTGCTGCTGATGGGGAAAGTCTTCAGAAAGCAAGGAGGTTCAATGCTGGATTAAGGCAGCTGAGACACTGGACCAGTTCCCAAAACTGCATGAGCTTTGGCACAGAAATTAAATACTACACTAAACAACATCACAAAAAATCTTAATGCACAAAGTCATCTCCAACTCTATGACTATGATGGGATTAACAAGTTGATCCTGGGCACTTTTATTCATTTATTCAAGCAATACATGCAGCGTTGATGATAACAGAAACATTGGGAGATTCAGTAAGCGACATGACAAAATGAAGAAAAAAGAAAGCTACACTTTCCCCCATCAGCACTGGACCTCCCCAAGTGAAGGACCTAGAACAATTGCACCTACTGAAGCATTGATAACCTAGGCCTGTTCAGGTTACACACTCCAAAATGCTCTTGCTGGCACCTTTGTGGCACTGTGCATTTGTCCAAGTGTTAAACCTCTCCGGCTGCCTCCCATACTTCCTCAGGCCCATGGGGCTCCTTAGTCATCATTTTTTGCCTCTTGCTATGTTTTTTACCCCTACAGTGTCAGGTTTTCAGCCTTACTTGCCTTCCATTACTCTCTGGCTTCTGCAACAAAGGAATATCTCCCTGTAAAGGACTGGGCTAAGCAGATGCCTAACAGTGAAGGCCAGTTACTCTAATGTAAAGGAGTTATCCAAGGTACATAACCCTAATCTAGAGTTCATTCTGGTCATCAGATCTAAAATAAAATATATATTCACAAGCACTCTGAAATCCATAAAAAAGAGACCACATTTCCTTATAAATATTAACTTCTCTGCAATGATTTATGGACACCAGATTCTTGACTGATTGATGGTCCTGCAGCAAAAAAATCCTATGAAAGATGTAAAGATTCATAGGGTTGTGAGAAGAACCCTGGCAGGTTTACTGTAGATTAGAAGGCTTCTTTCCTGTCAGAAAATCCTGAGCAAAATTTGGGGGCAGGGTAAATTTTTTTAGAAGGGCTATAAGGTCACAATAACAAATGCTTGGAGGGATAAAAGGTGCAGAGAAACTAAGAGGAATATTTTCTAGTGCTCTGTACTATGTGAATGCTTTTCCTTTTAACATGCTGAAATAAATACAATTTCAGAAAGTATCTGTACTAGTTTTTTGGCATGACTTATAATGTTTAACTGCCATCAATCCAATATCAGAATTTGAAAGGCCGCATATTCCGTGTCCTTTCCACACCCAAAATACTCTAAAGGTACCAGATCTTGTCTGATCTTGGAAGCTAAGCAGGATCAGCCCTGGTTAGTACTTGGATGGGAGCTTGCCAATGAATACCCAATGCTGTAGGCTATATTTCAGAGGAAGGAACTGGCAAAGCACTTCCGAGTTTTCCTTGCCTAAGAAAACCCTATCAAATTCATGGGTTTGCCATAAGATGATAGGCAGCTTAAAGGCGTGTGCAGGGACTGTAATTAATTCATCAACCACTGTAGACACCAAGGGCTTCCAGCAATAGGAAGGAAGAAGAGGAGAAGGCATGCAAACCTGTGAAAAAGGTTTCCTGACAGAAAAGCAAATAGTATAATTTGAATGTTTTAAAAATTCAATAAGAATAATGGAGAGGCTGAATATTAAGAGGGAAGACACTACAGCATTTTTTTTCAAAACAGTGCTTTAGAAGCATTAATATAAACTTTCTAAAAGGAAAACAGTGAAATTCTTACCTTCCTCACATAATAGCTAGGGCTCAGAAGGGAGCTGCTTAGAATATTATACATGTAACAGAATCCATAAACATTTTTGAACATCATTCTTATGCAAACAACCTCCCTTTGGGCAACAGTAATTGGTGAAGCTCCAGAACTGTGGGTCACAAGCGGTCATGGCTCATTAAAATACAAAAATAACTCTGCCATGTTGTAGCTTCCTGTTAGGGTTTCTGTTCATCACAGGGATTGTCCCAAGAGGTCTTTCCCTGTATAAAATCTCATTGTACACATCCCTTCCAAAGTTGTGTGTTGATATTCTGAAGACACATACTGGAGCTAAATGTGAGTCCATATGCAAGGCGATATAATTGAAATAACACTGATGCTTTACAACATTGCTCCATTCTCCACCAGAGAAAATATCAATCCAGCCAAGGTTTCAGGAATTCTAAATCAAGCCTCATTTGAGACTGGAGGAGGTAGGAGAACTCTGGAGGATCAAGGAAGCCAACTAGAAGAAAATACAGATGGAGAGCCAGTGTGGTGTAGTAGTTGAGTGCTGGATGGAAACTTGGAAGATTCAGGTTCCAGTCCCCATCGATTCATGGAACTCACAGGGTGATCTTGCGCCACTTGCATTCTGATCCATCCATCCATCCATCCTTAAATTTATATTAAAATGATATTAAATTGCCTGTAGTTTACAAAACATTAATATAGAACCAAGATTTTAAAATATACAAAACAGAAAACCACTGTATAAAGCAGACAGTCCCCAAATATCTGCTGGAATAGAAAGGCTTTCGCCTAAAGGACAGGCGAGAGGGAGCCAGTGTAGTCTCCTTAGGGAATCCCAGAGTCTAGGAGCAACCCCAGAGAAGGCCCACTCCTGTTACCCCCTCCCCCTTCAAATGTGCCTAAGGAAGTAGTGGAATTGAACAAAGCACCTCCCATTTAGAACCTACTATACAACTCAGGCAGGATCATATGGGAAGATAGTCCTTCAGATGGCCTGGAGCAAAGCCATGTGTGGCTCTCTTAGCCTAACCTATCTTACAATGTCATTCTTGAGGTTAATTGGGAAAAAGGATAGCCATGTGTTCTACCTTGAGTTCATGGGAGTAAAGTTAGTATGTAAAAGTTAGTATTATCAACTAAATAAAATATATGTGTGTCATTGTTTGGAAGGGATATATGTGTTTTTCTGGCTCCTGACTGCATCACTGAGCAAGCTAATCATGCACACCATACAGAACACATCATCATTTGCCTCTTTAAATAGGAAGATTAGAACTCTTGAGTTTGGCTTCAGTTTCAGCTTCATCTCAATTTCATACTTTGGCTTTGTAGAGACATTATATGAAATTATCCATAGTGGGAGTGGAAAAGTGAAGAATATTGACTGCACACAACCCACTCCTACCCCTTCCATTTTTAACTATCCACCATACAACTAAATATCCACCATACATCCCATTGCAGGTGGGGTGGCAATTTTGCTAGGTTTTACACTCTCTCCAAGTGATTTGGGCCCAGAGGAAACACCTTTATTTCATGGGAAAATAAAGGCCTTCAGGGATATGGCAAAACATTGGATATGTATATAGAGTGGGACAAAATGTGGCCTCCTAAGGTCCTGCAGGGGACCAATGTGAACCCCCCCCCCAACCCCTGGCAGTTGCCCTAACATGGTTTAGCATTATGTGAATAAGCCTCAGATTTATTGCCTTGTACTTTTCCCCTCTGCCTCTGGTACAGCCACAAGAATAGCAGCTTTAACCTCTGTTTTGATTCAGCAGTAAACATAGTTTATTATTATGTTGAGAATTAGATAACGGTGGTTACTCTTAACTATGGTTTAATGGATTCTGACTTATTTTTCCAAATCACAATTAATATTATCCATGTTTTCAGGTTTGGATATAATACTAAATGGAAAACACAAGAGGGCAGATTATTGGGGTGTGGTGGACAAACATGACCAATGAGGCTCATTCACATAATGCAGTTTAGCATTCCACGCAAGCCAGGTCACTGATGCTTTTAATTGTGTAAATTAAAATCTGTGGTACATTCATTCTAAATATCTCAAAGCCCTAATCTGTACTGAGTGTATCCTTTGGATTTCATCTGAAATTATTAAAATGAAACTTGCTAACACATGCCAGAAAACTGGTGGAAGACAAATACAGCCTGAGGCTGAAAAGGAGAAAGGCATGAAAGAAAGCAAAGCTCAAAGCAGTGTTGCCTGATACTCCAGAAACAGCTCCTCCTTTGCCAGAGTGTTTCCCTTTCCCCCAGAGCCTCACAAGGGTTTTGTTCTATAGTTTACTCATTCTGGTAGCTAAATCAAGCCCTGCCACACACATATTCTATGTGAATTCAGTCACAATAGCTGTTGAAGATGTGGCTCTTCACACAGTTTTTGGTGCCAAATTCTTCCATTTTCAGCTCTATTGTTAAACTCAGCATTTTTACCTCTTCATTTACCTAGATTACTGAGAGGCTGTATCTAGATTTACCTAGATTTCTAAGAGCTGGGACAGAGAGAACCACTTTCCTATGTATTATGTTATCAAGCTACTACTGTGTAGCTCTTGATCATCTAAATCCAAACTTAATAGCCTGAGGAAAGATGTCAAGATGAAAATAAACATGTATCCCATCCATACAAATTCCTCCCAAGCCTGAATTCTTAGCAGCCTCTTTCAGATACTCCATTGACCAAAACTAGTGAGCTGAATATGCCACCTCTGTGTTAGAGATATGTATCAACTATTCAGTGCTAGCTGTCCCTCATAGAGCACGGTGGTGGTATCTGTTCTCTTGAATTAGCATCAACAAAAGCCAGAAATTTCACAGACACCATCACCTTAATAGTTCTGGCAGCAGATCTCAGTCAGAAAGACTCATGAGAATTTTAAGAGAACAATTAATGCCCTTAGTCTGTTGATTTGAAAAAGGTTTGGTAAAGCTCTAGCACTTGAGTGTTTCAATTACAACCCCAAACCAAAATTTACTGCATTTCTATTTCCAGTGATGTAGATCCACTGATCCATCATTCTAATTTACTGTCTCTTCTATACCCACGGTTTCTAGTCTTACATTCGCCACACAGACAACAAGTTAAATTGATGGTGACTGTTATTTGCCTGATGTACAACACTGCAAGCTGTTCGGCCAGATACCAAAGGGGATTAAACATTTGTTTCCAAGCCAGAATAACATTTGTAGATGAACGGCTGAAAGGAAAGATAGAAGAAACTTCATGCACTAATGACCTACAGCAGGGATGGCCAAAACCTTTAAGCCTAGACAGCATATGCCAAAACATTTTTCTGCACCAGAGTCATAAAAGGAGATATAGGGTAGTTTCCTTTTTAACTGCCATCCTTCTCTCATATCTAACACCACTGCTCTTCTCTTAAGAGATTATCAGACGATGGAAATTGGAAGTATAATCTAATGGCAATCCAAACGCAATCATGGGGTTTCACGTTATTGCGAATTAAAGTATCTCACGCAATTTTGGGCAAAAGGGGAATCATTCTGAACGCAATCATGGGTTTTACATTATTGTGTATTAAAGCATCTCACGCAATTTCAGGCAATGGGCAGTTATTTTTGGGTAATGAGAAGTCATTCTGAACGCATTCCGAATGCAATTGGAATTCACATAAATTCACTAAACTAGTGAATTTACGTGAATTCGAATTGGCTCCAATTGGCTCCATTTGAAATAAAGAAAAATTTCTCCCATCTGATAAACTCCTTAGTGCTTGTTCCAGACCTGTCTTTTTCTCCAATCTTTCCCTTCCTGTATACTTCTGTGAAAAGACTATCTCCCATTGCTCTCCAAAACTGTCAACAGAAAAATACTGGAAAAACTGGATCCCAGGTTACCCGGGTCCCTATTTGTGCCATGCAAAGAGCAGAGTTTTGTGAGGAACCTAGATGCACCTAGAGGCCACCAGGAGTCACACAGACTGTTGGGATCTTTTTTCTTTGGCCTAGCCAGTGAGCTTGCAGGTGCTGCCAATCTGAGAAGGCTTTCAGACTGGACCTGGATGGGTCCATTTTAATCCTCCTGTTGGACTTAAAATTATTCTGGTTGCACCACTAACCCTCAGGTTAGTGACCAATATTTTGTACTAATCCATCCTGCATTGTTCTGTGGAGTACTCTGGGGAGGAATTTTACAAAGCTGGGAGGAATTTTACCTATGAGTTTTAGATATCGTATAGCACTGGTTCTGAAACTTTTATTCACCAGGGACCCCCTTTAAATATTGTTGGCCGCTGCTGACCACCAATACTTAACTCAAGATTTAAAACCCTAAAGTGCATTTTAAAAACTCTTGCCTACAAGGAAAGGGGGTGCAAGCTGTGATCCATGAGAACTTTAGCATATCATAGTATGAAGTTTATATAACTGGCCAGGAAGCAGTTGGGGAGTGAGAAGAGCATGGAGAGGCTTGCACACCCTTCTTTTTTTGCTTGTACTAATTGCAAGGTGCAGTTTGTATCTCCTTTCTTGCATGCCCTTCTTTTTTGCTTGCATGAGTCTCTCCATGCACCTCTATCCCCTCCAGCCCTTCCAGGATGGAGTTTATATGATTCTAGTCAGGAAGGGCTTGGGTGAGAGAAGCATGGAGAGGTCATGTGCCCATCTCTTTTTGCTGGCACCACTCAAGGCTCTGATGGTGGCATTGATGGAGTAAACATGAAAGACTGAAAATGAGGGAGCAGAACTCTACTAGGTAGTGAGAGCCTAAGCTAGGCTGCTTAACTGGTTTCTCTATTCCCTTTGCCTAAAGGCTCATGCCCAACCAAAAATAAAAAAGTGGGGGGATGTTGTGTCTGTCATGGCACCTTTATGATGAGAAGGAAATGGCTAATCATAGGAGTGGGAAGGGAAAAGAGAAGGCACTTGAGCAGTTTATTTCTCTCACTTTTCCTCCTTTTATCTTTGACTCTAAGAAATGGTATGGCTTTTACAGTTCAAAACTCTTAACACTTAGAAAGAGAGTCTAAGGACCTGTACAAACTGGCACTTTGGGCTGGCTGGGGGGCGGAGTTGAAGTGTAGCGTCTCCACGACGCAAGCCCCAGCTTCGTCCTCAGGGCGCCATGATGCTGTGTGCACATGGCATGTGGTGTCATGGTGCTCTACCAGTGCTGTGTCCATATGATGCAGCACCAAAGGAGCACAGTAGCCCTGGAAAGGCCAAATCGGGGCTGCAGCATATGGTTGCCACAGCACCAATCTGGCTGAAGAAGGGGTGGCTGGAGGCTGCCCCTTCACGGCTGTTTGTACAGCCCCTGAGTCTCTGGCTAGCACAATTTAAATATTAAAGCAAAAAGTTTTTACTCTTAACTTCTTCAGAAACTGCTGAAGTTAGAAGCCAAAACAAATCCCCTGAAGACCATATTTCTTATGGTAGTCAAATAAGTATACAGTATATCTGTTTCCCTTCCTTTACTTTCTCATGCACACCCACTACCAGCAGTTTATACTGTGGGCCCTTGGTATCCACAGGGATTTGGTTCCAGGACCCCCTGTGGATAACAAAATTTGTTGAAGCTCAATTCCTATTAAAGCCAATGGCAATGTAAAATGGTGTCCCTTACATAAAATGGCAAAATCAAGGTTTGCTTTTTGGAATTTATTTTTTTAAAATATTTTCCAACTGAGGATGTTGGAGTCCCTGAATAAAAAGGGCCAACTGTCCATGCCTGTTACCCTCATTGGGGATCCTCCTGAGAATGCAGGTTTTCAGAAACATGTCCAGGTTAAAGGAAGCTATATATGCTTCATTCCCAGGTGTCAGAGTAACCATGTGAGTTTCAGTACCCTGTCATTCTGTGGCTTTCCCTAGTTGGCATGCTGGGGTAATATTTCATCAACCAGCAGATAGGTGATCTGATGCCTGAATCAATTACTGTATGCTGTAAAGACATAAAAATCTCCACCTATTTCATTCTTGCATGCGAGAATAAAACAGTACAAAGGTTTTCTCCCATTTAGGTGAGATTACAAGTTAATGCACATTTTAATTATTTTTTTCCTTTGTACAATTTTGAAAAAAATTCATGGAGGTTTTGTGTTTAAAAATTGTTTTTGTATAAAATAGAGGTTGTACCCTACCTTACCCAAAATCCTTGGGCCCAGAAGTGTTTCTAGGCTCTCTGCAGAGTGAGAAAGATAGTTGTACTGTAACAGTGTAGCCTAAGGTTTGTCTTTGACCTCTGTATCCCTTAACCAAAATTCTTGGGCCCAGAAGTGTTTCAGATATTGTTGTTGTTGTTTTTTCTTTGGATTTTGGAATATTTACACATAGGTAATGAAAGGAAATGGGAATCAAGTCTAAACATGAAATTCATTTATGTTCCATATATACCTTATACACATAGCTTGGAAGTAATGTTATATTGTATTTTTAAAATAATTCTGTGCATGAAACAAAATGTGTGTACAGTGAACTATGGGAAGGCAAAGGTATCACTGTCTCAGCCACCCATAAAAGTAGTTTGAGATTTTGCAGCATTTTGGATTTTTAGATAAGGGAGACTCAACCTGTATCTTTTTTGTGAAAAATATTTGCAAATATTCTTTACAACCCTAATGCTGCATCAAAGTACTTCAGTTAGAAATAATAGAGTTGTGGTACTTTTTGTTCTAACAACATGTTTGTATGTTTGAACTTGTCCCACACATTTCTTTCCCTGCCCTTTGTCAGTAGAGCCACTAAAGAGATAATAAGGCTGCCGCTTAACTTAACTAAATAAGTTTTGCTTATTTCTTCATAATTTCTTCCATGATTTGGCAATGCCCAACCCAGAATCAAATCAAGATGAAATCCAATAGGATTCAGTCTTTCCAAGGTTACTGTATTGAAACTTGGAATACAAATAAAGAAAGGCCTTGAGGAGGCCCAGGCTTACTTCATGGTTGAAAAACAGCAAGGTTATCATCTCAACAATGCCTGTGTCATTATGTGAACTTATTATTAACGGTTTGGCAAAAGCTTTCTGTACACTTACTGCCGTTCTTAGGAGAAAAGCCATTTAAAAAATGCAACTAGCAGCATATCTGTTTTCCCTATGAAGAAGACTGTCTGCCTCAGCTATGATATGCAGATAAGCTATCCTGCTGTTGTCACTGGGGGCGAACTATCGCACAGTGGTTATATGAATTTGTGACATACTTTAGAAACTACACAGAAAAGCCCATAGAATTTAACTGGGCACATATTTTGAGTTGTAAAAGATGGCATTTATGAGAGAAGTTTCATTTTATTACCAATCACAACTGTAATCATTTTAACATGCAACGTTTGTTGACATTTATTGCTTGAGGGACAACCATCCAACCACCCACAGAAATGCCCAACTTTTTCTGTAAGAAATCACCTGCGTTGCCTGCTTAATTGAAATTATCTGATCATGTATTCAGTATATAGGGCCTGCACCTTATGATTGCCATTAACACGGTGCACCTTGCTACTGCTTTACATGTAAAGTGAAGCATAGATCCTTATAGCTAGGGGAGGATAACAGTTTTGATCCTGTGGACCAATCTGGGTAGAGTTCTGCAGCTTCAAATCTCCCCACCTCTCCTGACATCACCTGGCTGGCCCCTCTCTGATTTTCATTTTCAATATCTCTGTGGACAAAGAAGCACAGATTTTTTTGTTTTTATTTGTACACAAGTCCTTTAATGTACCCCTTACAGTATAACTGAGAAGCACCATAATCAAAGATAACATGGAGATTCATCCTGCCTACCCTCTCCAATGGTAAGGCAAGCAGGACTGGAGGTGGGGGGGGCATCCAAAGGGGTGAGGGTTCCAGATGTCCATCAGTCATGTTAGGCCAGTGGTTTTAAGAGTTCCTTCCAGATAGTCCAGAAATGGGGTTATTTTCTCTCTCTCTCTAAGGACAAGATAGATAGGCAGAAAGCCAGAATAAATCAATTTCTGGTTTTTGTACCTCTTTCTTTCTTGCATCTATGAAGAATTTGGCCATTTACAGAAGAAATACCATGAATCTGTCTCTAACATAGGAGTGATTGTTTTAAATGTATGCAATGTTCCCTGTTGTATTTGTACCTGTTCCTTCTCTTTAAAATGATCTTGTTTTAAAAATCATTAACTGTTTGCTTTTGTTTTTTGGCACAGAGATACACAGCATATTCAAACTTTTTCTTCCTCAGATGCGGCCTTGAATAAATTATGAAATGACAGCTGCATCAGTGGCATACTAGGTTTGGTGTCACCAGGTGCAGTAACTCATGGTGGCACCCTCATATTGACCTCCTCCCATACCATACCATACTGAATTCTTAATAATGCTTTTTGTACTAATGTTACTCACCAATTGCAATTCCCATATATACAGCTTCATTTATGTACTGCTTCATACTGCCTAAGCAGTGTCTAAGCGGTTTACAACTGTAAACTACTTGCCCCCAACAATCTGGTACTCATTTTAGCAACCTTGGAAGGATGCAAGCCTGAGCCCTTTTGCTGGTATTGAACTCGCAACCTTATGGTTTTGAGTGAGTGGCTGCAGTACAGGCATTTAACCACTGTGCCACAGGGCTCCTATATATGACAGAATGTGATGGTAATAGTTGGGACATAAACAACTAGCAAAATTTGCATTATAACTTTAAATTACAATATCATACGCACAGCCAAAATATATTTACATGTACATAGGCTCATGTGGTTAAAGTGAAGATTTGGTAAGATGTGATTTTTAAAAGAAAATTAAAAAAAAACCCACTAAAACATTTTTAAATTAAAGTTTAATTGTTTTAAAAAATAAAATTTAAATTAATTGAAAAAAAAACCCCTGAGGCCTCTCTTTTCTCCTCCCACTGAGCCTTGCCCCACTCTTTGACATTTTAAAAGGATGCAGGAGGTGAACATTGGAGCCTGTTTCTACCAAAAGGCAGATGTTTGGGGCCACAGTGGTGTCACACCCTCTTAGGGTGCCACCTGGTGCAGTCTGAAACCCCACCCCTGGTGATGCTCCTCAGTTGTGCCAATCTGAACCTTTTACCAGGCCTCCTCTGTGGAAATGATGAGACCATGAGCCCTACCCCACCCAGCTCCCTCTATTCAGTCAGGACCAACTGGCAGCACTGGCTCCAAGAGTGCCATTCCACATGACCACCTCAAACAGAGAAGTGAGATCCCATCTTTCCCTGGTCCTTTGGTTTTGCTAGGATCCACCAAAATATGGCTCTCCTTCTGCAACAGACTCATGCAGTAGCCACAAGATCAGAATTGAGTTTCCTCTTTCTGTTTTGTCTCTTTCCTCTTTTGTATCTCACCTTTTAAATTGTAAGTCCTTGTTTTGAACTCTGAGACACCATATGTGCATTGGTAAAAGGCGATATGTAAACACAATTTATAAATAAATGTGCAAAACCAACAGCATTTTAGCATATAGAATACATGCTGATATAATGTTATCACATACTTTAGACCTGCTTTTGTGAAAACAATCCAGGAGGAGCCCAGGGTTCACAATAATGAAAGCCACACAGAGATGCCTTTGCAAGCTAGCATGTAATAAAATGTTACAAAGTGCACTGCGTAGATGAATCCAGATTCTGGTGGTTTGGGTTGTTTGTAGTTTTGTTTTTGCCATCTGCCAGTCTGTCTCTTTATTTCACAGGGAGACTTTCCAAGGCTGAAATATTACAGAATGGCCTCAAAACCTATTGTGTCACTTGCCTGCCACAAGTTTTAATATGCAATGTGGTGCCTAATGAGTTCACTTCTGACTCTGTGACCCGGTATACATCTAGGAGATGGTATTTGTAATCATAATGCTTTTCTCACAGAATGTGCCTTTTATTAAAAGATTTCAAAGTACTCTGAAACCACTAATTAAGTCTCATAAACCTTTGTTGTGAAAGGTCAGACTTATATTCTCTTCAAAAATGGAGAAATGCATCTTCAACTTTGCCAAGCTGGCTCTAAGTCTCTCAAGTTTTTCACCTCTCAGACCCTTGCAATAATCCGTCATGTGTTTGCAAAAGCAACAGAATATACAAAGATTTTACTGGTGTGAGACTACCTTATTTGTATTTATGGCTATGCTGATGGGGGATTTTGGGAACTACAATAAAAATGGAACATTTCAGAATTATTATATTTATATCAGTGGAATATAATGATGGAAATCCCTTCCATGGTAGAATTCCCTCCCATGGAAAGCTAGAGTGGCCACCTCTCTGTTTACAGAGAAAGATAACTTTCCTGTTTAGCCAGGTCTTTGAGTGTTAACTGCCTTTTAATTGGGGAGTGTTATATTTATATTTGTGTTTTTATCATCATTATTATTTTAACAACTTAAAAAAACAGTTTTGAAATAACTTTAATGTTATACTTCAATTGATTTTTGACTTTGGTAATATCTATATGGTTTTAACCATATTTTGTTAAATAATTTGGGAGAAAGTTAGCATAAATAAATCTTTCCTCTGAGGAGCTAAGGGCCTCCTTCCAGTTTTATGGTCACAACAATCTTGAGAGGTACAGTAAGTTAAGAGATTGGAACTCACACAAGATCCTCCATTCAAGTTACATGGCTTACTGTGAATCTGAACACAGACACATAGTCTGACATTCTAATACCTGTGCAACACTGGCTCTCCTGGGTACCCAGAGAAAAGTGCATCACACTACAGTTGTGGAGAAATTTGCCAAATGTCTGTTCAGATGTCCACTGCAAAGATACAAGTATGCTAACCACTTTCCCATCTCATTTTGTTAATCTTTCATTTTCAAGTTCTGGCTCAATATACGTTAGCTTCGTATGCTCTCCACCCATGATCATGATGAAAACTACATTGTCTCACTGCTAAATGTGCTCTAGAATAAAAATTCTCAGTGGTGCCAATGTGCTGATAACACAACGGGTTTCTCCTGGAAAATACCCATTTATTTATTTATTTAAAACACACATGGGTGGGAACACACTATTAAGGCAAATCCAGTTTGTTGTCAGAGAGCAACAGAGGCATATGATCAGTGTGCAGCTACTGATGGATAGTCCAGTCTCTTTCCAATCCATGCCAGTTTTACAAGCATTCAATCATCATGTGCCAGTAGTGTCTTAATTTGTAATTGGATGGAGAGGGACAGGACTTCTACAAAAACATATAATTTTGAACACATCTCTAAAAAAATATGCATTATGTATCTAAAATGTATTTATGCACTCAAAATGTATTTTCACCCTTGAAGTATGCCCCTCTACATATATTCTATCCTAGGTCATGAATTTTGTTAAATCTTTGAACTGAGAACTGCATTGCAAACTTAGAGAAGTGCACAATGTAAAGGATAACTGTTCCAGGCAGCACAGTATTCTAGGAGGTGTGGATCAAGATCATTCATTTTGAAATGTAGACCAAATCTTCAAGCATATCAAGCTGAAAATGTTATTTTTTTGGACTACATCTACCAGAATACCTAATGCTCGGGGGGGGGGGGGGGGGCTGGGGAGATTCTGGAAGTTGTGGTCCAAAAAGTAATTTTACCAAGTGTACAGTACACCCATACAGCTTGTATATGTACCACTGGCTATTTTCTGGACAAGTATGTAAAAACAAAGTACGAGTTTTCTCAGAATTTCTGTCACAAAAGCTTGTAATCCAAGTATCTGGAGTCTAATAGCAACTAATAGCAGCCTCAAAACACAAATTAAAATATGGCTTGAGGCACCTCCACTTAAGTTATTGTGCTTCTGCTTTCTTTACAAATTTCAGACAAAAATAAATTAGAATGAAGATTTATGGTATAATGAGCTCCTACTAATTACGCTTTTGTGGTTTCACTGTCAAGACTAGGACTCCAGGAGAACAAAGTCTGAATCCCTGTTCTACCCTGGAGACCAACTGGATGAGTGTGGGTAAATCACAGTGTGGTAGTCTCCTTCCTTAGAGGTCTTTAAACAGAGGCTGGATAGCCATCTGTCAGGGATGCTTAGATTGGGAGTTCCTGCATGGCAGAGGGTTGGACTGGATGGCCCTTGCGGTCTCTTCCAATTTTATGATTCTATGAAATCACACTCTCTCAACCTTATAAGGCAACAGCATAGAATCATAGAGCTAAAATAGACCACAGGACAGTCTAGTCCAACCCTGCCATGCAAGAATAGAGAATCAAACCACTCCTGACACATGGCCAGTTGGCCACCCAGCTCTGTTTAAACACTTCCAAAGAACGAAACTCCACCACTCTCCTTGGTAGGATATTCCACTGTCAAACAGCTGTTACTGTTCTTCCCAATGTTTAGGTGGAATCTCTTTTTCTATTGTTTGAATCCATTGCTCTGTGTCTTAGTCTTTAGAGCTGCAGAAAACAAGCTTGCTCCATTTTCAATATGACATCTATATTTAAACATGACTATTATGTCGCTTCTTAACCTTCTGTTCCCCAGGCTAAACATACCCAGCTCCTTAAGTGACTCCTCATAGGGCATGGTTTCCAGACCCTTCACCATTTTGGTCACCCTATTCCAGACACACTCCTTCTTGTTAACATCCTTTTTGAATTGTGATGCCCAAAACTGGACACAGTTTTCCAGGTGAGGCCTGACCAAAGCAGAATACAGTGGAATTATTACTTCCCTCCTTCTAGACACCAGACCCCTATTGACGCAGCCTACAATCATATTGGCTTTTATCATATTGGCTTCTGCATCACACTGCGGACTCATGTTCAACTTGTGGTCTACTAAGATACCTTGATCCTTTTCACATATACTGTTGCCAAGCCAGAGGTCATCCATCTTATATCTGTGCATTTCATTTTTTTTCTGCCCAAGTGTAGTTTCTTTGTAAGCATGCTCTTTAGTCTATTATTGAAGTAACTGATAAAGATGTTCAATAGCCTGAGTCCTGGAAAGAACCCTGTGGCACCCTATTAGTCACTTTTCTTCAGGACAAAGAGAAGCTGTTAGTAAGCACTGTTGGGTTCAGATGGTCAACCAATTCCAAATACATCTAAGAGTAGTACTGAATAGCCCGGCAGTTCTTAAACTGTGGTCCACAGATTCCTGGGGGACAATGATGGCCTCACAAAGGGTCTGTGAATGCCAGCTCTCCTCTTCTCCTCCTATCAATGCCTGTTGGGTTCAGGCCACCACCAAGACGTGTAGATTCTCTCTCTACAACATTGCTAAAATCCGTCCATTCCTCTCAACCTCCACTGCCAAGACTCTGGTCCTTGTCCTGGTGGTCTCGTGACTAGATTATTGTAACCTTCTTCTGACAGGGCTTCCTCTCTCTCACCCCTATCCTTTAATCTCTGTCCAGAACTCAGCTGCACGTATTATCACATCTGCTCGCTGCTCTGACCATGTTTCTCCCCTCTTATCCTCCCTTCACTGGCTCCCCTTCCCTTTCCGCATTCAGTACAAGCTTTTGTTGTTGACTTTCAAAGCCCTCCACGGACTGACGCCTCCATACTTGTCTGAATTTCTTTCTCCTCACAGTCCTTCTTGTACCTTCTGCTCTGGTAGTCAAGGTCTCCTGTCCCAGCCAAGGATTTCCACTGCTCCGTCCCAGATTCGTCCCTTCTCACTTGCTGCCCCTCACTCCTGGAATGTTCTTCCCCCACATGCACACCACATCACTTCTCTAACCAGTTTCAAAATTAAATTAAAGACTATATTGTTTAGGGAAGCATTCCCAGGATGCCTCTTTTTAACTATGTATTAAGAAGCCATGCCCTCCCTCCAGTCCATCTGCCTTGGTCCAGGACCCAGCTTCTACAGCATGGTTCTGCTCTGCCCCTGTGCTCTGTCCCTGCGCTCTGTCTCCCTCACAGCTCTCCTCACCTTGGCTATTTCCTCCTGAGTTCCTGTAGAAATGCTGAGAGAAAAAGGCAAAAAGACCCTCCTCCACATCAGAGAGCCTTAGCCAAGCAAGTCCCCACAGCCCAAGCCAGGCATCCCTCCTCACTTGCTGGCTCTCTGGTTCCATCCCTTCTCTAAAACTGTGCTGTGCAGAATGATAGGCTTTAGGGCAACTGGTGTGCACAGAATCAGAGGCAAAGGGCAGGAGGCAGGCTCATTAGTGGACTGACTAGTGTAACTAATGGTGACAGGAGCAGCAGCAGTTCTTGAGCAGAAGGAGCCCTGGTCTGGATGTCTGTGAGCGAGGCAATGTATTACATATGGGTGTGTATGTGTGCAGGCTCACATTTGTGTGCCTCTACCTTCAGGAACCTCTCCCCTGCCCATGCACATCAAAGCAGTGCAAAAGGTGGAAGAATGGGAAGCAAGCTTAATCCCTCCGCATCTCATGCATGCACATATGCATGCCCATCAAGCAAAGTTCTATCTCCTTGTGGCATTTGATACTACTACTGACATACAGAGGGGTGGAGATTCATTAGAGAAGTGTTTGGTGACCAAAAAGCATGGGGGTAGGAGCAAGGATATAAGACCTAGTCAGCTTATCCTGGGGCATTTTTTAAAAAAGTCCCTCATCGCACATCCCATGAACTACCCTATCCAAAAGTATCCCACTTATCTGTTTTGGTGAGGAAAAAGAGTAGGAAAAGTGTTAATTATTTTAAAATTGTATGGAATCATTCCAATAAAAACATTACTTATTTCTCCTTTCGTTCCAACTTTGAAGACCCTTGAGGAGCAACTTCAAATAAATATTTGATGCATTTTAGAGTTTAAATCTTGAGCTGAGTCTTGTGGCCTGTGGCAACAAAAGGGGGGGGGGGAATGGTAAAGAAAAGTCTAAGAACCACTAGCCCAGCCAATAATTTACTAGTTTCTTTGCAAGAATATCATGGAGGAACATGTCAAAGGCCTTACAAAATCAAGATATGCTACATCTACAGCATTCCCTTCACTACCAAACTTGTAACTCTATCAAAAAAAAAAAAAAAAAAAAAAAAAAAAAAAAGAGAGAGATACGATTAGCTTGGCATGACTTGTTTCTGAGAAACCCATGCTGACTTTTGGTGATCACTGCATTCCTTTCTAAGTGCTTACAGCAAAACTCTTCTAAAGAAGTCTTGCCAAGAAAACTAAGGGGCTTTCTAGATTGGCAAAAAGAAGTGTGTTCATGGCTGCATGAAACTCTAGCCTTTAGATGAGAAAAAGGGAAAGTGTGCCATGAAAACACTTTTTTTGCGTTTTAGGGGAGAAGAAGCGCCTTTAAAAAGGTGCTGGTTTCCCAGCTTCTTTTTTAAAAACTGCGGAACAGCGCAGCTCCATCTAAAGGCTGCGGTGCAGCTGCTAAGCATTAAGGAAAAGGCAACTTCATGTCACACTTTCCTGCCAATCTAGAAAGCCCCTTAGATATGGTTGTCATACATCAGAGGTGACATGAAGGCACATAACAACAAAATTAAGATGAAGAATAGAATTCTAGTCATGTCTACTCAAAGGTAATTCCCAATGAGTTCAATTCAGTTTCCTCCTACATAAGTGTTGATAAGATTGTTATCACTTCTTTCCCCCCATTACTTTTCCCAGTTTTAGTTCTATCATTTTCTGTACAGTGGAAAAACATTGGGGCGGGGGGGGGGGAGAGACTGAAGAGCTACATGATACTGTACTTTCTAACTGTTTGCATCAAGAATCCTCCATGCTTGCATGGACAGTTCAACTGCATGAAGAGTGTAACTGTTTGCATGGAGAGTCCAGGTAGTTGTCCAACTATCTTTGCTAATTATCTCACCAGTGCTAAGATGTTATCAAAAGGGGCTTGGTCTTTAGATTACTTCTCTCCTACCTGGCACTACTTTTCCATGGTGTTGGAATTGTGTGCTGTACTGAAGTAAGAGGCTCTCCTTATGGTTCCATTGCTGCTGGAGGGTGTTCCAAATTAGAAAAGCTTTTGCTGAGGACCCAGACTAAAAGCATCGAACAACTGCCAATGCACATGAGAGAGGGAGAGAAAGACTGGCAAGAGGATCTCTCTGAAATCGATATATACAAAACCAGGATGTGTTGTTAATAAAAGGTGATTGGAATGAAAAAACAGGAAACAAGGTATCATCAAACACTGTATGAAAACTCAGGCCTAGAATAATAAAAAAAGAAGCCACCCATTTGTAGACTGGAAACATATTATTCAGGCAATGGATCACCTTTGCATAGGAGGTAGGATGATTTAAGCCTCTTCTCTTTAGCTGTTGCTTTCCCAAGATTATTTCCCCGTATAGGAGAGGTTTTTATTTTTTTCAAAAGCCTCCACCGAGAATTAAAGAATGCTATTCAGATTAGTGAACCCCCCCCCCCCCCACAATATGTTCTGATCCCAATCCATACTGCAGCCCTGTGAACTTAGCAGAAGTATGTTTCACCAGTTAAAAACCAGCAGAGAAGCTGCACACTATGTAATTTATACAATATGTAGTTTGCTGACTTTTGGCCAAATAAGATCATAAGACATTTCATGAAAGTGTATCAATATGACATTTAAATAATACAAGAAAAATACAACACTAATTTTAAGAGCAATATTGCAATAGCTACTTAAAATGAAAAATCCTACAGTTCCAAATGTATTACTCAATCCCTCACAAAAACACTGATAACAAAAATACCAAAAGAATAACAGAACTGTAGAATGAAAGGGACCTCAAGGGCCGTTCTGGTGCATTCCTGTGCCAGTACAGGAATACATGGCTGAGGCAATCTCTGAGAGATGGTCATATGAGTACTGCTTTAAAACGTCCTAAAAAGAAGTATCTATCCCCTGCTACAGCTGTCCTGTTCCACTGTCAAAAAGCTCTCCACCAGCAGGACAGAGCAGTGTAAAGTAACAGTTACCCTTATAAAATCTCCAAACTGGGTGATGCATGCAGGTGCATGGAGAACAGATGGAGCAAACTGCCCAGAAAAGTGAGGCACAATATTGAAAAAGAAGCATAATGTTACTACCTAGGAAATAAGTAGGCAAAATGTGTAAAATGTGGGCATTAAAAGCCATTCTGCATACAGAATTGATGAAACATTTGGAACTTGATTCAGAGGCCATCCTTTGACTTACTGCATGGGTTTGTCATCAGGTGAATTCAACAGGGAGTCACCTCCTTCCCTCGTGATTGTATTTCTACATATGTGTAAACACACACTGGTACCCATTAACACTCTATTATGTTTTTCCCCAGTGTACATATAAAGCCATCACATGCAAAAAAGCAATATGATGGTTTGAATATTATGCCCTGGTGGCGCAGTGGTTAAATGCCTGTACTGCAGCCACTCACTCAAAACCAGAAGGTGGCGAGTTCAAGACCAGCAAAGGGCTGAAGCTTGACTCAGGCTTGCATCCTTCCGAGGTTGCTAAAATGAGTACCCAGATTGTTGGGGGCAAATAGCTTACAAGTGTAAATGAAACTGTTTGTTTAACAAATTGTAAGCCCGCTCTGATAGTCTTGGCTGAAGAGCGGGGTATAAATAAAAAACATTATTATTATTATTATGCCATCTTCTGCCTTGTTCACTCTTTGTGACAGGAAAGATGTTGCATCAGGAAATCCACAGTAGTGAATATGAGTAAACTCTGAGAAAATCCTTCTGTAAGAAAGGCGATGGAATCTGGCAGCTTAAAAGAAGCACTGGACAATATAGCTAATGGCAAAGAATTTGGGGAACTATAATGCAAAAAAATCTAGAGGGCCAAATGTTCCCTAACCCTGCTTTAAGCCACTCCTAAAAAAACATAGAGGGTTGTTTATTTCTCCTATTTTCAAGACACATTGATAATAAGGAACAATCATCTATCTCTAAGAGATTAGTAGTCTATTTGTTACCCTGTCCCAGGATCCCAGTATGCTGGCAAAGCTAATTTCAGAGCTGGTGCACCACAGTACAAAACTATATAGAGGTGGGTGAAAAGAAAAAGAAGAAGAGAAGAAAAACATAGAAACAGGTTCTGACATCTAATCAGATCTGCTGTATTGATTTTTTTTGCAACTGGAGCTTTGGAACAAATCAGCAAAACAACCAAATTATCACCCAGAATCCTCTCTCTCTCTCTCTCTCTCTCAAAAAAAATAAAATAAAAAAAAATTCAAAAGCAAGTTGCAAGTGTGCGCAGACACAAATATATACCTATAACACACGCTCATCATCAGAGCAGATTCTCAGTTGGAAAGAACAAGCAGAGGAAAAAAATTGCGCTCTCATCAGAGAGCCTTCAGCAACCACACGATTCCCATTTCCGACAAGATTAGAATTCCAGAGCAAGGCACAAAAGCTAATGAGCTGCTCATGCTGGAGAGCAGTGGCTCAATTAACTGGAGCGCATGCACCCACCCTTCGATAACACCAGGCCCCCTGCATTGGAAGCAGATGAAGAAATGAAAGTCTTGCCAGTTTAGCAAGAAGGGCAGAGAAGTGACCCTGGATGGGTGTTGTTGCACTTTCCAAATGACAAAGGCTCGGGTTTTCAAAACAATAAAGGTTATGAAAGGAATCCACAAGGAAGGGATTGCCAAGTTATTTCTTGGCTAAGACAGCATGGTGGCATGAGAGTTTGAAATGATCCCATCCTCTCTGCCCAGAAACAACCTAAAAATGCCCATAAGTTCATGTACATTGTGTGAGAGCCAATGAGGGCAAATTTTGTGAAGCAATGAGGGTAAAGTTGTAGCAAACGCTTCGTGAAATGGTGTCAACATATCTTAAAAAGACTGTTTACTACCATCCTCAAATGTTTCTGGAAAAGTGTAGACTGTATGGACCAAGGATGTACTGCTTAAATTATTCATTCCTGAACAACTTTCTCCTTGCTGCATGGATGTCTACAAGAGCTATGCAGTTTTCAAAGATTTCACCTCTTCCCTGTCCACTCCCACTAGCGGGGGGAGGGGGGAGGAGGGAGAAGCCAAGTGAAGAGGCTCATTTGTTGCCAGTTATCATAGCCAGTGACAGGCCATTATCCTTATTTGCTTCCCCCATTGCTCTTGCTCACATGGCCACATGGCCAGCTGAAAGGGGAGTGGGAGGCTGGTCTGTTGCTGGCTATCATAGTTGGCACCATATGGACCTCAGTTGACTACTTTCCTCCAGCTGCACAGTTGTGTAGTGGCTCCACAGGCAGGAGGCAATGGGGCATCCAAGCAAGAAGGATTGCCTGTTGCTGGTAATCATAGGCAGCTGGAGGAGAGTGGACAGCAGAGTAAGCCAGCAAGAGAACAAGCTTTGGTTTGACAAGCTTATCTACCCCTTCTATGGACACTAGTCTAGCCAGGTACTGGAATGTGTGGTGACTTCTCAACTGCAGAGCTTCCTGGATGACAGAGATTATCTGGATCCATTCAATATGGTTTCAGACCTGGCTATGGGACAGAAACAGCTTTGCTCCCCTTGGTGGTCCCCTTGCAGGGAACTGGACAGGGGGAATGTGTTCCCGTTTGTTCTGCTGGACCTCTCAGGGAATGGAATCCTGATTCAATGGTGCCCCGGTTTGTTAATATAATGAAGACATAATGTTGGTTTCCTCTCTGGATATATTTCCAAACACCCTTTCATTGTGGGTATTAACTGTTGCCTTTACATTACACTGCCCATCAGTGGAAATAGGAGTCCTCCACAACCATGATTTGCAAACCTTCTTTGAACCATGGCTCATTATAATTTTTTTATATATTTCTACACTGTTCTTGAATACAATTCAAGAAGGCAACAACCTCTGATTTATAGGGGGACCAATTAATATGAAGCCATGATTAGATTAACGCTAAGAAGGGAGAGGGACAATCAAAGATAGAAGAAACGGGAGTGGATGTTCCTAAGGTGCTTTCATTCACAAGATGTAGTCCACAAAGATCTTGAGTAATTAGCAAATGTTTTATTTGATCCACTTGAATAATATATGTGGGAAGGGGAGAGTCATGTGTGGGAAAGGGAGAGTCATGCTTATTAGCATACAGTTGTAATTGAAGCAGAGCTAGGAAAAGTTACTTTTTAAACAATGCATAGAATTCCTCTTTCTGAGCTTTGATCTAAACCTGGCATCTGCACACTGAACTGCAAGTTGTTTATTCTGTCATATCTCTGTTGGGGATATTTAGGGAACAAATTAGAGGGCATTTATTTGACTTCCTCCAGTTTGCAGGTTCAGTTTCCTTCTTTCTACAGTGGAAAAGAGTTAAGGAGTGTTGAACAGAAAGAGTGACTAGTTTGTAATGAACAACACCATGTGTGCTGTAATCAGGCTGTTTGGTGACAGTAGCTTAGTCTTGGGGTACAAATTAACATTTTATCTCTTAATCCCACACCGGCCAGCATTCACATGCCCAATGCCACTTACGTTCCTCCAGAAACATGGTCCTGAAATTCTCCTGGTTGGATGCTACCTTTGCAAAAAAGAGTTATTGCCACATGGCTTCATTTCACCTACTCCCATAAATAATATCCAGCAATGACTTCATCCCCGACCTGTACAGTGAAAGAGCCAAATTGCTTTCATCCTGCCTCAGATATTAAAAATTCTGCCCGGTTCAGCATTTGATCACCTGCAAACAGTGCATTATTCACATATGCTATCAAAAGAGCTGCAGAACTATGAACGCTAGGGAAAGATTCATCCTTAAAATGCACACACACACACACACATATCCAAAGCTATCATTCTCTACTATTCTCTACAGTTGTGACTGATCCAGGTCAGATGTGAGCTGGTTCTGGGCCAGCCAGAAGGCAATACACTTGGAATTACATTGCCTTCTGGCTGACACCAAAATAACTTGGGTCCTCCAAGGTCAGAGAGAATAACCAAGTGACATCTTTACAGGAGCAGATATTAAATAGCTCCTTGCATCATTGACAGACTATTCAAATACTCCATTTGATCACATACCAATGAATGCCCTCAGGACTCTGCCATGGAGCAAACGCTAGGATCCCACTCAAAATAAAGCAGAATGGTACAGGGAAGTCTCATTTTTAACTAGCCCTGGAACAGCTCTGCATTTTTTTAAAGCTGTGATTTTGTGTGTGAGAGTGAAATATATAGGTTACAGCTTGTCATGCTCACTGAAGCTTAAGAGCAGGGCTTGGGAAGGAGAATTAAATAGGGTTAACTCAATGTTCTACCCAGGGGTTCAAAATAAAACTCCCCTGATTGAACAAAGTGTGGGTGGAAGCTTCATCTATGAGCACAGTTTCCAAGGTGTTGTGTGAAAGTTCTTATTATACAAAAAGAAGGGGGGGAGGGTCCCATGTCCCACCCAGCAAGAAAAGATCAGCAAGGCCAAAGGTCAAGTCCAACAGCAAAAACACCCACAAAAAACTTAATTTTCACTCTGTGGCATGTTCCCAGCCCATCTCTGAAATTCCCTCTTCTGGGAGATCTGGATGACTTCTTTAATCCTTCAGTTTTGAAGGGGAGTTCATTCCATTTTAATCTAGCTTTCAAACAGCCTGTACCATCAGAAAGTTCCTCCTTGTGAATTATTTGAATTTCCTTTCTTGAAATTTGAATCCATTGGTTCAGGTCCTATCCTCTGAAGCAGTACAAAACAAGGTCAATCATATGACATAAATTTAATTTATGTATTTATATAAAATATACAAATAAATGAATACAGCTCAGGATTTGGAATTAGTAGCCTATTCTTCCTATACAGATGAAGCAGCTTCTGGTCGCTTCTCAGGTGTTCAGATGATGCACACCCCCAAAGCATCCAGAAGCCACACTGAGGTGGCAGGAGCTGGACTTCTCAGGAGCTTTGGGAGTGTGCTGTCCAGTAACAGAAGTCCTGGCATGATGGTGCCAGAGCAGGCAGAAACCGCTCCTTCCGAGCCTTCTGCTTCAGGCCTCAGTCATTTGTTACATGATGACAGTCTTAAAGGAAAAAAAAAAGGGGGGGTGGATGGGATATTTTTGTAGTTTATTAAAATATCCCTATCTGTGAATTGGTAAGTTTACAAGCATGCCTTGCTCGACATTTTCCTGCCTGAGTCAAAGGAAAAGATGGCCTCCATTCCATCTGCAGAGGCCAAATACACTAACAATATTATCCTAGTCCAACACTGGTGATGAAACAGCATCCTTTGCCGTAATTACATTCACCTGTAACCTCTAATAGAGGAGAATAAGCAGGAGCTCTGCTAATTTATTCACACCATCACAAACTTGCTACCAGGACATCTGTCACACTCCACCTAAAGACAGTGTCAATCCAGGGACCAACCCAGCAGCACAATATTCCTAGATCAAGAGTGAGAATTATGCGTCCCTCTAGATATTGTTTGACTGCAACTCCCAACATACATGGCAAACTGCTGGGAGCTACAGTCTAACAGCATCTGGAATCCTGCATGATTCTGTCTCATGCATGCACTCATAGCTCCAAAGCCATCAAAGCACAGATGTACATTCACATAGTAGTAGGCAACAATGATATTCTATGACTATACTTACACTGTACATTGAGCTGCACCAGAGCTTCTCGGGGTCTGATGTTAAAGCCATTATACCTGGCTGTCTGGCATTTGTAAGTCCCACTCATTTCTCGAGCCACTCTCTCTAAATGCAGCTTCCCATCGCTGGTCTCCACTGTCATGGCACCTGAAGGCATAGGAGCCTCTTTATCTACTCTGGACCAAATGATGGGCGGCTTGGGCTTCCCTCGGACTTCACACTGCAGCTCTGCTCTGGAACCTTCGCGGACAGTGATGATAGACTGGCCTTTGGGCACCATGATGGTTGGAGGCACTAATGAGAGAAATGAGAAAGAAATACACAGCAACCATTTTTAGGAGTTGGTTCACTGATTGTTGCCTTACAAGATGGTTGTGCAAAATAATAATAAAAGCATTTGATGTCAAGGATGACCAAAGTATGAACTAACAGAAGTTAATTCTGTAAGTGGCTGATGAAGGTTTTACCCTTGGGAGCAACACAGAACATATTTATTTCAAGAAGTATGCAACAGCCATTTGTATATGTGAAAGTGAGCATTATACCGCTTCCTAAACAATTTTTCTCCAAGCTAAACATACTGTTCTACTTCAGCCTTCATTTAGAGAACTTGGGTCTGAATCCTATTGTTAATCCAAACTAGAGCAGACTCACTGAGTGAATGGTATTTACCTATGTGAATGGTATTTACCACATAATTCTACCTAATGGTATAGCCAGCTCTGACCTAGTATCATACCTGCTACATAATTGGAACTTAGTTTCTGGCTGTCATCCTTGACCGGATGGGTACTTCCTAATTGCTTTCACTTATCAGTATAAGTTCAAGTGCTTGGAACTGGCTTTTCACCTGGCTAGATGGATTAAAATATTGTCAGATGAAACATGAACCCTGGCTCACTCCTGATGCTACCTTTACTACCTAGACCCTCTGCCTCTGCCAAAGATTTGGTCTTACCAAAGCTCAGGGATGGAGCACCTGACATTACAGAAAGCAATGCTCTTCTTTTGCTTCTAGAATACCTCTTTCTTCCAGCTTGCTCTCTTCACATATTTTCATGTACACTTAGGCTTCCACAGCATGTGGGTTTTGCATTATTCCTCTCAGATGAAACTGAAGGTTTTGAAGTCATTTTAGGATGCACTGCTTAGTGATGGTGCAGGGTGACCCATATATGCAAAGAGGCCCGAGGAAAAGCATGAGGATTTTAATCTCTCTCACACATACACTCACAAGTACATAGCCATCTTAAGAGCTTATTTAGATGGCTCTGGCACCTGGCATCTCCAGCAGCTTCCTTGCTAGGTAATAAGAAGGTGTATTTTCAATTTACAGGTCTCCCATGGGCTGTGGAATCTCATTAGATCCTCTCCATTACAGTGTGAAGACAGAACTGCACCCTCACAGCTCAGTACTGCTAGCAGACACTCACCTGGCAGGATACAATTTTCCCTATGTGGAAAATGTGCAAATTGCATTTGAAGAGTTTTTAATTGAAGGCTGCTCAGCAAGGCCACCCATTGTGGTTGGCTATCTTGATAAACTGTGGCATCACTTTAGCTTAGAGCACAGAACCAAGGAATGAAAAACAGTTTCCATCTTCCTGGTTTGGCACTCTGAACCAGTGGCCACAAGGAGAAAGACCCAACACAATTCAATGGTTCAATGCAAATACAATTAAAAATTACAAAAGGTTTGTATAGGGATGTGGTGGATCAAGTAGTTAAGATGCTGACTGCAAGATTGATTGCAAGATTATCAGGCTGGCAGTTCGAGGCCCAGGTGCCACATGATGGGGTGAGCTCCTGTCACTAGTCCCAGCTTCTGCCAACCTAGCAGTTCAAAAGCTTGCAAAGGCAGGTAGATAAATAGGTACCACTCTGGTGGGAAGGTAAACAGCATTCTGTGCAATCATACTGGCTGCATGAGCACAGAGTAGTTTCTTACAATGCTTAGTAACAGATGTGAGCACTGCTTCCTATGGCTGGACACGACTTGACAACCTTGTCAATGGGGAATACCTTTACCTTTACCTACCACATCCTCCAAACACATATACAAGAAAGGTTAGATTGCAACGTGGGATGCAGTGTGCCTCTAGTGGTAGCTTTCTATGCTGGTCATTCTCAGAGCTTCTTTAGGAAATATGTGGCATGTTGCCATCATCCCAAACTGGAACTGGATACACATATGGTACAGCTCAGTTGGTCATGCCACTATATTTAGTGTAGAGATTGGTCCAGAGTACATTATGGTGACATTAACAAGGGCACAAGATACCAAAGAATCATAGAGTTGGAAGAGACCACAAGGATGGTGTCCCTTTCTAGGTGTTTACAGACTGTTTCGCGATCTGCTGTAGAATCTTTGCTTTATTTATTTGGCCAACCAAAAGACACAAAATACATTATTCTATTTTTTGAAGTTCATTAGTTTCTTCACCTGACAAAGATGTTAAAAATCATACAGAAGAAAGATCACAGTGTCAGAGTCACAAAGATGCATTTTGTTTGAGATGTTTGCTTAAGATGGTGTTTGCAGTGGTCTTGAGGAAAGTTGATGCAAAGGGACCACTCCTCCTAGGCTATGTGAGGGCTGAGGACAAAGGCAATAAAAGCCCTGTAATAAAACTTCTGTCTCTATTGGCAGCAAAAGTAAACTCCCTTTAAGATGTAGGGCACATTTGCCCTGTGTGAGGCTGCAAGCTTCACCCCTCACCTCTGCTTTTCCTAAGACATAGAAAGCTACCACTTTATGTTTTTGCACTATAACATATGGAGATAGGGGAATTAGGTGTTGTAACAGGGAAAACTTGCCAATGATAGCTAAATTCAGATTATTTTACATTTGTTGAAGGCAAAAATCTGAGATCAAGTCCCAGTCTGTTAGCTCCCTTTAGTTTAGAATGTCCTTGTTACAAGTAACTTATATATTTGAAGCGGGGGAGGGGGGGGGGACAATGTTCCCAAACTGGTTTAACCAAGAAATATGAAATACTTGGATTATCCGTCATCTTTGCACCTAGATTAGTTGGTAATCTTCTTTAAGATTCTTTTTCATTAAATCTGAAATTGGGAGAAAGCAACTGCACAGCAGTATGTCCTCCAATTCTAGTCCCTCCCATTCATGGGAAGGGGTTTTTAATCAAGTGATTAAAGCTCAGGATCAACAAAACGAGCAGTACTGCTGTTTAGATTGTGTTTCTAAGCAAGCTGTTGATGGGAAGTTGGCTATTGATGAGAAGTTACCTTTAATTTAACTTTATTTATTTATTTATTTATTTTATATAGCGCTGTAAATTTACACAATGTGTACATTGCCCTCAGGTAGCTTTTTAATAATCAAAGAAGGCATAGGAACAATGGTGTGGTACAACCAGGACTTACAAAGTTGGAATGCTTGGATTTCTTGATTAAAGAAGACAATGACATCACCTGCCATAACATGTTCCCTATGTAATAGTCAAAGTATCTAGGATGAAAATGGACTTTATCCAAACGACAATATATTATTGTAAACTATCCTGTTATAATCCAAAACCTTGTGAGGTGGCTTGGTTTTGAATGGACAGTTAACACATCTTAGGTTTAGAAATGACCAGCTCCTGGTTAAGTTGGAAACTGCTGGAATTTGTTCATTGGTAGGGAAGCATGGCTATCATGATAAGTGTCTGAATTTCAAAATTTACTACACCACTGTGTATGAGGAAAGCTCACCAGTTTCTGAAGAAATGTTCACCTCAACACTGAGATCGGGAATAGGTGCCCCTTGGAAAGAAGCCACACACAGGTATGTGCCATAGTCAGTGAAGCGGAGGTCAATTATCTCCAGGCTGCTTGTCACTGGTGGAAGTTCTGGATCATTCCTGATGATAACTAGTCGGTCTGATAGCTTGGCCAGTTTCCCATTCTTGTACCAGAAGTAGAAAACCTTCTCTTGTGGGACAGCATCCACATGGCAAGAAAGCTTCAGATCCTGCCCAAGCTGGATGGTTTCACTTTCTTTGATCACATCAGGAGTTATCTGAAATGTAGCATTCCTCATGGCTAGAAGAGACACAGATGCCAAGTCAATGAACAAAAACACAAAAAGCTACAATGCCTTTTAGACTACGTGAGGCAATATACGAAATGCATACATGCTTTTAATGTGCTTTCTTTCATGGTCATTTCCCTTCTGGAACAAACAGCAGCTGGTGGCTGGGAGGGAGAAGGGATGCAGTTTTCATTGGGGCCACAGTGAAGGAGAAATGGACTGACTCCTGTGCTGCATATTGTGGTGTTGCTCCAATAAGTGACAGCTTTTATTTTTAATAATAATAAAAAAAATTAAATGCATGCACACATTTAAGATACTGCCTAGTTTGGCCTTTGATAAAATGGAATATGGTAAACTGAGTCACTAGTTTGAGAAAGATGCAACTGCTTGAAGAGATCAGGGCATGAATAAGGAGCAGACAAGAATACTAGAAGAATGATTTAACATTAGTCACTGAAGGAACATAGGTACAGTTAGCTTGTAATCAACCATATATATAAGACAAATTTAGACAAGACCTCCTATATCTCAAAATCCCAGTTTTACATTTATTCCAAAACTAAAAACAAGAATGCAGAGCATCCAGACTTATCCCCAATTTGGTCCACAGAATGACGTACATCGCACCAACAGATTCACTGTCTTCTTAGCTGGATTCCCCACATTGTTGATTGCAGTGCAGTTGTAGTACCCTGAGTCTTCCACACGGATACTCCAGATTGTGAGATTGCCCCCTTGAATCAGACTGTTGCGGGGCATGGGGCTTGGTGAGTGGGACCAGACTACCTGGGGCAAAGGGTCTCCACCAGTTAATGAACACTGTATAGTGATGTTATCTCCTGGGTTCACCACCAAGGTTTCATTCACAGATAACTTTAGGGAGGGTGGTGCTGTAGGACAAAGTGGGTAGGGGTAGGGAAAAGATATACAAGTTAAATTTCAGAAGGCACAAGTTAACATAGTTTGCAATACATCTTAAGATTGTTACTTTTTTGAATATAACTTTCAGAATTCCTTAGCTATCCTAGCCAGTAGCTATACTGCTTGGGGATTCTGAGTACTGTAGTCCAGAACAGTTCTCCAATTTCATGTCTGCTATAACAACTTGCTGAGTTGTTGGTTTTTTGTTTTGTTTTGTTTTGTTTTTTAATTTTTAGGGAAAAGCTAGGTTATTGAAGGAATGAGTTAGGCTTGTGGATCTAATGTAGTACTTCTTAACTACACTGTTGTTTCCCAACCCCAGAGGTTCCTGGATGAAACAGATTATCTAGATCCATTTCAGTCTGGTTCCAGATCTGACAGCCTTGGTTGCCTTGGTGGATGACCTACCTACTCAGAGAAATAGGCAGGGGAGTGTTGGTTCTACTGAACCTCTCACCAGCTTTCGATACCATCGATCATGGTATCCTTCTGGGCCACTTCTCTGGGATGAGACTTGGAGGTATTTTTTACAATGGCTCTGTTCCTTCCTTGAGGGGAGAAAGGTGGTGCTGGGGGACTCCTGCTCAACCCCCTGGCCATTGGCCTGTGGGGCCCCTCAGTGTTCTGTGTTGTCCCCTATGTTATTCAACATATACATGAAACCACTGGAGTTGAGCGCCGATGACACTCAATTCTACTACTCCTTTCCACCTCAATCCAAGGAGGCTGTCCTGGTTCTAAACCAGTGTCTGTCATCAGTAATGGACTAGATGAGGGGAAACAAGTTGAAACTTAGGAGCTTATCGCATTAACAAATAAGCCGTTTTATCTCTGCTGATCTAGCTGAGATGCCACTGCCTGAATGCATCCCAGGTCTAAGCCTCGCTCAGCTGGACAATTTTTAAAGTTGGAAGCTCCCCAACTTCAAAAAAGTGCTGGCTGAGCAAGGCTTTGACCTGGGATGCATCCAGGCAGCAGCATCTCGGCTAGATTGGCAGTGATTTAGGTATGATAACATCTGGGGGCATAACAGATCCTGAATTCAAGCAGGAAGAGGTAAACTGGCTTATTTGTTAATTCAGACAAAACAGAGATGCTCTTGGTCATCTGGAAGGCAAATCAGGGAATAGGATCCAGTCTGTGTTAGATGGGGTTACACTCCACCTGAAGACACAAGTTCGCAATTTGGGGGTACTCTTGGACTCAGTTTTGAACCTGGAGGCCCAGGTCTCTGCAGTGACTAGGAGTGCTTTTGCACATTTAAAGCTTGTGAGCCAGCTGTCCTCAATCCTTGAGCTGTCGGATCTGGCCTCGGTGGTACATGTCTTGGTTACATCCCATTTAGACTACTGTAATGGTCTCTATGTAGGGCTGCCTTTGAAGAGTGTTCGGAAACTTCAGCTGGTCCAAAGAGTTGCTGCTAGGCTGTTAAGTGGGGCAGATTAACAGCTCCATTGGCTGCCAGTTTGTTTCTGAGCACAATTCAAAGTGCTGGTTATGACCTATAAAGCCTTACATGGCTCAGGTCCATGATATTTGGTAGACCGTATCTCCTGGTATGAACCGGCCCAAGCCCTGAGATCCTCTGAAGAGGCCATTCTCTCTGTCCCACCACCATCACAAGCATGGTTGGTGGGGAAGCAAGAGAGGGCCTTCTCGGTGGCTGCTCCTAGACTCTGGAACACCTTGCCCAGGGAGCTCAGAATGGCTCCCTCCTTGTTAATAATAATAATAATAATAATAATAATATTTATTTCTATTCCGCCCCTCTGAACAAGCAATCGGGGCGGAGTACAGCAGAGGTTAAAACAATATCAAGTTAAAATACCCCTTCCTTACCCTTACCACCCTCCCTTAAAAAAGAATTAAATCACAATAGAGTTAAAAAACATAATAGATTAAAATAGCAATACACAATAGTAGGGAGCGGACCCAGCTTAGGTTGTATGGAGAAAAATGCAGGAAAAGATTTAAAAAGCCCTTAAAACCTAGGTATGGGGCTGGGGATATTCACATTCTCTGGGAAGGCTTGCCGGAAGAGATGTGTCTTTAGGGCTCTTTTAAAGCCTTCTAAAGATGTGATGAGATGCATCTCATCCGGCAGGTCATTCCACAACTTGGGGGCGACAGCCGAAAAAGCCCTCTGGGAGGTCTGTACCAGCTTGGTCTTCATGGGTTGAAGCAGGTTCCTCCCAGAGGACCGGAGTGTGAGGGGGGGTTCATATGGGAGGAGGCGGTCCCTTAGATAAGATGGGCCCAAGCCATGACGGGCTTTAAAGGTCAAAACCAACACCTTGTACTGTGCCCGGAAACTGATTGGCAGCCAGTGGAGGGCTTTTAGCACAGGAGTGATATGCTCTCTCCTGGATGTTCCAGCCAGAAGCCTGGCTGCCATATTTTGGACCATTTGTAGTTTCCAGGTTAGGCACAAGAGTAGCCCCATGTAGAGTGCATTGCAGTAGTCCAAACGTGAGGTTACCAGCGCGTGTATCACAGTTTCCAGATCCCTCCTCTCCAGGAAAGGGCGCAGTTGGCCTTCCGCCAGCAGGTTAAAACCTTCTTATGCAGGCAGACTTTTTAAAACAATGTTTGTAAAAGACTAGGGTGTTGTATCAGTTTAAGTGTTTTAAATTTTTATATTTTTAACTGTACTTTTATTCTGTTAATAAGTAATCTATTTTAATATTCTAACAATTTAATTCTGTTTTAATGTATCACTTTTCTATGTTTTTAACTGTATTGGTTTTAAAGATTTTGAAGCCACCCTGAGTCCCAGTTCTGGGAAAAGAGTAGGATACAAATATCATCATCATCGTCATCATCTAATGAATAGCAACACCTTATTTATTTATTTATTTATTGCATTTATGTATCCCATCTCAGTCTGCCCTTGAGGCAACATACAATGGATAAAAAACATTTAAAACAAGAGACAGCTAATTTAAAAAGACCAACAAACTAAAATACTCTAAAAATAATTTGAAACCAGTTAAAACAACCAGCACAGCACCATCTTTTCTGGGTCAGAAAATGGAAACATTCTTCACTGCAACCCATCAGATGTTTTCCTTAATCAGTTTTGAAGAGCAACAGCCAGCCACCACCTTTGCAATTGTAGGATTCTAGGCTAATAATGTATCCTAGACTCCCTTTAGCTTCATTGCTCAAAGATGGCACTATACTTTCTGGGAAATGGTGGTAGTACCTCTAGGTTTAGCTGAGTAGGGATGTACCCAGTAGCAAAGTTCACCCTAACTAGGCAGGGAAATGAATGTTAGACACACTAAATGAGACCTTTCCTTAACACCTTTCCAATTCAATTCAAAATCTGAACCAGAGAAGCATCTCTCCTACCTACACTGTCCTGAATTCCCTTCACCTTTAACAGGTATGCCAGAACTTGCCAGAGAGCCACACTCCTCTCTTCCATGATATTCCAGCATATTGATTATTAGTTTACTAAAGGGGACTGGAGCCACCATGGAGTAGTGGTTTGAGGGTTAGACTACTGTTCTGGAGACCAGGGTTCAATTCCCAGCTCGGCCATAAAACCCACTGGATAACCTTGGGGAGGTCACATGCTCTCAATCTCAGGGGAAGGCAATGGCAAACCTCCTCTGAACAATCTTGCCAAGAAAACCCCATGATAGGGGGTCACCATATGTTGGAAGCGATTTGAAGGCACACAACAACAAAAGGAGGTGAGTGGACAATGGAGTCACAGAACCATAGAGCTGGAAAAGATTACAAAGTCCATGCAGCTCAACACCATTCTGCCATGCAGGAATACACAATCAAAGCACTCCTAACAGATGGCCATCCAGCTTCTGTCTGAACATCTCTGAGGAAGAATATGCCACCTCCCTCCACAGTAGCATGTTCCATGGAGATGTAATTCTCCTGAGTAGTACTGCAACTACATCAGCCCCTGGGAGAATTATTCAGCATTTCAGAGAGACGGAGAGAGAGCTGGGGGGGAAACACATCTGCTATGCTTCTCTGCTTATGTCTATTAAAAAGGTAAGTGAGAACAGGTTTCAAGGCAATGGGGCTGACCAGGAGCACTTCTGCAGATAATGAAAAGCTATTTTTGGCCCTTTTTGAACCACACAATTATAGCACTATGATTCCTCGTTAATGTCCATCCTATGGAATCCTGAGATTTGGAATTTAGGGAAGAGTATTTAGCCCAGGGAGAACCAGCGTGGTGTAGTGATTTGAGTACTGGACTACGACTCTGGAGACCAGGCTTCAATTTACAGCTTGGCCATGAAACCCACTGAGTGAGCAGTGGGTCACACTCTCTCAGCCACAGGGGAAGGCAATGACAAACCTCCTCTGAACAAATCTTGCCAAGAAAACCCCATGATAGGTTCGCCTTAGGGTCACCATAAGTCAGACATGATTTGAAAGCACACAAAAACAAATTTAGCCTGGTAACTCATCAAACTAAAATTCCAGGATTCAGTGGGACAAAGCCATAGTAGTTAATATGGTATAAAATTACTATAATTGCGTGGAGTAGAGGGGGCTTTTGTTAACTCCAATTAAGACTTGGGGAAATAATCTGAATTCTCCTATTTGTGATTGGGGTGGTGGTGTGAGACTGGATGATTAACAGGTAAACATGCCTCAGAGAACTCATACCTGCGATTTAGAAGAGTCCCATGATAGCATTCACACAACCCAACAGAAGATCAGCTTTTAAATTAGTGCTTGAATATGAAGCAGGAGTAGGTCATTGCCATTTTTTCCTGGGATGTTACCTATGTCAAACAAAGCAGGGCTGAGAATCATGCAGATTGCAACTCCCAGCAACTCTCAGACAGTGGTAGATTGCAGGTCGTAGCAGCCCTCACCAGGATAGCCCATGGTGGAGGATGGTGAGAGCTGAAGTGCAATGCCCTCAATTTGGATGGATCCTATGAACATTCATAAAACTACTTTTTGAACCACAATTTCCAGTGGCCAGTTGTCATACAAAAGGTGTTTTTCAAAACTCTAAGCATTGTGCCTTCCCCAAGTGGGCACTATTTAAGAGTTGAAATACAACTCCCATAACACCTAGCTAGCAGTGCCCATGCTGGTTGCAGATGATGACAAATATTTCCAAATACATCTGGAAAATGTCCAGATGTGGAAAGGTGGTACAGTGGGGCCACTGTACTGGTGGACTAGCTATCCACAAATTGGAACATCGATGGCTCCTCATGCATCATATAATTAAATGGTGGTGCACATTTCGTTCAATTCTGAACAGACATAGGCTGCATTCAAACATGATGCCAATCTAAATTCACCTTAATAAGCTAAAGAGAAATCCTCTTTCTCCTTAGAAGAAGAGAGATTCCACCTAAACATTAGGAAGAACTTATTGATCATAAAAGCTGTCTGTCAGAGGAATAGATTGCCTTACAGGGTGGTGGACTCTCCTTCTTTTGGAGGTCTTTGAACAGAGGTTGGATGACTATCTTTGGGATTGCTTTAGCTGTGTATTCTTGCATGGCAAAGATTTGGAATAGATAACCCTTGTGATTGCTTCCAACTTAAGATTCTAAGCATGAGTAACCTTAAGCTTACAGGCTTCATGCTGCTGCCACCCTTTTTGTTATTTTTCATTTTAAGAGAAGAGGGAATCAGATGTTTCCAGCCACATTTTGTGGCAAAATGGCCCCTTTTAAATCCATATATTTCATTTGACTTCTCAGAGCAGACATGTGGTATCAAAAGCTCTCTCCTTGTGGACTTGGCTGTCTTGCTAGCTCAGATCTTAGCAATGAAAGAGCAGGCTTCCTTTTAGCTTGTTTATATCTTCCTCTTCCACTGCTTCTCAGCAACTAGCGTTAACCTCTCAGGACCATCTATTTGCCCTGTGTACATACCAAATACTCATCTTTAACCTCATTCACAAATCCTGGAGCCTTCCCTTTTATGTAAGGAGTCATGGTATGAATGGGCAACTCCCCTGCTTTAGAATGCTTAACCTTGACCCTTCTGATTAATTCCTTTTCTCCCCCACATCTCTAGACATAGATCCAAAAGACTTTTCTCTGTGTTTTTGTCTAATCTCTCAAAGGCCCTTTAAGGCTTCTTGCAGGGGCATAGATGCCAAACAGAGCTCAGAAAAGCAATAGTCATTGGTACAAAAACCGAGAGCATGTTTTAAGTAACAGCCTGTAATAATGCAAAATAAGATGTTGTTACATATTCATAAAGCTTGATTTAATGACATCATTATTTCTGCCATCTCCTCTCCTTGGACCCTGTGTTAATGAGCTGCTCTGGGTTTGCCTTGAATTTCTGAGTTACAGCTTCTGCAAATAAAAAGTGGGAGGGTGTTCTCTCCTCTCCATAAAGGGGCACTAATGTACATATTTTACAGCCACCATTGTTTTAACACATCCAAAGTGACTGCCCTACCTGGATGCTTCTCAGAGCAGTGCTCCCCCCTTGCTGGTCAATTTTGCAGCAACTGCAAGTGAACTACTTCTCTCAAATTTCTTTTCAACCACAAATCTACTTAAATTTTTGAATGTAATTATTTTTCATTTACTAGAAGCCACTCAGGCAACATTTTGTTATTAAGTAGCACAGAGTTGGACTACAACTCCTGGACTAGTGCCAGGGGATTCTGGGAACTACAGTTGAAACAAATAACTTTTCTGAGCTCTGGGACTGCACACAAATCAAAGAGAAATTTAACAGCTTTTGAAAGTATGGGGAGGCTGCTCTACAATGACTGGAACATTATTTTGCTGGTGAAATGAAGGTTTCTTTTCAGATCTAACAAGTTATGGCATTCCAAACTGGACACTCCCTTTTTTCATTCTGAATCATGAATCATCATAAGTGTTATATTGGAAGGTGTCTTGAGTCCCATAAATAAGTACAGATCTCTCCTGCTTTCTATTGAACCTTTTGTTCTCTGCTTTCCCATGTTCATAAAAAATGTCTTCCCACATTTGGAATCTGCAGATCTGTGAGTCTGTCTCTGTACACACTTTCCCTGTCCCACATCCATAGCTGGAGCATGCCTGGTTCCATCCACAGAGCCAGCCTCCATTAAGAGGGCAAACTTTGTCCCTCTTTTTGTCCATTTTCTCCCCCAACATGTAAAATTGGATTCATCTTTAAAACTGCATGTATTGTTTGAATGCACCCCTATCACCACCACGACCAATTAAAATCTACTTTAAAAGCCACATTCGAGCCCATTTGGAAGGATGTAAATCAAATAAATAAATAAATAAATAAATAAATAAATAAAGTTTTGCACACAGTGGAAATGCGCAGTTTTGTGCATGCTTTTCAAACATATTTTTGTTTGGATGTGCCTGGAGCCACCTGTCAAGGTGAGGAGTAAGGTGAGGCATCAACTCTATCTGGCCTCTGGACAGACCAGGAAGCATGGACCAAAATTTGTTTGTCAGACCTTAGTCTGAAATCAGATTCCTCACACATTATTAGCTACAGGTGACCTCCATTTCTGAAGACCAGCATGGAAGAGGATACAGTTTATTGCTGCAATGTGAAGCCATCGTCTTTTGCCCTTGAGCAAGCTCAAAAGTACTATTTTTCTTGACATAATGGGCCCCGCTATGAAAAGGGGAAAAGTCTCTGAAGCTTTGTACAAAAAGTACAATTCAGAATTATGCTTTTTATTTTATGTCAGCTTTGCAGCCTTAATAGCTAAAATCCTGCTGAGCAACAACATTTTATTTTATTTTTCTCAGTAATGTTGGAAAATGTGACCTGATGGGACTGGTGCTGCCTTGGGGCAGCTTGTTTATATGTATGACTGGGAGGAAAGAAACCTGTAAAACTGCCACCTGAACCTTGTAAAAGTGCCAGCAGCACCTCTCCAGGCAACTGAGCTCTGGCTAGATGGCACAACATCCAGGCTGAGCTTGGGTGCCCACCTATATTCACATCCTTCCCCTCCTCTCCCCGCAGCTAGCGGATGGAGGCTAACATTATGCAGCCATTGTTATGCAGGAGATGAATCTCATTTATTTGTAACCTGTGGCGATTCCTTTTGTTCTCAGCTCAGAAAACTTGCTGGCGAAGTCAGCAATGGAAAGGGGGAGACCAATAAAAACAAAGAGTCGCTTTCAATTCCCTTTGAAGTCCAATTTGCTGCAGTACAACTGCAGGAGAAATCTCTGCCTATGATGCTTAACTTCTCTGAAATCATGAGCCAGGGAGGGAGGGAGGGAGGGAGGGAGGGAGGGAAGCAACATTTCCTGCTGTCCTTTGAGGCTGTAGCAATGCCTGGACTTCCCGTAGTCCAGTAGCTGACCACATTAGTTCCTAACTCTGTGTGTGTGTGCACGCACGCACGTGCGTGTGCCTTCAAGTTGCCTGTTGACTTATGGCAAACCCACAAATTTAATAGGGTTTTCTTAGCCAAGGAATATTCAGAGGTGGTTTTGCCAGTTCCTTCCTCTGCATGGCAGGGGGTTGGACTGGATGGCCCTTGTTGTCTGTTCCAATTCTGGGATTCTGTAATTCTGTGAAAAATAGCCTACAGCACCTGCTATTCATTGGTGATCTCCCATCTAAGAAATAACCAGGGCTGACCCTGCTTGGCTTTCAGGATATGACAGTACTTGTACAGCCACCAATAACAGAAGACTGAGGAAGGACTAAGTGTCTTAAGGAGTCTGACACATTCCTTAACAGACACTTATTTGGTTTTACAGGCAGGAAATTTTAAAGATGCCAAAAGTGAGTCACCTCACCATTCAATGTTAATAGATGAGATTGTTATTCTAATGCTTTAGTTTCTGGTAGTTTCTGGACTGATCATCCGGAAGAAATGGTAAAGGAGGCTTCTCTTTGGTCATGGCTATAGTGGAGGCATGGGGGATGTGTGGTCATCCAGATTGTGTTGGGTGATCAACATCCCTCAGACCAACATGTGGAAGGCTGCACATTCCCCACCCTTTCTTTGGTGCTTATAAGTACAGAACAAGGGATTGGTAGATATTTCTGATATAGTTAACTGGTATAAATAAGAGATTTTCCTTTACTTTAAAGCAAGATATTCTATATTGCAATGTCTACCCAAGCATAGTTTCATAACCTCTTAGTTATGAACTGTTCTTAGAAAATTATTTCGATGTTCCATGTCTAGATTTGCCCAGAAGCTCCTAGTTCACAGTTCAGTCTCTCAGCCATTACAAGGAACAGCCCCAGACACTGGCAAGTAAAGAGAGATATGACAGAGGTGCATAAAAATGTGCTGTTGACCTCATGCCTTCCTGATGGTCTTATCATCAGTACCCTGGCTGACTACTGTGGCTGCATTTGCACTGCAGAAATAATCCAGGTTGATACCACTTTAACTACCATGGCTCAGTGCTATGGAATTTTGGGAATTGTAGTTTGTTGTGACACCAGAGCTCTCTAACAGAGAAGGCTAAATGTGAGACAAAATTACAATTTCCAGAACTCCATAGTTCTGAGCCATGGCAGTTAAAGTGGTATCAACATGGATTATTTCTGCAGTGCAGATGCAGCTTGTGGGAACAGACTAGAAAAGTGTCTGTTCTGATCTGTCATGTCTGTTCCTAACAATAATAATGCAGATGCCTAAGGCAAAGCAGCAAATAGCACCCCACATCAAAACAGCATCAAAAACTGAACATTGGGGGGGGGGGGAATCCTTCAACTATCTCTCCCCATCTCCAGCATTTTTTTAAAATAAAATAACAAATTAACTGAAAGTTTCCTGCCATTTCACGACACCTAAAATCTACTGCTAAGATAGCCACCTCATTCTACCTTAACAGTAGAACTGGCCCTGGCTACTATTTTTTGCTGTTTTTAAGGCTTATTTTAAAAATCTTTTTCTCTACACCAACATATCTTCCCCCATCTTTGTAGTTCCTTTCTTATGAATCCTTATCAAATTTTGTTGTTCTTTTTTTTTTTTTGCAAGAAAGGTTGAAAGTAAACATGGCACCTAAGTTCCAACTACTGCTCTGCACAGCAGTACTTCTTCTGTCTTGGGTAGGATTTTTTTTAAAATACACTGGCATTGGCCTTTTCATACCTACAAATACAACAGTGTCTTGTTAACATGTTCAGTTTGTTATCTTGCATTGCTCCTAAAGCCTTCTGCCATTTATCCTAAAGCCTTACACCAGCCATTTATTCTCCAAGGGCCACAGTTCACTGCTGAAGCACATGTGCTGCATGTACAAGGCTCTCAATTCCAGCATACTCATCATGACAACATTTCAGAATTCATGGGAGAGAGGAATGATTCCCTATAGTTCATAGGCCAAGTCTTCATTCTGCATTAAAACTGAGAAGGAAAATACCACCAATGTGTTTTAAGGGAATTCATGATTATTAGTTTTGGACTGCAGAAGAATTATATAACATTTAAAATGAACTGAAATTCTTTTTGGGTTTTGTTTCTTCCAAAACAAAAGGATTTGCATCTCTGGGATACCAATACAGTATTTCCACTCATCCATCTGTCAGACACCCCTTCTTAAAGGTGTCAAAACCTGCATATGAGAGTCTGCAGACTTCAAGCAGTTTAATACCACTTTAACTGCCATGACTTTATTCTATAGAATCCAAAGGTTTGCAGTTTGATGAGGCACCAGAGCTCCCTGATAGACCAGGTTGAATACCTTACCAAACTACAAATCCTAGGATTGTGTAAAACAGAGTCATGGCAGTTAAAATGATGTCACAATAGTTTAATTCTGTACTATGTGACTCCATGGCTGAAACATTTGTTGAAATTTTCTCTGCCTCAAACACATGAAGAATAACAGAACAAACTTTAGATTTTAAAAGCAAAAAGAGCAGATATGTGGGAATGTTAAATTTCACATAGTGTATTTCCCTGTAGCCTTCCACCACGACCTGACACCTTCTTTCAGTTGGACTCACTTCTGGTATTGGAGAGGATAAAGACATCTTGGGATAAACTGCTGGATAGTGAGGTGGAAGCTAGGAAATGATTTATAGTACACATGCTAAATTATACAAGATTCAAGACAGAGTTTTTGCTCTTAAAAAGAGACAAAACACCCTCCTTCACAGAACAGAGGACTCTTTCAAACGGGGAGGAATTTCTCTCAACTCCGAATGGAGCCAATGCGGATTTATGTAAATTCGCTTGTTTAGCGAATTTACATGAACCCCTGCTCCGTTCGGAATTACTTCCCATTACCCGAAAATAACCCCCTCCTGCCCGAATTTGCATGCGAAGCTTTAATTCGCAATAAGGTAAAACCCATGATTGCATTCGAATTGGCTTCCCTCTTGCCTGAATTTGCATGTGAAGAGTTAATTTGCAATAACATAAAACCCATGATTGCATTCGAATTGACCCTAAATTATACTTCCAATTTAGCCTCGTATGAAAGAGTCCAGAGTAATACATATAGTCACCCAGAACAGTCAGCAATGGAGTAGGTATTCCACTGGAAAAGATGATTCCTTATTGTGGATAGGGATTGAAACTTGTGGATGGTGAATTAAAACATAAAAAGAGACTTTCTTTTCAGATGGAAGTCTTGTTTTCAAGTAATTTGTTTTCTGAGAGGATTCCTGAAATGATATTTAACTTAAGAACAAGGCACACACTCCCAACATAGCTTATTTTAAAGGGCATTGCCACTTTTTGCTACTGTGCCAAATTCACTGACAGGGACCTCGTATTCTGGAAGCTAGGTTCTGTCCACAGGTGTTTTAAATGAAAATATGGTTGCTTTGGCCCTGTGGAAGCTGCTAGAACAGACAGTGGAAAATGTATATCCTGTAGGCTATGTTCTGTCCATCGGTGTTTTAAATGAAAACACAGCTGTTTTGGGAAAGCAGCTGTCCTAAACAGATATATTCACTTTTGATTTAAGATATATATGTCCCTATATAGAGAAGAACCAGGTTAATAATATCTAAGGATATGGATGTTTAGGAATTCTGATATGAATTGATATGATGTGCACCTCCTGGCTTCACAAATGGATTGAAATTTAGCCATTTGAAGGATTTCTGGTTCAAAAAGATATCAAAATTATCAGAATATGTTTTTTAAAAAGTACGTTTTAGATTAAATATGTTCAGAAAATGAGTATTTTGATGGAAAATACTTTTCAATATGCCCTCCTTAACTCTTCACCCAGATATATGGGACTGACTCAACACAGGTACCAGTGGATTTACCTGGTAGTAATTCTGAATTACAACTTTGGCTCAAAATTCACTTTCTGAAGTGGTCCTATGCATACAAACATGTGGAAGTTTTAACTGTAACCAGTTTTTCATATAACATGTTGATAGATTGGGTTCACCTAGACATCTGAAATCCCTCTCATTAATGTGCCCTTTCCCTGCTATATAGTTTTATCTCGTGGGGTCAAAACTTTTAACTTTGATGAATGGGATTCATATCATGTGAGTAAATTGCATGAAACTTTAGTTTCAATCTGTTTCTGATAATAATTAACCAAAAACTCACAAATATTTAAGATCTAAGTCTATGTTTAAATCCTATGTGTTTGTGTTAAATTCTGAAATATAGTTGTTCATCTTTTCCCCCCAAGAGACCTCTCATTTTTCAAACCCATATGTTACATAGGTACAACATGTTCCTCTCTATGATGGAAAGAGCTATACCTACTGAATTTGAGTGGCAACTTTGTTTTTGTTCATTTCTGAAGAATTTGTCAAAATTCTTAGAGTATACATTTTGGAGAAAGAACCAAAAGTTCAATCCCACCCCCACCCCCACCCCCCACTCCCAAAAAAACAAATATGGGAGTAAGCTAAGCTAACTGATATTCACTCTCCTTGGTGACATATGTTTCTTAATTACATTATCTGCTAGAATTCCTTGACATACCTGTTGTGTTGGTAAGCTCGAAGGTGATGGATTTATCAGGAATGCCGCACACATTTCTAACAGACACCTGACATGTGTAACTGGCATAGTCTTGGGGTCGCAGATTTTTCAACTTGAGGACTTTGGTTTCTCCCTGGATGATTTGGAAAGAAACAGGCAAAAGGTAGATTGAACTCAACATTTTTTATTCAAAGACTTTTACTACTGGCTTGCATATCCTGCAGCATTGCCCAATTTCATCCTTGCAGTCACAGTGAATTTGTATTCCTCAGGTTGGCACAAGACATTCTGCTTCACGAGGCAAAGGATAAAATGACACCCCCGCAGATTAATTCCAAATGCTCCCAATGGGACAGTGTCCATCATCACATTGAATATTAGAAACCCAGGTTAGAGTGTATGGGACAGGCTGCATAACACCCCTAGACTGGACACGACAATCCAGGTTGCACATCTCACTGCTGTCTCCCTGGACCCCAGTATCTGCTAATTGAGGCAGCTGCCTATTGGTGCAATCAGCCTAATATTTGATGGAAAAGTATTGTATGAATCACAGTAGAGTACATACCCATGGATTTCTTGTCCACATATTGAAAATATTTTTAAATATATATAAATTCCAAAAAGCAAACGTTGATTTTGAAATTTTATATAAGGGGCACCATTTTACTACCCCATTGTATTTAATGGGACTTAAGTATCCATGAAATTTGGTGTCCAAAGGAGGTGGGGGTGCTCCTGGAACCAAACTCCAGTGGGTATCAAGGGCCCACTGTATATGAGAAATACATGACTATAGCAGTTCTTGCAAAAACCAAGAATTCAAAAGAATGGCCTGCAAGCTTGGGAATTATTACAATCCTGTGTTCTGGTTTGTGCATGTAGTTTTTAGCTCCCATGACATTTTCCCATGTTTATGGTGAACCTAAAATAGCTGCTGTCAAGAAATTAGTGTGTGTGTTTTTTTTTACTCAAAGTCTATAGTAGAAAGTTGTACAATGCTGAGGATGCACGTAGCCTAGCAAATAATTAGGGAGGAAATGAAGTGACACTCGGTTATCTGCAATATTAAGGGCAGGAGCTTGGCATCATCAAGGACATGAAAACTTGTTACCAAGCCTATGTTAATTCATAAAAATATATAAAAGAAACCTGTAGCACCTTTGAGATTGAGAGAAGGAATTTTCTAGCATAAACTTTCATGGACTGCAGGGCATCAGATTCATCAAGCCTCCCAGCTTCTGGGTGAAACAGATTATCTAGATCCTTTTCAGTCTGGCTTCAGACTTGGCTATGAGATGGAAACAGCTTTGCCTTGGTGGATGATCTATGCAGGGAACTGGACATGAGTAGTGTGTCCCTGTTGGATCTCAGTGGCTTTCACCACCCTTGATCATAGTATCCTTCTGGACCGCCTCTCTGGGATGGGACCTGGGTGAACTGTTATTCAGTGGTCTAGTCTTTCATGAAGGGGCAAACTCAGCTGAAGCTGAGAGACCAGGCAGGCCAGAAAACTAGGCATGGTGGTTTTCCTCCTCATAACCTTAACCTAGTAATCAATTGTGAGATTTCAGACTCTCCTGCTGCTTATATTTTTGACAATATCATAATTCTACAATTTATGCAAACAGAAGAACTCCAAAAATAATAACCCTCAGTTGTATGTCTTGAATTTTTTTCTGAAGAGAATCAGAAGAGAGTCTCTTATTGCACAGACTTACCTCTATGAAAACAAAATACACCGCTAACAGTCTGGTATCAAAAATAAAACTAATGCCATTATATGTATCTCAAGAAGTAAACAAGTAAACAACATATTTAAATAAAGACAGGGCATGAGGAATCAGGCAGGCAATTATCAAGCACAGGGCGAACAATTTCCAGAGGTCTGGGCTCATATCTCTTCTAAGACTTTAGAGTGCCATTTCTAACTATACCCAAATTTCTGCCCCCACCATATGGCTGGTTTCACCCTTTAGGAAACATTATTAGCATGACTTCTCCCTTAGGAGCATTTTGCAACATCTTTGCCTTCCGCTTCAAACTTATTTAGGCCCACAGAGGCATTTTTGTAGAACTAAAAGTGGCTGGATGGTAATTTCTGGTCCTGAAGAAAGCTGCTTCCTGTGCTTAAAAGAGATCAGGCCCCCTACAAAATCTCAGCCAAATGGATAATCACATCTTCTGGCAATTAGCTACTTTTGAGCCTAACAAATAAACAAAACCCATCTGGGAGAGTTGTTGGGGGAAGCAGCTTTGGAGTCACAAGGAACATGCAGTACCACTAATTTAGACTTGATCAGGCTCAGATAGAGGGTGGTGGCAGTTTTTTCCCCCTTAGATCCCACAGGCTTTCTATTCTCCCCCCTCCCATTCTGGTCACAGGGTGAGGGAATGAAAATAAATACACATTCAGTAAGAGTGTGTATGTGTAAAGAATCAGCTTTGTCTCTTTCTTTCGAGCACTGAGAGACAGATAAGCATTCATACATGCACACACAAGCATGCAAAGCTAGTTTTGTTTTTTTTTTCTCTCTCTCTCTCACATCATTTAGCCCCTCTCCCTGTAGGATGAAGGCAAACTGTATTGCTCAGGCCCAACTCTTATCATCTGAACAGAATTCTGTTTGCCTACAAAATCAATTATTTTATCAAAGACTGTTTGTCATAATGGTTTCTTTAAACACAACAACAAAACAAGGCTGGTTACTAGTATTTCTTCCATTGTTCTTAGCATCCTTTTTAAAAGGTTTTACTAAATACTCTGATATATTTCTCACATAGAAATCTAAACAACAGGCCTATATCTTCTTTACAAAAAGAGGGAAGGAGGGAGATGCTACTACTTGCTTTTCTAGGCCAAGTCAGTTTTGTGTATGCTTTCTAAATTGATAGTAATTCTAATATTGCCCTGCTAATTCTTTGAAAACCTTTAAATGAATATTATTAGGCCCCATTTAGGATTCTTTTCATGCACTCTTGGGTTAGCACAACCTTTCATATTTTTCCTTGAAAGACTGAATCAAAACACAAATTATTTAGCTTATAAAAAAACTCTTTCATACTTTCCTTCTAATACCTGGAGCAGTAAACCCAATGTGTCATTTGGTCTTCTGTTTTGTTTTTACTATGCTTGTAAAATCCCTTGTTTTTAATATAATTAACAAAACTAACATTCTGCCTTTACACTTCTCATTCTATCACAGGATAATTGTATTGAACTGGTAAAGATTTATTTAGTAATCTCTACTTTGTTCCACTGTGTATACAATTTTTTTTTGAATAATTAAAAATGCCCCTCTAAGGTCCGCCTGGCTTAAAATGATCCTTTCATTCCCACCCTCCACTGCCCCATAGTTACCGGTATGTTTTTTCTGTAACCTAGCAGTCTTGTTGACCTCTTTTTCCATTAAGCAGATCTTATCATGGGGCTTTACCAAGTAACTTTTCAGGACTGTCATGCCAAGTTAGGCATGCTACATTTAGATATGTCGATATTTTCATTCAAAATCAGGAGCTTGGAGAACGTTCCCACTGTTCCATGTAAGCCTGTACTTGCTTTTTTTAATAGCTTGAAATAAATTGGTTTAGAAGAAAATCTTTCATGAAACCTATCAAGTGCAAAGACTCCCATATTACAAATTCATATGAGTAGGCTATGGAGTTTGGAACATGGTATTTGTACATCGACATGTGGTGGAACGTGTATCATCTGAGCTGGATGAGCAAGATAAATACATAGAAGACTAATACCCCTGTGGAAAAATACCTCCCTGGAGAATGGTTGCTATGCTGCTTGAACAATGGCATTTACAATCTGCCTGTCAAGTGGTGATTTATGCATGCTTTGTATGCATCCAATTTATTGATCAGTGAATGCTGGGTAAATGTGTAGAAACCCAGACTGTAAATCAGTTTACAAAGCCTCCACTATTAAGTCTATAGTTCACTTACTGTTGTAGCCAACTGTCAGAATCTTGTTTTAAAGACCAGTGCATGTACTACAACATTGAGGAGGCAGAAGGCATGCAGATGAATGTGACAAGGTGCACCCAGACTCTTCTGCCTCATCTTGGTTACAGAATCATACAACCTGACAAAGGGTGAATATCAGTTCTTCTCATGATCATTATTTCTTCAAAGGCTGTTACTCAGAGCATGAAAGAAACCAGTTAAATAACCAGTGTCTTATAACTGGATTATTTTCAGAAAAATATAACTGCTCCATCACAACTGTAACTTAATTAGGAATATACAGTGTAACTAGAATCATAGAATCATCAATTTGGAAGAGAACACAAGGGCCATCCAGTCCAACCTCTTGCCATGCAGAAACTCCCAATCAAAGCATCCCTGACAGATGGCCATCCAGCCTGTGCTTGCTCCCTCCTCAATATGACATCCCTTCAAATATCTAAACAGGGCTATCATATCACCTCTTAACCTTCTCTTCTTCAGGCTAAACATCCCCAGCTCCCTAAGTCACTCCTCATAGGGCATGGCTTCCAGATCCTTCATCATCCTAGTCGCTTTCCTTTGGACGAGCTCCAGTTTCTCCACATCCTTTTTGAATTGTGATGCCCAGTATCCCAGGTGGGGCCTGACCAAAGCAGTATGGAGTGGCACTATTACTTCCCTGGATCTAAACACTATACTTCTATTGAGGCAGCCTAAAATTGCATTGGCCTTAACTGCTGCATCACACTGTTGACACGTTGTTCCCATCTTCAAAAAGGAGAAAAAAGAGGATCCCAGCAATTATCGTCCAGTTAGTCTGACATCAATTCCAGGAAAGATTCTGGAGCAGATCATTAAACAGAGAGTTTGTGAATATCTAGAAAATAATTCCATAATCACAATAAGTCAACATGGGTTTCAGAGAAACAAGTCATGCCAGACATATCTGATCTTGTTTTTTGTAAAATTACCAACTTGGTAGATGAAGGAAATGCTGTGGATATAGTATATCTTAATTTCAGTAAGGCCTTTGACAAGGTTCCCCATGACATTCTTGCAAACAAGCTTGCAAATGTGGACTAGACAAGGTAACCATTACATGGATTTGTAACTGGTTGACCGGCCACATCCAAAGGGTGCTCAACAATGGTTCCTTTTCTTCCTGGAGAGAAGTGACCAGTGGGGTGCCACAGGGTTCTGCCCTGGGCCCAGGGCTATTCAATATCTTTATTAATGACTTGGATGACAGTATTGGTGGCATAGTTATCAAATTTGCAGATGACACCAAATTAAGAGGAATAGCTAATACCCCAGAGGACAGGATCAAAATTCAAAATGACCTGAATAAACTAGAAAGCTGAGCCAATGCTAATAAAATGAAATTCAACATAAAGAAATGTAAGGTTCTGCACTTAGGGCGAAAGAGTGAAATGCACAGATATAGGATGGGAGACACCTGGCTGAATGAGACCACATGTGAAAAGGATCTAGGAGTCCAAGTAGACCATAAATTGAACATGAGTGAACAATGCAATGCAGCAGCTAAAAAAGCCAATTCAATTTTAGGCTGCATAAATATAGTGTCTAGATCAAGGGAAGTAATAGTGCTACTCTATTCTGCTTTGGTCAGGCCCCACCTGGAATACTGTGTCCAGTTCTGGGCACCACAATTCAAAAAGGATGTGGAGAAACTGGGGCGGGTCCAAAGCAGGGCGACTAAAATGGTGAAGGGTCTGGAAACCATGCCCTATTAGGAACGACTTAGGGACCTGGGGATGTTTAGCCTGGAGAAGAGAAGGTTAAGAGGTGATATAATAGCCCTGTTTAAATATTTGAAGGGATGTCTTATTGAGGAGGGAGCAAGCCTGTTTTCTGCTGCTCGAGAGACTAGAACATGAAACAATGGATGCAAACTGAAGGAAAAGAGATCCCACCTAGACATTAGGAGGAACTTCCTGACAGTAAGGTCTGTTTGACAGTGGAACACACTCCCTCGGAGTGTAGTGGAGTCTCCTTCCTTAGAGGTTTTTAAGCAGAGGCTGGATGGCCATTTTTCAGGGATGCTTTGATTGGGAGTTCCTGTATGGCAGGGGGTTGGACCGGATGGCCCTTGTGGTTGCTTCCAACTCTATGATTCTATGATTCTAACTGAGAATATGCCTTTTTCTTCCATCCCCCCCCCCCCCCCCCGCCCCGTGATACTGTCCCCATCTTAGTTCCGGGCAGAAGGCCAACATAAGTATAAACAAGATATGTGCAAAATAATGCTGTTGATAATAGTTGTGATGTTCCTAGCTGATTACCAGACATAATGGTGGAGACAGACCATGCTGATAAGAAAGAGAATCTTTTATCTCAGCTAGGCTATGCTAAATAGATATATTTTCCATTATGACTGCAATGGATGTTGCTAGATATGGATATACTTCTTGGATGCTTGTTTGGAGATGCATAGTTCCTCAACAGATAGGATGACATTCTTTAGTGAATAATTGGATGAGCAATAGTCTTTAAGATGGTACTGTCCTTCTGTGTGTTAAACAATAGAGTAGCTTACTAAAAGGATGCAGATGGTACCAAGGTTCAGTTCCTATGAAAGTGTACTATTTTATTTGCCATATAATATAATCAATGTATGATGCCTTACATACAATATGATGTATTGAAAACAACATGCCTAGACATAGCAATGTCTGTGTTTTCCCCTAAATGAAGTATGTATGTTTGTATATCTATGAGTGTACACATGGCCTAAAAGACTAAAAGAGAGCCTGCTCATTCTCCCATATAAATATCCTAATATCCCAATACTAAAGAATCATTAAGTGGGGCATTGATGTTAATTTTCCCTGTTTGGATTTCACTGTGGGCACAAGTTTGAATGCCCAGGACGCTAGAAAGTGGTAAAAAAAAAAAAAAAAAAAAAAGATGCCAGATAAATTAGTTGACAAATGGCAAAGGGCTCTCAATTCGTCAGTCTAAAGAGATAGGGTGGGGAACCATATCTATTTCACAAGTGCTGGCTCATACTGTGCCTTGTGCCTTAGCTTTTCTTACAGGTATGGATACATCTAGGAGGTGGGTGGGAGAAGAATGAATTTTGCATCACTGCCTTGTAGCATTCAGATTTCTTTAAAAGTAACTAAAAGGTAAGCATTTTAGTTACTTTTTGAAACAGGAAAGTAAATAATTATTTTATAATTATAATTATAATAACAAACGAGGTGAGATGGCCTGGGAACGGTAAGACAGTATTTAATAATTACCTTTAAAAATTATTTTCCCAAGCTCTGCCTGTACCCTCCTATTAGTGCTTCAATATATTTTGTTCAAGTACATACATACTGCCAATTGTCTGAAGAGCTGTCTTGGTTAGTTACTTGGACCCTCACCATTTGTGAGTGAGAGTCATTGAGATAGCTATCATATTTACTCATTTATGCATTACATTTATATCCTGCCTTTCATTCGAAGAGCTCAAGTACATGGTCTTCATCCCATTTTTATCCTCACAACAACCCTGGCCCAAGATAGTAACTTGCCTAAGGTCACTCAGTGAGCTTCATGACTCACTGGAGATTAGAATTGGGGCTCTCCAGTCCTAATCTAACCAGCACACCAAATAAACCACACCCATTCTTACTCCAGATAAACAAGTCCTCCTGATAGTGAAAAGGGATAAGAACCAAGGCAATCTATAATGAAACTTGGTGGTTTCCATATCAAACACTGCTAAGAGGTACTCCTTCAAAGAAGCAATATTAACTTACAGCAATCTATTATCATAAATAGGCTATTTAAACTGTCAGCTCAAAATATCATCAAAATTTATACTGCAAATGTAAGAATGGATATGCCTAAGAACTGAGGAAAAAATTTAAACATTTTCCTTATACAGAGAGACACAATATCTGCTTCCATATGAGGAATGGCTATAAGATGGGATGTACACGTTACCTCTTCTCTGTTATCTTGTTGCATTCATCCCCAAATTCAGCACCTAGCTTTCATTTATCCACCTGATTCCTCCTCATGTGAGGAAAGATAGTTTTAATAAGCTAGGTATTGGGAAATATTAACTAAAAAGGTGCCTGGGGCATACTGCAAAATTCAGTCAGAATTCACAGATAGACCAGCCTGAGGTTGGCTAATAGATGTGCTGGATGAAGCTATCCCCAAAGAAATGCCCTTTCCTTTCTCCCTTTAGTTTATTTCCCTGAGAGTTTAGTCTCCCTGAGAAAAGCACTGAAATTAACTATGGGAGGGGACACAGTACAAATGCTTAGGATATAATTTCCCAGACCGCTCTGGACAACACAACTAGAAGTCAGTAAAACCTTCCAGAAAGAATGAGAAATAATTTAAGAAACGGTAAATGGTTTAAGAAAGACAACACATGGGAAAGCTTGAGACTCTTTTTATACAATGCAATAGGAGAAAGTGGAGATTTTCCTGTTGAAGATTATTTTTGAATTGTGCTTCATGACTGGATATATGAGTACTTTCAAGAAGTAAGCAAGCATATCATTTTCAAAAACAGACAAAGCATTAATGAAAAACAGACCATGCAATCAGGAAACAACAGCAGCCTGCTGGTATATGATTTCAAAGGTATAATCCAGCCTTAATCTAGTGCATGCCAGATATAATGGACTCCCATCACATCCAGCCAGTATGTAGGAGATGATGGCAGCAGTAGTCGAATGCATCTGAAGAGCACCATGTTGGATAAAACTGGTCTAATTATATAGACAGGACTGCAACAGTAGTGCTTTTAAAAAAATTATCAACAAGAATGTATCTTTTCCATGGAACATTTAACTTTTCAGGTGGGAATGGGAATAAACTAATTAACAGGAATGACAGAAATGGAAAATGCAACCATTTCACTAATGGAGGAGAAATAAAGTGATAAGGAGCAATTCAAATTCATTTGATTGACAATTCCAAAGAATGCAGCCAGTTTCTAAGAATAGTCTATAGGGCTTCAGCAAGTGTGACAGGACATGAGATGGAGGAAACATATTCAGGGGTAACCATGCTGGCCATACAAAACAAAATCTACAATTGTATGATATCTTTATGGCCAGCCAAAGTACAAAATACTCATAATGCCTGCTTTCAAAGATCCACTGACTTCTTCATCAGGCAAAAGATGTTTTAAAAATTCATACAGGAGGAAGAAAAAGTGATGAGTACTGGAGACAGAGGCCTACATTTTGTATATATGCTGTCTCTGCCAGTGGCATCCCACACCAGGGTGTCACCCAGTGTGGGGATGAAGCTTCGGGGCAGGGCTTCAGGGAAGAGCCTAAAGGGCCCGCTGCCAGATCCCAACTTCTAAAAGCCTTGTGGGGCAGGGGGTGGTGCTGGGCTCGTTCCCTCTCTCCCCCAAGTGGCTTTACTCAGGAGTAAAGCCACATGGGGTAAGGATGGGTGGGTGCCGGGCCTTCTCCCTCCCTGCTATGTGCCATTGCGTGTGGCAGGGAGATGGAGAGCACCCACCAGGTGTCACCCCCCCCTTCAGTGGTGTCACCCCTCTTCAGAGGTGTCATCTGGTGTGGCCCGCATCCCCTGCACCACACTAGTGATACTACTGGTCTCTGTTGTAGTTCAGTTGGTTTGGCATCATCTCAGTGCAGGCCAAGACCACACTGCACTTGGGCATGTGAGGACTGAGACAAAGGACAGTAAAATTTAAACTTCATTAGCAGTAGTGAAGACCCAGAGATGGGTTGCATCCTGCTCTGCTAGATTGCTTGCAATCTTTCTCCATGCAAAGACAGAAAGCAATGAGGAAAAAGAGGGAAAGGAAGAGAAGAAGAGGGAGAGGAAAGTGGGAGTGATGAAGAAGGAAAAAAGAGAATAGGAAGAATGCTTGGCTTTGTCATCCACCTACATTTTTTTTTATTAGATGCATGTTTTGTTTAGGTCATGTCCACTTCTAACATGTGGGCCCCAGGGTATAACTCAGAAATGAACACAGCCCTCAGGCTGAAATAGTCTCCCCACGCTTGCATTAAACACACAGAACTTAGGCCTCATAAATGCAGGATAATATGTATGTATGCAACACGCCTGTATACTTTTTGTTGAACATTAATGGAAAAACAGGAAAATATCAGTTGAGACCACTCTTGATCCATGCTGATTCTAGGAGATGTATTTACTCTGATTCATGCTGCAACTCAACACAGCTTTCTGTGGTGGCCATCTCCCTGGGATGGGTGGGTGGGGGCAGGCACACCCTCATGTCACTATCAAAAACCTACGATATATTAATTTTTGCTGGGGAATATGGCAATAATAATAATAATAATAATAATAATCCAGCCTTCTACAATATGCACTCGGGGCGGCTTACAAAGATTAAAAGCCCTAGTGGTGCAGTGGTTAAATGCCTGTACTGCAGCCACTCACTCAAAACCATAAAGTTACGAGTTCAATACCAGCAAAAGGGCTCAAGCTTGACTCAGGCTTGCATCCTTCTGAGGTTGCTAAAATGAGTACCCAGATTGTTGGGGGCAAGTAGCTTACAGTTGTAAACTGCTTAGACACTGCTTAGGCAGTATGAAGCAGTATATAAATGAAGCTGTTTGTTTGTTTGTTTGTTTGTTTAAAAAACATACATGTAGAGAATGTGCCTTGCTACCCAGGAGAAACAAGCTCCTTATAGTTAATCTGAGAGCATACTCCTCATGCCTCATATTTTTCAGAACAATTTAGTAAACCTTGAACTCTACATGGAAGATAAGATGATGAAACTGAGGCTGTTGTATTTTGGCCACATCATGAGAAAGCATGAATCACTGCTAAAAACAATAATGCTAGGGAAGGTAGAATGCAACAAAACAGAGGAAAACTGCTGGCCACATGGACAGACTTAATTAGAGAGATCATGTCTTGGATTTACAGGACCTGAGCAAATAAGTTGAGGACAGAGGATCTTGAGATGCCTAATCCACAGGGTTGCCATGAGTCAGGGTTGACTTGAGAGCAAACAAAAGCAAAGTGCAAATTTGGTAGTGGGGATCCAGAGGGGCACATATGACCCACTGGTTGCATGACACCCACACCTACATTAACTTTTCACCTATTCTTCATGCTCCATTTTTACCTTAGAAATGACAACACAATTCTAGTCATGTCTGCTCAGAAGTTTAAGTTCCATTGAATTCAACAGGGTTTACTCTCAAGTGAATATATGATTTCAGCCTTATTTAAAGTAAAAATAAACCAGGCTAAAATGTGCCTATCAATTTTTCATTATTTCTCTGGTTCAAGTAGGAGTATGGTGGAAAGGCCAATGACTATGGCCATTGCCACACTGTAGAAGTAAAGCAGATTGACACTACTTTGTCATTTGGCAAGCTTGATCCTGTGGAATCCTGGGATTTGCCGTTTGGTAAAGTATTTATCCTGGTCCATCAGAGAGCTCTGGTGCCTCACCAAAAGCAAACCCCAGGATTCCATGGAATCGAGACATGACAGTTAAAGTGCTTTATTTCTGCAGTGTAGATATACCCCTAAGATAAGAAAATGTAGACCAATATGCTAGTTAAGTGACAGCAAACAGACAAGAAATAATTTTATAGTTCAAAGATATTAATCATAAAATTAGTTCAGAAACAGTGAACTCCAGGAGAAGCAAAGTAAATATTATTTCTAGACTGTGACATGAAACTTAAACAGTCTATTTTTCTCTTGTTAAAAATCCGGTCTAGCTAAATTCCTTAGGGTAATGGCTATGAGACAGTGGTAGGAAAAGAGAGCTTTCCTTTCAGCAAAGGCAGAATTAAGAAGGAATATGAACAAGCGTTCTTCCTCTGTCTCTTTTTTAGGGTGGGGGTTATAGCTGTGGCTTAGATATTGCTTCTTGAATATCAGTAGTATGTTTCTCACTAGCTCTGTACAGAATTCTCTTCTGCGGTTGCTTCATTTTTTACTCTGCAGATACACTCCCTTTAGGGGAGATGTCACATAGTCCAGTCACTAGTCAAGCAATGTACAATTAGCCTGTATATCAGGGTAGCGAGACATCATCATCATTTCATTTATATCCCACCTTTCTCCCAATATAGACTTTTCTATAGTAAACAGATTGTGACACTTTGCACTCTCTTATCATAACTGTGTACAAAGAAATATATGTGAAGCAGTTCTGAGTTACATTACAGCGTGATATAGTGCTTAGTGCATGGGGATTCATACATGTTTCAGCAGTGATCAGGAATGCATCTGAATGTTTAAAACTTATGGGCCAACTGTTTTCCTTCCTAGAGGTGCCTCAGGATGATGCAGCCATAGTGAGTAACATCACATTTAAATTACTGTAAATGGTCTATATGGGACTGCATTTGGAAGGTCTTTGGAAATTCTACTTTGTCCAAAATGCTGCAGCCAGGTTGTTGGCTAGGGCTGATTATAGGGAACATATACCTCCCTTGTTACAATATAATTTCACTGGCTACAGGTTCCTTCCTTTACAGGCACAATTGAAAAGTATAAAAGATTATAGCCTACAAAACTCTATATGATTTATATCCCATCTATCTGAAAGAACATATTCTCCCACACAAACCTGCCTGAGTCTTGAAATTTTGTGGGAAGGCCCTTGTGAGACACAACAAGTGCAGATATGAGAAAGGGCTTTATTGCTGGCTGGTCCCAGCCCTTGGAACTCACTACACAGGGAGGCTAGGTTGGGTTTTCCTATGTCTTCTCTATTTTTGCCAGCAGACCCTGGTATTTGTATTGAACTGGATGTGTGCTGTGTTTTTCATTTATAGGTGTGTTTTTAAATTATCTTTTTATTTTTTTTAAATGTTTGTATCCATTTTACATATTTGTCCTATTTTACTGTAAATTATCTTGAGCCTCATTTATGGGAGAAAGACAGCATATGATGTGAATGAATAAATGAATGAAAAATGTCAAAGTGGGAGACAGAAATGTGATATCTCTGCAACATCATACCTGAGTAATGGTGAACTATAAGAAAATGTCTATTTTCCCCTCCTTCTGCCACTTAATCCCATTGACCCCCCCCCCCCCCCCATAAATGTTCTCACTAGGAAAATCACTACACAGAAGACCTCCACCACTTTTCAGATGAAAGAAAAGAATATTACAAGTTCTTTCCTTCCTGTACTTCTGTGGACATCTCCTGAAGAGATCAGAAAAGGAGAGCAGCCTGAGCAGCATCCACCCATCCATCTAAAAAGGTGAGACTCTAAGCATCCTTATATATGCCTACCTGTGGATTGGGATTCACAGGAGAGCCCTCCCCCCCCCCTTTGTGTTCCATCAGTGAGGCATTGTGTTTTTCTGTGTTCCACTGTGAGAGGATGGGGAGACAGCCTTTTCAGTTATGGCATGCCAACTGTGGAATGCCCTAGCACCAACTCTGCCTTTCTTTAGGCACCAAGAAAAACACCCCACAAATGTTTTCACTAAAGCCTTTGGGGTGTAACTTACTTTCTCCAAATGTTTCTGCATATGATGTTAAATGGTTTCAATCTTCATAACCTACTTTTAACTTGTCAACCTGTTCATCATGATTTTAGCCTATTTAAAGTGTTTTCATTGTTTTAAATTTTTAAAATGTGCTTATATTGATTTTAATTGCACAGCACTCAGATCTTGCAATGTAAGGAGGGATATAAACATAAGTAAACAAATGCAGTGGCTTAGTGGTTAAAACACCAATTCTGATATTCGGAAGATCAGAAGGTTGGCAGTTTGATGTCCAAGTGCTGAATAATGGGGCGAGCTCCTATCACTAGTCCCAGCAGCTGCTAACCTATTTATTTATTTATTATATTTATTTGTATCCCACTCTTTTCCCAGGAGTGGGACCCAGAGCAGCTTCACAACATTACAAACAGTACAATTAAAACATTTAAAAAATTATTCAACATCCCCACCTGTCCTCATAACAATTCCATAAACACCTGTGTGAACAGGTAAGCCTTAACCTGCTGGTGGAAGGCCATCAAGGAGGGAGCCATTCTGATCTCCCTGGGCAGGGAGTTCCAGAGTTTAGGGGCAGCCACTGAGAAGGCTCTCTCTCGTGTTCCCACCAACCGTGTTTGTGATGACATTGGGATGGAGAGAAGGGCTTCTCCAGAGGATGTCAGAGTCCGGGCCAGTTCCTACCAGGAGAAACGGTCTTGTCAAATAGTGTGGACCTGAGTCATGTAGGGCTTTATAGGTTACAACTAGCACCTTGAATTGTATCCAGAAACAAACTGACAGCCAATGAAGCTGTTTCAACAGGGGCATTGTATGGTCTCTCTAATCTGCCCCTGGCAGCAGCTCTTTGAACCAGCTGAATTTTCCGAACACTCTTCATAGGCAGCCCCATGTACAGCCCATTACAGTAGTCCAAACAGGATGTAACCAAGGCATGTACCATCATGGCCAGATTGAAAGAATGCAAATGCAAGTAGATAAATAGGTACCACTTCAGTGGAAAGGTAACAGTGTTCAGTGTGGTCATGCTGGCCACATGATCGTTACCCTCTGACAATGTTGGTTCATCAGCTTAGTAAAGGAAATGAGCACCGCTTCCTAAAGTCAGTTATAGCTAGACATTCATGTCAAGGGACTACCTTTACCTCTTTAAATAAATAAACAGTTATGGTAGTAATTTTGTGTAAGACACTTCCTAGCTAACTCCAGCAAGTCTGTGCCATCAGGAAGAGCACTCAATGCTTGTTTGAGGATAAATGGACTTCTCACCTGTGTGTACAATGGTTCATAGATATCAACTCCATTGTCCTGGCTGTGGGAAAGAGTCTCAGCACCCCGTCTCCAGATGAAGCGAGCAGGTGGATTGGAGTTGACTGTGCACCGCAAGAAGACTGTCTTCTCCTGGTAAAAACTGCCACGTACATCACTTATGGTCTGGTGGACAGTGAGAACAGGCTCGTCCAAATCTGTAAGGACAGAAAGGAAGGAAGAGGACCACAGCAGATGTTGGTGAACATCAAGGCTGGCGCAAGATATTTTGATGTCTACGTCAAGGACAAAATGGTAAATACCCTACCAGAGCCAGCTGGGCCAGCAAATGAATCTGACTTCAACCATTGCAATGAGATAAGAGTTTTTCCACTACATATGAGAGCAGAAGGCTAATTAATGAAGTGCAGGATAGGCTGGTGGACACAAGAGGAATGACTGGGAAATAAGACTCTCATAGCTCTGTAACTCCCTTCCCAGAAAGGTTAGACTACTACTCTTCCTTGCTAACTTCTCGCAGGTGGATAACTGCTCAACTTGAAGTTTAACCGGTCTTGTGTAATGTGCTAGGTTTTCTGTTTACTGTTTTCCTTTTAATGATTTATATGTTTAACAAGTTTAATTATTGTGTTCTGCTAATTTTTAACTAAGCTTATTTTAACAACTGCAAGCTGCCTTGAGTCCTGAGCTGGGGAAAAGGTGGGATGATTATGATGATTATCATGACAATAACAACAATAATAGCTGTTCTCTCAGCATTTATCACCTAATGAAGTTGCCTCAATCTGCCTGCCAACTGTGGTAATGCAGGCCAGGATATCATTGTTCCATGATCAAGGGCAGGGGCAGAGAAAGGTCAAAGAAACCCCATTACCAGCCTGCCAACAAAAGCAAGCGGATTGCCAAATGTGATGGATTAGTAAATCACAACCCTTGTGACCTGTGGGCCTTCAAAAGCCCCTGTACTCTTCCTCCCAACCTGTTGGGTAGGATTTACTCACAATTTGTAAATTACTACTCTCTGACACCTACTCAGTCTCCAACCTCATGCTCACAACAAAGAAACAAGCAACACCAAATTCAGCTGAGAACACCCAGAAATAAAACCTGGAAATTACTTCTGACTTTTACTTATATCCAGGCTTTCTTCCAAAAGAAACCCAAGGCATCTTACAACAAGGATCAAACCAGATAACACTGCTTGTTTCTCATTTATTTTCTGGACTTGGTGGGCAGTGGAGGCTACTGTGGGCATGTAGGGGAGATAATTAGCTGCTCTCAACCTCTGATGTACAAGAAGAAGGTAGAAATGGCAGGGGCCAGCTTCAAATGACACTGAGAGGATGAGAAAATCCCACTCTTGATGTTATCTGGTCTGCTGGATTGGACCACACGTTCCAACAGGTACTTGAAGACAAACAGGATAATAAAGCAAACAATCGCTTAAAACAATCCAACTGGGTGGGGTGGGGTGGGGATCAATATAAATTCTAGGGGCAGTCCAACTGGCAAGGAGGCAACCTGACAACCTGGATGTCTTCAAAAATAGGCTGGACAGTTAGCTGCTGGGGATACTTTAACTGGAGATCCTTCATTGATCGGGGGTTAGACTCAATGGCCCATGAGGACTCTTACAGTTCTATGATGCTACATGCTAACCTAAAAAGTAACAAGATGGTTGGATCGCTAAATGAGGCCCTCCTTGAGGAGAGTTAGATATACTCTGGGCAGGTACAGAGCAACTGGTCTTGCCTCTTAAAATGACTAATTCAAAACATGCTTGTGGAGAGAAGGAGAGGGAAAGGGACAACAAGCTTTAAAAAGAAGAAAGTAATATGATACTGACAAGTGGTGTCACTGGGGTTGTGGTACTGCGGCCTGGAGTGGGTGACACCTGGTCAGGCCCAACCCATGAGTTCCGCCCATGCAACATCCCCGTGCACACTCCCGCTATTCAGTGCCCCCCTGTGCTGTATCCACATGTGCTCTCACCCTCCCACTCCATCCCCACACCCCCCGTGCACCCTCCCCCTGCCATGCAATCCAAGATGGGGTAGTGCACACTCCTTCCCACATCTAGGACAGCATGGGGGGGGCAGCATGTGCTGAGAAGTGCAGGGATGACACAGGAGAGTGGGAGTACATGCAGGGAAGCCCTTTCCCTTGCACCGGGTAACATCCAGTTCAGGAACACCACTGGTACTGACCACTGAAAATAGGAGAAACAAAATGTAAGAGAATACCTACATGGCCTTCCTTTTCTCACATATCCCACTAAATCTTTAATCTTTTCTATCAGTTAATCAGACTAATTTTAAAACTTGGGTTTTAAAAAATCCACATAAAGAAATGGAAGAATGTGCATTTATTTATTCACACAATGATGAGCCTATCATTCTCTGAAACGTCATTCTAGCTTTAATGATGGCTTCTCACAAGCCAGATCTTCAAGATCAAGTAAACAGAGGACCAAAGAGCTATGCAATAAAACAGTGTAATCCTCACCATCCATTTATGTTCCCACTCCATTTGATGTTCTGCTAATAAGTACAGACAAGACTATGCCAGATTAATGAAACCTGTCAATGTGCTTCTTATGCCCTTCCTTCTAGACTGCTGGGGTGGGAAGAAGGGAGCCACTGAACTTAGTAGATTGTGTGTCCAGACTTACAGTCAAAGATGCATGTTCTCTTTTCTTTAAAGTGAAACAACTATAAGAGAAAACTAGTGAAAACTGCTTCCAGCTGCTTACCTGCAAAGACATAAAGACAAATGCCTGCTCCTGTGCTCTAGCCCACCACCCACTTCTGCCCCTTCTCTTCCACCAAGCTGTTCTGTGGTACTGGGCTTTAAAATACTGCTTTGACATAAACAAGTCTGGAAATCTGGTTTCAAGAGCAGAGATTACTTTCTGCTAAAGCAGACATTTCTCATCAAGGCATGTGCCTAGCCCAAGATATTTGCATATTTTAATGCAGAGCATGTTTTGAAGAGACAATGTTTGTAATGGAAACTGGGATTTGCTTGTCCAATACCAGAACTGTAGTTTAGGCACACAGACTGTGCTATTAGCTTGGTGGTGACATATAGAAGGGGGGGGGGCAGGGAGAAGAGACACAGAGATATACACCCAGATTAAAGATCCTTCGGGGGGGGGGAAACTTTGTTAGAAGGAGATTTGGCCAACAGATGCTAATGGCCATTCCAACACCTCATTCAGCCTCTGCTAAGCATTTTTTAACAGTATCTTCCTAGATTCCTTCTAAGTGTCAGGACAATCTCTTTCCCCTGTAAATCTTTTGTGTGTGTGTGTGAATTTGCCATGACCCCAGACAGGGGTGGCAGACTCATTTGGAATGATGATTAAATTCCCCTGAATTGTTATGGTTCAGAACAACATCTTTGCAAGAATGTGCAGAGGGACTCTCGTTTATAATAATGGGAGAATGAAACCTTTGTGCAATAACTAAACTTTCAGATATTATTTTTTCCAGTGCATTTTGACTGTTCAAGTGAGAAAATATGCTTCCCATTGGGCTCATCAGTATTTCTCTCCTTGAGCTGCCTCTATGTTCTGCTCTTTCTTTTCCCTTCTTCACTGAATTTCTCACTTAGAAGAACTTCAGGCCTGCCCCTCTTTGTTCCACAAACTAAAAAATTAAAAATTTAATCAATGACAATGAAGCAATTGAAAGAGCATTGTTAGGTTTAGACTGACATGCAAACTGGGCTAAAAAAAGAACTCAACAGAAGTAAATCTCATATCTACAGTCTGATTCTCTTATTCAGTTTTGACATGATATAAAACATCTTTAAGATGAATTACCCTTGACACATTTGTCTGGCAAATTTTGATTCCAAATGCTTTGCAGTGTGGCAAGTTCTCAACTTTACCACATTCTGAAGAACTTTCATTTTCTATTGGTCACCAGGATGGAATAATCATTTCTGATTATGTTCTCTGAAGTACAGTTCTTCTCTGAAGTACAGTAAAACTTGTGCTTGAAGTAGAAGAAGAAAACATAGCTGTTGGGACCACAAAATATTGAAAATAACTAAGAACAGGGTTTGAAACTTTTATTTATCCAGTCTTTTTGTGGCCTGATTCTAACATAACTAGTTTGGGGATCTGCTAGGCACTAGAGGTTAGATGTCCTCAGGGTTAAATTTTCTATGTGGGTTACTCTAGATGACCAATGAGATCTCTTTGAATTCTTCAGTTCCAATTCAATAGCATGATGTCATCCATTTTTCTGCCCCTCCCCACCACTTGCTGATTTGCACATGTGGCTGTCAAACCCACCCACTCAAACCAAAGAAGCCCGGTGGGACCCTACTAACCACTCTGCTGGCTTCTCCAATGAAGTCTGTGAAAACCACAACAGCTCCCCTCCTCCCAGAGCTTTGAAGGTGTTGATGAAGATTTTCACACTGGTGCTTACCGTGGGTTAAGAGCCAGTAAAGTGCCAGTAAAACGTGAAGGTGTGAAAGCCTGTCGCACAACCAAAACATCAGTGGAGCGTCCCCCCACCTCTACCGTCGTTGAATTATTCACGGAGGAGCCATTTCCTATCAATGGGAACTTTGTGTTAATAGGAAATGGATGCTCCGTGAATGATTCAAGGACAGTAGAGGTGAGGGGACACTTTACTGATGTTTTAGAAGCATAACGAGATTTCACACTCTCAGGCTTCAGGCACATTTTACTAGTGCTTTACTGGTGCTTAACCCACAGTAAGCGCTGGTGTGAAAATCTTCATAAAGTGACATAGACAATGCCATCTTTCTTTCGTGTTTTCTAACAGGTCTGTGGGACATTTCTGGGAATCCAGGAGGTTCCTGTGATATTCTTTGTCACTTTCTGCAAGTTGGCTGTTCTTTCCAGATCATCTTCATCATATCACCATTGTAGGTGAAATAATTTAAGGCCTGTTTCTCAAACTGTGGAGTGGAGCCCCTAGTGGGACATCAGAGTTGCTCAAGGGTATGTGTGTGTGTGTGTGTGTGTGTGGCTTGGAGGCCCTTATCCTCCTTCCCCAGTTCCCAAACCTTTTCTGTCCTGGAAGGGAAGAACTAGGCAAAAAGAGTGCTTGGATCCTCCACCAGAAGGAAAGGGAAGAGGAGAGTTATTCTCCTATAAGATGTTAATATATGAATCTACATGATTGTGTGGATGAAAATAAATACACTAAACAAACAAAATATTTTTATTCATATACTATTCGAATGGGGGTCACGGCATCTGCATGTAGATGCAAAGGGGGTCCCAAGGGTTAAAAGTTTGAGGTCCAAAACACACTGCAAAAATAATCCAGTTTGAGACTGCTTTAACTGCCCTGGTGCAGTGCTAAAGAATCCTAGGAACTGTAGTGTTGTGAGAGATTTAGCCTTCTCTGTCAAAGCATGCTAGTGCCACAATAAACGACCATTCCCAAGATTCCCTAGCACTGAGCCAGGGCAGTTAAAGCAGTCTCAAACTGGATTATTTCTGCAGTGTGTTTTGGACCTGAGAATCATTGATCTAAGGATTACATTTCTGTAGTTGCTGCATTATCATCACCACCACTACCACCACCATCACTCAAAGTGGGAGCCCTTGAACCAGTGCTGGTCCATAAACCCATAGAAAGTTTCCAGGAAAGAAATATTTGTAGCCATTGTACAAAGTCATCTTCCCTTTCCATGGTGTAAGATTTATAATTTGTAAAGTGTCTTCATGGTATATTGGGGGAAAATTGCTAGTCCTCCACATTAATAGTCTTAAAAGCACTAATTTACATCATCATCTAATATTTGTAAAGTGCCTTCAAGTGTTCAAAGTGTTTCACACCTATCGCTTACTAGAAGGGCACACACCTGCCATAATAAAGATTTCAGTGAAGCTACATCACAGATTAATTCAGCCCACAGTTGGTGACTTGTCAACTGATACAACCATGTGGGTTGTTTCAATATCAGCATAACTTTTAAATGTCCCTTCCTTCCATCTGGTTTCCCTTTCCCTTCCTCCTGACATGGAAAAGCTCCAAACAGCAGCTTCCCTGATTAATGCTGATATCTAGGGACTTTGTGCTAGTGACAGTAGTTTTGTGTTAGATCCCCAGGACACCTGCCTTGCTGGAAGCAGTTGAATCACAGCAACAGACTGCCTGGCTTTTTCCTTTAGAGATTTATGGGAAGCTTTGAAAACAGATCTGGGTGACTAAATGGCCACATGTGACCTGAATGGCAAACTGAGAGGGGTCTAGGAGCCCACAAGCAACTTTGGTTGTCTTTTTCAAGTGCTTTGCCTTCAGACTCAGGACAATCACAAGCAAGATACCAGGTTCAGGCATCTAGTGGCCTGTATTCCCTCTAGGTGCTAACAGTGATCTGATCTTGTCCCAAGAAATACATATACACTCGTCATCCCAATTTTGATAATGTCCAATTTCACTCTCATAAGTTACTTTTTGGGATTCTCTTTTAAGCTGACTATGTCAAAATAAACTTTCATATGTAATTCATATTATGTTCTAGAGGACAGCACATGTGAATCATGTGGGTCTGGTTACAAGTACACATGCATTTTTACTTTGTTCAAGGAGCAGCAGGAGGAAGAGGGGAAAGAGGGGGGCTAACACTGAACAGGGAGCAAACTGGATCAGCTACATATTTTGATGCCCAAGACAAAGGGCAAGATGGTCTCTTTACCTCAGTTCCATGTTTTAAAAAACACCCAACTAGATTGGCAATTTCATCTTATTCAAGCACTGGCATCAGGTTGAGATTTTCCATCATGTCTGAAAGCAGCAAGCTAGTATACTGGTCTCAGGATGAACAACTGTGGATGCCACTGTTGCCCTTAGCAAACGCTGCCCAAGGTAGCTGAGGCATTCTATGGATTGGCAGGACCTAAGTTGCTGTCTTGTTTTAAACATACTGCTTTTCCAGTATTTTCAAAAGTCACTTTTAATTGTATGTTTTAAATGTTAATATTGTAAATAGTTTAATTCTATTTAATATTTTAATGTTGATCTTTTGTACATGGTGTTTGTTTTAATTTATATCCTCCTTGAGTTAGGGAAAACTGACCCTTTCCCTCTGTGGTAAAATAACTTAAAATCCATACAGAATTTCACTAGCCAAGCAATCAGAGACATGTGGTAGAAAAGTACAAAGGTTTGGAAGCCACAAAATGACTTACACTGCACATCAACTCGAATGGACCTGATGGCAGGGACCCCAACCCCATTCTCTGCTTTACAATAATAGCGGCCCCCCTGCAGCCTCTGGATCTTCTCAATTCGAAGAGTCTCATTAAACACCGACGTCTCCTGGAATTTGTCTGATGCACTGCCAGCAGTTTTGGTCCACCTCACCTGGAAGAGGGGAATGAGAAGTTTTGCCATCAAAATCATATGAAAACTGGAGGCTGGTGAAAGAAAATATCTTCCCTGAATGCATTTTGGAAGAAGCCTTCAAGTGGTCTCTAGAAAGTTTTTAAAAATGTATTTTTACTTATGCAAGGTTTGTCTGATCCAATTGTTTCATTTCACATGTGCATACTGTTAGTTTTGAAGAATGAATTTGCTGAAACATGTTAAACTGTTCTTTTTACTGCTTAGGGACCTATTCCTGTTCTTATTCTCTCCATGTTATTCCTACCTCTGGCACCAATTTTGTTGTTGTTGTTATTAAAGTAATACCCTAGAGAATATGTCTACTTCACCAACTATAAATGTTAAGGTGTATGTTTGCTTCAGGGCTAGACTGCTCAGTTTGAATGTTGAACATCTGTAATGGATTGCCATTAAATAAACTTCTGCATTCAGTTCATTAATGCTCCCATTCTTGGAATACCTATGGGGGAGGGAGGAGTTTCCTTACAATGAGCAAATTCAAAGCATTTGTTCTTCCTTCTGGAGTGGACATCCCTTCTGTAACACATTTGAAAATGGAAGAGAGTCCTCTATAAGAACACCACATCTCTGAACATGTCAGCTAGCAGTTGACTGATCCAACAGCCAGCTGGGAGTATTTAAATTGTTACATTTTAGAAATAAGAGTGTGGGACTGCAATGTTGTTGCTTCTTTTTTTCCCTCACGAGGACCTCTTTGCTAATTGTACCAGTACTGGGGCCTGTGTACCAGTACTGGGACCTGTGTGGGGTTGGAACGGCAGAATTTTCTTCTGTTTTGCTTTGTACACTGATTAAAAGAATGTGAAAAGAAACAATGCAAACTCAAGGTCCCCTAATTCTACTTTGCCACTCATAATACACAGACACAGTGAACTAATGCAGTGCAGGGTGTGTTGCAATGTTTACAGTGTTAGAGTAGGATTTGGGAGGTCCAGGTACTAGTACCCACTGAGCTATGAAACTTTCTGTGTCATCTTAGATTAAAAAGGCAAAGGTAAAGGTTTCCCCTTGGATAAGGTTGTCAAGTTGTGTCTGATTGTAGGGGGCAGTGCTCATCTCTGTTACCAAGCCAATGAACCAGCATTGTCAAAGACTACTCCAAGGTCACGTGGCCAGCATAACTGCACAGAACACTGTTACCCACCCACCAAAGTGGAACCTATTTATATACTTGCACATTTACATGCTTTCAAACTGCTAGGTTGACAAAAACTGGGACTAGCGATGGGAGCTCACTCTGTCATGTGGTGCTTGTCTTTGCAGAAAAGTTTTTTAATGTCCAATTACATTGATAAACTAATGTTTCACTCTAAACAAGTGTATAGTTATATGGGATTCTACCACACATAGTCAGTTAACAGACATTCAACTCGGTTGCCACAGTATATGTACAGGAACAGAATCCATAGCATTCATTAGGTTCTCAAAGGCAAACATGATTCCATAAATGCCCATTTTACAGACTAGAGGTGAGGAACATGTGCCCTACAGGGCTATTTTTGTCACCTCTGGTTGTTGTTTTTTCCCCTTTTTTGGAAAATAAAAATTGACATATGGCTTGACCCCAAATGCTGCCAAATGTCCTCTGGAGGCAAAAGGGGAAATTTTGCAACATTTTTGGCCCATTTTACACACAGGTGATGCATTTTTACAAACAGGAAGTCTCAGAAGGCATTTCTTGGTCTAAAAAAGGGTGTCTCCTGAGCCTAAAAAAGCTGGGGGAAGCTAAATATATGGCAAAATGGCCTCCATGCCCCATAGAGGTCATCTGGGAAGCAACATTTTGTTTATTTATTTGCAGGAAGTAGTTCTGAGATCTCTTCGGAGCCACTGTGGCCTCCTGACCTCTGACAGTTGCCCACTTTGATTATAGATAAAACAAACTGGTGAAATTCAGTTTTCTAAATATTTCTACTGTTTTCTGTTAAACTAACAGGTGAAATTCAGTTTTCTAAATATTTCTACTGTTTTCTGTTAAACTAACACACATTTAAAAAAATTAAATGCAGCCCTACATTATTAACTAGGCAGGATGGGCTTATCTTTTGAAATAACTAGTTAAGCCTTGCCTTGAATTCCAGCACTAGCTATAAACTGAGCACAAGCCAAAGGCTTCCAGTTACCCAGTAATGCTGTTACACAAGACTGAATAACCTGAGCATTAGATATGGATGGGAGTAGATTTAATTCAAATTCTTCAAGTAAAACCAAACCAGTTAGTGTAGCAAATTACCTGCATTTAGTGAAAGGTAAACACATATTAAGAGGGAACCCCACTGAACTCAGAATGAATTTTGTCAAAATAAATATGCATTGGATCAAGCTCCTAATTTACTTAATTGGTTGAAGGCAAAAAGTTTGTTTCCTAGTACAGAATTGTATTGGCTTTTGTAACAGAGGAATGGACTTGTGGGGAATAAAGAAGATAATTAGCAATATGAAAAGTATAGGGATTGACCTCAGTGAAGAATAAGCACAAGTTTGGAGAGCAAAACTCTTTTCCCCTTTGCTACCCTTGGGGGACAGCAGTTAAACAGAAGAAGTTGTTCCAAAAGTTTAGAATGTGCAGGTGGAGGAAATGCGAGTATTCACCACCCTCATAAGAATGCTCTTCCCCGTATGAAATTTTCCTTCGTTGCTGCAATTTCCAGCATTTCAGTAACTTAAAACATCAATCCAATATTTTGGAATACAATTCAGGAATCCAAAGGAAAGGGGCAGCCAAAATGACCAAGGGAATACAAACACAGCAAATGTAAGAGTTGTAGGTTTTTCAGTGTCTCTGCAATGTCAGATTTCTGTAGACTAAAGGAAAATTTCATGTGGGGGAGGGATATTTATTTGGAGGTCCAATGCCCCTGTCACAGCTTCAGAACCTAGAAAGACTATTTCTTTGGTCCAGAATTGCTTCTGTAGTTCAAAAAAGTAATGTTTCCAAGCTCTGGATCTGACTAAGTACAAGACAGGTTCACTTGATAATTTTGTGTCCACTAAATATAACAATCAAGCAGCCACTGGCCATGCTGCCTGGGTGATTTTTGGAATTTTACTCTTTAAAAAATTGCCCAAGCTTTGATCAAACTGCTGGTCCATCTAGCTCACACTAGATATCTTCCAGATTATGCTGGATTGCAACTCCCATCGTCCCTCAATACTGGTTAGGGTTGATTGGAACTGCAGCCCAACAACACGTGAGGGACCATGCCTGTTGTACATTGTGTACATTAACTGGCAGGAGCCCTCCATGCTTTTAAAGAAAAAATTCTCAGTGATATTTGGAGATGCTAAGAATTTAATCTGAAGACCTTCTGAATGTAAAGTATTTACCTTGCCATTGAAACAAAGAGTCACACAATGCAACATCTAAATGCCTTCAAAAGCAAGTTATACTTTGCAAAGTACAGTCAAGGTCATGGTCACAGAATTGTACAGATCTCCTGCCCAGGCTCATTGATCACACACTAAAGTCAATTTTTTGTTTGTTTCTTTGTTCGTTTGTTTTGTTAACTGCCTTGAAGTCTGTGTAGACTCAAAGTGATCCTGTGGATGAGACATTTCCAAGATTCCTTATCCTTCACTCCTCTATTTATTTCCTGAAAATTCATACTCATGATTTCTTTAACAGAGTCCATCCATCTAGCATGTGGTCTTCCTCTTTTTCTATCCCCCCCCCCCGCCCACACCTTTCCTAGCATTGGGACTGTACAGACGATCCCGTTTTTGTGCTGGATTGAGGCCAGAGCAGTCTCAACGGAACCCTTCGGCTCGATCCAGCATTTTTTCGGGCCACATAGGGCGCAAAAGGGGTGTCCTTGGGGCTTCATGCTCCTGGACACCCTATCCCTACAGAGGAGGGCCCCTTTCTTCTCAGGATTGTTCCCATGGCCATGTGGTTGCTGCGGGAACGATCTGCTCTAGGAAGGAGCTGCATTTCGTTGCAGCCCTTATGACATCGCTTCCCCATGCAGCCGTGGGGATGCTATCCGGCGGTGGTGTTATCATGGCGGCCCCCGTGTGGACAGGAGGGCCACCATGACACCACTGTCAGTACGTGCTAGGGTTAGGGACAATGCAGTTGGTGCGTGGTCCCTAAGCCTAGTATCAGCCCATATTTTCCTTTTAAAGTGAGTTGTACTTTCTAATGATGTGGCAAAAGTACAATAGCCTGAGTTTAGTCATCTTGGCTACAGGGGAATTTCAGAACTGATCTGCTCTAGAGCCCATTTGTTTGTCTTTTTGGCTATCCACTGAATCCTCAGGACTCTTCTCCAGCACATCTCAAAAGAATTGATTTTCTTCTTATCCATTTTCTTCAATGTCCAGCTCTTGCATCTATTCATGGAGTCGCAATTCTGATCAATGTTTCATCAAAGCTATGGGGACTCATTTATTATTTCTATTTGCTCATTGTGTAGATCCTCCATGGTCATTATTTTTGTTTTCTTTACGTTCAGCAGTAAGCCTGCTTTTGTTGTTTCTCCCGTGATCTTCATCAGTAGTTATTCCAGATCTGTGATGTTTTCTGCTAGTAGTATGATGTTGTCTGCATATCTTAGATTATTGATATTTCTTTTCCTATTTTCACTCTTCCTTCTTCTGTGTCCAAGTCTACATTTCATATAATATGTTCTGCATATAAGATGAATAAGTAGGGTGAAAGGATGCAGCCTTGACTGACTCCTTTGCCAACTGAGAACCATTCTGTTTTTCCATATTATGTCCTAACAGTAGCCTCTTGTCTTATGTACACATTTCTCATCAGGGCTAACAAGTATGATGGCACTCCCATGCTTTTAATGACATTCCATAGCCTTTCCTGATCTATGCAGTCAAAGGCGTTGCTGTAGTCACATGCTGATTTTCTTTTGGAATTCTCTGGTGTGCTCCATTAGCCATTGTATGTTTGCAATATGGTCCCTAGTGCCTATTCATTCCTGAGCCTTGCTTGCACCACTGGGATTTCTCTCTCCATATGTAGTTGGAGTCTACACTGCAGAATTTTAAGCATAATTTTGCTTGAATGAGAGATTAATGCTCTTCATTCCATGCATCATTCATTTTTCCATCCAATTTTTATAATTCTTCTGTGTACTGTATCCTGGCTCTAAAGTCAACAAAGGTCCAAAACATACTGCAGAAATAATTAAATTTGAGACCACTTTAAATGCCCTGGCTCAATGCTAGGGAATTTTGGAAAATTTAGTTTGTGAGACCTTTAGCTTTCTCTGTCAGAGAGCTCTGATGGCCCAATAAACTACTGTTCCCAGGATTCCCTAGCACTGTTAAAGCGGTCTCAAACTCAATTATTTCTGCAGTGTGTTTTGGACCAAAGTTGTATTTTTCCTTCATCTTTTGACTCTCCTTCCGATTATGGTCATCTCAAATTTCTTTTCTTTTCTTTTTTTTCTCTAGGATCTATAGTCCTTCAACTGGAAACAAATCTCTTCCTTAGTTTCCTTCTCTTTCTGCCATGTTTAGACTACAGAAAGGTGAATAAAATCTTCTCATGCTTCTAAAAGTTAGCCTTTTCAGTTCTCAGACATAACATTTCCATCAATATTTATTTGATATTTAAAGTCCTTAATTCTTTAACCTTTACATTTTGGGGTTTATTTCCTTTTCCCTTCTCAGCCCTTCCCAATTTATTATAAGCTAATTTTTAAAATCTGTTTTAAAGTCCAATAGGAAAGTGTTTAGTTTAGATTGTTGGAATCCCGCCTCGATCCGATGGAGAGGCGGGAAATAGAAATAATTTTTATTATTATTATTATTATTATTATTATTATTATTATTCACTGGCAAATTCCTTGATAAATCACAAAGCTATGGTTTTATGTAGCTACTTGAATGCATAGTGTTTAAAATATTTTTGGTGGTGGAATGCAGTGGGGTGAGATGCTTCTTCCCAGTGTCCTCTATTCCACGCATAACAAAACAATAACTAATGTCATCTTGGTCATTAGGAACAGGTATCACATCTTTGGGGATGATCCTCAGTTGGTCTGTAGATTCAGAACCAGCCAGCACCACATTTAGCACCAGGTCCCTGAGCAGGGCTTCCAAGGGACCCAGCAACACTCCACCATTTCAACCTGAATGTCTAAAAAATTTAGCTCCCCAACTTCTAATATAGAGATGACATTTGCATTTCTCCTAGAGTACCTGCTATTATTCACTCACATCTGAGATCCCAGTGTTTCATCAGAAGGTGGTGCTTCAGTACACAAGCCTTGCTACTTCCTGTCCATCTATCATTGTTCCTTTTCCTATCTATCCTGTGTTCCTCAAACACCGGGGCTTTTTACATTGGCAAGAAAGTGTGACATGAAGTTGCACTTTCCTTAATGCTTAGCAGCTAGACAGCAAGCCCCAGGTGTGCATTTAAAAAGTACAGGGCAGCTAGACTGAGGTTTTTTCTGTGGCTCAGCAACTACATGGGAAGCTGTCAAAACGCTACAAACACAGGTGGAGCAGCTACATGGGCGGCAAGGAACGTGGCTTTTAGCCGCGCTTTAAACATTTTTTTCCCTTGCTGGCTGCGAATTGCGCAATTGCGCAGGTACACCATACAGTCGGAGCTTATCACATGGGGGAGTACAGGACCATTCCGAAAGAGGGAGAAAGTGAGGTCAGTTCGGAAATGCACATGATTACGCACAAGCTCATCACACACAAAACAAGAGAGCATCTACACAAAAAGAAAATGCAGAGTCAATACGAAAGAATTCATCACATGTGAACATACTGGTCGGCTTTCTGTTGCAAATTAAGGCATCTTGGGAAATGGTAGCAAAGGCTCATGGGAGTTGTAGTCTGTGTTCTGTCAGAGCATTATATTGAGTTGTCTTGAGGTTTCAGCCCTCTGTCCAGGAGGGATTCCCATATGTCCTCCATTCTTGAGCAGAGGCCCCCCTTTTCCAAGTTGACCAGGCACTTCCTCCTTTGCCAGGACACGTCCTACTTTTCCAGCCTTCTTTTTGAAGAGGAAGCAGGAGGGCCAGGCGTGCTCTGGCCAGGCTCTGGGGGTCTCTTCCTGGCTCCTTCCCTCCCTCCCCGCTGCCTTCCTCCTCCCTTTGGCTGAGAGAGTGTGACTTGCAGGGAGGAAGGGCAGAGGTGGTGCTCCAGGTCCTCCTGATGCTGGGCCAGGGCAAGCTGGAAACAGGAGGAGGAGGAGGAGAGGGACATGGGGCCCCTCTGCTGCCCTGCCTCCCTGCAAGTCACACTCTCTCAGCCAAAGGGAGGAGGAAGGCAGCCAGGAGAGAGCCATGGAGCCTGGCCAGAGTGTGCCTGGGCCTGCCTTCTCCTCCCCCCTTCGGCTGAGAGAGTGTGACTTGCAGGGAAGCAGGGTAGCGGAGGTGCTCCAGGTCCCTCCCCTTCTCCTCCTCCTCTTGCCAGCTTGCCCTGGTCTGGCTGAGCGCCTCCAGTGCCCTGCTGTCTCCCTAGAAGTCACACTCTCTCAACCAAAGGGAGGAGGTGAAGGAAGGTGCAGGCGCACTCTGGCCGGGCTCTGAAGGTCTCTTCTTGTCTTGGCACCTTCCCTCCCTCCGCACTTGTATCGCTGCCTTTAAATGGGCGCTTTAAAGATACAGAGCCCCATTTAACCGTTCAACTACACCTTAGCCTTTAGATGCAATAGCAATGTTGCGCCCTTTTAAAAAAAGTAGTGGGGAAATCAAACTACTTTTTAAAGGCACTTCTTCTCCCTTAAAACTCCAAAATAGTGTTTTCATGGCACACTTTCCCTTTTTCTCATCTAAAGGCTGGGCTTTCATGCAGCCATCAACACACCTCTTTTTGCGAATGTAAAATGGGCCAGCTCCTTTTTAAAGCACTTCTTCTCCCTTAAAACTCCAAAATAGTGTTTTCATGGCACACTTTCCCTTTTTCTCATCTAAAGGCTGGGCTTTCATGCAGCCTTCAACACACCTCTTTTTGCCAATGTAAAACGGACCACCATTTCCAGTAAGCCTGCCCTTCTCTTCTTCCAGGAGCAGGATTACTTTTCTTTTCTGTTAATGTTATACTAACTCCTGGAAAACTGACAGAACATGAATAAAACAGGAAACAGAAAACAAGGGAGTCAAAATAGGGTCAGCACTTCCAAATTGAAAGTTGTCACTTTAAAAATTTGTAAGAGTCCTTGATGTATATAACATATTCCTCACTAGTTTTTGATACAGGTCAAAGTCCTAATTGATATTGGATGAGACTTCTGTTGGGAAGCCAAACCGCATGAGTGTCTAGCCACACTGATTTGCTCATATGAAAGACTGAAGCTGAAGGGTATGGAATATGCTTTGCTTATAGGAAGGCTCAAGTTCAGTCCCTGGTATCCGCTGGGAGAACTAGGAAAGGCTTCTGTTTGAAAACCCTTCTGCCAATAAGTCTTAGCTATACTGAACTAGACAGGCCAATGCTCTGACTCAGTATAAGGCAACTTCCTAGGTACCATCCATGTTATTCAAGCCAAGTATGGTCTGCCCTTGCCATACGCAGGGGACCACCAATATCACACACACACACCGCCCCGTGTAAGGCAAATTTCATGTATGCTGGAGTCCCATTCATTTGAATGGTAGCACGCTCCCATGTGCTGCAGTGCCAGCGTCATCTTGTCTCTTGCCGTTTGCCCTCTGCGTAATCATGAAGCTGTGTATAGCAAAGGCGTGTATGGCAAGGGCGGACTGTATACCAATTATACCCATGTCCCCAGTTCTGATTATTCTGTTTTGTTTTTTCTGGTGTGTTTATAGTCTGTGCAGACAATGTAAGTAGTCTTACACAGTACCCAAGATGGTATATAACCCAGACAGGAGAGGGAAATAATGTAAATACATCTCCCTGGAGGGAGCAGAGAATAGTAGGAATATTCAGGTATAAAGCACCACCAGGCTATCTTCATGGAGTTTTTAAAAAGAGAGTTTTCACCCTTGGCACTGCAGGAGTAGTGAGTTCAAATTCATCAAGAGCTGTGCCAATGTCAAACTTCTGAAGGAACAGTTTCCAGTTCTGACAGAGCTCCCATTCAACTCAGAACAGCTGTAGAAGAACTAACAAAATCAATAGTGGATCCTCTGTCCCTGTGGTCTGAAAGAGGAGGTTTGACCTGAAAGGCAGGTCATAGTTACCCCCATTTTACAGATGAACCAAAGATCAAAAAGCCAGACAAGGCCTGTGAAAGATGGTAGGGAACCAAATGTGTGTTCAACCTACATACGGCAAAAGGGAAAGTTAGCATTCTTATCTCCCTACTATCCCAACTTCTTTTAAAAAATCTTCTTCCAGCTTACAGGCCTATTTATATACTAGGCAATTTGGTCTGCAGTCAGAGACAATAGGGTCTCGCATAGCCTCTACTCAGTGTCCCCTTACTGTTCAGAGTTCTTCAACTAATGGCTGCCGTGAGGGATTTATTTAGCCTTTGTCCTCTCATTAGAAGCCTGTAGCCTTTCAGAGTGCATTCTATTTGCATGGCTGCTTCAGTCGTTTCTTTAATCTTTCCTCAGCTTTTTTCATTTCAGCCTCATTTATTTAGTTTGACCACATTTTGGAGTTTTAATGACTGAGAGGAGAGAAGAGAGGGCATTAAACAAAGAGACAAAGCTTTGATTGGAAAAAGTAGGGGGCAGTGACAGAGAGCATAAATGGGAGGAAGAGGGTTGCTGCCCCATTCCCAGTGTGTTCATTAATTTGTTAATTAAATTTCAATATGCACGACTTTTAAAACTGCCCTCTCACTATATAGAGGAAACCCAAGTTGGAAAATGACAGAAAGGAGAATTCAAACAAAGGACAGAAGCCAAGAAATGGCGGGATGAAAATTCATGTGGTGTACATGAATCCAAATGTCATGGGTGTAATTGTCATTCTTTTATATATGTGCACAGGTTCTATATCTGTAGGTTAAGTATTTTTCATGCATCAAATTCTTTATGCACCCAGACCACTCCTGAACCTTCAATTTGTGATATTTTATCTTTTAAAAAATGTTTCTAAGCTATATGTCTTGAATGAATTCTGGATGTAGTATTGTCTTGAATGCTGAGAGTGCTTTGTTAGATCTCCCTACTTCTTTGAACAAAAGAAAAACAAATGTTTTCTATTATTTTACCCGTAAACTGGTTCCAGTGAATTTTTTCTTCCAGTATAAGGACTAGCATGCAGGTTTTAATTTTGAAAAGAAATGGCAAGCATGAAGTATGAAGTTAAATAAACTGTGAGATACAAAGATACTGACAGCAAAATAGAATTTTAGAAAACTTTTTTATGAATACAGTATTTGTGGGGAAGAAATGGGGGAGGGGGGATCTCCCAGATTATCATTTTTATAATAAAGGAGAAACTAATCATTAAGTGATCTTACGAATGCTTTTGTAGACAATTAAATACACTTCAAAAGCAGCTAATCCACATTAGCTTTGGCTTTCAACATGCCCAAATTAAAAAGGAATATTAGGGCATTATTTATACTAGATTAATAAGGGACCTGAAAGAGCTATTTTAATGACACTGTACATGGCAAGCCCAAGATATTTTGCACTGTGAAGGACAAAAACCTTCCAGGTACAGAATCCACTAAATCTTTATTCAGAACTGATGATGAGACAGCATCCTTGGGAAGAGTGAATGGGCAGATCAGGCTACAGTGGCACACACAGTTCTGTCCTTCAATATTTTGCCCATTATGCCTGACCTCTAAGGCAGCCACTTCACCCTGGCTAGAGGTAGGGCTGGCCTGCTGTCAGCATACTATGGTGGGAATAGGGAAAGATATGTTTGCAACATGAACTGCTCTACCAGCTTTAATTCTTACATTTGCAGAATTGTCCTATATCCTCTTTGCAAGTATTTTATTGGCTGTGAATCTATCTCAATGCTGGGCAAATATTGTGCTTCAGCTTGTATGGCAAGTAAGGCCAGAGAAGAATAACCGAGGAGGGTAGGAGGAAAGGGCTCTAACTTCTCATGCTTATAATGTACTGTACTCTCTAGAGGGCTCTCTCAACATCATTTCATGCTCTCCAGGGGCCATTTAGTCAGTCACCACCTGGCTTTTAGCAATGTTGCTCCTGAGTGGGGTGTTTTGTTTCTGCACACACCATCTGTTGTGTTAAGAATGTCTCTCACCCTTGCACCATGGGACTCTAGGAAAGGTCAGTAACGCTTCAAAGTCAGCCTCCACTGGCAGCTGTGTGATGGTCACTCTGAGAAATGAGCTGATGAGACTTAGCCTGGTGAAGTCTCTGCATCAGAAATTTCTGAATTCACATGCAAATATAAAACAAAACAGATGAATAAATAAATAAATATATAAAGGTGAGTCCTGCTTTTATACTGGAGGGAAAGTTTTCATTGTTTATGCTCTCCTGTTTTCTAGATGCAATTTGAGACTGGTCAGCATGACAATTAATTCAGAAAAGCATTTAGATTAATCAGGACATCTGATATTTTTTAGCACCATGCACTGATCTTTTTCATTCACCAGATCTTCACTGACATGCAGGGGAATATTTGGCAAGATAATGCACAAACAATAAGGAATGGTAGATGGTAATAGGGGCAAAAAGGTTACCTGTGGCCGTGGATGCCCCGTAACCAAACACTGCAAAACAAGGGTGTCGCCTTCTCGAATAGTGTACACTCGTTCACTGATGTTATCTTCCTTTACAACACATGCTTGCCCAGCATGGATGATCTGGGCCTGAGCAGGGGCTATGGAAAAAAAGAAAGAATTAGGGAAGCTAATGTATGTGTGACCCATGCCCATTTACTGTACCTTTTAATCTGTAGTTCAGAGATAGGAAATCATTTGCCTCCAGGTGTTTTGGAGCTGGAGTATGGCTCCCATAAAATCATAGAGTTGGAGGAGTCCACCACATTCCAGGGGAGTGTATTCCACTGTTAAACATATCATACTGTTGGGAAGTCCTAATATTTATCCTCTGGAGCAGCAGAAAAGAAATTGCTCCATCCTTCAAATATTTAAATATGGCTATCATGTCATCCCTTAACCTTCTCTTTTCCATAACTCTTTATCTCTTTATCATTGGCCATGTGGAGGATTCTGAGAATTGAAGTCCAAAACAATTTAAGTATCAAAGTATCTCCAATTGTTAGTGGTGGGACATTTTGAACATTGAGAGCTTTAGCTTCCAACAGTGCAGTGGAATAAATATCCTCATGCAAGACCCAACAACAGAATGACAGGGTCTCTGCTACAAATAAACTACAAGTATTCACATGTAAGACCCACCACAACTCAATCCTGAAGCAGACCCATCTGGAAAATTGTTCTACTTAAAAGAAACAAACCAATCTCCCTCACCTTATACATCATAATTATGATTTGTTTCATTGTCTTGCAGGGAATGGAATGCGATTTGTCACCACTTGTCCTGTACAGGCACATTTTGTTATGAGGACTTTTAAAAGTGCTCTGTTTAAAGTTGCCTTCATCCAACCAGGAATGGACTAGAAAGCCCATATAATTGTTGCCAGAGGATGTTGAAAGTCCATCACATCTGGAAACTGTCAAGTTGAAAAGCTGTCCTAAAGCATGGAAGCTTATTATACAATTTGTTTATTTAAAGTCTTCTCACTAGCCTGCTTCTTTCTTCTCTTCTTCCTATTTCCTCCCACCCTTGCCAATATGTACACTGCTCACTTACCCTTCAATTACCCTATTTATTAGATGTTAAAAAGAAGTGATAATAAAGTTTAGTAGGGAATTATGTCTTTATTTCAGATAGAGGATATTGATCCACTGGAAATGTAGTAATAAGTGACAAAAACGTGGCAGTAAATCAAGGATAAAAAAAAAATCTTCCAAAATGTTTTGAATGACCCTGACCATATGCAGAGCATTTTTCACACCTACAGATTCCCTACTTCCAGTCAAGAGGTGTTAACAGCAAAGATAAGAGGTAGAACACAAGTTTTGCATTTAGGAGACTGGGATCCCAAGTTCATTCTATGACATTTTCACGTTTAAAAGATCAGATGTCAACAAGCCCATTATTATCTGCAGCCATCTTTCTATAATACATTTTTGTTTAAATATTTTAACCTAGTACTGCATGCTAATGAAATAAAGTGATGCTTGTGCTAATTAATTTTGTGACCCATCTGTGATTCACATGACACATACAATATGAAATGTTTGCATCAAGTTTCAGGAAGGAACTGAAGTTGCCCAAGGACTGATATATACATAATTAATAATCAGATGGACATCTGTTCTGGCATCTCCTGTGGGGCTTTCTAGATTGGCAGGAAAGTGCAACATGAAGTTGCCTTTTCCTTAACACTTAGCAGCTGCACTGCAAGTCCCAGATGTGTAATAAAAAGGCATAGGGCAGCTACACTGAGGAGGTGTGGGGACGACTTATCTGAAGTCTTTTCTGTTGCTCAGCAACTACATTGGAAGCTGTCAGGATGCTAGAAACACAGGCGGAGCAGCTGCACGGGTAGCAATGAATGGGGCTTTTGGCCACACTGAACCTTTAATATTTTTTGGTTGTTGTTGCCAGCTGCGAACTGCGCAGTTACACCGGTACATCATACATGAACTGTGCAGTTATGATCTGTCAAATTACCATTTTGGTTTCGCTTCCCTTTTTAAAGTGTGCAGTTGCATCGGTGCACCATGAATGAACCCCATTATTATTATTATTATTATTATTATCCCACCCCTTTGAGATCAATTGAGGTGGCTTACACATTAAAATACTATTACATCAATAAAACAAACTGCATCCCTCCCCCCTTAAAAAGATATTAAATCCGTTACAATTTAAGTTTATGAATAAACTTCTTTATTTTATAAATGAATTGACATTTTATGCACAGTTGCATAACAGTTACAGCATCCCAGAGTCCCTACTGCACATCTCTAGGGTTCGGGTTAGGGCTGGAGCTAGGGGTTGGGAGCTTTAAAAAACTACACAGTTGCACCACAGCATTTAGATGCAGCTGCACAGTTACACCCTTTTTAAAAAGAAGCTGGGAAAAGCAGCTCCTTTTTAAAGGTGCTTTTCCTCCACTAAAATGCAAAAGAAGTGCGTTCATGCCAAACTTTCAGTGTGGGTCATCTAAAGGCTACAATTTCATGCAGGCATGAACACACCCCTTTTTGCCAGTCTAGATCAGCCCCTGTGTGTCCAAACCTTAAAACCTCCCCTATCCACATTCTTGTCAACTAAGAAAAATAGGCCTCAAAGTTCCAATTATACCCAGGAAAGAGTCTGACCAGTTAAAGTAGAGGTGAGTGGAAAGTAAAAAGGCAAGATGGAAACAGAAGAGAGGTCAAGGAACACTTTCCATGTAATATTCCAAAGTGCCAACACTTTTAAGTAAGTAATAAATAAGAGGGTTGCAAAGAGAGTTAACTGCAGTTATTAATTATTATTAATCTCAAATAATATACAATAATATACAATAGAGACCAGAATAAGATCAATACAGAAGGAGAAGTGAAGAGAGCTAGAGCAGATGCCTCATTTTTACAGAAGGCTGTTTGGGAAGTCATAACTCTGGATTTGGGCCCAGTAGGTCACATTCCTACAAATAGACATGTAAGCTATCCATCTAGCCATCATACAAAAAGCATTAACTAGATCTTGAAGAAAACAACAACAACACTGGGTGCATGACCACACACCCTGATTTCTGTGGTTTGACAAATGTGATGAGGTCTGTGCTGCATTTTAAGAACTAGTTAACTTGTTCTAACACATGGAAATGTATGAATGAATAACCATTCTCCATGTATCACCCTGGCAAAGCTATTGTTACACAGAAGGCGCTCTTCCCTCCTCCTGTTTCTCTTTCCAGCTGACTGGTGATTTATTGGTAGGATTATTCTACAAGTACTATCCAAACAATTGCGGATTAATAGATTCAATGTGTTTACTAGAACGCTTTACAGCAAATACTTCAGAGCTCATCTAGTCCCCCTCCTTTCTTAGCCTTCAACATCTGCAGAGACCTCCTGCTATTCTGCTCACAAGAAGCTCCGTTGTCATTAAAAAACAAACATGCCCAAGACAAAGTGCAAAGCTCTGTAGATACAGCTGAGCAGATGGGAGGCCTGCCCTTCCCGAGAGGACAAAGGATTAATGTTTACTAAGTATGCCTGTATTGGGCGGATGAAACATTTATATAAACCTAGAAAGGGGGATTTAGGGCTTGTGAGAGTAAACTACAAGGCAAAAAGAAAAAGAAGAAAGAGTCACAAAGATGCTGTAGAATAGCTCCACAATTTGTCTGTCAAGGCATTCCACCTTTCATTCTCTTTCTTAGTTAACTAATTAAAAGACTGCTTCACTGCCAACCTCCACCAAGTTTCATTTCACATATTCACCATTGCCTCCCTGCCTACATCGTTTGGAAAATTTTGTGGAGGGCCAGTCCTGGGCAACCACTTAGCATATGGATCTGGCACTTTTTAGTGGCTTTCATTAATTTTGCTTTTGTGCCTTCATGAAATGGAAATCTTCTGTCCTCTTTGGCATTCACACACAAATGTAACACCTACCTCAAAAAGTGACTAAAAGAGGCCACTGCAAAGGGGTTATAAGTGCCGCTTAATCTTTTTGTTTTTGTAGTGTGTCCTTTGATTTGCTTGCTTGAACCAACTTGATTCTTCTACTAGCTGCATAAATTGTACAGACAACTATCATAAAACACATATTCTTGCCCACTGCTCTTTTGCTTGTACCACCTAATAATCTGAATGATGGGAGCTAAAATGTAAGATGCCTTGAATCACAAGGCTGAGGTTGGTTCCTTATATCCAATTCCTTATTTGTGCAAACACTCTAAACACAGCTAAATTATAAAGTGGAAAGAATTATTTTTTATCTTGATCATGGCAATACACAGCATGGGTTATTTTAAAGATGCTTTTGGGGTGATGGGGCATTCAAATTTCATATCTTTATTCATCTGAATAATTCCACTGTATTTGAAATTTTAATGCAAATCAGGAACTGGGAATAAGGAACCAACCTCATCCTCATCCTTTAATCCCAGTTTTAGGGGAAAGTTGTGATATAAATAAACAAATAAATAAATAAATAAAAGTCATAGTCCCATCCCATCCCATGCGCTCAGGGGAAATTATGGCATTTTCACCAAAGACATAATTGTTATTGCTCTGCAAAGGCTCTAGTCTTAGGGTGCATCTACACTTTAGAAATAACGCAGTTTGACGCACCATGTCAGTTTAACTGCCACTTTAACTGCCATCCTACAGAATCCTGAGATTTTCTGTTTTATAGTTTAGTTCAGTACTGCATCTGTGCTCTTTGGTAGAGAAGGCTACAGACCTTGTAAAATTGCAAATCCCAGAGTTCTATAGGATGGATCCATACCACTTACTGTGAGTCAAACTGCATTATTTCTACAGTGTAAATGCACCCTTAGGCCCAGTACAGATGGACACTTTGCGGAGTCCTCACCATGAACTAGGGATAGATTAGGCTGGGAATTTACATGCCCAGCAACCCTAGTTCACGAGGATGCTGCCATCATGGCTTGGTGCCCTCCACACAGGTGGTGTCATGGTGGCGCAAGCATGACACAGCACTCAAACAGTGCTGGCCAGGAGTGATGCAATTGGGCCAATTGCACCCCTTCCAGGAAGCTGCTTTCTGCAGCTTCTTTTTGCTCCTGAAAAGGGGGAACATCACTGCCATGAAGTTTGGTTGCTGCAGCAATGATGCACGGCAAAGATGGGCGGCATGGAGCTGCCAGTCTGTCAAGCCCCTAGTTTCTCTACTCAAGTTCTGAGAAAGCAAGGAAGAATAAACTAATAATAAAATGTACTTCCAGACATCCACTTCCAGTGGATGTAGTAGCGACAGCAATAAAAGAACTACAACAGTCAGTTCCTCAAGGAAAATATGCTTCCTATTCCAATGGATTAGCAACATGCCCAAAACAGATGGGCCAAAAGCCCCACTGTCAGGCCATGTTGGAAGTGTGGCATTTACATAATGCAGAGACTCGAATACAGCTGGAAGCCGTGCCAAGCCTGCCCCAAACTGGAAGAGCCAGGCCAATAAGGAGTGGAATAAACCCACTCCTTTTTGGTGGCCGGTTCAGGACTGTGGCGATTGCTGCAGTCTTGTAGCAATTGGGGTGGGAGCAGCCTCTGGCTGCTTCTTTTGTCCCATCTCCTTGAGGCCACTCCCTCTTTGTCCCTGGTGCTGATTCTGAAAGCCTAGATTTCTGCCTAAAGAAATTTGGGAACTTCCTCCACAGGAGAAAAACATCAGAGGAATTCTGTGGAAAGTAACAAAGATATTCAGTGAGTAATGATTCTGTAACAAGAAAGTTGTGGAGTTAAACTATTGTAGAGGTTAAACAGTACAAAATGAACAGTATAGACCAACCAACAACCAGGAAGCCTAGTTTTCTGAAAACAGGCGGGAAGAACATGCAGCTTGCAGAATTTTCTTAATGGATTCCACTCCATTCCTCTGAAAAATGAAGGCAGAGGAGTCACAGTGCTTTGTTTCCTACCTCAGTGTTCCTGTTTGGAAGTTTTGGAGGAAAGCAAAAATGTTTCAGATTAAATGTTCCTCAAACTATATGGCTCTGTTAAGGTTTGTCCAAACTTAGTGCATGTTGGGATAGGGCAGATTCAGTGAGGAACTGACCCTTCCTCAAGAAGCTTTGGCCCTGCATCATGTAACCCGTCATGGTTAGGGTGGGAGGAAACTGGTGTAACTGGTCCATGTTGACATGGCCTTTAAAAGAATCAGTTTAAAAGAGTTTAAAAAGTTCAAAATAGAGATGAGAAAGGAGACAACAAAGACAACAAAAAAGAAATAAAAGACGAGGGGAGAAAGGAGATAGATAAAATAGGAGGAAAATAAGAGGAAAAATAGAGAAAATAACAGGAGAAGTGTCACAAGTAAAAAGAGAAGTGAAAGATCTGAAAAACAAAACACAGGATTTAGAAAAGATATCAAGAGTAGTAATGGGAAGACAATGCCAGGAAGAACAAAAAATCAATATGCTAGATTTAAAAAGTAGAGAAAAAAGTACAGTGGTCCCCCGCCTTACGAATCCCCCGGGTTGCGAAAACCCCGGGATCCGAAAGGCGGCGGACCGGCTTCCTATCCCTCGGGATACGAAAGATCCCCCGGGATACGAAGAAAAAAACCGCGCGGCCCCTTTAAATCGGCCGCGCGGTCCATTTAGTTTAGCGGTCCCCCGGGAAACGAAAGCTTCCGGGTTACGAAAGTAATCCCGGAACGGATTACTTTCGTAACCCGGGGGACGACTGTATAAAACTGAGAGGAATAGCAGAGAATGTGGAAGGAGATTTGTATGAAATAATAATTCCATCTTTGGCTGAATTTTTGGAGATAGAAGAGGACAGAATGGAATTGGAAGTGGACAGGATCTTTAGAATAAACTCGACAATAGCAAGGGAAAGAAATTTACCTCGTGACATAGCGGTATATTTGGTGAGGACCAAAATAAAAGAGATAATAGAAAGAAGCTACAACCAAAAGTTAAAAATAGAAGGGAAAGAGATTAGCATTTTTAAGGATGTTCCAGGGTTAATTTTGAAAAAGAGACAAGAATATAAATTCCTAACAAGACTGCTGATACGAATGAAGGTGCATTATAAATGGGAAAAAAGAAGGTGTCTCATTTAGTTATAAACAAAGGAGATATAGAATAAATAAATGAAGGAGAAATAGAATAAAGATAAAGCAAAGGAAATTTATGAGAAGCTCAGAAGTGAGGGGGAAGAAGAGAAAGAAAGACAAGCCAGGAATAAAATAATAAGGGACAGAGACTCTAGTAAAAAAGATTCAGCTGAAGATTTGGAGAAGACAGAAGGAGAAAGAGGTAGAAGAAGCAGTATAGGAGAAATAGATTTATTTCAGAGGAAATTGATAGAGACATAGCCAGCCAGTGTTAACCGGGAATTAATTTTATCTTTTAATTTTATCTTTTGTGTATCATTGAGTGGTGTTACAAACTGCCTAAGGTATTTTTGGTTTAAAGAGAATTAAAAAGAAGAATTGGGAGACTATGACTATAAAATTGCTCACATGGAATTTTAAAGGTTTAAATTCGGGTGCAAAGAGAAGACAAGTGTTTCACTATGTAAAAAAGCAAAAACTGGACATTGTTTGTTTGCAAGAGACACATACTAATAAAAGGGAGACAAAATATCTGGAAAATGTCAAACTTGGGATGCTATATTTTCAGCCACAGAAAAGAGAAAGAAGGGTGTGGCGGTCTATGTAAACAAAAGATTCAAGAGTAAAAAAGTATTTTCAGATGAGGAAGGAAGATATGTTGGTGTAGAAGTGAGTACGAACAATTTAGATCTATTAATAATAGGTATATATGCACCTTTTGAAAAAAAAGAAAAGTTTTTCAGAGAAATTCAAGACAGGATTCTAGAACAAAAACCAAATAATATTATATTATTAGGGGACTGGAATGGTGTGATGGACCCTAAATTAGATAGATCAACAAGGGAAGGAAAGACAAGGAAGAGTAAATTCAAAGGTAAACTACCAAAAATAGTAAAAGACATGATGGAAGATTGTGTTTTAGAGGATGCATGGAGATATAAAAGAGGTACAGAAAAAGAATACACTTTTTATTCAACAGTACACAAATCCATGTCAAGAATAGATATGTTTATAATCTAAAAGGCAATACTACCAAACATAAAAGATATAGAAATACTACGAAAAACCAATTCAGATCACAATCCGGTTTGTTTGGAGTTAAAAGAGAGAAAAAAAGAACGGTATTGGAGAATAGACAAAGAATTGCTTAGGGAGGAAGAAATGGTTCAAAAAATAAAAAAGGAAATAAAACTTTATTTTGTAGAAAATAATAAGGAAGGAATAAAAAAATATTACTATGGGATATGGGAAAAGCGGTAGCCAGGGGCATATTAATAAAATTTGAAGTGGAAAAAAGAAGAAAGAAGGAAAGGAAAATGAAAGACATACCAAACAAAATACAGGAAAAAGAAAAAGAATTAAGATTAAATCCAAAAAAAAAAAAAAAAAAAAGAAGAAGAAGCTAGAATTAGAAATTGAGCTACTTCAAAAAGATTTAAATGAAGAATTGAATAAGGAAATAGAAAAAGAAATTAGATGAAACAAATAAAAATGTTTTTGAAGAGGCAAAAAAACCTGGGAAATGGTTAGCCCAAAGAATCAGAAAAGAGAAAGGGAAAAAACTCATAACAGAAATAGAATATAAAGGACAAAGATACAAAGATCAAGAAAACATAAAAAAAGTATTTGAAGATGTCTATAAAGGGCTATATAAAGAGGGGGGAAAGGAGGCAGAATATCAAGATGAAATTAAAAGATTCCTAAAGAACCAAGAAATAAAGCAAGTGACAAAGACACAAAAGGAAAAATTAAGTGCTCCAATATCATTAGAAGAGATAAGAGAAACTATTCAGAGAACCAAAACAGGTACCACACCAGGACCAGATGGTTTGTCAATAAGATTTATAAAACATTCAATGAAGAAATAATTCAGCATCTACATAGTGTATTCAACAGCATCTTAATAGAATGTAAACCTAATTCATGGAATGAAACAAACATTACCTTGATACCTAAAGAAGGGAAAAGCGAGTTGGATCCCAAAAATTATAGACCAATAGCATTATTGAACAAAAATTACAAAATCTTAACATCAATATTGGCAAATAGATTGAAAAGTGTCTTGAAAGAAATAATCCATCCTGATCAGAATGGATTTCTCACAGATAGACAATTAAAAGACAATCATAGGCCTGATCTAGATTGGCAAAAAGAGGTGTGTTCATGGCTGCATGAAAGTGTAGCCTTTAGATGAGAAAAAGGGAAAGTGTGCCATGAAAATGCTTTTTTTTTTTTTGCGTTTTAGGGGAGAAGAAGCGCCTTTAAAAAGGTTATGCTTTTCCCAGTTTCTTTTTTAAAAATGGCAAAACAGCACAGCTGCATCTAAAGCCTGCAGTGTAGCTGCTAAGCATTAAGGAAAAGGCAACTTCATGTCACACTTTCCTGCCAATCTAGAAAGCCCCATAGATTGGTAATTGATATGTTAGAATATTTTGAATAGCACAAAGAAAAGAAAGCTGCAATAGTCTTCTTGGACGCAGAGAAGCTTTTGATAAAGTAGGGTGGGAGTTTTTGAAAGAATTGCTGAAACAGTACCAAATGGGAGATAACTTGGCTGGATTGAACATATATATAAAAAGCAAACAGCTAGTATAATAGTAAATGGGGAAAAAATGGAAAATATTGAGATTCAAAAAGGGACAAGACAGAGATGTCCCCTATCCCCGCTTCTTTTTATAATGATAATGGAGGTGTTAGCGAATAATATAAGAAAAAATGAAAAGATCCGAGGAGTCAAAATCAAAAACCAAATTTATAAATTGAAAATATATGCATATGATATGGTATTGTTTCTAGAAGATCCAATTAAGAATATAAAAGAGGTAATGGAAACTTTAGAAAGTTTTGGTATGGTGGCGGGTTTTAAAATAAACAAAGAAAAAACATCAGTGATATTGAAAAATATGACTAAAAAAGAAGGAAAATTAAATGATTTGACAGGATGGAAAAGTAGTAAAAAAGTAAACTATTTAGGAATCTGGATCACAAAAAATAATGGAGACCTTTTTGAAAACAATTATGTACAAAAATGAAAAGAAATGAAAAAAGATTTAGAAAAATGGTCCAAGATGCAACTCTCAATATTAGGAATGATTGGCCTGATTAAAATGAGTATTTTGCCAAAATTAATATTTTTGTTTCAAAGTCTTCCAATAATATCCAAGTAAAAATGTTTTGCAGAATGGGAAAAAGACATAGTTAAATTTATTTGGTTAAGCAAGAAACCAAGAATAAAATGGAAACTAATGACAGACTAAAAGAAAAAAGAAAAAAAGAGGAGGATTGGGAGCACCTGACATAAAACTATATTATTATGCCTGTGGCCTAGTATGGTTAACTGATTGGGTCCTATTAGAGAAGGGGAGAGTTCCGGCATTAGAAGGCCATAATATTAAGTATGGATGGCACACATTCATGATATATAATAAAAATAAAGAGTGTAAAGAGTTTTGTGAACACTTTGTTAGGAGGGGACTCCTAAATATATGGCTGTGATGCAAAGAGAAATTTTACATTAAGATACCAGGTTGGACATCGCCACAAGAAGCCTTTTTTGGGAAACAAAAAGTGACAGAGGTAAAGTGGATTACATATAAACAACTAATAAAATGAGAGAGCAACACGGATGGAAGGATAAAAATGAGAAAAGAACTTGAAAAGGAAGGAATAAAAATAGACTGGTTTTTCTATAAACAACTAGTAGAAAGAGGGAAAAAGGATTTAAAAGATGAATGGATAAAAATGAATTAGATGTAATATTGTTGGATACCAGTAATAAAAAGAAAAAGATCAAAAGATTTTATGAAATTCTTCTGAAAAGAAATCTGGAGCAGGAACAAATCAAGGAAACAATGATTAAATGGAGCCAATTATTCTAACACAATATAGAACTAGAAAAATCATGGAGGTATATGAATAAATTTACTCTAGCTCAAAGTCTAAAAGAAAATTATTACAAAATGTTATACATGTGGTATCTAACCCCAGTGAAGCTTGCAAATTTTTTAAAAAATACCAGCCCTATGTGCTGGAAATGTAAAAAAAAGGAAGGGCCTTTTTACCACATTTGGTGGGAGTGTGAGAACGCTCAAAAATATTGGAGAAACATACATAAAGCAATTACAGAAATTCTAGATATACGATTTCAGATGAGACCTGAACTGTATTTACTAAACATGACCATGATACTGGAAAAAGATGTGGAAAAACAATATAGGAATTTGATATTATACACGGTAACATCGGCTAGAATGACCAATGCTCAAAAATGGAAATTAACAAAAGTACCAGTGATAGAGGATTGGTTAAAGAGACTTTTAGAATTGAATGAGTCAGATAGACTATCAAGAAAAATTAAGGAAGAAAGCATTAGAGAAGAGGATTGGGAGTTGAAGGATAATTGGAAAAAGATATGGAAATACTGGAATAAAATACTGATAAGAAATTAAGAAAAGAATAAGAAAATGTAAAGACTATTGGTTGCCTCTTGTATATAGTAAGTAATAAATGTAAAAAGAAAGAAATATAGAAAGAAACAAACCAAAGAAGGTAAAGGGAAAAGAGAAAAGACAAAAGTGTGGTAATAGTAGACATAGATGTACAGAACCAGGTGGTAGGAAACAGAATAAATGAACAAATCACCAATTTTTGTGATAGCAAAAAGGAACAATTACAAGGGTTGTAACTATATGTTTGTTTTTTATTGTTATATGGATATTATGTGTAAAACATGTATATGCATGAATAAATGATTAAAAAAAAAAAAGGAATCAGGCAAGTTGCTGAACATAAGTCCATTACAGACCAGCCTATTTTGATGTGTACTAGATCACACAGCATGCGCCATCATGACGCTCCTCTGGTGCTGCATTCACATGATGCAGCACTGAATAGGTGCTATAAAGCTATGCTGCCACAGCTATGGCACACTTTGCGGTTCCTTTTTGCACTCTCCAGAGGCTGGATCGGGGCCACAGCATGAGGTTGCCATGGCCTCAATCTGGCCCCATATTTAGGATAGTCCATTTAAAATTCAGACTAAAATACAGAGTGAATACCAGGGCTGGGGAGTGGTGGTGATTTTGGGATTACTCCTTGTCCCACTCCAGAGTAAGATTTTTTTTTTTATTGTTATTCCTGCTCCTATTATACTCCTCAATAAAAAAATAAAAAAAATAAAAAATGGTGTCCAATATAATAACAGGAATAATTAATAACAAATATATTTTGTTACTCCTTATTCTTACTCCTACTCCTATAAAAAATCTCTTACTCCTTTACACCTTACTCCTTAGTCCTACTCCCCAGGCCTGGTGAATACACTACCCATTGACTTAGAAGCCACTAGCCACCACCGTCCATATTGTGCCTTCCTCAGCTGCAGAGGTTACTGGCTGGCATCCTGTTAATGGCATGCACATGTGTAAGTTTCCTTTATACTTGTGTATGTCATTTCCTGGGTGATACAGAAGCTGGTTTCCCCTTCAACTTTCAGCAGTATCCAAAGCCCCCTCAGACTTACTGGACAGCCTCTGAAACCACCCCTCTGCACAGGCATTCTTTTCCTGTGAGAAGGTGGCAGGATGACAGAAGCATCTAGCTTTGTCCCAATAGCCAGATGTGAAATGACATAAGCACTGAGATTTCTGGAGGCCCCCAATGGATTTCAGTATTGATGTAATGATGTCACATCTGGCTACGGGGACGTAGACAGATGCTTCTCTGATTCTGCCCCTCCCCATAAGGCACAGAATTGCTGGGGGGAGGTTCAGAGGTTGTACATTAAGTCCATCTGGGTAGAATATGGCTCAACCTACCATGGGTCTGCATGCAGAAATACTACACTATGCTGAGTCATATAGGTTTGTACTACACTGTGTTACAAAGCTGACTCCTGACTCCAGGAGCATTCCTCAAACCAGACATTTATTTATTTATTTATGTATTTATACCCCAGCCAGAAAGGCTCTCGGAGTAGCTTACAGACAATTAGACATTTCCCTGCCCTCAGGCTTACAATCTAAACAGACATGACACAAAATGAGAAGGAAATGGCAGTGGGAAGGGGATAAGTCCAGCAGTTCTTCTCTCCCTCCGAGGCCGGGACCATGGCAGATGGACTGGAGGGAAGTCTCTTCTTATTTTAGGTCAGGTCTGATTTAGCTGCCTGGCCTTTCTCTCCCTCAGAAGCTGGATGATGTCAGATGACATTAGAGAGTGTGGTGTAGCTCCATCTTTGATATCAGGGCCAAGGTGACATCCACAATGTCATTTGGACTGTGAAAAGTTAAGGGTCCATTCTTCCCTTCCCCAATAAAGGTTCCCCACTTATGCACTAAATAGGCACCCAGTGCCTATTATTTCTTTTCCAACAACTCTCACATAAGAGCTCAGCCAAAATATGTCAGAAAAGCTCTGAGATTTCCCCCCCTCATTCCATTCCCCCCCCACCTCAACACAGTCTACGTTGCAGATTTTCTGCACCATTTTATGTGGCAGTACCACCCTTACCTGCTCCGTAAATGACCTTAGGCTGAAGGCAGTGTGGAAGATGCAAGGCAGTGAATGCTGTTGCCACTTGCAGCAGCAAATAACAGATTTACGAAAAAATGAAATTGGTAGTGCATTGCTACCGGTAAACCACACCTAAGAGTCTGCTCAAGCACTTCTTCTTTACCTCTGGAGAAATTTGGTGAAATATTTCCTAATCTCTTCTCCCCAAATTTCCCTGTGCACAAAGAATGGAGAATGTAGGGATCACAAGTGCACCGAACTCAATGAATCATCAGACCACAGGGAGAAAAGGGGATTGGAGTAAGGAAGAGAAAGAAACAAGATTATAAATGAGAGAAAGAGAGAGAGAGAGAAGAGTTTACTTAGCAGTTTTACATGAAAAGATTTTTTCCCCTCAAACTTGATTAGTGCCCCTGACCATTAAATTAACTACTATGAACTAAAGAATTAATGAATGATTTAATGGATGATTTATGAATCAAGTTAACACCATTGATAATAGTAATTATTTTAATAAAATATTGTCCCTTTGAATCTTTTAATACAAATGGTTTGTATATATGTCATGTCTGGGATTCTGGTACAGTATATGATTATTTTATGTTGGTGTGCGTGTAATATTATATAAAATTTGATCACTGTGGGAGGTTTAATCCCCCTTGGAGTAGTAAATTGTGGTAGGAGACAATCTTTTTGTTAATCCCCTTCCTTTGATTTGTAGAAAATTCTCCTTGTTTCTGACTTGAATGTCAGGCTATGCTATTATGTCAATGCCTAGATTTCCTTCATTTACCATATGCCTGTTATTCGTCAACAAATGCACTCTGCCCATGATTTGTGTTTCCTGAATAGGGGCTTAGAATAAAAATCTGAACTGCATGTTGAAAATAATATCCCATTACATGTTCAGTTTTACTCTCCTTAGTCATTGGACTTCTGCTTTCAAATATAGAAAACAAGCATTACACAGAGAGAGACATTTTTAAACTAACAGTTATTTATTAAATTTCTTGGAACACAGAGCTGTATCTTAATTTCTAAGAACCTGAAGTTCATACTGCACAATTATAGAGCGATGGTTCCACTTTAACTGCCCTGGCAACATCCTATGGAACCTTGGAAGTTGCCCTTTAGGTATTCAAAATTCTCAGCCAGAGAGCTATAGCGCAAGATCAAACTGCAATCCAAGGATTCTACATGATGTTGCTATTGCAGTTAAAATGGAACCATAGCCCTATTACTGTGTAGTGTGGAAGGAATCCAGAACAAATTAACTGAAATAAGCATCACATTGTCCTGGTTCCTGAAGAGGAAACACACACTTCACCTCCTACTACTCCTGGCTTTGTCCCTCTTCAAAACTCCAGTAGGAGCTAAATTTCACTTTCTCTTGGATCAATTTGGCTGCTAGTGTCTCTGTCTTCCCTCTTAAAACAGGAGACTGCTGGTACAGTTAAGTTCTGTCCCCCTCAAGAAGCAGCAACCACTTTTTTCTATAGCTGTGATTCCTACTCAATTATTATTTTCAACTGCACCTCTTCTTTCTCTGCACTGTGCCTTTCCGCTAGTGAAGGTCTCTTTGAACCAGCAGTTACTACCATGAGTGACAGAAGGAGAGAAACACACTGAAGCCCACAATCCTTTGAAGGAAATTTGGGGGAGCCCAGGGGTTTGCAAAGGGAAAAGGTAATAAGGGCCTCCCTCAATTTCTACTCAAAGGAGCTTTCACCAGCTTAAATAACCTTCTGTTAATGGAAGGGATCCATACCTCTGATACCTTTCTTCCCTAGTAGAGCATAACAACCACCATAGTTCCTACAGTTTGTATTTATAAGCTCCTGCTGTGTAGAAAGTTTTAAAACAACAGAATAACTGTATGTTGCTTAACATTCCTATATGAGGACAACAAAGAAAAGATGAGAACAGCAAACAAATTTAGGCACCAATTCTGAAAGTAAGATATACTGATATAACATCCACCCCCACCCCCACTGAATCACAACATCAATGTCAGGAATACAACACAAGCTGTAGAAGCAGAAGTTACCCTAGTTGACACCAAGAGCTACACACAGAAACCATGGAAAGCCTATCATCCCCAGTCAACAATGATGAGCCCTGACAATGCCTTCACATTCCCCATGCTAAACAGAGATACAACCCATGGCTAAATACAAATGTCACAGTTTGATTCCATTATATGAGCAAAGCCTAGATTTGGGGATGTAAAGAATATTTGCAAATTGTCTCACCTTTGAAGAAAAAATATGCTCATCCAAAAAATTGCCAAACATGGTGAGACTTTTTTTTTTTTGCAAAACAAAACAAAACCCCATTTGAAATGTTTTGTTTTGGTTTTTGGTTTTTTTGGGAGGACGGGAAGGATTTATAGAGTGCAAAATCATCTTTATGCAAAACAGTTTTACAAAACTAAAGTTTAGAAAAAATGAAAAATTATAATTCTACCCAGAAACATTTTGACATATTTTATTCTTAATATGAAAATTATCCATGCATATTATGATAATTATCAGTGTGGGTCATATGTCTCACATATCTACAGCTTTGCATAACTTAAGCAGGATGAGATGGTTCATCTCCATTTTCTCTTTAGTTTCTTGAAAAGAACTCAGGGACTGAACTCATAGAGGAAGCACCCACTTATCTAATGGGGTTAGGGATCGGAGGACTATCAGAAAGTGGAATTGGCCTCAAAATTCTTTTCACATGCAGTACTGATGAGCACATATTTCAGGCATAGTAAAAAAAAAAAAATACAGCACAAGTGTTTTTTTAAAGCCTTTCTGCCCCAAACAGTTAAAAGGTGAAGGCCTGTTTAAATACAAAGGTCTTTGCCTGCCAGTGAAAAGTGAGCCAAGAGGAGGCCAACTGACTCTCCCCTGGGAGGGAGTTTCATAGCACAGGAGTATAATCCATAAAGTAAATGCAATGTAAGCAAGGAGAGAATTCCACCCCTGGGATGTCACCATGAAAAAGGCCCTTTCTATGATATCCATCCTGCTGTATTTCATTAGGCAGAGTTGCCTTAAGATGGCTGTCTTAAGAATTAAATACTGGGTAGAAACAAATGAAAGAGGCTTTCCTTCAGGTAATTTGTACATAAACACTTTAGGGTTCTGCTTTGACCTTCAGACTGGCAGCAAGCATGGAAAGAAAAGGAGTAGTGTGATATGAACAGGACAGCTAATCCTGGTTACTAATTTTGTTACTGGAAGTTTCCAAACTGTATTCAAAGGCTGTGGTAGACAAAAGAGGTTACACAGGGCAGGAAAGCTGGGCTATACCTTCATTATACAAACTTAATATTAAAAATGATAGTAGAAAGATTGGACTTACAAATATGGAGAAATAAAGTTGTTAAATGCAATAAAAACTTTATAGTCCCAACTATCCTGGAATGTATCTTATACCACCCTTGAATATGCCTGGCCCTCACATGTACTTGACCTCTACAGTGAGGTCTAACAAGCCCTTCGTTTGATGTATATATACATTAAAATGGAAAGAAACCTGGGAGTATAAAATACTTTTATGCCCAAAGCAATGTACTGTACAATACTATTATTACCATAATATGTGAGGTTTATAGGACTTTTGCTCCTGAAAAGATTGGCCATGTTCATAAAAAGCAGCAGTGAGGAAAGAAGTGGGGTTTGGGCAATGAGAAAAGCAACATTTTAACAATTTTAATTCAAAATTAAAACGATGAATTCAACATAATAGCCAAAGTATATGCAATAATGTAAAAATTGAATGCAGCTATTTTCCAAAATAAATTAAATAGGATTAATAGTTTGGAAAGATAGTAGGATAAAATCCATCACCCAGTATATTATTAATGCTGTGCTATGCCCTGGAGTACATAATCCAGCTATAGTTGCCACCCTGAAGCTCAGTTTACCAGACATGTATGTTTATATGCCATGATGCAGCAGGAGCTATGATAGCTGTGACACTATTCCATTTCTTGTCCTAACATTCACCCCTTCCCTTCACTTTGTGGCAAGCAAAACCCCACCAGCACTAAATAGCAGTTGAAGGAAGGTGCAAATTGGACAGTAGCTACTGTGTCTCCTGCTCAACTGAGTAATGTAAAGATATGTATCCAGTGTCTGATTTCCAAGATTATGGACCCTAAATCCATTATTAAGGAATCTCTTTTCCAAAGAGCACCCTATAACCTGGTGAGGAATAGTGGGTTCTTCAGAGCCTGTAGGATTCCAATTCCTAACAGCCAGGAATGATAGGAGTTCAATTCCAATGCCAACTAGAGGTCCATAGATTCCCAACCTAGACTATATATTAATAGCAAACTTATTCTCCAAGCATGAATCCTTACATAGCCAAGAGGCCACCATACATATATAAGAGGAAGGTACTTTGGATTTATCATGAGACAACATGACTTAGTGACTTAGCTGTCACCCCCAGGCTGTGGAATGACTTGCCGGATGAGATGCATCTTATTCCATCTTTAAAAGGCTTCAAAAAAGCCCTAAAGACACATCTCTTCCAGCAGGCCTTCCCAGAGAATGTGAACACCTCCCGGCTCCAAACCTAGGCCCTAGTGTCTTCCAGCCTTCCTTTTCTGTGTTTTTTCTATCCCCTATACAACCTAGGTTCTTCAGGCCTGTTTCCCTGTTGCTGCTTTTTATTGTCTTATTTTGTTTTATTCCATGTTGTTAACTCTACTGTGATTTAATTTTCTTCTTAAGGTGGGTGGTGAGGGACGGGATGGAATATTTTAACTGACACGGTTTTAATTTTTGCTGTAACCAACCCCAATTGCTTGTTCAGAGGGGTGGGCTAGAAATAATAATAATAATAATAATAATAATAATAATAATAATTTTGTTATGTTCATTCTCTTCCAACCAGCTAGAAGCCACTTCCTTATATGCTCTGATAATCCCTAAAGCAATAAGAAAATTTTGTAATGCTACAAGTAGTGTGGCAATAATGTACAAGCTCCAAGGACTGTCCCTGACAAAAGAGAGCACACATCATAGAATCCACATATGTGACAAAGATTTGGTTTACAGGACTCCCATATAACAGTGTACTTGATTTTAAATGCTTCCATATGTTCTGTTGCAAAGTAAAGCACAAAATACAATAAGAGAGCATAGCCACTTAATAATAATATAGTTTCAGTGTCTTTAGCAGCTGCATAACAAAGCAGAAATCAGGCAAAGCTTTCTCCATCAACATCTTGCATTAATGGCTGTCTGTCATGATTCACCTGTAGCTAATAACAAGGCACAAAGACTGTGTCGATTAAACTCAGGTAATCCAATAGGCTCTCCATAGCCTCATTCCAGGATCCTGCCTATAGGTGTCAGCTCTCTGTTAGGAATTCCTTTTCCTAAAGAGATTTTCAGAGCATTTTTCTTTCTTTCTGGAAATGAAACTTAACATTGCAAATCTTGTTGTCTCCCTGCTGAGCCCAGTTCTGAGTAGATTTATTTTAAAATCATTGCTCTCTCAGTTAAGCTACTCAGATTTTCTGTGAGCTGCTATTTGCTTTAAGCTGATTATTTATTAATTTCATTTTAATTTATTATTTTTTTAAAAAACAAAACAAAACATTATATTGAAGGACTGATCCCTTTATAGTCACATTGTGACATTGGCCAGCAACCTTTTGATTTGCTGTCTAGTACTTTGGGCGTCATTTTTTGTACAGTAGATAGAATCTCCTGTACAATTTGTCCTACAGTTTGTTTCTGAAAAGAGCTGAGAATTACAATAACCCTAAGACACCCAGGGCCAAACTAGATGTGAGATCTGTCATGTGGTTTCTCCTTTCATAGCTGTCTTTTCTTTAAGAAGTCAGATTGGACATATAGTATGAGGGTACAGGACTCTGCTTTTGCAGGGCCAGCTTAAGACATTTTGCTACTTGAAGTAAACAGCAAAAGGTAGCTCCTACCCAAACCCTGGGCCTTCTAAGTCCAAATTGTTTGGCATTTTAGGGGAAAAAAATCTCACAATTTCTTCTCCCTCTCCCTAAGAAAAGGCAAATATAATAACTTGACTAAGCATGTGCAGCCCTTTCATGACACCCACATTTCCCTGCTTGAGTTGGCTGCTTCACTTTACCTAACAGCAGAAATCCCTGGTTTCTATCATGGTCTTGGTCAGGTTTGGGGATCTTCTTCACAGTTTTGGGCCCATTCTGCACAAGAACAGTGGTGAGGATACTGTGAACAGCCCAAAAAACAAACAAATGGCTCCTTGAACAGTTCAAGCCTGAAGTCTCCTTAGAAGCCAATATGCTCAAATTGAAGCTGTTGTACTTTGGACACATCATGAGAAGGCATGATTCACTAGAAAAGACAACAATGCTAGGAAAGGTGGAGGGAAGTAAAAAGAGAGGAAGATTGTATGCTAGATGGATAGACTTTATTAGGGAGGCCATGGATATGAATTCACAGGACCTAAGTAGAGCAGTGGAGGACAGGGAGTCTTGGAGATGTCTCATCCACAGGGTCGCCACAGATTGAGATCAACTAGAAAGCAGTTAACAGCAACAAAACAAATTCCTCCTATTGTGAATGCCAGGCACAGGGAAGATGGTGGCTTCTGATTAGGATTATGGTAAAAACGATTTACCTAGACCAGTCTCTCCTTGATTCAAGATGCTTCTCTCTCTCTCTCACACACACACACACAGAGGCACACACAGAGCCAACCAAGGATAAATTACATGACAAGAATTACTAGAATCACTTCTAGTTTGGGACCTTAGGACATCAGTCACTTGACTCACTATCAAGATATTGTCCCGCAACTGCCTACTGTTTGACTTCAAATAGATGTTGTCAGGTATCCTATAATGCCAAGAACCACTTCACTTTTTACTGTACAGATAGACTGTCCCTTATTCAGAATTCCAAAATCCAAAATACTCCAAAAACAAAACCTTTCTTCATGGGTGAATGAGATAGCGAAATCTTTGCCTTTTGATTGTCCAGTGTATAAAAATTTTGTTTCATGCACAATTATTAAAAACAGTGTATAAAATTACCTTCAGGCTATATGTATAAAGTATATACAAAGTACAAATGAATTTTGTTTCTTTGTGATTAGACTTTTGTGATCTCATCTTCAAGATATTTCATTCTGTATGTAAATGCAAATATAGATATTCCAAAATCCAACAATATCTGAAATCCAAAATGCTGCTGGTCCCAAACATTTTAGACAAGGGAGACTCAACTTGTATTGTAGGAATTATCTGATAGGTGCCATAGGATTAAGCCTCCTTTCTACTCATTCCTATAGGAGTCAGGGTGCTACATCCTGACACCCCTTGTTTAAGATCAGAAGTCATTTGCTGTGCACCTCTCTGAGGCTACATCCACACTGCAGAAATAATCCCATTTAACTCCACTTTAGCTACCATGGTGCCATGCTATAGAATTGTGGGATTTGTAGTTTGTTAGGGCACTCTTTCTCTTTGACAGAGAAGGCTAAATATCTCATAAAGCTACAAATCCCAGAATTCCATACCACTGATCCATGGCTGTTAAAGTGTTCTCAAACTAGATTATTTCTGCAGTTCAGATACAGCCTGAGACACCTAACTCTGTATACTCCACTGAGTTTCAGTCTTATCTCTTTCCAATAAAGCCATATAATTTAACTTCTCCTACAGTCCATGGGCTGAAATTGTGGGCTTCTTGAAAAAGGAATATGGGGTTGGTTTGTATTTAAATCAACCATTTACCAAAGTTCTTTGGTAAGTGAACAAAATATAATATAAACTATCAATAAAATAATAAAAATAAAACAAGATTGATAAAAGCAAAACAAAATTAGAATGAGGAATAAAGTAGGCCAAAACATGAAAGCACTGATACATAAATACAATGGGGAGAGATTTTCAGAAAATCACAGTGCAGGCACTGGGCATACTTCTGTGGGCAGGCCACCTACTTTGCCTCACCTGGCAGACACACATGGAAGAAAGACTCAGGTGATGATTTAGGGTTTGGAGAAACTCTTGCTAGATAACCCAGCCTCAAGCTGCTTAAACCTTTAAAGTCTCTAAAGATTTCAGAAAGCGTGGAGCAAAACCACACAAATAATCCCTCTCAGGTGGGGGGAAAAACTCATCTTACACTATAGTCATATACAGGAAACCCCCATTGGATCCTGTTGCACAATGCAACAGACAAAGTCCAGGGAAATAAATACTTAATGCACCCCAAGCCTGTTATTTTGCCTTCTATTCCAATTGTGTTTACATCTGCCAGTAATGCAGACCATTTTTACTTTTTTAAAAATGTATCTGATAAAGGTTCAGGGTAAAATATTTTCTTTTTAAGTACATTTTTCTACAGTACAGAGGTTTCACCAAAAAGGAGATCCATATCCTTATCCAAAAGCATAGACAGAAGCAAAGAAAATGCCCACGTCAAGCAACCTCTGCTGACACTAGGTGCAGTAACTTCCAGACTGCCTGATGCTCACTTTTGAGATACAGAGCTTGTTTACATTATGAAATCCCTCTGGAACTGTGCTAAAGTGAAATTCAGTGACTGTGCTGAAAACATCTGGTCATCAGATGTGGGAACTGACAGATGTTCCTTTTGCAATATTCAGGTTCTTCCGTTTGGGGAAGAAGCAAGTGTTCTGACTGAAAAACACCCTACTTTAATCAAAAGCTAAAAATGGCAGAGAATATTATCTGCCTCAGCCCTGTACTCAGCCATCATGGGTGTTTCTGCAGGGTAAGCAGATCAACACTCTCCCTCCCTTTCTGATTCTTAATTTGTAAAACGAGAAGTGCAGAGACAAGTATGCCTCTGAGTGTCACAGATGCTGAGGAGGGGGGAAAGGGGAGAGAAGGGATGCCCTTGTGTTCAGCTTCTGAGCTTCTAGAGACATCTGGCAGGAATCTGTTGGAAGAAGAATGCTAGATGAGATAGAGCTGATTTTTCTGATTCAGATTATAAGAAATGGGACCTATCTTAAAAAATTCATTTTCTACTACCTAGAAGCTCTCACCTGTCATCCAGTGATGTGAAGACAGCAAGTTATGGATACAGAATGATAATAGAAACATATTATTCCATATCTGTACATATATCTAACACTTCATATGTTTGCTGGTGTTTTGCAAGGCTTCGCAAAGGATTTGGAATGGGTGGTGTTTTGTTTTGTTTTTATTCAAGTTTCCCGAATCTCCCCAGTGAATGTGGCTACTGGCCATGTTTGCTAGAGGATTCGGAAAACTGTAATCAAAAGAGTCACTTTCCCAAGCTCTCATTCTGTCATTTTTATTGCTTCTGTGATACACATTGAACTCTCTTATGCTGTGGATGCCTGAAGATAGCACTGCTGATAAAAACCAAGGGGTTACTTATTGCTTTATTACACTAGGGGGCAAACGGGATTTAAACGAAAGTTAAACCAGAGAAAACCAAAAAAATGTTGTGTGATAAACATCAGGCATTTCTTGGTGTTCTCTAGCTTAACTCTTGTTTAAATCCCATCTGCCCCTAGTGCATAGTTTTTGACAATTAAATTCTTGAGGAAGCACACAAGAAGAACAAGAGTACAACAGGCCTCTCCCACTGTTTCTCTCAGCAACCGGTTTTGGAAGCCAGGATGTAAATACTTGCAAATTTTCTTGTCCTTGACAAGACAGGGTGTTTCACACACTGAGACACAGCTTTGAGAAAATGGTCAATTACTATGAGGTTTCATTATTTTTTTAAAAAAATGGAATTTTTTTTTGCTCAAAAATGTGCACAAAAATTCTAACATTTTTGCATAGAATATTTATTTATTTCATTGAATTGATTGGTTGATATTCCACCTTACTCTCAAATAGGACTCAAATTTGTATATTTTGTGTAAAACTTTTCTTCACAAAATTGTGTTGGTTTTTTTTTTTTGGGTGGGGGTACAGAAAAAATTGTCTTTTTTTCACAAAAATCCACACACACACAAGAAAGTCCTCAAAAATGCATGAAAATTTTCATAAACTCACAACGTTGGAAATTATCCATTACTGCATGTGAAAACAAAATAAACCAAGCTTTACATTCAAGCTGTGTTGTGTGTGTGTGTGTGGGGGGGGGGGGGTAACAGTTTGTTTCCTTTCCCAAAACAAGGTACCCATTATTTATAGCCAGCCAAGTTATTTTGACAAAAAAATCTCACAAGGATTTCTCTCCAATCCTGGCAGTGAAAGAAGAATGATAATTCTGGTTTAGGGTGTGGAGCGTTCTGGGAATTGATGTCGAAAGAAGTAACTTTTCCAAGCGCTGTAGCTTTGTAAAGCCTATGCCAGATGAGCCCAGGCTAAATTCAGACTCCTCCCCCCCCCTTCCAGGCCTTTCATCCTATTTTCCTTGTTCACTCCATCTGGTAAGCTACAGGAAAGTTTATTCTCCCTCCCCAGTTAATGGAACTGAGGGGGTAGATTGAAATAATACGGTTGGCTCTTTTGTCCAATCACTCGTTTCCTGTGAGATTTCTCACATGAATCTCTTGAAGTTATGCAACTGTCCACATTTTTAAAGAAATTAAGAACACATCAACAAGAGAAGATGTGACCTAGGAAGGAGACAGACAAGTGAAACAGATAAGCAAAGCTGCTGCCAGTAGAGATGAGGAAAGAAACTGCACAACACCTGGCAAACAATTTATTTCTCACTCCATCCCAAAATGTAAGCCTGTTGCTGTGTAAACACAGGATTTGGGTTCTGATCTGGCAGCCTTTGAAAGAATTGAATCAGGTAGGAAGGGTGGCTCAGAGCATCACAAACCAAATGACACAAATGTTTGAGCAGCAGGAGGAGCCTGCAGTGGAGGGAAGCCTGGTGAGCCCTGAAAAGAACAGGGTGAGCTTGGCATCCCAGCTGTAGAGGAGCCATCTGCTCAAGCCCCCAAGATCTTGCCTGTCAGCTCTCCAGCTTCCCTGATCTGAAGCAAGAGCCAGCCAGTATATACATGCTTTGCACCTGGCACAAGGAAAGGAGTAAATCCTACAGCCTGGAGGTTTTGGCATTTAATTTTAAAATCTACTCATTCCCTCCATGCCCTGGCTGAGTTGCTATTTTAAGCTGCTTTCAGATGTCTTGTTTTATCTCATGGCAGAAGCAAAGTATTCCACTAGCATCCTATGCATGTATGATTTCTGCATTTTGCAATTTTGTTGGAAGGACTGTGGTGGTACATGGGGGTGCTCTCAAAAAGATTCCTGAACTATATTCCATAGTTACACTCTAGAGCCTCTACTGCATCTCCAAGAATATAGAGAAGAAGCTGGTTCTGTATCAGGTTTATCTACTTCATTCCATGGCCAAAGAATAACAATTACATTAATAAAAGCAACAATACACGTGACCTTGCGGCTATTGGCCTGGTGGGGAATGTGGCATGATTTAATGATCTGATGTCAGAAGTTGGGAAAGTTGCTTTTTGCAGCACAGCTTTCCGAATCCCCCAGCCAGCATTACCACAGGATAGTTTTTTGTGGGTTTTTTGCACTATGTGGCCATGTTCTAGAAGAGTTTATTCCTGACATTTTGCATGCATCTATGGCTCGCATCTTCAGAGAATGCTGGCATGGAAGAGCATGGTGTGTGTGTGTGTGTGTGTGTGTGTGTATATATATACACTGTACAACCCTGGGAAGGGAGGAGTCATTTTCATGTTAACCTGTTTATTGTTCTGTTGTTGATGGCAAGGCCTCAGGGTGGGAGGATATGCAAGAAGGATTAGTATCTGCTTAATTAGTGATCATTGTTGGGAAAACTCCTGACCCTGGGTAGTTTCTCATTTGCATTTACTGAGTCCTGATTTTTCTATTTTTCAGGACTCGTACGGTAGTTCACTTCAAGTGTTTCTTCTTTTTTGTTTAAATTGCTCAGGTATTTGTAGATTTTAATGACTTCCCTGTGCATTCTGATGTGATAGTTGTTGGCATGGTCCAGAATTTCAGTATTTTCAAACAGCATTTTATGCCCAGGATGGTTTATAATTTTTTATTGCTGATGATGATTTTTCTGGCTGACTCAGTCTGCAGTGTCTCCATTGTTCCTTGATTTGCGTTGGAACACTGTGTTTGGTGGTCCCTAACACCTGTGTAGACCTGTCTGCAGCTGCATGATGTGTGGTAAACTCCTGCATTTGTGAAAGGGTGTCTCTTGTCCTTTGCAGAGCAAAGCAACTTCACATTACCCAGGATTTTGGTAACAAGAAAATTCTAATCCCTGGACTTTGGTGTCCAACAGTCACCATCTCTATAAAAGATCTCTCCATGACATAGAATCATAGAATCATAGAGTAGGAAGAGACCACAAGGGCCATCCAGTCCAACCCCCTCCCATGCAGGAACTTCCAATCAAAGCATACCCGACAGATGGTCATCCAGGCATGGTTTCCAGACCCTTCACCATTTTAGTCACCCTCCTTTGGACCCGCTCCAGTTTCTCCACATGCTTTTTAAATTGTGGTGCCCAGAACTGGACACAGTATTCCAGGTGGGGCCTGACCAAATCAGTATAGAGTGGCACTGTTACTTCCCTTGATCTAAACACTATACTTCTATTGATGCAGCCCAAAATAGCATTGGCCTTTTTTGCTGCTGCATCGCATTGTTGACTCATGTTCAATTTATGGTCTACTTGGACTCCTAGATCCCTTTCATATGTGGTCTCATTCAGCTAGGTATCTCCCATCCTATATCCGTGCATTTCACTTTTTTGCCCTAAATGCAGAACCTTATATTTCTCTGTATTGAATTTCATTTTGTTAGCTTTGGCCCAGCTTTCTAGTCTATTCAGGTCATTTTGAATTTTGATCCTGTGTTCTGGAGTATTAGCTACTCCTTCTAATTTGGTGTCATCTGCAAATTTGATAAGTATGCTTCCAATTCTGTTATCCAAGTCATTAATAAAGATATTGAACAGCACTGGGCCCAGGACAGAGGCCTATGGGACCCCACTGGTCACTTCTCTCCAGGATGAAAAGGAACCATTGGTGTGGCCAGTCAACCAGTTACAAATCCATGTAATGATTACCTTGTCTAGCCCACATTTTGCAAGCTTGTTTGCAAGAATGTCATGGGGAACCTTGTCAAAGGCCTTACTGAAATCAAGATATACTATATCCACAGCATTCCCTTCATTTACCAAGCTAGTAATTTTTCAAAAAAAGAGATCCACATAATGGAGGGATGTTGTCAACTTGAGTAAAAAGTGCTTGTTTTAATGGGCCATTTGATTAAACTTCAAGGCAGCTTTATTTTCTGATAGGAGGGGATAGATGCACTGGCAGGGTGACTAGATATCAGAATCGCAAAGGAGGACAAGTCACCTTGAAATGTAAAGCATCCAAGAAAAATGTAGGACATTACAAAATAAAAGTTAAATATAAATATAATTTTATTTCATATGGTTTATTTCTCTCTCTCTCTCTCTCTCTCTCTCTGGCTTTTCTTTGCTAACGAAGATTCAGGAAGGACTCATGATCTCACGCTTTCTACAAGCGTGTTAATAACTAAAAAGTCCGATCCGAGATAGACAAGTCCGTTTACAGAAAGCACTGCAGAAAGTCTCCTTGGGTGATGTTTCCAAGTTGTGGTTCTTTCTACATTGTCGTTTCTCTTCAAGATATGTTTGACATGAGTTCTCAAAAGAGGCTGCAGCATTTTGGATAGTGTGTCTCCATGCCTCCCATTGTGAGGCAGACCATTGCTGGTGATCAATTTGGCCGAGCTTGAGGTGTTGTTGCAGGGAGTCCTTGTATCTCTTCTTTGGGGCACCTCTCTTATGCTGACCCATGGCGAGTTCACCATACAGTACTGTTTTTGGGAGCCGGTGGTCCTCCATCCTAGAAACGTGCCCTGCCCAGCGCAGCTGCATTTTCCCTGCTTGCTCCAGGACAGCAACATTTGTCACATAATCAGTCCAGTGTATATTTAGGATTTTGCGTAGACAGCACTGTTGAAAGTGTTCGAGGTGTCATAAATGTTGGTGATAGGTGACCCATGTTTCAGACCCATAGAGGAGAATGGACAGTACAATGGCTCTGTACACACTGTTTTTTGTGCTTCGCCTCAGGTGTTTGTTACTCCAGACTCCTTTGTGAAGCCTTCCGAAGGCACTATATGCCTTTGCTAATCTGTGATCGATCTCTTTATCAATCTTGGCATCTGAGGAGATGATACTTCCCAGGTAGGTAAACTGATGGATGGACAAGCACAGATTTGCCTATGGCGTGGGAATGATAGTGCTCTTCCTGTGGTGCAGGCTGGTAGAGAACTTCCATTTTCTTCAGGCTGACTTCCAGCCCAAACAACTCTGCAGAGCGCTGCTGCTGTATGGGCAACAAAGACAGCAGCATCAGTGAAAAGCAGCTCATGGACTAGATAGTTTAGAGTCCTCGTGTGAGCCTTCAGACAGCTTAAGTTTAAAAAGCTACCATCAGTACGGTAACGTATATAGATGCCGTCTTCTTCTTTGAGATCTGCTGTAGCCCTTTGGAGCATCATGCTGAAGAAGACTGTAAATAGAGTTGGAGCGAGAACACAACCTTGTTTCACACCATTACTTATTAGAAAGCATCGCCATATCTGACTTGACCGTGCTGGCCCTCATGTAACAAGATAATCATTTTGAGGAATTTGGGGGTCATCCTAGTCGTTCCAGGAACTGCCACAGACTTTTTGTACTCACAGTGTCAAAGGCTTTGGTAAGGTCAACAAATGTTACATAGAGTCCTTTGTTCTGCTTTCTACATTTCTCTTGCAGTTGTCTAAGAGCAAATACCATAACCTATTAGCTCTGAAACCACATTGGCTTTCAGGGAGAAGTTCTTCTGCTATAGCAGGAACTAATCTGTTCAGAAGCATCCTTGCAAGGATTTTTCCAGCAATGGAGAGCAGTGTTATACCTTGATGGTTTGAGCAATCAGGTTTTGCTCCTTTTTTCTTATACAGGGTGATGATAACTGCATCTCGGAGATCTGATGGCAGTTCACCTTTTTCCCAGAAACTCACAAGGAGCTCGTGGAATTTGGCATGGAGTACATGACCTCCGTGTTTCCAAGCTTCAGGTGTGATTCCATCAGTCCTGGCTGCCTTGCCGTTTTTCATCTGCTGTATGGCCTTAATGGTTTCTTCCAAAGTGGGAGCCATGTCCAGTTCATTTTTCATTGGTTGTTGTATTGTATGTTGGATAGCTGAGCCTTGAACTACTCGGTTGGCGCTGAAGAGACTTTGGAAATGTTCATCCCAGCATTTCAGGATGGAGGCTTTGTCTGTGATTAGTGCTTGACCATCCATACTATATAAGGAGCTTTGGACCTGATAAGTAGGTCCAAACACTGCTTTAAGAGCTTCGTAGAATCCTCTGGAATCACCCAGATCTGCACAATGTTGTGTCTTTTCTGCTAAATTGATCCACCATTTGTTCTGAATGTTTCAGAGTTTTTGTTGGAGTTTACTACATGCAAAACGGAAGGCTGCTTTTCTTACATGGCAAGATGGCTGAGCGAGGTATGCCTGATAAGCAGTTCTTTTCTTTGCCAAAAGCTCCTGGATCTCTTGGTTGTTTTCATCAAACCCATCTTGGGGGAGAACCCGAGGGATTCTTCCGCAGACTGCGGGATACTGTTTTTGATATGTTGCCAAAGCATTGCAGGAGAAGAATCTATAGGATGGTCTTCAAGTTTTGATTGCAGATTTGCCTGGAAGTTATCTCTCATGGCAGCTTGTTGAAGATTGTTGACTTGGAGTCTCCTCTTTAAGATGCCACCCCTCATTGGTTTGAGCTTAAGATGAAGATTTAGTTTGCATATTACAAGGTGATGATCTGTTTGACATTCTGCACTGGGCATCACTCGTGTGTGACCGACACTGCGAATGTTTCTCTGGCGCACTAGAACATAGTCAATGAAGTGCCAGTCTTTGGATCGGGGATGCATCCAGGTCATCTTCAAGCTATCTTTCTGCTGAAAGCTAGTGTTTGTAATAGTCATCTGCTGTTCTGCACAAAACTCTAGCAGGAGGCATCCATTGTCATTACAGTTTCCAACACCATGCTTGCCTAGAACACCTTTCCAGGCTTCGAAGTTCTTTCCTACTCTGGCATTGAAGTCACCAAGGATAATGATTTTAACTTCTGCAGGGACTTTTTGTATGAAGTTGCGTAGGTCTGAGTAGAATTTGTCCTTCATCACAGGGTCGGCTTGCATAGTTGGGGCATATATACTGAAGAGAACAACATGTGGGAGGCGTAAGGAGATAATGCGATCAGAGTGACCTGTTGGCAGAGTTTTGAGTTTGGAAACAAAGGAGTTTTTAATCATAAAGCCTACACCTGAAAGATGTTTTTCAGTTTTTGGTTTGCCAGACCAGTAGAGTGTATAGCCGGCACCGTGTTCTTTAAGGCTGCCTTCCTCATGGAGTCGAACTTCACTAAGAGCAGCGATGTCAATATTAAGTCGTGATAGTTCATGGGCTATTAGAGCAGAACGATGCTCATGACGTCCACTATCTGCAGAATCTTGCATGGTTCTGATGTTCCAGCATGCAAGAGTCAGTCTGTTTGCACCTTTGGAGGCCGGTGTGTGCCTTTGTATCTTTGTTTTTGTTTGATTGCATCAGAAGATGTCCGTTGACTGCGGCTCGCCAACCAGGTAGGTGGAGATGATCTTTCATTAGGCCACCTTTTCTAGGCCCCTCTCCATATGGAGCAAGCAGTGCTCTCCTTAAAAAAGGCTGAATGGTCATTCAGGATGCTGCCAAACAAGACTGTAATCTCCTGGTCAGTCTCGAGCAACCCAAGTCCTGAACCGCCTGTATACAGGGTTGGGTCTGCAGTTTCCAGTGCATCTTTCACCTGCCATTTCATCCCTCACCTATCGCTACAGGACTTTTGGGGGAGGGGTCAAATGTATCCTTCGAGCCTGTGCAATGGATTTTTCTGCTGAAGTGCAGCGTGCACAGAACTGGCCTCACCCTTTAAACCAGAGGTTTGTCTGCCAGGGCCAAGCAAGCAAGGACAGTGGCAGCGAGATCCTTGGGTCATAGGGTTGATTAGAATTTCCTTCTCTTAGATGGTTTACCTTACAGGGTTAGACGAGCACCATCTGCCCGGGTTTGGGATTGCAGTTTTCCTCTTCCTAGGATGGAGCCTATCCTGCCCTTTGATGCTCTTGGTCAGACCCTTCAGTTGTGACCTGTCTGGCATGGGAGGCCCTACCAGTGGCTATTATGCTACCGCCAGCATAGCTCACAGCTTCATTAGGGTACGCAAGCCTCTCCCCATGACAAGGGGGCATCAATGGAGAGGATAAAATAAAATTTAAATATAAATATAATTTTATTTCATATGGTTTATTTACAGCTATATTATATATACTATATTTTATTCTGTATTCACCCGTAGTTTTATGATGAACTTTGGCACAATTCAGATGGGCAGGAAAAAGCGGCTTGAAGCTGTCTTTTTCAAAGCCACATTGAAGCCCAGCAACCACACCGCCAGCCTTCAAACCACCTTGAATGCACACAGACCAACCGCAGTGGGTCGGAGCAAACACAGCTTCGAATCACAGCACTCCATTAATTTTTTTTGTGCACTGTCCAGAATAATGATGCTGTCCACATCTCTATGAACCTACACACTGTCACAGATACACTTTTCATGTCAGTAGCACAGTGACATCATGGATGCCATGTCTCCAGTGTAGCCTGCACTGGCACTCACCCTGTAATCCATGGGTAGAGTGGACAGCAAAACTCCAACTGATGACAGCAACATCCACACGCATCCACAATATGGATGACACACAGCAAATTGAGGCAGCTGCCATAGCGGGTGCTGCAGTCATTCTGCTGTGTGCTGCCACTGCGGCCATTCTGATGCCAATGGAGAGACACTCACTCCACTGGTGGATGTGCCCCAGAAACACTGACTAGTGGCGTGGGTTTGTCACATCCATCTGCACAGGACCACTGAGAAAATGGCGCTGGAATGTGCGTGGGGGGTCCAGCTCAGAAGTGAAAGTGACAAATATCACTTTCTCCTGCTGGAACATCTGGCAGGAAAACTTTCATCATCCCTCACTTCAAAGGGCACATGCGCTGGATCTTGTTTTCATGCCATCTCTTTTAGAGGCACACTTGTGGCCGGGCATTTACATAATGCGTATTTGGTTGCTTTAAATTAAAGAGCCTCTTCTAAGCCTCCCTGGTATAGATGAATTCAGACATTCCTGCGCAGATGCGTACTTCCCGGGAAAGAAGTGGAAAAAAGCAGCTTCTTTTTAAACTGGCTTTTCTCCCCATAAGACAGCTTGAGAGCACTTTCTAGATGTCTTCAAAGCATGCCTCATCTAAACACCCTTCCCAGAAGCCAACCAGAAACCTGCTTATTTTGAATGTCAGTTTTGCCCCCATGTTAAAATGCCTTGTTGGCTTGCAATATACTTATAGAACTCTAAGCAAGACGAATGCTTACAATCATACTTTGCTAGCAACAAATCCTTGACTGATTCTATTTAAATTATTCCTTTCATTTGCCCATTGTACTGAAATTAAGGGAAAATAATCCTTTCAATATTTGCATTGTGTCTTCAAGCAGCCCATTGCCTAACACATTTACTGTCCTTTTCTTCTCCAAGAAACAAATGCACTCTGAGCTCTGGGGACAAGTCTTGTTTGCTGCTGCTCCTACAAGGAAAGAACTTTTGAAGGAGCCATTCTATTCCCCTATTCGCATCAAGAAAAGGTTACCAAGTAGATGAATTTCTCAAAGGGGAAGAGAAAATGTGGTGTTAATGAACTTCTTAGTCATGTCTAAAATGGAGGGCATTTTGGAATTCATTCTCGACAGAACGTTGAAATGTAGGACATATATTCAAAAAGGAGGACAAATAGTTACCCTGAACACAGGCAACTTCCTGGGTTGCTACCACCCAATGTCCAGTGGTGGCCCCTCCTCCCCACCAGTCACCTCAGAGGCCTCTTAGGAACCATTTTGTCCTGAGGACAAATGAAGGAGATTAAGATGCAGCTCATGTACAAAAAGCAAAAGGAGAAAGAAAACAGGAAAACAGGACAAACATGTGTTCACTATCTTGCAAACTGAAACCCAGAGGCGATCCATTAAATAGGAATCCCCCAGCCACCACTGATCCAGGAAACGAACCAAACATCCCACAACCACCACCCCAAGTCCATCCTCAAATCTTTTTAATTTTATCTCCAAACTTTTTAAAGACTAAAATCATGGACTGTCTCATTACTGCTTTTTGTAAGCAACAATGGGAATCCTTTTGCCACAGAGGTATCACCGAAAAGTGCCCATAATGCTTTAAATTTTAAGGTTTAAATAAATAAAGCCATTTTGCTTGCCTTACAATAGTTATGATATCTTAAAGCCATGCTAAGGAACTGGTGAGAGAAAGGAGTACTATGCCCTCCCATTGCAAAGGGCAGAATATGCCTCTGGGAAAATTCCTATGAAATTCAAACTAGCTAAGTCACCAATCCTCAGCATTAGTTCAGACCAGCTGCTGAGTGTTCTGTGTAAATGGTACCATTTGCAACTGACAAGAGATATGTTTATCTTTGCTTACTGCAGAAATGACAAGGACTTTCATGTGAAAGGACAGTGCTTAGAGCATGAGTCCAGGACACAGGACAGCTGTTTCCAGGAGGAGCCAGCACTCAGGGGAATAGCTATAGCTCAGTGGTTAAGCACATTTTATGCATGCACAAAGTCTCATTTTCAGTCTATCACTATCTCTTGCCAAAACATAACTCAGGTAACAAAACTGAGGCGTGTCATTGGTAAGACCATGAAAGGGCTGTTGCCATCTTGACAAAGCTTGGAAATATTACCTTTTGGACTACAACGCCCCAAATTCCCCATGATGGCTAGTGGATGCTAGAAGTTGTAGTCAAAAAGTTACTTTCCCGGTATCTCATACTGGACTAGCTGACTTGAAACTGTATAAATCAGCTCGGTACATTCTTATAGACCAGAGGAAAAAAACAACAACATTTTAGAACCAGCATTATGGTATTTCAGAACTAGTGGAACATAAACTAAATTCCTGGATTGATCTAAAAGAGGAAGAGTTGGGATTTTAAAAAGATATCCTCATTTTCAGTAACTACCTGTCTTCATCTCTACCATCCCCTGTGGCACATAGTCACCTCTACAAGTATAGTTGCACATTTCTCCATTTCCAACACAACCAGTCATGAACATGTGAAAGCTTGGAAAGATGGCGGGGGGGGGGGGGGAATAATTTTCCTTCACTATCCTGTGAAAGGATTACTTCCCTTAGAGATGAGCTTTATCCCAAAACAGAAGTGGGCAAATATTTAGTGCAACTTTGTATATTACATTATCTCATTTTTTAAAAAAATGGAGGTATGTAAAGGACTACAGAAACTTCCAATATCCACTGGCCTGATACGATACTTGAATAACCATGTGCATCTTCTTTTTTATCACTGATTCTATAAGTCTATAACATCAGTTTTCTTTAACACTTACAACTACATTAAACATTAATCCCATCCTGAACCCCCAAATTTCCTTGAACTACCATATACTACTTATATGACTGTAGTCAGGACTATATACACCCCTACGTATGTATTTTACTCAGACAGCAGGGAGAGATTTTATTGATTTTCGTAGAACTTGCTTCCACATATGATCTCAGATGTTTTGTCACTTTGACATAAGCTAGCACACTGACCTCAGACACCAAGGATAATGGGCTGATAGAGTGAAGATGCACACCGTCTGCAGTTCTGCAGAGTGACTTTTCTGGATGCTTAAAGAAGACATAGTTAATTTCTTTCCAATAAAGGTTGGTGGCTGCACCTCTAAGGAGGGCTCTTTCATTATGCTGCTGGTGACATTCATTACCCTATCAAGGATGAAGGCTGCAAGCACCACTGAATTTTTTAAAACAAAAAATAAATAATCAGGTTTCTCCCCCTTCAGCCTGGAGAGCCAGGCACAATATTGACAGAGTGTTTGCACTGGGAAATTCTCTCCAGCTTGAGGCTGATTATGGAAATAATAATACACGATCAGTGTCCATTAACTCCATCATGAAGGGAGGGATCAATAGTGTATTAATGGCTGGAGAAAGACCATTCTGTGCCCGTCGATACAGTTAACACCACAACACAAATAGAGGAAGAAACAGGAGGCACTAGGCAGCATGTAAATGACCAAAGCTGCTTATATTTTGATACTGACAAGACTATCCTGCTTATCGCCATAATGTAGTTTTCAAAACAAGTGCTGGCATTTGGTGCTTCTAGGATTCCAGTTAAGTCAACTCAGTATATTTCTTGTTGATCTAGGTCAAGAAAAGGAGGCTGAAGCAGCAGTTTGTAATGAAGATAGTAACCCTGACTTTCAGCATGATTTGTTAAGGAAAATGGGCAATGAAAGTAACTGTAAGATTCCCAAGAAAGTCTCTGTGGGTCAAATAGAGGCTATCACCAGGCACCTCCTTCGCTGCAAGTGCTGTCCTTCTGCCACAGGCGTAGTTAGCATCTATTCAGTTGGACAACACCTAGAACCAAGGACTTTCCACCAGACATTAAAAGGCACAAGGCTCTATTGTTCAATCTAAGCATTTTGTTTTACTGAACTGTCACTTCTGGCCCTTTCAAGCATTTCTCATAGTTACTGGTGAAACGTCAGAAACAAATTTTTCTAGAACATCACCACATAGCCTGAAAAACCCACAAAAACTATGGATGCCAATCATGAAAGCCTTCAACTTCCCATTAGATTATTGCTTTGTAGCCTGATTTTCTGAATGCCTGTTTTGGCCTGTGCCACATCATCTAGTCCTTCTGACTTTCATATGTTTCTGACTCTTTTCTGCCATGGACCACACTACTCCTCTGGCCTCTTCAGTCTGATACACTGAAACCTGACAATCTGCACTGGACAATAACAATTCCTTAGCTAAGATTCTTCATAGAAATCACTGCCATTTCCCCAGTAAACTCCAGTCATTTTAGAATGAAGTGATTGAGGGATGTATGATGTTTGTCCCTATGAATTCATGAGGTTTATCCATATGATTTCATGAGAGATTTATGATGTTTGTCCATATGAATTCATGACATTGTAATATCAGACATAGGAGTGAGAGTTGCCTTGTGTCAAATATGGTTTACCACATTTCATTTCCTTTTCTGTGCATGCCTTACACATTCAAGGTCTTCCAGTGTCCTCACAGGGAAGACTTCTTGATTCAGAATGACATGGTAATGTTAAAAATCCAAATATTTGACAACCCCACATGGCATAGATTCCTGACAAGCCTGATGTTAACTCTCTGAGAAGCTGTCAAAATCCTATCAAGAAGTCTTTTTGAAATGAAGGTGCTGATAGACACTGATAGACAAAACATCCCTCAATCCTTTTATTCTGAGTTTCCATGAAGTAACAGACTATAAAACAAAACCCACTGAAGCTCACTGTACACATCGTGCTAGGGAATCTCTCTCTCTCATTCTCTCTCTCTATTTATATAATTTTATTTTGTTGGACAATATAACATAAAAGACAAACTGTACATGATAAATTGAGAAAAAATAACAAATGATATCTTGATATACAATGACTAAAAAAACAAAACTTAAACAAAAACAAGACAAAACTACTCTTCAATATCCCTCCTCCCTTTGTTTATATATATTGTGCTTCTCTTGAGTCAAATTCCCTTTCTATTTCAAATTTCTTCTGTTTCTCTTTCTAACTTCCTCTAATATCCCTCCATCAGCCCTTGTGGGTTATGTCTACTCAATTTATCCTTCTTTAACTACTATTCCCTATGCCTCTTCCCCCTTCTATCCTATTGTATGCTAGGGAATCTCAATACAACATGTGTGTTACAAAGGCAATTATTTGTCAGTACACATCCCTTTTAAAAACAGCAGGTAGAGAATATGAAGTAGTGTCAAAACAGCAACAACAGAGCACAAGAGTGTATGTGTCACATTTGAATTTATCCTCACTTCCTTTGTATTTCTCTTCTATTTTACAGTTTCTCATCTGTAAAACCAGAAATAATGTTAGATAAAATTACACTTTTGATTATTTATATAGATTTCAATCATAAGCTTTCAGGGGCTTGTTACTGTTGTTTCTGGATTTTTGAAGCACAAAGGTCACTATACAAATGTTGTGAAGAGGTAATAAACTGACAAAATTAAAACCCAAGTGATGACTTCTTACTCCCACTACTAGTTCAACCTAAGTTGTTATATACAAACAAACATTGCAAAGATAAATGCTTTTATAAACTATTTATGCAAAAGGGGGGTTGTGGGGAAGACAGGGAGAAAAAAGAATCATACAAATAGCTCAAGGATGGCCAATCCTTCAACCTTCCAGAATTGTTGAATTACAACTTGCATTACCCCTCACTGCTCAGTATCCTGGGCAAAGATTATGTGAATTGCAGTCTTGTGGTGAAGCACCACAAATTCTCCACCCTGGAATGCAGAAGCATACTGTATCAGGTTGCTGGTAGCTATATACAGACTTAAGTTATAAATCCTATCCTAGTAAGAAAAACTGTAGACTTGTTGGAAAAGTTCACAGAGTTGCTAGTAATCTTTCGTAAGGAAAAAATTTTACTGCCTCAATCCCATATGCTTTGTCACTCCATCCCTTCTCATGCCTGTGCTTGAGATGAGATAATTCCCAAGGTCACTGTCAGCATGATTTGTTTTATTTTCCCTCTTTCTTTTACTGATTTGGTACAACAAACAGTGCCTTTTCTACTGTAAAGACATCAGGGTGTAGATCCAGAAAACAGGGCACTTTGAAACTCAGCTCTGTTTTATTGCTGGACGATTCCACAGAGAACATGAAAGAAGACCCCAGACACACAAGCTTTCTTCCTTCAAAAGGGAAAGAAAAATGTCAATTTGCTAATCATCTGTCAACTGGATTAGTTACAAACGTACACACATGTGTTGCCTGATCAATGAGGAACGATAAGGTCTTTCTCACATCAAAACTCATTGGGCAACAGCTGTGGCTTCTGTGTTGGAAAAGAGACACAAAAGGCAGATTGAGAAGTGCCATACGGCAATCCCTGGCAGGCTGTGCAGAAAACATTCTGGACCTTACTAAATACAAATGAAAGCCTTGTCATCAAAATTAAAATCCAACCATCCAGATCCCCAGCTTTTGTCAGCTGAAAATATTAATGCTAAAATCCTGTGCATATTTACATAAAAGTTGTTCCATTAATTCCTGAGCAAATGTGCATAAGGTTGGGCTGGGAAAAGGCAGTTTAATAGCATTGGCCTGATAAAGACAGGCAAAAAAGGGTGTGTTCATGCCTGCATGAAAGTGTGGCCTTCAGATGACCCACACTGAAAGTTTGGCATGAACTCGCTTCTTTTGCGTTTTGGGGGGGACAAGCAGCTTTAAAAAGGAGCTGCTTTTCCTCCACTTCTTTTTAAAAAGGGTGTAACTGCGCAGCTGTGGTGCAACTGCACAGTTTTTTAAAGCTCCCAAACCCTAGCTCCAGCCCTAATCTGAACCCTAGACATGTGCAGTAGGGACTCTGGGATGCTGTAACTGTTATGCAACTGTGCATAAAATGTCAATTCATTCATAAAATAAAGAAGTTTATTCATAAAATAAAGGGGTTCATTCATGGTGCACCGGTGCAACTGCGAAGTTAAAAAAAGGAAGTGAAACAGCAATGGTAATTTGACAGATCTTCATAACTTCACAGTTCATGTGTGATGTACCTGCGCAACTGCGCAGTTCGCAGCCAGCAGTACAACTGTCTGTAGGATGTACTGGTGCAACTGCACAGTTCGCAGCTGGCAACAAAATAATAATAATAATAATAATAATAATAATTATTATTATTAAAGGTTCAGTGTGGCCAAAAGCCCCATTTATTGCTGCCCATGCATCTGCTCCGTCTCTGTTTCTAGTGTCCTGACAGCTTCCAATGTAGTTGCTGAGCAAGAGACAAGACTTCAGATAAGTCGTCCCCACATCCCCTCATTGTAGCTGCCCTATACCTTTTAAATACACCCCTGGGACCTGCAGTGTAGCTGCTAAGCATTTGGGAAAATGCAACTTCATGTCACCCTCTCCTGGCAGTCTGTAAAGCCCCATTGTATAGCTGTCATAAGTCAAAACCTACTTCAAGGCACACAACAACAAAACAACAAGGATAGTGAGCAGCCTAATTGTAATGGAAGCAGTGACCAATATGATCCTTAAAGCAGGGATGGACAACTGGTGTGTGTGTGTGCGCGCACACACACCTTCAAGTTGCCTTTCAATTTATGGCAACTGCATGAATTTCATAGGGTTTTTATTTTTTAGAAAAAGGAATGCTCAGAGGTGGTTTTGTTAGTTTCTTCCTCTGAAATATAGCCCACAGCACCTGTTATTCATTGGCGATCCCCCATTTAGGTGCTACCATAAAGCATTTGAAGGGTCACATATGACCCATATGGTGTACTTTCTGCACTCCCACCTTCAAGAAATTTGGGGATGATCATAAACAGTTGAAAGGTACAGAAGGGTCAGTTTAACACCTCATCCTACAGCTTCAGTAACCATCTACAAACACCTTGCTCACTGGCCAGAATAGTGAATGATTGTAAAAGTTACATTAAGGGAGCTACTCCAATGTGTTGGAGCTACTCCATGGGCCATGCTGGCTGGGGAATTCTGACAACTGAAATCCCCCAAAAGCAACTTTCCATTCTGAGACCTAGAGCAGTATAGATGGCCATGATCCTTGCACAGGAAAACCTCAATTTCCTTCACAGAAATGATGAATGAAAGCAACTTCCATGTATATTATTAAAACTGCCCAGCACTTTTCCCAAAGCAAATTGCTTCTGGACTGGAATGGTGGCTTCTTATTCAATCTGCAAATAGTGGTGCGACTGCAGATTTTCTAAGAAGGAAATGTAAGATTGCTCCCAAGGGCTTCTGTAATGATCCAGATGCCTTTCAGACTTCATATTTCCCAACAGGAAGAACCTTATCTGTTAAGGTGAGGTAAACCTGAGTGCTGCTTCTACTCCATCCATCAGTACCTTTGAGGGAGAAGGGCACTAACAAAGCCAAAAGCAATTCAAGCATTGCTTATAATCAGGTTGGCATCTCTTATAGAAGGATGTGACTGCCTCTCCTTTTCCACTAGGAGGGTGAGATGCCTGCTAGATAAAAGGCAACCCCTAAAAAGATCTGGGAGTAAGGGATGCCATGGGAGCCTTATGACCATCAGGTGGACATTTCTGAGTTAGACAAACAATACAAAAATGGGGAGGCAGGAGACAGAACCATACAAACAAAGCATAAGATCTGTTTGATGAAAGATGATGGACACTCAAAGTCTGAACAAAGGAAACTGTCATGAAAATATACCCATTGATACCCCTAAGAATCTATGAATAGTCCAAAAAGATGAGTGTTGGTAGGAAGAGCCTATAATTTTTGCGCATCAGCAATGGATTCTGCCTAAAATATCCTTGCACATTCAGGCTTTGTGAAGGAGATTCAATGAACAGGTTTTTTTACTGCTCTCATGCTATAAAATACTTTGGCAGCAAGTCAGCTTATCCTCAGTGCACTGTGAGATGGATGGAGGCAACAATTTCATGGATTTGTCTACTCAAAGCAGATTTTTCTGATAAGAATCCATGTTTGGTAAAGAAATAGTTTTCATGTACTGTCACTGTTTGCTCTGAGTAGGTGTTTTCTCAGAACTTGCTACTTTAACAGGGCACTCCTACCTGACATGAGAAACCCCAATATAACCATGACAGATGTGAACCAGAAACAGAGTTTTCCTTTCCTTTTTCTTTGAGGCATGTGCAGAATAATTTCATTTCCATTATTCCAATTCCATTCCTAGATCCTTGGAAACTTACCTTTTACCTCCCTAACTTTGAAGGTCCAACATTGGGAGAAATTGAAAGTGGGGGTGGGGGTGTGTGTTCAAGAGCATGCTGTGGGTGGAAAGCAGGAGGCTTTGGCTCTCAAGTATGGGCCCGATATGCTCTTTTTAAAGAGCTTCAAATACCAAGGAGATAGAGGAGGCAATGGTGTCCACACAGGCTATGGGAAGGGGAATCTGCCATCAAGTCTCCCAAACCAAGGATAGACTACAATCTTCGCAGGAGAGATACAAACAATCCCATGATCCTTAGGATGCTCTTACAGGAGCTGAGAGGCTGTAACTTGGCTAGCTACACACAATGGTGTCATCAGGGTAGGCTTTTGGGGGCAGAAATTTAGGGCACCTCTCAACAGAATGAGCAAGAGAGCTCCCAAATGCAACAGCATTCTGAAGGAAGTGAAATAATGTACATTATAATCCAAACAGGAGATGTGTTCCCCCTGTAAAACCATTAAGTCAGGAGTCTAACTGGCCTGTTTGAAACAAATATATCTTTAAAAAGTATATTTGTTAGCAAGAGTTAGATGTTATCAGGAATTAGGGACAAAATGATTGTGTTCTCTTCTGGCATCTAATGTAAACTTTGACACATTAAGAATTTCAGAGGTACCAATGTCTTCATAATTCCAAATAAAAGTATGTAGGAACTCCAGCTTATATATAGCTTAATTCCAGCAGTTCCACAAACCAGCACAGTCTTCTCTCTATAAGCAACCATGTCTTCATATGGATGGGCTAAACAGCTGATAGTTGCAGTCACCAAATAGTTCAGGTTTCAATTTTTTGTACTTAAGTTCCTAATATAGACTACCATAGAGTCACAGAGATATAGAAAATCCCAAGCCACTAATGTGGTTACGTATCAGCTTTCTTTTGGCACACACAGGATACAGCAGATTCAAGGGTGAAGTAAATGGGAAGATTTCGTTACAAGGATGGAGAATAAAAATACACACTTAGCTTTAACTTGGAACATACCATGCAGCAAAGTAGCACTTCTTGGTTTAAACAGGTATGTTTAGATTTATTTGTGTGTCAGCTGTGTGAGCATCCCATAACCTCTCAAGTGTCTGATCAGCCAGCCTTTTACACAAAGTTTGAGTATGGGGCTGTACAGACAGGCGGCTCCACGTTGCCCGTCTTTGCCCCAGATTGTTGCCAAAACAACCAAATGGTGTGGCAACAAATGGGACAATGTCTTCACTCCTCTGAGTTTTTCTGGGTCTGGCAGCCCTTCTGATGTCTGAGCTGGAATAACGATTAGCCTGTAGAGCCCAGTCTACATGTTTCAATTCATCTTTCAAGAAGTTGGGTTCACAGAACCTCGAACTTAAACCTGAAAACATACTAATCAGCTTTGATTATGGTCTCCTTGTTCACCAGAGTTTCCATTATGGACACCATGGCACACATCCAACAAATTTTTCTGTAAGACATCACAGCCCTGTTCAAACATTGTCTTACCACAAGCTACTTCCAGTGGGACAATGGATTCTACAAGCAGAGGGATGGGGTAGCAATGGGAAGCCCTCTTTGCTCTGTGGTAGCAAGTTTTACATGAAACATTTTGAAAAGCAAGCCATGGAAACAGCACCAAAAAGGCCCACAACATGGTTCCAATATGTGGATGACACTTTCATCATTTGAAGACATGAAGAAGAAGATCTGACCATGTTTCTGAAACATCAACATCCACCTAAACATCCAATTCACTATGGAAAAATAAAAGAAAGGCACATTGCCATTCTTGGATGTCCTGGTCATCTGTAAACCAAATCAATATTTGAGCCACACAGTATATAGAAAGCCTACACATACGGACAGATACCTGCACAAGAACTCCAACCATCACCCAGGACAAAAAAGAAGCACAATAAAAACATTGGTAGACTGGGCAAAATGGATCTGTGAACCCAAGTTCTTGGAAGATGAATTAAAACATCTAGACCCTGAGGCCTTACCATTCAACAACAGAACAATACACAGATTAACATGGAAATCAATCCTCCCTACACAGGGTCACACAGTATACCCCACTCTCTTCCATGCCGCCATTCTCTGAAGATGCCATGAAAGAATGCTTTACAACTCAATGATTTGCAATAATTTAATACTCACAATTTAATACTGATAAAACCTCTAACACACAAAGAACCCCTGTCTTATAATTTAAATCTTATTCAAATTCTTAACTCCCCACATTTGGTATATATGGGTAGCTATTATCTAAGGACTTTATCACACACAGCTTTTAAATTATGATTAGAACAGGAAAAAAAGCAGCTTTGGTGATGCATATCGCACAGTGACACCTCCAACTTGTAGCTGCTGTGTCCCCTAAGCATGGTTAGGGTGTCCTTTTTCATTGATGGGGGAAAGCTGTCAATGAACTCACAAACATGTTAGTCCTGGAGTGTGAAATGTCACAGCTGGAGCAGTTACAATATTGGCAGTCATGTGCCATCAGTGTCCTCTCCTCTCTCCAGTTCCCTCTCCCCCTCACTATTCCCAAGCAACCCAATTCCTGTTGTTGTTGTTGTTGTTGTTGTTTTCTATTTCTTTTCTTTTAGAAAACAACAACTTCAAACTGCAGTAGCACAGCCCAAGAAGTGCATGAAAAGTGAAAATAAAAAATAAAATAAAATAAAAAAAACTCTGAAAGACATGCTGAGCAGCTCATAGGGCAAGGAGGAGGGATTAAGGGAGAGTGTAAAGACAGCATGATGGCCAAAGCATCCCCAGTCGCACGATTGTCAAGATGTGCAATAATGGCGGCTCACAAACAGGTATAATTCTGTTTTCTTTAACAATCATGAGTGTGATGAGAATGGAGCTTGTGCGGTAATGTCCTTAACCATCTCCAGGGTTGTTTTATACCAGGGGATGCTCACAAAATGGAAAAAAAATGTGCTTGTGGATTTTTAGATCAACAAGGAAACAAACACTGATTGTTGCTGGATTTCTGCTGCTTTTCTTCATGGTACTGTTAAATCTAAAGAGCTAGCAGTGTCTGGCAGCTGGGGAAAACTGGCAAAGTTAAATACCCCAACCGAGCTTCATCAGCCAAGCTGTGTTCAAAATGAAGGAAAAATAAAAGAAAGCAGAAATGTAGAGTGATTGAAGAATGCTTGCACTCAGCACCTCCAAATATCCTGCCAAACAATTTTCATCTTCACAGCATCCTTTCAAAGTCCCTACAAAGTCTCTGATGTGAACAGCTTCCATGTCCCTCTTCTCATTTGCCAATGACTAAATAACCATAGCTAGGCAGGCAGGCAAATCATTCCTTCTCCCACCAGTAAGAGGGACCTGACATCTCCCTAACCCTAGCTATCTGCATTGTTTTATTCTCTTTATGTTTATTGATCCCTTTTATGCACATAATGCAAATTGACATTTAATAATTCAGCCAAGTTAATGGTGCTTAAATATTAAAGGACTTTTCTCTTTTAATTAGCTGCAGCAAAACAGGCAACAAAGGAAAGCTACGCAGCTATTTGCTCAAAGGGGCTGTCTCCAGAATCCTGTTGTGGCTTTAATCCAAGCCAGGGTAGAGCTGAAAGAGAAAATAAACCCTTAATAAAGTGCTAAATGGAATGAAACCCTTCTATCCCTTCTATAGGCCTTTAGTCTCATTGGGCTGATAGAGTTTTTTCAGTTCTTTGTTTTGTTTTCTTAAAAATCACACAGAACATGCACAGTAAATACAGGCACCATATAAAAAATATTCCCTTCTGAAAAATAGGTAGAATCTACTGATAGTGGTTACAATTAATTCTAAAATACAATATTAGCATGGCAAATATAACACCATAGTTTTGCTCTCCATTCTCTTAGCAGTCAGAAAGACCAGGGAGGGTTTTTCCTGTTTCTTTTTCAAAGGAAACTACTAGAGACTAGCACTGCCTGCCTAGGGGTTGTTTTTTAAACATATATTGTTGAAACTCCTTCCCCCCATGAAAAAAATAAAAATGGTACAAGCAACACAACATTAATAGATCTATTGCCAAGTTGTTGGGTATGCATCATGGATGTAAACAATTCCAAACATAACTGGTACATCCATAGCAGCTTTGTTTTTAGGGTCTTCTTTGCAATTGACAGTTTTTGTCATTATCTGATCTGAAAAGGTATGGGTTGTCCCCCCCCCCCAAAAAAAATCTGTTCCATTACCATGTCCTTTTCCTTTGTTGAATTTGATGGATCTATTTTTGAAAAATCACTCTCTCTCAAATCATTTGGTAGTATTGGCAGAAAAGAACGGTAATAGCTTCTTATGATACCTTTGTAAACCTCTGCTTATTTATACAGCAGGCAGCAGAGTCCAGGTCCCAGTACAGATTGTCTCCAGAATCCAATAAACATTGAGCACACACATGCTGTCTCTTCAAAACCTCAGCTACCAACATCTAACACAACCAGCTGAAAAATAAACACACTGTTTCCACAGTTTCCACCTGTTATCCTGGGTTTCCATTTAAGCCTTATCTGTAACAAAGCAAAAGTGTTTCCTAAGGGTGCATCAATCACACTAGAACTGTCCCAAACTATACAGTTATAATCCTGAAGAAAAGACACTGATGGCTGATAACCTCTGTTATCAGTAGGGTTGTGAACCTGATTTGGGTTTTGGTGCAGATTTTAAAGAACTATGCAGGGTGCCAAAATCTGTTCCTATAATAGATTCAGCAACATGGACAGAGCTCAGACCGTTCATGCAAAAAGCTTCAGTGGATTCACCACCAGCTTTCCTCCAAACTGTTCCTCCAACTATATGAACACACAAATGAGGCTTTGGTGTTGATGAGAGTGCTTTTTCAATGTCTCACTGGTATGTAACATCAAATGTATGAGTGACTCAGTAATGAACTTGTTTCATTTCTGATAATTTCTGAGGGCCCTTGGTTTGTTAAAGAGACTGGCCTACATCAGGGATAGACAATTTCAACAGGTCTGGAGGCCAACTCCATTTATCCTTGGGTTCCATGAGTGGCTGCATATAGCCTTGCTGCCACTGCTGAAATTCAGCAGCACAGCAACTACCAGAAGTATGGATGAGGGAATTGCTTCCATTTGTAAACACATCTGGTTAAACAAGGCATTCAGAGACTCTGCATCTTATTTTAAAGGAAAACTGTGGTTCTTGGAGGTGAAGGCACTCCTGGTACCTGACTGAACTCAAACCACTGCCTATAGTCCCAGCAACAGATGAAAAAGGGCCTGGTAGCTTTTAAAAAAACACCACATTAATTATAGGAGGGATTGTTTCAGAAGATAAATGTTACACAAGAAAAACCCTCTCATCAATGAACTCATGAAAATTTGAGGACCGTATCTTATGGACATGTTCATATGCAGGTAGTCCTTCACCCCAAATACTTAGGATATGTATATTACCAGCACTTTGACCTGTTCTTTAAAACAAAGCATCAGTTGATGAGTACCTTAAAAAGGGGGGCAAATTCTGGTGGTTGGGACATTAAATTGCCACCCTCAATCTACCAAGGACTACATACACACCCTGTAGAAATCAGGTGGTACAGTGACAGCCAGACAGCCTGCCAGCCAGCTAACCATTAATTGAGACAGTTCCTCTTTAAAACAAGGGAAACAGGCAGCACTCACTTTGGTTTCAAGCTGGTTAGCTCTTCTGGAAGTGTGAGCTTGGGTGCTGTATTCTTGAATCTGCTTATGTTTCTAAACACTTTTCAGAGACAGACCCATTTGCAACACATTGCTATAAATGAAATGAAAGCATATTCAGATCATTTCTTTTCTCCTAACTAAAAAAAAAACTCCATTAGAGAGCAGCATGCAGATGTGACAGTAGCAGTGAAATAGTGAGAACTAGAATACTGCCACTATTATGAACTTAATAAGTAAGAACTGGGTCTCCTGTCCCAGCTGAGGATTTCCACTGCCCCGTCCCGGATTCGTCCCTTCTCACTTGCTGCCCCTCACTCCTGGAACCTTCTTCCCCCACATGCATGCGTCATCACTTCCCTAACCAGGTTCAAAACTGAGTTAAAGACTATATTATTTAGGGAAGCGTTCCCAGGACTGTGCCATCTGCCCCAGGATGCCTCCTTTTAACTATGTATTAAGAACCAAGCCCTCCCTCAAGTCCATCTGCCTGGTCCAGGCCCCAGAGGGAGAGAAGAACCAGTGGACCTCATCCCCTTCCCACCACCTTTCCCTTCTCCTTTTGTGTTGTCTCTTCTAGATTGTAAGCCTGAGGGCAGGGATCCGTCTAACTATAAGCTTGTATGTACAGCACTATGCAAATTTACAGCACTATATAAATAATAATAATAATAATAATAATAATATCATCATCATTATCATCACCACCACCACCACAATTCAAAGTGGGATATCCAAGTTCACATCTCACCCCCATTACAAACTTCTCCCTATCTTCTACAGATCAGCACTCCAGACTTACAATGCAGGAATAATGCTGGTTTATTTTACCAGGTTGTTTTCAGGACTACTGAGACAGCACACATGATATCTCTTGAGCACTTGAAAACACTATATAAAAAAATCACATTATCAAGCACAAAAACTTAGCTTAGTATTTCTGTAAACAACCCCAGATATGAGTCACAATCACTTCTGAGACAGTCTTCACACAGGGAATTCCGCTATACATGTAAACACTCCCAGAAACTTCATTCAAATATTTTGCATCTATATTTACATTTGCTAAGAAGCCTGTACTATGGAGGGTTTTTTTTCCCTAAAAAATTGCTATGATTGGTTATATATGAAAGTTATTCACTTGAAAGGTTGTAAACTAAGTTGTTATTTACCCTGAGCCTGTATGTACAGCAAGGTGATTACCTATTTTTTCTCAAAAAGAGCTGCTTCAGAAATGGGCAAATGCAAAGAGAGGTTCAGGACAGAAATGTTTAACCCTTCCACTGCCTTCTGCTATTTGAAATCCTGCCCCAACTGTTCTCCATTCCCATAGGATCTAAATACTTAATTGCTGGGTGAAATCAAGCCAAGAAAGCACATCTGCTTAACTCAGTAGCAGCTCAGCCTTGTGTGTATGTGTTTCTTTGGACTTTTTCCTCTTGACAATCAATTTGTAACATCCTCCATTGCTATAAAAAGTCTGGTGGGGGAATAATAATAATAATAATAATAATTTATAACCCGCCCTTCTGAATGAACAATCAATTTATTGATCAGGGTGGTGGTGGCTGAGACCACTACAGTGCTAAGCCAAAATGTGTTTGGGAGAGGAAGCCAAAACAGTGCTGTTCCACATGGCATTCAGTGTTTAAAACTGCTGTTTTTAACTGCTTTAAAACTGGTTTCTAGGATTGTTTTAGAATGCTGCTAGGAGTTTTTAAAGTATACATTTTAAGATTTTAAGATTTTTCTTAATCTTTGTATTGTTTTAATTGATTTTTATTTGTTCATTGCTTCAGGAATGGGAGGCAATACAGAAATACTTAAATAAATAAGCAAACTATAAGGCTTACTGCACTCAAGTGGATTCTAGCCTTTTCTTGCCCTTTAGGCACAGCTTTGGTGAAACAAACGAGGCTTAAGATGGGCCTGTAGTCTTCAGGATATACAACTCTGCACTTTTAAAATGGCCATTTCATACATACTACTCAGCTACACTCAGGAGAAAGCCCTGCTTTCTGTTCACATGTCCAATGTGGTGCATATGAAGTTCATACTAAAAGGTAAGACGGGGCTGAGGTTGACTCAGCCACAAATAACCATATTGTAAAATTTATGATGTTGCATCGTAGCCATCTCAGGAAAAGAAAAGAAAATCTCCCAATCCTTTCCATAAAGGAGATGGCTATAGTACAGTAGGATTGTCCACATTGGTTGTTAAAACAATAGGTTTACATATCTGTCTAGGAAAAAGAAAGATACTTTTCCTTTGTGGGCACCACTGTACTCAGAAAGCTATATGGACTGTAGATTAACACTAAGCCTGAGAAATTGAGATGTGAAAAATTCTCAGTTGCAATCTTCATTGTTCTTCTCTGAAATCTATTTGCATCCTCATCTCATCCTTTCTTCAAATCAGTTTGTGAGACACTATTTTCTCTCCCTACATGAAAACATGAATGGTTTTTTGCACCTATGTAGCAAGATCTTGTAGCACCTTTGAGAATAACTGAAAGAAAGAATTTGGCAGCATAAACTTTTGTAGACTTCAGTCTACTTCCTCAAATGCATTTAGTGCATTCTACAGACTAACATGGCTATATCTTTTTGTACCTATTTATCTAATATTTCTGTGTGTGTGTGTGTGTGTATTGGAATGCATTTTTCCTCATGGACTGATTTTTCCATACATTTTCTATTTGCACTAAAGGTGCATTTGTAGCATACTTTTCAACTGAATGCATTTTAGCTGTTCGCAATTTTTTTTTTTTAAAAAAAAATGCATGGTTCTGTATGTATTTTATTCTTTCAGAACTCCACAAGTCTCACAAATGTAAAAATTCCAGTGCTAGGTACATTTTGTCTTGGGAGGAACAAATTGGATTCCTTTATCCAGAATATCTTTATCCCCTCTCAATGACTGCCTTGCGGCGGTAATGGGTTGGATGAGGGGAAATTGACTGAAACTCAATCCAGACAAAATGGAGGTACTCACAGTTACGGGCCCTAAACCAGTTTTGGGAATACAGCTTCCAGTCCTAGATGGAGTCACTCTCTCCTCTCAGGACTCTGTTCGCAGCCTGAGGGTACAACACAACCCGTTGCTTCACATGACTAGTCAGATGAGTGAGACGGTCAGGAGTGCCTGTTATCAGCTTCAGCTGATATGCCATCTGCGCCCTTTTCTGGAGATGAGGGACTTGTAAACTGTGGTACATGTGCTGGTAACCTCACGTCTGGACTTCTGTAACATGCTCTACATGGGGCTACCCTTGTGCTTGAACTGGAAACTGCAATTGGTTCAAAACATGGCAGCCAGGCTTGTCACTGGTACATCTAGGAGAGAGCACATTACACCAGTGCATAAATCCCTCCACTGGCTGCCAATTAGTTTCCGGGCACAGTACAAGGTGTTGGTGTTGACCTTTAAAGCCCTACATGGCTCAGGCCCATCCTATCTGAGGGACCGTCTCTTCCCATATGAACCTCCCCACACACTTCGGTCCTCTGGGAGGAATCTGCTACAGCCCAGACCTCCCAGAGGGCCTTCTCAGCTGTTACCCCTAAGCTGTGGAATGACCTGCCGGACAAGATGTGTCTTATTCCATCCATTGAAGGCTTTAAAAAAGCCCTAAAGACGCATCTCTTCCGGCAGGCCTTCCCCGAAGAAGTGTAACACCTCCCGGCCCTGAAATGCATTTTTGAGCTTCTCCATCTCTTTTTCCAGCATTATTTCACCCTTATACAGCTAAGGTTTCCAGACTTTTTATTGTTTTTTGTCATTGTTTTTATTTTATTTTTATATGCTCATTTATTGATTTTAATGTTGTTGTGATTTAATCCAGTTTTGGGGGGGGGGGGAGTTGGGTGATGGGATGGTATATTTTAATTGTACTGTTTTTTAACCTTGTGTAACCTGCCCTGATTGTCGTTCAGAGGGGCAGGCTACAAATAAATAATAATAATAATAATTATTATTATTATTATTACTATTATTATTATTTACTCCCACCCAGAGTTTCTCCATCCCTCCTGCCAACTCAACAAGGTTAAAGATCCCCAGCCAAGTATAGTATAGTAAGTGGGTGCTTTGGAACAAAACGCTGATCCATTAAATGACATCTCTCTGGGCAGATGCTTAAAAGATCTAGGACAAATATCTATCATGTTTATATCATTGCACTCAATTTCATTCAGGACAGTGACACACATAAACTAGTATACTCCATGGTTAAACATTTGTAAATGGAGGACTTCTGGTTAGTTATGGTGTCTCCTTGACAAGTCTGAAGAGTGTCTGTGGAGGACAACTCAAGCAACATGGTGGCAAGCCCACGGAATTTCATCACTGAAGTGGTCAATAACAGCCTCTTGGTATTTGGGCTTCAGAGGAGTCCACTGTGGGGCCAGATTCCTGCTCCCTGATCTTTAATAAACCTGATGGAAGTGGATACATCAAGAGTGCAAGAAGATAAGAGGCAGAGGGGATCAGAGGACAAATCACACCCGCATTACTATAAAGTCTGTAAGATGACTGAGATGCTACCAAACTATTTTAAATAGTAAGTGTATTTTGAGAACTCTGCACAATGTCTTTTTATGGACTTGGACAATTAATTTCAGCAAATATCCTCATATGTAGAGTTTATTAGAACAGAAAGGGAAATATATATAAAGAAGGAGTGAAGGACACCCAACAATTAAAGAAACACTTAGAAAAACGGCATGTGAGTTTAAAAAACTAATAAGACTTAAGACCTAAGACTCAAACTGAAGACTCAAAACATGTTGAGGATTAACAGAAAGAACATTTATGTCTTCTTTTTTCAAATCTCAGAATACAGAAAAATAATTGGAAAAGACTCAGACTACAATAATAAGTACTGATATAACCAATATTAATAACAATAACACCATTTCAAAACAATAAAATCAAGTATGATATAGAGAAGATACTAAATTTAAGTGAGGCAGTATCTACCTAAAGAGCCAGGCCAAAAAAGAGTTATACCTACCAATAGACATCTTCTGTGGGAGTGAGATTGATCCAGGTGTGGCTGAGGTGGCCTTGGGGGCTTTCATTGAGGGGAGGGGAGAGCAACTGCAGGTGTGTATTTGTTCCTGGCAAGGGGAGATCATCGATGCGGCTGGAGTTGGAGACAGAGGCAGAGTGGGATGTGATTGACAGGAGAGAGGCAGCAGGGCGACGTACAAGAGGGAAGAGGTTTGACTGATACCTGGGCATAAGGCCAATGTTATTGGAGAACAATGATAATTCTGGGAATAGAGAGAAGATAGAGAGAATGAAGCACAGAGAAGCTACTATGGGAGAAGGGAGAGGAATCGGAAAGGTCTAGATTGGTAGTCCAAAGACTTTAAAGAAAATTGGCATAGCAAAATAGAGATTAAGAAATTAAAAGACTAAAACTGGGTGGGGCAGACAAAAGAGTAAAACAGAAAAGACTTAATATAGTTGGCAAACTGGAACCTGGTACTGAATGGAAACAAAGACAATAAGATAATACTACAAGAGAAAGAGAAGAAGAGAAAGATAAGGAAAGGGATGCGATACTCAAGAGACATTATGTGTTAATTTTGAAAGGATTACCTGGGGAGGGCTTGTAAGCAGATGTGATAATTATTTTCCTTATGCTTGAGGGTTGGTGAAATTGTTTTTTGTTTATATTGTTTAGATTCTTAGATTTGGTATTGTCTAAAAAGAGGGAGATTTATTAAGAACATTCAAGACAGAAAGAACATAGAACAGTGGAAAAAATAACATCTCAATTGTCAACAGTAAATCAAAAGATAGATAATTTAGACTATAGGAGTGACAGACTGGAGAAGAATTAAAAGAGATAAGAAAAGGAAGAGAACACGATTTGGATAAAAAGGCAGTTTGGGAACAAAAACAAAGGGATAAATCTGTGAAAATAAGAGGTGTACCAGAAATAAAAGATGAAAACTTAATAGAAACATTTCTCCCAATATTAGCAACTTATTTGGAGAAAGATGAACAGCAATTCAAATTTGAAATGGATAGGCTCTTCTGCCTGAACTCTTCTGTAGCAAAACAAAACAAAACAAAATCTCCTGTGAGACACAGTAATATATTTTGTACAGAAATGGATATGAGACCTCCTCCTCCTAAGAAGTCACAACGAAATACGTTTTGATTATGAAGGACGACAACTGCAAATTTTTAAAGATGTACTAGCAAGACTTCTGAATAACAGAAAAGATTACACATTCTTGACAATCTACCTTAGATAAGAGAAGAAACCTTATAGATGGGGTCAACCAGAAGATTTGACCTTTTGATTTAAAAAGCAAAGAATAATTATAAAGACGGTTAACAATGCAAGAAGATTTTGGAAATTAGAAGAAATAAGAAAAAAAAATCAAGAACAAAGGACACACAAGAACAGTGTCTAGGAAAGCTGCAACACCTACTCACACAGCTGATAAGAGAGTCCTTGGCAAAAGATAAATAGCAAGATGCCGGGGCAGTACCTTTAGCAAATACAACCAAACGTAGTCCAAAAGAGAGTAAGCCAAAAACAGTCCAAGGTTCAGGGTTACTGAGAGCAACAATATCAGTCCAGTCCAAGGTCAGAAAAGCCAGAAGAGTGGTCAGCGGGTCCAATACAGGGTCTAGGAATCCAAAGCAGTCAAGGGTCTAGGAGTCAGATACAAAGCAGCCTTCTCCTAGGAGAACTAATAGTCTCTGATGAGAGTCCTCAGCATTTGCCACCTGTTATAAATAACTCCCTAATCACAGTTGCTGACTGCCTGATGAGGCTTTCTCTGCAAGTCTCTTTGACCTTCTCAAGCCCTGCTTTTCAGCTCTCCTCTGAGTAAAGGCAGGGACCTGAACATTTTCCACTATATCTTCTGAGTCCTGCCCTACTACTGGGGCCAGTCTGGGCTGCTGACCCCAGGCTCCACTGGGGCTAAGAGAGAAGAGCTGGGTTCTGGCTGGGCCCACCTCTACAGGAGCTGGCAGGGCAGAGCTAGGGCCTGTCTCAACTTCAGGTGGCATCTGCATCTGAGGGTCCAAGTCTTCCTCATCATCCTTGTTGTCCTCCTCCTCAAGGCTAGCCATGACAAACAGAGAAGTGACAGAGAGATCGACAAAACAAAAGAAGAAAACGAAATTAAGAGTATATGCAGATGATCTTATGCTCTCCATAGCAAATCCATTGAAAAGTATAGATCACCCATTAACAATTTTTAAACAATACAGGCTTGTGTCAGGGTTTAAAATAAATAAAGACAAAACGGTAATGCCATTAATGAATCTAACAAAGAAAGAAAGAAAAGAATTAACTTAGAAAACTAAATTTCAAGATAAAAAGTTGATCAAATAACTGGAAATAAATTTCACAACAAAGAATTCGGATATATTTAAAAACAAATATGATAAAATTTGAAATGAAATTAAGAGAGAGTTGGATAGATGGGCGAAATCAAAGCTAGCATGGATGGGGAAAATTTCAACAATAAAGATAAATTTATTTCCAAACATGCACTTTCTATTTCAAAATACACCCATTGTTATAAATGACCAACCCTTTAAAAATGGCAAAGAGATATATCTAAATTTATTTTGAGTTTTAAAAGGCTAGAGAAAGAATGAAACTAATGCAGGATGAAGTGAGCAGAGGAGGATTAGCTTTACTAGATTTGAAATTATAATATTATGCAAATTATATCAATTGGTTAACAGATTGGATTAAATTAGGCAAAGAAAGAGATTTATAATTGGTAGGGTTCAATAACAGGTACAAGTGGCATGGGTATACACTTTACGCTAAGGTTAAATTCCATAAAGATTTCAATGACCATTATATTAGGTGCTGCCTATTAAGAATTTGGCAAAACGTTAAAGTTAAGTGGTTTGATGTTATTCCTAAATGGACCTCAACAAATGAGGATTTCCGGAGAAGAGAGAAAATTGATAAAAATAGATGGGGGACTTACAATGGTTTAATTATGGGGGAAGGTATAGAAACTTAAGTAAAGACCCAGAAACGATTAATATGGGAAGGCTATAATTGTAACTTGTTCCCATATCAACAAATAAGGGAAATATTTTTCATTGATAAGAAAATGAAAGGTATCAAATCAATGGATAAAAAATTTGAAAAAATACTGAACTCTGATTATAACCATAATACAGTAGAGTCTCAATTAACTGACCTTTGGTTATCCAACATTCTGGATTATCCAACGTTGTGGCTGCTATTTCTTTACATTTTCTGTGATTTCTTTAAATTTTCAGAGGACTAAACTGTTTATACTGTACATCACAATGTTGATCAGTGACTTCTTTATATTTACTGTTACTGCAATAAAAACTTCAATACATTTGCAATTTATAATGATTTCAAGGCTTTTCTTGGACCTTCCGGATTATCCAACATTTTCGGCTATCCAACTATCAGCCAGTCCAGTTTATGTTGGATAATCGAGAATCTAAGCTTTATAAAATGCTTCTAAAATTAGAAATGGAAGAATTAATAAAAACCCCATGATGAAATGGGCACAAGATATAGGCCAAAATATAGATCTTGACCAATGCAAAAATGCTGGAATAAGAGATTAAAATACACCTTAAATTATGATATAAAATAATTTTTTTTACAAAATGCAATTCCGCTGGTACCTCACTTTGTGTAAATAGGCAAAAATGAATAAAAATTTTATAGATACTTGCTAGAAGTGTGGAAAGTCAGCTGATACCTTTTATTATTTACGATGGAGGTGTAAAAGTACAAAAAATATTGGAAAGATATATATGGTGAGGTAATTAAAATATTAAATAGCAAAATCTTAATAGACCCAAAAATGTATATATTAAGAATAATTACATAAATTAATTTAGAAAGAGAATTTGGAAAAATGATTTTTTACATGGTGGTATGCATCTAAATGGAAAACTAAAGAATGTCTGACAATAAGATCCTGGCAAATGAAATTATTTGATTATATGGAGTCAGATAAATTAAGCTATTTGATAAAGAAAAAAACGATAATTTCAAAAACGAATGGAAACCGATGCTAATTTGTCTATGACAAGAATGGGGGTCAAGTTTTTTATAGGATTGGAAGAGATAACTCCTAAAGTAGGTAACTAATTAGTGAAGAGTAATTTAGTGAATGGATTAAGAGATGAAAATTTTTAATGATAGGTAAATAAATATGAAGGAAACTTAAAATGTGCTTTCCTAAAACAAGTTTGAAATGACAAGAAAAAGAAGACATGAAAGACAAGGAAGCCCCCCCCTCCCCTTTTCTAGTCACTTCTCTAGTTACTTCAGTATAAGTGCATTTAGGGAGGAGGGCAGGGGTGGTGGAGGAAAGAAGAGAAGTATGTTTAATACATGGATGTTGGTGGTTGTCTGGCCTCTTTATGTTTTTATTTTCCTTTTTGTTTCTCTTTCTATGTTATATTGTTATTTTAGGTGTTTTTAATCAATCAAAAATAATTTAAAAACATTTTTAAGTAGCATATTTAACAAAAAAACTGAGTCGGAATTCCTCCACGAAACTTCTTTATCATCGCAGGATCATGCAATGTAACATTTCAAACACCATAACAGTTTACATTGTGCCCCATTAATAGATTTTCCATATGCTCATCCAGCTGTGCAGGACAGCTGGCCAAACTGCAATAACAGTGCAGATGCTTGTCATCCTTGTATTCCTGCTTGTCAACATTCAGCCCCCAAAAGAGAATGTGATGCCCTGGGGGAAAGCAGCTCTTCCAAGGGATGTCAGAAGCAATGAAGCATTGGCCAGTTTGCTGTTTCTTAAAGACCAATTTATCTGAATCAAGCTTTTGTAGTCATTACCCACGTAGCTAAGGCTACAGTACTGCTTGTACACTGCCTAAGTATATACTATTAGCCATCAAAATATTGCAGGAACTCTTTTGTAACTGGAAATTGCTTTGGGCCATTGTCTGATGTGAAAGGCTTGCTCCAGACCAGATTTCCAGCTGTTGCTTTCTGAAGTTCACAAAACTCTGCCACAAAACAAACAGCAGGCAGAAAGGAATTAGTTACATCCTAACCAACCAACAGTGATCTGAAGAATCAACTGTCACTGACAGAAATGACAGACAAAGAACAAGCTTCCAGCCCCCCCCCCCCCCCGCCAAAAATAAAACACTGGCCTGATACAGACTGGCGCTGCCAAAACTAGGGCTTGCTAGCGTACAGCAACTATGCACTAGCAAATCCTAGTTCGTATGGACAGTGCCATTTTGAAAGTGCTTAGCACTATAAAGTGATATAGAAATGTAAATGCTATTGCTATTACAATTACTACTCACAGCTCAACACCAACAAAAAATCCACAGAAGAGACCTTTCCTTTATTCGGACATAGGACAGGAGAAGCAGTCTTAGACCAGTACAAGTTATTTGTCCATCTAGCTTAGTACTGTCTCCTTTGACCGGAGTGTCTCTATAGCAGGAGTGAAGAACATGTGGCATATCAGAGCTTGTTGGACTACAGCTCCTTTTATGCTGTCCAAGCCCAACCAATGCTGAATGATGAGGGGTATTAAAGTCCAACAATATATAGAAGACCTTAACATATTGCAGCCCTATTTTACAGGGTTTCATCATGCACTACTCTCGGATACTTTAACTAAGGTGAGCAACTGCAGAGTGGCCGGGGACTGATTTCTGTACCTGTGCCCCCATGGGCTGCACCATCATGTTTTGGAAACACTAGAAGTTATGTTGCGCCACTTTTGACCAGCTCCATCAAGCCTTGTCTAGAGTAAGAAGACGAGCCCTCCCTCTTTGCCATCTGATACCATCTGGCCTCAGAGGAAGAAAGGCCAGCCAGCACCATCAGGCCTGAACTAAAGTAAGGAGTTTATCACACTAGGGAGATCCCACTGAAAAATGGGCTTTAAACGAGATTTAAATCAACAATAACCTACAAATGTGGGAAGTTTATCACACATAATGACCCCCAAAGTGAAATAACATGAAGTTAAACTGGAGGTAAAGCAGAGAAAAGTGGCAGCTTTTTACTTTTGGGAAGTTTCAAAAGTAATTAGCTACCATTTTTCTCTGCTTTACCTCCAGTTTAACTTTCACTTTAACAGTGACGTCCTATGATAAACTTCCCACATTTGTGGGTTATTTTTGATTTAAATCTAGTTTAAATCCCTTTAAAAAAAAAAAGCAGAATCTCCCTCGTGTGATAAGCTTGTAAGAAGATGAGCCATTCCCCTTTGTCATCTGACATTGTCTGGCCTCAGAGGAAGAGAAAGACCAGCCAGCTTCATCAGGCCTGGCCTAAAGTAAAAGAAGAGCCCTTCTTCTTTGCCATCTGAAGTCATCCAGCCTCAGAGGGAAAGAAAGGCCAGTCAGTTCCATCAGGCCTCATCTAAAGTAAGAAGAAAACCCCTCCCTCCAGTCTATCTGCCATGGTCCAGGCCTCAGAGGGAGAGAAGAACCGCTGGACTTACTCCCCTTCCCCACTTCCATTCCCTTCTCCTTTTGTATCATGTCTTTTTTTATATTGCATGCTTGAGGACAGGGAAATGTCTAATTAACTATCTGTATGCCACTCTGAGACCCTTTCTGGCTGAAGATTGGGGTATAAATATAGTAAATAAATAAATACAAGCCCTTTTAACACTGGTACTGAGCACACTGTATGTCTGGAAACACTAGATGAACCTGCTACCCTCACCCAGCCTCCATGTGCTCCTTATGAACACAGCATGTGCACATATCAATTTGACATGCATAGGTTCCCACAGCTGAATGTAATGGGAGTTGCATTCCAACAACCTCTGGAAGGCCACATATTGTTGTTGCTGTTATTAGCTGCCCTTGAGTCGCTTCTGACTCATGGCAACCTTGTGAATGGGACATCTCCAAGACCCCCTATCCTCCACTGCTCTGCTTAGGTCCTGTAGATTCAGGCCTGTGACTTCCCTAATTGAGCCTGTCCATCTGATGTGCAGTTTTCCTCTCTTTCTGTTGCCCTCCACCTTTCCAAACATTAATGTCTTTTCAAGTAAGTCATGCCTTCTCATGATGTGGCCAAAGTATGACAGCCTCAGTTTCATCATCTTGGCTTCCATGGGACTTCTGGTTTGAACTGTTGAAGGCCACATGTTCCTTCTCCAAACATGTTCAACATCAGTGTCGTGAACACTTTTTTGTTCACTCCTACATTTCCTGGAAGACAGCTTTTAGATCCCACCACTGCCACCACTTTATTTATGTAGCGAACACTTTCTTGTTTGCCCACCACCTATCTCCTCAGAGGCACTGATAACTTTGGTAGCGTGTATCAATAGTTCAACAGAGGCCAAGCAGTATTTCAAAACATTAATAAAGTTTATTAATAAAATAAAGTAAATTATGAAATATAATTAAAGCTTTGTTTGTCTTTTTTCCTTAGTTACAAAAGTTTCTTAAACAATAATACTACAGCCACTCAGGCAACCTTATCTTCAGTATCACAACTGACTTGCTATGAGTCTCTCTCCTAGACTCCCTCAAGCCTATCTAGCCCCTTACTGGACACTTCAGACCCTTCCCTGGTCTATAAACTAACCTATAAATGTTCCCTCAGGAACCCTAAGAGCACACCCTCCCTCCGAGGTGCCCCTTTCCCTCAAAACTCCAACAAAATAAAAACCCCCTTTCGCTCCGTCAAGCCTCTTTTATAGCCCTGCCCAGCCAGCTTCTCATTGGCTGGACTCCTGGAGCTCTGTGATTGGCTGTTTCCACGGCCTGCTCACTACACTCAGCTCTTCTTACACCCCAGTAAGCTATTCTTACATCCCAGTAAGAATAGCTAGCAGACGATGACAGGGAATGTAGTCCAACTAGTCTAGAGAGCATCATTTGGGGAAGGTTGCTCTACATGATGCGAGGACTTGATATTTTGCAATATTTCAGATGACACATACTGAGTGCAACTTGTAGATGCATAGGTTCTGTACATAACAGAACAATGAGCACATGAAGGCTGGAAGTAGGGAAAACAGACACAGTGTTCCTTCCATTATAAATATTTGGGATATAAACTTCCAGATGACAAGATGTGGACGGTAGATTAAAATACTGTATAAGATATTGTTGGCAATCTTCAGAGTTCAATGCCCAATTATCAGTGTCTTCATTTTTACCCTTGGGCAAGTCATTTCACTCCTTTTTTCCTCAGTTTCCCAAGGTGAGTAATGAGGAATAATAGTTCTACCTCGATCTCTTTTGATATTTAAAAGCTTATTGTTGGAATAGTTTTTGTTGAACATGCAAAGTGTTGTATAAACTGCTCAATATTATTGCTGTTATTAAGTTCCTCACAGGGGATTATGCAGCTTCATAATTAATGTTTGTAAAACAACCCCTGATCATCAAAATGGAATGGGCTAGAGAAGTGCAAAGGATTAAGGCACTCAGTAATCGGATGTGGGTTTTAATTCTCTGTGCAACACTTAATTGAAAATGAAAAGAAGAAAAATAAATCTAAGATGGCACCACACCGTGCCCATTCCCTCCCTGACCAGAGAAAGAAGGTGGGTTTATGTGGATGGTATTATGTGGATTTCATTAAGATTGATACCATCATTCTTCTGCCCCAGCTCCAAAAATGGACAACAACTTTCAGCAACTTGGCACCTCCAGATATGGCAGACAACTCTCATCATCCCTGTCCAGAATGGCAATGAGATAAGGAATAACATTACTGTTAGTATTGTTGTTGTTTATATCCCTTCTTTTTTCCAGAGTTGTGATCCAACAAATCCAGAGAGTACTAGTTTGTGGAAAACTATTGTATAAAGCACTTTGATGCTTTAGACCACAAATGAGCTGTGATTTGGATCATATGGGGCATTCTAAGTATTCCCCCCCCCCCAAAAAAAAACCATAGTTCTTCCATTAAGAATACTAAAAAGAAAAAGGCAATGTTAAACTGCACCATGTTGCCACAATTGACTATGTCTCTCCATAGTAACTGTTGGGGAACACAAAATGGGAGAACTCTTCTGCTCTCATGCCTTCCTTGTGGGCTTCTCATTTGGCATTTGGTTGGCTACTAGGAAATCAGAACATGAGACTAGAATAGACTTTGGTCTTATCCAGCAGGGCTCTTCTGAGATCTGGAACTGGGGACAGCAAAAGGAGGGATGACAAAGCTCATGAGATAAACACACAAAGACAAAAGAGACTTCCAAACTTTTGGCTATTATTCAAGGCCTAAATTTTAATGCTGTGAACGATGAAAGTAGAGCACTCTCAGAAGGAACAAAGGGCAGCCATTTCTCTTGAATGATATAAATTCAGTCATTCTGGAGACATAGAAGGTGGGCAGGAAGGAGTGGCTTGAGTCTGCCTCAGCTGCAAACAGACCGGAACCATGGTGACTGCATGGCATGCTCCCAAAGCGGGTCACAGATGCGGGACCCAAGCTGTGGCACCAGGAGCCAGATTATCCTATCTTCATTTTGTTCTGGTTCAAAGGACTGGTGAGCGGTGACAGAGCAACTTTGGGCACTTTGGGGACATGCATCATGTAAACACCATTCCCCTGAAGCAGTGGGAAGCTGCTTCATTTGGCCCATCTGTTCTGGGATTAAGAGCTTTTGCTTATTTCTTTTTCCCTTTCTTTTTTAAAAAAAAAATTGTAAAAAGGGCAACATGAATATATTTTGACTGAGAAAGGTGTCTGTGATCTGCCATCCAATTTAGGATGCCGGGATATGAGAAGATGGCCTTTGCTTCCCATGCCAAAGGATAATTATTGGGGGACAGGGAGGCAAAAAAAAAAAAAAAAATCCTTCAATTCTGAAGAGATGAACCTGGAGATTTTTCCATCCTATTTAAAATAAACTGGAGGATATGGCATGTAGGACGGAAACACACATGTGCAAGCACACACTTGTGTCTTTTTGTGATGACCATACCTGCCTATGTGGCTTTTTCTTGACTTGTTTCCTTGGCTGTCCATTCTGAAACAGGACCTCAGAAAAGGTGTAGGAGGAGAATAAAACAGAAATGTTGTTTGGTCAGCTGCCATACAATTTGTGACTTAGGCCCTGTCTGAACTGGCCAGGGGCAGCCTGGAATATCCTGGCCCCAGAGCTACACCAACCTTCCCCACTTTGTAGGCCTTCCATTCCAACGCTGGGCAGCTGATCCCAAGCGCATCTTGCTAAACTGCTTGGTGCATAATAATAATTTTAGTTATATCCCGCCCCTTTGAGAGCAATTGGGGCAGCTAACAATAATAAAAATTCCAGTACATAATACATTGAAGTTTACTTCCCTCCCCCCCCCCCCCCAAAAAAAGCTATTATCTGCTGCTGCCATGGGACACTTTAATGTGAGACGAGAATGAGGGGCCTGACCTAGCCTCAATCACATGGCTGAGTGCCTTGTTCTCACCACAGAGCAAGAGACTGGCAAATGTGCCAGGTAGAGTGGGACAGGTTTTAAACAGCCACCTAGGCTGGATCCTCACTGCAGAAATAATCTGGTTTGATACCATTTTAAATTTTCATGGCTCAATGCTATGGAATTCTGGAGATTGAGCTACAACAACTGAGGTAGGGGGAAAAATGAATTATTTCTGCAGTGTGGATCCAACCCCAACATCAGAATGGAGGGCTCTGGATCTTCTAAGGGTCAACTAGTAAGTTTTAAAAATATGTTTTAAGAGGGGTATACCCCAATTCTGGTGCTGCATGGGCCAGACATTATCTGATCTATTCACACATAAACTGGGGTTTGGGCCATATATTGTCCAATCTCCCCACCAAGAAGATTGGGGGAGGCGGGGTTGGGGTGGTTTATTCGCCTGTTAAACAACAAACATAGTTTGGTTAGCATAAACTACGGCTTATGGTGAATGTACCCAGTGTATCAGTAAACTGACATGCACTTTTTGCCAGCCTTCACATAACAAACTTTGGCACAAGTACAACCAACCTTACTACTACCCATTCCACGGTGTCTTGCCAACATAATATTTGGAAATATCCAATAGCATTTCAAAAAGTTACGTCTTTGGACTAAAACTCCCAGGAACTTTCCCAAGCTCTGGTATACATCAATTCTAAACTTGTATTCTGATAAACACCTAGCCTAAAAGGATTCTAAATTTATTTAAAACTGGAAATTACCCCCCCCCCCCAAATCATCCTTATCTTTCAGTCAACCATTCTCCATCTGTATACACAGAGAACTGTATGAAAAGAGACCTGTAAATAATTCACATCCAGTCAAAGAAGCAAAGTATAACATGTTGAAAAAATTATTGAACGACAGAACACCAGCTGGTTGTGTCCTCATACTACAAAGTATTAACCACATTTGTTAAATACAATCAAGTGCAGTCTAAAATAACTTACTTGGACAACTGGATGTTGTCAAATAAGTGTATGCCTTGCCCTGTTGGTATATCAATGAATTGATTAGATTTTTTTACACCACCCAATTAATAAAGCTGTCTTGGAACCTCTGAAAATAAAGCTTAAACCAATAAAAACAAAAACAAACTAAAACAGCACATGAAAACCTATAAAGGTTTTAAATGACAACAGATTAAAACCAAAGTAAAAAACCAACAACAGTAGTCTAAGATCAGGACATCTTTTACAAAAATCTTTTAGCCAATTAAAAAGCATGGGTGGGGGAGTTGTGGAATGTTTTCTCCAGAGTAGCTCATGAGTTGGCATTGAAAAGACCACAAAATATGGCATTTCACACTGTACTGTGGTCTATTCTTGGTAGCCACCTATGTGTATATATGTCTTCAAGTCTCCTGTTGACTTATGGTAATCCCATGAATTTCATAGGGTTTTCATAGACAAGGAATACTTGGAGGTGGCTTTACCAGTTCCTTTTTGTAAAATATAGCCTACAGTACCTAACACTGGTATATGTTGGCAGCCTCCCATCCAAATGCTAACTAGGGTTGACCCTACTTAGCCAAGATTTTTGCCTTTAGGGTACTTAGACCCTAGCCACCTACCTCACTTTATTTGGTAGGGACTCCTGGAGGATGCCTCTGGAGATTATCTTGGGATCTGGGTAAGTGTATATGGAAGGAGACAGTCTTTCAGGTAGCCTGGCCATGTATGCTGATTGAATTCTCAAAAGAATAAATCTCCATTTAGTGTTGTTGTTAGTTAGATACAGCCTATTAGGAGATTAGCACACAGCTAAAAAAAGCGACTTCCCCAGGCTGCACCCGGCTAGCGGCGTCAGTGGCAAAATGCATGTGATAATATCAGGATACATCCCGAATTAGAATTCAATTCAGCAGTGATAAGTTGCTTTTTTAAGCTTTACACTAGTCCCCTGTTTTAAGACAATTAGAGGTAACCTGTTCTGCTACTAGGGTCAATCCTCAGTGCAGGGGTTAAAACAGGTGGTTTTCTTGGAGAGGTCAGAATCCCAACAACTTCCAGACGTTATTACACTCAGCTCCTGGCATTCAACCTCATTCACAATGCTGGCTAAGTTTGCTGGGAGTTGCAGACCAACAACATTTTGATGACTGCATGATTCTCATTTAGGCTATAAAGATACTGTGAAATTTGCAAGGGTGGACAACTGCATAATTTTCATCCACTATATCTATGTAGATACAGTGACATTTGTGGGGTGGGCAGGAATTAATATTTAAATATTGATTAAGAACTTGAGAGATCTCACCCTTCTCTAAATTCATCTGTTTTTCCCCCACCCCAGATGTTAAATATCAGATGTGATGAACAATCAACTATGATATATTGCTACAAGTGCCAATAAAAGTTACCAATATACCTTTCAGGCTAGTCACTAAATAGTATTTTAAAAAGCAATATTGCTGCATTCTAACAATGACATATCAACTGCTAAAGAGCAGCAACTACTGTCAGACACTGAAATAAAATATAACCAGATGTGAAATACTCTTGTCAAAATGAGCATTTCCACAGAATATTCACCATGTTGGAGAGCAAACTCATTGCTGCACCAGCCTCAGACCACAGATAGTTCTACAGGTCTAAGATATATCATATGAAATCTGTCACTTCAGCATTAAAAGTTGAAGTATCAAAACCAGCCCAGGTTAATGAACCATCTAAAGCTGCCAGTTTTCTGTGAATCATCCAGGATATCACACTGAGCATGACATGAGATGGACACTTTTACATGCAGATTCAACAACCATGACCACTCTTCTCAGGATCATAGACAGAAAGGCCAAAGAATAAATCAAGATACATTTCTAGAGGTGACAAATGCCTTGGCTCTAGACTATCTCCTAACAGCTTGTTTGTCTTGGTCTGTCTCCATTAGACTGAGCATGAGTATACTGTTCTCCCAATACAGTACAAACATACACAACATGCTGCAAACAAGCAGTGTCTTTTGTCCAGGGCAGTTGGAGCAGCCAGTGGTGAAGCATGAGGATGGGATCAGGGTTACTGGCTTCTCTGTTAATTAGGAGTCTTATCTTCTCCAACTGCCAAACTTGGAACTGTTGTGCTTAAAAAATTAAATACTCCACTACACATATGCAGAGCTTGCAGGAGAGATGTTTGTATTGCAGTTCTTGGAAAGAGAAGGTTAAAAGAAACATTGCTCACATCCAACCACTATACCACTTTGTGCTGCAGTGCTCTGAAAACTTAATTTTTGGACTTCAACCTCCAGAATCCTCCAGCGAGCATGATACTCAGATTCTGTGAATTATAACACAAAAAAGTAGCTTTTCAAAGCTCTAGTGTAAGGGTATACAAGCTTTTTGTTTAAGAAGCAGAGCTGGTTTATGTGAAAGTAAATTCACTTTCAGATGGTAACTTCATTTCATTTTGGTTTTTGTGAGAATTTCCAACCTCTACACATCCATTGGACAGACGTGTAGACAGAAAATAGTAGATTTCTCATGTCATGTCAAGCACAGATTGAACAACAGAGCTGGTGGCTCACAAAAGAAAGAAATCTTAAGGATGGGAAGTAACATGGTGTATCTTTTCTTCAAGTTATAATGCAGAGAATGAGAAAATGGTCAGGGCCCTGCATTAACAAAATGGAAGGGGAGATTTTGGAGTAAAACTGGAGGAGAGGGGGTCTTAGACAGAGCTCCTAGCACTGAGGCTTTAGCCACACAGCAACAGTTGGCTAAACAGTAGATAAGTGCTACAGGTGAAATTTAAGTGGGGGGAGATGAGAGACAGGTGGAGGCAGAGGAGTGGAGAAGGTGAAGGAGTGGGTGGTTGGAGGAGGGAAAATGCTATTGGGAGAATTATTCTCATCTGAGAAAGAAAATCACTGGCAATTCCATTAGCTACTCAAGTACCAGCTGCCTCCCGTTCACAGCAGATGCTGCAAAAGCTGAACAACCTCTTTGCACACACTAAACAAAACAGCCCTCTGGACACTTAATGCCACGAATCATTAATAACATCCCCCTCCATGCTCACTGGGAAGGAGAAGCAGAATGTGCCATACTCAAGTCTGCATTTCAAGAAACCATTACTATGAATCCTAGTTATGTAGTCACACATCAACAGCTCATCCAAATGGTGGTGGAATTCTGGAACCCATTAGAAACATAAGTTTTTTTTGCTTGGCTTTTGCTCTGTTTGGTTCCTTCTGGTGCCAGCTCTCTCTGGCAAGCTGCCAGGAAGACAGAAATAACGCCACTGTCGCTTTTGTGCATTTAACAATTTAACCACTTAGCATGGAAGAAGGTGCTATTTACATATTCAAGGAATGTAGGGGCGGCATCTTTTTTTTTTTCTTTCCTGAAGATGGTCCCCTTCTCAAGATTTTCCACCTGAACAGAAGCAGCAGCAGTTCTGAGTGCCATTCTCGAAGAACCCTTTTAGATTAGAGAGAAAGGATTGCTCTGGGGCAAGATCCAAATATTTGCCCTACAGTAGGCTACACAGTTTTGAGTTACCTTTATTTTTGGCTATCTTGGGGCCACTTTGGGGGGGGGGGGTGTTGAGGGCATCATGGTTGTAGCTATGGGGTGGAAAAATGAAGGCATTGCTCCTCAAGTAAGAGTTCTGCCCCCAATAAAACTTTCCTTTAGTCTCCAAATTTCTAGCATTGCAGACAGTGAAAAATTAAAACTGAACTCATATAGTGGGTCCTTGTTATCCACTGGGGTTTGCTTCCAGGACCATCTGTGGATAACAAAATCTATGGATGCTCAAGTCCCATTAAATATAATGTCAGAGAAAAATTGTGTCCCTTAAATAAAATGGAAAATCAAGGTTTACTATTTGGAATTTATACTATTTTTGAATATTTTAAAGCAATGGGGGCGGTACAGACCACCCAAAAGGGGCGGTCTGCAGCCGCCCCAAGAAGTGGTGAGATGGGGCCAGGGTTGTTGCACCAGCAGCCCCAGAGGCCCCATTCCACCACTTCTGAAGGTTGCAGGGAAGCAGCAAACTGCCGCTTCCCTGCAGCCTGAAAGCAGGGTGCAGTGGGTGCCCTGGGCACCCGCTGCACCCTGCTTTCCTCGACGGTGCTGAGAGGAGAAAGGGGCCACCACCATGGCCCCTTTCCCCTCCGGGTCCTAGCCCGGCCATTTGAAGGCTGCGCCAAGGACCATGTGCAAAAAAGAGCTCCCTTTTGGAGCTCTTTTTTGTGCTGTGGGAAGGGCATGCTTGGCGCCCTCCCGTGGTGTAATGTTATCTGGTGCTCGCAGCGTTGTCTAAACACTGCACGCACCATGACAACATCATGGCGCATCCATATGGATGCCGCCATTTTAAAATTGTGGCATCCATATGCTTTAGGGTTAGAGAGGGTGTAAATGCTAACCCTAATCACGCCTCATTTTGCCCGTCTAGATCGGATGCTTGAATCCAAGGATAAAACATCCATGGATATGGCAGGCCAACTATATTTTCTATTTGCTATGTTCATAAGCCACTTTCCTTGTTCCTTGTCTTTGGATGTTAAAGTTCTATTTGTAAATGATGAACTGAAGTTACTTCAATGCTAGAAATGTGTGTACTGCAGGAAAATTGCACAGCGATGCAGTCAGGGTGGATGGGAGATGCCTTTATTCTGAGATTCAATATAGTACAGTTGTTTGAGTATTGGACTACAATTCTGAGTGACTTGAGTTTCAATATCTGCACAGCCATGAAAACCCCCTAGGTGATCTTGAGCAAGTCACAGTGTCTCAGCCTCAGAGGAAAGCAGTGGTGAAACTCCTCTCAATAAGTCTTGCCAAGAAAATAAGAATGTCCCCATAAGTCAAAGTTGATTTAACAGTAACTATTTTTTCAGAAATTCAAACAGTATGTGTTAATTTGAACTAGGACTCCAGACAGAGGCTTGAATGTCTTCACACCCATCGAAACCCCATCTTATGAAAGTTACACTCTCTCAGCCCCAGACAAACCCATTCTAAACAAATCATTTCAAAAACTGTGATCAGGTTGCCATAAGTGAGTGTTAACTTGAAGGCATGTGACTTAAATCAGATTTAAAAGACAATTTTTCCTCCGGATTTTGAAGGAAAATCCAGAGCACTCCAGAGTGACACTTGGGCAGCTGTCTACATACGCATCCAGCTGTGTTGCCTGGCACTGCCACCACTAGTATGAGTGGCTCCCTCTGAGGTCACAAGGAGGTGCCAAGCTATGGGATTCTGGGCACCTTGTTTTCTACTTCAGAAGAAATAACTCACGGCTCTTTACACAGTGTTGCTCCAGAATGTGGAAGTAATGGGGGGATATGGGGCAGCTGTAGGGCAAGAATACTCCAAAATCAGCCCAGAGTATTTTGGCCAGTGCAGATCTACCCACCAACAAGAATACAGGCCTCATTTAACCTCTTCCCCCATATCTACACTCTTGTGGAAAGGTATTTGGGTAAGGAAAAAAATCCAAACTGCCACATTTTGATAGATTTGGGGAGCAATTTGGAACTTGTTCTTTTCCCCTGAAAATGAATTACTGGTGGAAATGGATTCAGGGATCTTGGCAGTGTTCTGAGAACCTTGGTGTGAGCATAGGCTCAATTTCCCTCTGTTCCAGAGGATTACTTTCCAAACCTACAATCCACAACTGGAAGTGCAGAAAGGATTGTTTTGTTTCAGCTCAAGCCTGCATCTGTGATCAAACTGGTTTCAGGGCAGGATTTGGATTGGAGACAGCCATGATTGCTCTGACTGACGACCTCCGCCTGAGCATGGACAGGGGCAGTGTGACCCTGTTAGTTCTCCTGGATCTCTCAGTGGCCTTTGACACAATTGATCATGCCATCCTTTTGAATCGACTAAGAGAGGGATCGGTGGCACCGTGCTCCGGTGGTTCCAGTCCTTTCTCTCTGGTAAGTTCCAAAGGGTGAAGCTCGGGGACAGTTGCTCTTCTAAAACTGAGCTTAATTGTGGTGTCCCTCAGGGCGCCATCCTGTCCCCGATGCTATTTAATATCTATATGAAGCTGCTGGGCGAGGTCATTCGGAGGCATGGAGCTCAGTGTCTTCAGTACGCTGATGACACTCAGATATACCTCTCCATGACCAGATTGTCTACTCAGACTTCAGATGGCGTCTCTCCTCTCAATGACTGCCTTGTGGCGGCAATGGACTGGATGAGGGAAAACAAACTGAAATTAAATCCAGACAAAACAACTCCTAGTCCTCGATGGAGTCACACTCTCCTCGAAGAACTCTATTCGCAGTCTGGGGGTACTTCTTGACCCGTCGCTTCACATGGCTAGTCAGGTGAATGTGACACTCAGGAGTGCACATAACACCTGTGCTTAAAGCTCTCCACTGGCTTCCAATCAGTTTCCGGGCACAGTACAAGGTGTTGGTTTTAACCTTAAAAGCCATACATGGCTTGGGTCCATCTTATCTCAGGGACCGCCTCTTCCCGTATGAGTCCTTTGCACACTCCGGTCCTCTGGGAGGAACCTGCTACAGCCCATGAAGACCAGGCAGGTGCAGGCCTCCCAGAGGGCCTTTTCAGCGGTCGCCCCCAAGCTGTGGAATGACCTGCCGGGTGAGATGTCTTATAACTTCCATCGATGGCTTCAAGAAAGCCTTAAAGACGCATCTCTTCCGGCAAGCCTTCCCAGACACTGGCTAACACCCCCGGCTCCAAATCAGGGTACAGACCTCCCCAACCTCTGCCCTTACGCTCTTTCTTATTAGAGCTAGAAATCTTTATTCAGGCATTTTTTGGCCTGATCCGTTGCACATGTTTTTATTGTACATGCTTTTAATCTGTAGTTGATTTAATCCTTTTTAAAGGGGAGAGGTGGGGATGGATGGGAATATTTTAATCTGTTATATTTTTAACTTATGTTGTAATTATTATTATTATTATTATTATTATTATTATTCAAGTATTATACAAGTACTGGTGCAAAAAAAATCCACAAAAGCTAAAACATTCACTGGTACATCTGTCCACATATAATGTGTGCTATTAATGTCACATTGACTACCTTCAAATAGAGGACGGGGAAGGAGCTAAGTGTCTTTCACCTGTCAGAAACATCCCTGTGTAGTCGCCTGCAGTTCTGGGACACCACAGCTGACTTGGCTAACAATTATTCACAATCAGAATCCAATTATCATCACCACATTTTGATGCAAACAAGAGTCTTTGGGAGATGCAAACTGGGTGTTGCATTTATGTACTTATATTCACTGATTCAATTAATATTCCACCTTTCTTCCATGAACAGGACTCGAGGCAGCTTGCAGTAACATAACACAATTACATAAATGAGTAAAACCATAATTATTTAAAACACAATTTTAAAATGCACCAGTGAGAGGGGATAAAAACACACCCTCAAATTAGAAATAATTTCTGTAGCAAATGCCAAAGACTTGCCTGGTCATTTTTAAAAACGTAATTACTGTATATACTTGACTATAAGTCAACCTCATTTTGGCAGATTTTGGGGCCCAAATTATGGATTTGGATATAACCCTTGGATAAGTTGAAGGTGAAGCTTAGAAGCATTTAACAAAGGATCTAAAGGATGGAGCAAAGGAAAACAATGCCAAAGAACTTATCCAACAAGCATAAGCATTTGTGCTCACTCTAAAGGCTAGATGTATGAGAAAGTAAAGAGGGCTCAGTGCTTCTAGGACAGATTACACTTTTGCCTTTCACCAGGGAATAGTTCCTTTTTAAATAAGGGTTAAGTACAGTACTTATATTGACTAGTGGATAAATCGACTCAAGTTTTTTGGATCAATTTTTGACTAAAATTTGTAAACTTATACATTAGTATTTACAGTACTTGACAGCAGGAACAGAAAACTAATGTGTAGTGATGTAGTGGTCTGACTACTGGACTATGACTCTGGAAACTGTAGATATAATCCAGTTTGTGGTTGCTTTAACTGCCCTGGCTCAATGCTAGGGAATCCTGGGAATTGTAATTTGTTGTGGCACCAGAGCTCTCTAACATAAAGGCTAAATGTCTCACAAAACTACAGTTCACAGATTCCCTAGCATTGAGCCCAGGCAGTTAAAGCAGTCTCAAACTGGATTATTTCTGCAGTGTGTTTTGGACCTGGGTCTCAAATCTCTGTATAGCCATGGAAACACACTGAGTAACCTTGGGCAAATCATACCTCTCAGCCTCAGAAGAGGACAAGGGCAACCCCCCCCCCACTCCCGAACAAATCTTGCCAAGAAAACCCCGTAACAGGTTTGCATTATGGTTACTGTAAGTCAGAAACAATGTGAAGGCAAACAACAATAGAAAGAGAAACAACAGATATGGCGCCATTCTCCCACCTCAGTAAGGAGCTCCAAAGTCTAAGAGCTGCCACTGAGAAGGCCACCCTCATCTATCCACACTAGAAGGTGGCAGAATCCAGAGAAGGGCATTCTCTATAATTTTTCTCCCTCCTTCTGTTGGTTTCCCTAGCAGAATACATTCCCCCTTCCTTTATAACACTTGCAAAGTTACAATAAGGAGAATTAACATTAAAACACATACATACATCATAATGCAATGGTGCAATGATTCTTCCTGAATCCAAACAGTCACTTGGATTGCCTGTTTTTCTGCCACTGATATGTTATTGCTGGAGCTGCTGAGTCTCCTTTTTTTTTTTTTCCCCCTTTTTGAGTCGGGTACACATTTTCTTTGTAGGATGGGAAGAATGCAGGAATTGTCACTGTTCTCCTCCCTCTGCTCAAGGTTTAGTGAATTGCTATCTGTTTTCCCTTGTACATTTGCATGAAAATTGGAACGCTGTCAACACTGGGCACTAACAAGCACACTTCTGTTATGGATAGCTTCCCCACACTGAGTGCGGTAGGAATGAGATGGGGCAAAAGAAGTGGTGGCAATCAATACTGTTTCACACTCCAGTGGCAGTTCATTTATACAGCTTTCAAGCTTCTGTGTAGTCTTCCCAGCAAATCTCTGCTTCAAAGGCAGTTGACCACCAAGCAGGACAAGCCTTAAGATAGATTTCAAAAAATATTTATCATTTTAAAATTAGGTCTAAAATATACATTAAGAAGTTATAAAATAATTTTTAACTAAATTATTTAAATAAATAAATGTTACATGTGTATTTATTTATTTATTTTAATGCTAACCAAAAGGTTAGCATTAAATTGTCTCAGCAGGCAGTTTGGGGGTGTCATGAAAGAGTGGGAACTATTCAGCTATTTATTACACTGGGCCCTTGGTATCTGCAGGGATTTGGTTCCAGGACCTGCCAAAATCTGTGGATGCTCAAGTCCCATTAATACAACAGAATAGTAAAATGATGTCTCTTATTTAAAATGGTAAAATGAAGGCTTGCTTTTTGGGACACACACACACTAATAATTTTCAACCATGGATGGTTAAATCCATGGATAAAGAAAGCGTGGAAATGGAGGGCCAACTGTATTATAGTATTTCCTTGGCCAAGGAGAGGAAGAAGGGAGATGTTTGTAGTTTTGGCCTAATGTCATAAAATAATTTGGGTGTCTTATAAAACTATGTACCTTAACCTGGGCAAGGGGTTGTCATATGCAATTCCGTGTCATGAAAGAGTGGGAACTATCAAAATGTATTAATGTATTACTAAATGTATTCAGCTGCTCCTGTTTCCAAGGACCTCTTCTGGAGGCGAGATAGTGGGAAAGGATGGTGGTCCTCCTATTCCCCCTTCCCCTGGCTTTCTTAGGGACATCCAGCTGTCCACTGGGATAAAATAAAATGCTGGAGAAGGTGTCCTTTGATTTGAACTTGCAGAGCTCTCCTGATACGGGTTGAGTCTCCCATATGTGAAACGCTTAGGACCAGAAGTCTTCTGGATTTTGGGGTTTTTCAGATTTTGGAATATTTGCATATACATAATGTGATATCATGGAGATGGGACCCAAGTCTAAACACAAAATTCATTTATGTTTTGTATACACCTTATGCACATAGTCTGAAGGTAATTTTATACCCAGTATTTTTTAATAATGTTGTGCTGGAAATAAAGTTTGTGTATGTTGAACCATCATAAAGCAAGGGTGTCACTATTTCAGCCACCCATATAGACAATTTTGGAATATTTTGGATTTCAGAATTCCAGATGAGACTCAGCTAGTTCTAACACAGAAAGAGGAAGTTTATCACACAAAGAGTAACAGCCTTAAAAACCACTGACACTGATGAATTTCATTAGCGTCCACAGAAGCTTATGCTAGAAATGTCTTTCTTTCTTTATTCTCAAAGTTGCTACAGGATTCCATTATATACCTTTATCCACAACCATGGATAATGAACTCCATTATTGCAACAGCTTCATTTGGCTCCCAATCCATTTCCAGTCACAATTCAAAGTGCTGGTTTTTACCTATAAAGCCCTATACGATTTGTATCCTGGTTGTTTGAAGGACCAAATTTCCTTTCATGAGCCATGAGAGCACTAAGATCATCCAGAGAGGCCCATCCTCTCTCTTCCCCCACCCTCTCAAGCTTGTTTGGTGGCAAAATGAGAGAGGGCCTTCTCAGTGGCTGGTCCCAGACTTTGGAATTACTTCATTAGAGAGGATGGCCAGAACATCTCTTCCTTGCTCTCCTGCTGGCAGATCAAAACATTTCCATGGCATCAGGCTTTTACAAACTAACTAGGGTTAAGCTTTTAATGATGTACAGTTCTTTTTTAAGGTTGGTATATAGCAGTGATGACAAAACTTTTAGGGATCAAGTGCCCATGCTACCTGGTTACCTGGTGCTACCTGGTGCCAGGGGTCGAACTTCTGGGTAGGGACAGGACTTCTGAGGGCAGGACTTCCCCAGAGATAGCTAACGGCCCAGGAGGGCACTCGGGAGGGGGGTGGCGGAACAGGCATGTGCCTCTTCCCCTCACCCTCTCAGGCCTTTAGCTGTCTGGAAATTCATGCCTGTTCCTCTTCTTCCCCCACCCTCCCATCTCTCTGCACGCCCTCCAAAGTGGCTTTGTGTGCCAGAGAGGGCATGCGTGCCATAAGTTCACCACAATGGGTATATAGATTTTTAATGCATTTTGTTATTTTCAGTATTTAATGTTTTAAATTAGTAAGTTGTTCAATTGTTTTTAAATCTTATATTTATACTTTTATTAGTGTGTATGTATTGTTTTAAATTTGGTGTTAGCTGCCTTGAGCCCTATTATTGGAGGAAAGGTGGGATACAAATGAATAAAATAAATAAATATATGTGCCTTTAATTTTGTACTCCATCAGCGCATCTGAAGAAATGGATTCAAGTCCATGGAAGTTCACAGTAAAATAAATCAGTATCAAAGGTCCTGCTAGATTCCTCCCTCTCTCACCTCTGCCTGATTTCCTTTTAACAAGAAAATAGGTGGTTATACTAAGGAATGCTCAAAAAAGTTACTTTGACATTGCTGGAATCTCACCCTGTTGGCTGGAGATTCCGGGAAGTGCACTCCAAAACAAGTAACTTTTCAAAGCATTGCTGGAAGAGTAAAAAGCAGTATGCAGATTTTCTCTGTGTAGTAATTAAAACAGCCGGCCTGTTTGCTACAGACATCCATTACAAGGAATGAACAAAACTGGGCTCTCTGACAAGCTGGTCACTGACATTACCTCTTATTCCTCACTGATTTTTGCATTCTGTCTACAGGCAGTCCATTTTGGTGTATGTACCACAAACCTCTACCAGTAATATAACCATTAATTAACAAACGAACGAAAAATCTTTTACAAAATATAGCTCACAGTCATCTAAATGGCCCAAAAGAAAACCACATGATCACCTCCCTTCTGACATTACTGTAGCAGCATAAGAGGCAGCCCCCTCAGTGTGGCTTTCACACCTTTTCGTATAATATGCAGATGGTGACAAGAATCCAGGAAATTCACAATAATAGAATAATAGAATCATAGAATCATAGAGTTGGAAGAGACCTCAAGGGCCATCCAATCCAACCCCCTGCCATGCAGGAACTCCCAATCAAAGCATCCCTGACAGTTGGCCATCCAGCCTCTGCATAAAGACCTCCAAAGGAGACTCCACTACACTCTGAGGGAGTGTGTTCCACTGTCGAACAGCCCTTACTATCAGGAAGTTCCTCCTAATGTTGAGGTGGAATCTCTTTTCCTGCAGTTTGCATCCATTGTTCCGCGTTCTAGTCTCTGGAGCAGCAAAAAACAAGCTTGCTCCCTCCTCAATATGACATCCCTTCAAGTATTTCAACAGGGCTACCATATCACCTCTTAACCTTCTCTTCTCCAGGCTAAACATCCCCAGCTCCCTAAGTCACTCCTCATAAGGCATGGCTTCCAGACCCTTCACAATGTTAGTTGCTCTCCTTTGGATACGCTCCAGTTTCTCCACATCCTTTTTGAATTGTGGTGCCCAGAACTGGACACAGTATTCCAGGTGGGGCCTGACCAAAGCAGAGTAGAATAGACATTATACTTCTATTGATGCAGCCTAAAATTGCATTGGCCTTTTTAGCTGCCGCACCGCACTGTTGACTCATATTCAACTTATGGTCTACTTGAACTCCTAGATCCCTTTCACATGTGGTCTTGTTCAGCCAGGTGTCCCCCATCCTATATCTATGCATTTCATTTTTCTACCCAAAGTGCAGTACCTTACATTTCTCTATGTTGAATTTCATTTTGTTAGCTTTGGTCCAGCTTTCTAGTCTATTCAGGTCATTTTGAATTTTAATCCTGTCCTCTGGGGTATTAGCTACTCCTCCTAGTTTAGTGTCATCTGCAAATTTGATAAGTATGCCCCCAATTCTGTTATCCAAGTCATTGATAAAGATGTTGAATAGCACTGGGCCCAGGACAGAGCCCTGTGGGACCCCACTGGTCACTTCTCTCCAGGATGAAAAGGAACCATTGTTGAGCACCCTTTGGGTTTGGCCAGTCAACCAATTACAAATCCACCTAACAGTTGCCTTGTCTAGCCCACATTTTGCAAGCTTGTTTGCAAGAATGTCATGGGGAACCTTGTCAAAAGCCTTACTGAAATCGAGATATACTATGTCCACAGCATTCCCTTCATCTACCAAGCTGGTAATTTTATCAAAAAAAGAGATAAGGTTTGTTTGGCATGACTTGTTTCTCTGAAACCCATGTTGACTTTCTTTGTGATTATGGCATTGGCTTCTACATAATAATAATAATAATAATAATAATAATACTTTTTATTTATACCCCGCTTTTCAGCCAAGGCTATCAAAGCGGCTTACAATTTGTTAATTAGACATTTCCCTTACATAGAATCACTCCAAAAAGACACGAAACAAAAGGAAAAGGGAGAGATGGTGGGGAAGGGGGAAAGTCCAGCATATCTTCTCTCCCTCAGAAGCCTGGACCATGGCAGATGGACTGGAGGGAGGGCTCTTCTTCATTTTAGGCAAGGCCTGCTGGAACTGGCTTGCCTTCTCTCCCTAAGATGGTGGAGGGAGGAATCTTCCTCACAAGCAAGGCCTGCTGGAACTGGCTTGCCTTCTCTCCCTAAGATGGTGGAGGGGTTCACAGACTCTTTATTTAATGATCTGCTCTAGAATCTTTCCTGGTGTTGATGTCAGGCTAACTGGACAATAATTGTTGGAATCCTTTTTTCCCCCTTTTTGAAGATGGGGACAACGTTTGCCCTCCTCCAGTCTGCTGGGACTTCTCCTGTTCTCCAGGAGTTCTCAAAGATTATTGCCAGTGGTTCCGATATTACATTTGCCAGTTCTTTTAGTACCCTTGGATGTCGTTCATCTGGTCCTGGATACTTATATTCATTTAGGTTAACCAGGTATTCCTGTACTGTCTCTTTACTTATTCTGTGCTGAAATTCCCCTAGTCTGTCCTCTGCATCATTATTCTCAGCTTGAGCACCCTTTGCCTTTTCTGAGAAGACTGAAGCAAAGAAGGTGTTGAGTAATTCTGCCTTTTCTCTGTCCCGTGTTAACATTTTGCCACCTTCTGCACTCAGTGGCCCTACTGTTTCCTTCTTTTTCCTTTTGCTGCGGACATACCCCCCAAAAAACTTTTTATTTTTCTTAACCTCTCTAGCAAGCCTGAGTTCATTCTGCACTTTAGCTTTTCTGACACTGCCTCTACTTGAGTTGGCTATTTGTTTGAATTCCTCTTTGGTGATTTCTCCATTTTTCCATTTCTTATACACGCCCTGTTTAAAACTTAGTTCAGTTGAAAGTTCCTTAGTCATCCATCTTGGCTTCTTGAGACATCTCGCATTTTTCTTCCTCATTGGAACTGTTTGAAATTGTCCCTTTAATATCTCCCTTTTGAGGAACTCCCATCTGTCTTCAACTCCCTTCTCTTTTAGTATTCCTGACCATGGCATCACCCCCAGTATTTCTCTAAATTAATTGAAATCAGCTCTCCTAAAATCTAAAATGTGTGTCAGACTATGCCTGGCTTCTCCTTTCCATTGTATAACAAACTCCAGGAAAACATGATCACTCCCACCTAAGTATCCCACTACTTGTACCCCATCAACTAGGTCATCCCTGTTGGTTAAGATAAGATCTAAAATGGCTGATCCCCTTGTTGCCTCTTCCACCTTTTGGACAATGAAATTGTCTTCCAGGCAAGTGAGGAATTTGCTAGACCTTGAGGATTTGGCTGAGTTTGACTTCCAGCAAATATCAGGATAGTTGAAGTCCCCATCACTACTACATCTCTCCTTTCTGAGTGTGTGGTCATCTGTTCTAGAAAAGCATCATCCAATTCCTCTGTCTGACTTGGGGGTCTTTAGTAGACTCCCACAGTAACATCCCTATTGCTTCCCTCCCCTTCAGTTTTTATCCAGATGCTCTCCACTTGGCTTCCAGTATTGATGTCCTGGATTTCTTCACTGGTTTAAATGTCCCTGACATATAATGCTATTCCTCCTCCTTTGGCCTGTTTCTCTTAAAAAGGTTATATCCCTTTATTTCTACATTCCAATCGTGAGACTCATCCCACAATGGGGCAGTAGCCCTAATTCATACCAGTTCCTTAATTCTGAATCCATAGTGTCAACATTTGGATCTAAGCAAACAATTCAGCTATATACAAAATTTTAAGAAGGTTTTATGGCCTTTTTTGAAGGCAATTTAAAAACGATACCTTTGAGTGCAATGTCATCAGTCACAAGAGTGACATTTTTATCTTATCAATTTGAAAACTGTATGCCACCATATTGCACTGCAGTGTAAACTCAAGAAAATATACCTTGCCAGATTCCCTTCTATTCACTTGCAGTTATCAGATACCAAATTAACACAAATTGTTTTACCTTTTACTTGTAAAGTGCCAAGTACACTGAAGACACTATATAAACAGATAATGACAATGATGATAATATCTATCTTGTTGTTCTGTGTCTTCACGTCATTTTTGACTTACTGCCACCCTAAGGAGAACTTATCATGGGTTTTCTTGGCATGATTTGTCCAGAGGAGGCTTGCCATTATCTTCCCCTGAGGCTGAATGAGTGTGACTTGTCCAAGGTCACCCAGTGGATTTCATGGCAGAGGTGAGACTCATACCCTGGTCTTCAAAGTCATAGTCCAACACTCAAACGACAGTGCTACAGTGTCAGGCTGGTTCAAACTATATTAAAAACAGGTTTCCTTTCAATTCCTGGGAATGAATGAAAAGACTTGCAAACCTTGCAAACAGTATAGCTGCTTTAAACAGTCACTCACTTCTCAGTTAACTGTACACTGGACTCCTGTTCCCATGAGCTCTATCTACTTGTTTACAAAGTACTGTATCAACACACAAAGAAGGGAGTGCAATATCCATTCCCTCTCTATCTTTAGTTCTCCCACTCTTTTCATGTGGAGAGTGATGAACTGAGAAAGAGGGCTTCCCATATGAATGGGAACTTCCTACTCTCATAAATCTCAAAAACAGGAGTGGGTGGGTGTGGATGGTTGGGTCCTCCTCTCCTCAAAAAGTGCCTATGGATGGGAAGATCTGTTTTTCAGATTCACCATTCTCCCCATGAGGAGATTTTAACCAGAACCCATTCCCACTGCACAGTTATAGAGCTATCATTCTGTCCGAACTATGGCTGCATTCCATGTAGTCCCGTGTTTTGTAAACTGGTGAGTCTCTAGATTTCTCTGGCTGAGAATTCTAAATATCCCTCACCAAACAGCAAATCTTGGAATTCCAATGGTTGTTGCTATAGGAATTAAAGTAGAACCACAGTGTTATAGTGTGAAAGGGCTCCAAATCATATGGTAATTCAACATGCTTCGCAAATGAATAGGACTGAGGTTTTGATATTTGCTCACCTACCCAGTCTGTCTGTGTACCTCAGTTAATGAAGTAGATATGTTTCTGGGCTTTACTTCTCTAAAAGAAATTTTAGTAGCAATAACACAGAAAGAGGTTTCAACAAACCTTTTATTCAAAAATAACTATGCATATGTGAAATGAAACAATTAGGTCAGGTAAGCCTTGCATAAGTAAACAAAAATACTTTGAATCTTCTGGAGATCATTTGAAGGCCTCTTCCAAAATTCATCTTTGGATTATTATTTTTCTTTCAACAGTCTCCATTTTCTTGTGATTTCCATTTTGATGGAGAAACCTCTATACTTTTTCAACATGCCAGAGTAGCTGGTGAGGCAAGCTAATCTGCTTTCACCTTTTATTTCTGTTTTACTCTTCACACATGATCAAGTAGTTCTGGAGGCATCAGTCTACCTTGCCTTTTGTATATAAGAATGTACAACTACAGCAGAAACAGTAAGAATCCCATTCTTCCCCAGGTCAAGCTTTATTGTATTGTTTACTGCAGACATGCTGCTGCACACAAAGCCGGTTTTTCTCCAGCCACCATTTATCACCCCTTCATTGCCAATGCTGTAAAACAAAACAAAACAACTTTCAGCTAGATATAAGACAGAAAGGATGGGGTGGGGGGGGGTTATAAGATGGGCTCCTGAAAAAAAAAAAGAGCTTCTTTGACAGAGGTTTTGTTAACTAAGGTATACCTGTATTATGGAAAATGTCTGAACAGATACTAACCATGAACATTCTTGAACTCCATAGTTTTTTGTTTAGCTTTCGGGCTATGTGGCCATGTTCTAGAAGAGTTCCTTTCTGATGTTTCACCAGCATCTTTGGCTGGCACCTTCATCTGGCTGAAGATGCCAGCCACAGATGCTGGCGAAACGTCAGAAAGGAACTCTTCTAGAACATGGCCACATAGCCCGAAAGCTAAACAAAAAACTATGGATACCGGCCATGAAAGCCTTCGACTCCACATTCTTGAACTGCATTTCTTGAACTTGGTGAGCTTGCTTTTTAATGGGATTTCTGCAAAATATGCTTATGATGTATACGTATATGTTCTTCCACATCTTTGGCTGAGAATGTCAAGGTGAAGAGAAGCTAGAAATGGCATGATCTTGCCAGAGACTTTGTGCTTGAAATTGAATGAATAAATAGTCCTTCAGTCATTAGGACTGGCAACTGAACATCTGAACTGATGTGTTGCACTTAGAACTGGAGTTGCCAAGTTGGATAGTAAGCAGGTCCCCTGTAATGGATGAATTACCATAAGGTTTTGTCAAGTAAGACAAAGGTACCTGTATTTCCTCAACTTCCAGGTACAAACTTTCAGCTGCAATCATCCCCTCCCAGCATAACTATTGACTATTTAGAAGAGAACAGAGAGGATGGGGGTGAGAAGGAGTGCCTGGATCTGTTGTCACCACCTTTCTTCATCCTGCTCCTCAATCTTTTAAGTAATAAAACAAATAATCAAATATTTATTTATATCCCGCCCCTCTACAAAATGCAATTGGCCAGCTTACAAAGATTAAAAACAAACAAACATACAGTCCAAAACCCTCAACCCCTCCTCTTAAAATACTATTAAACAATGTAAGAATTTAAAACATACTTAAAATTTATACAACAAACAATAGACCGTGACTAAAGTGAGGTCGGAGTTCAGCAGTTAGACTTCTTCTAGTGGCTGGAGAACTATTCAGGAAAGGCCAGCCAAAAGAGATCCATTTTTATAGCTTTTTAAAAGCTGTTTAGGGTGGTAATATGACAGATCTTGTCTGGCAGGCCATTCCACAATCTGGGCGCAACAGGTGAGAAGGTCTTCTGTTTTATAAAGCTGTAACAAATTCCTCCCTGAGGATCTAAGTGTGCAGGGAGGATTATATGGAAGGAGGCAGTCCCGAAGATAGGTTGGACCCAAGCCATTTAGAGCTTTAAAGGTGATAACCAACACTTTGTACTGAGTCAGGAAGCTAATGGGCAGCCAATGGAGTGATCTTAAGAAAGGTGTTATATGATCTCTTCTGGATGTACCAGAGACCAGTCTGGCTGCCATGTTCTGAACTAATTGAAGTTTTTGGACCAAGCACGAGGGTAGCCCCATGTAGAGTGCATTACAGAAATCAAGGTGTGAGGTTACCTGTGCATTTACTATAGTCTCAAGGTCCCTGACTTCCAGGAAAGGGCACACCTGACGCATCAGCCGAAGTGGGTAACAGGCACTCCTGACCGTCGCATCCACCTGATTTGTCATGTGAGGCGGCGGATCTAGGAGCACCCCCAGACTGCGAACACAGTCATTTGAGGGGAGTGTGACCCCTTCCAGAATTCAGTTTCAGTTTGTTTTCCCTCTTCCAGTCCATTACTACTTTAAGATAGTCACTGAGAGGAGAGATGCCATCTAAAGTCAACGCTGATGACTGAGACATGGAGAAATATATCCAGGTGTCATCAGCGTACTGATAACACCCCACCCCATGCCTCGGAATGATCTCTCCCAGCGGCTTCATGTATATGTTAAAAAGCATAGGGACAGGATGGCGCCTTGTGGGACACGACAATTAAGCTTTTTCCTTTCCAAGCAACTGTCCCTGAGCACCACCCTCTGGAATCTGCCTGAGAAGAAGAAACGGATCCACTGGAGTGCAGTGCCTCCTATTCCTAACCTTCTCAGACAATTCAAGAGAATGTCATGATCTATAGTGTTAAATGCCGCTGAGAGGTCCAGTAGCACCAACAGGGTCACACTACCCCTGTTGATGTCCAGACAAAGGTCATCAGCTGAGGTGACCATGGCAGTCTCAACTCCAAATCCCATCCAAAAGCCAGTTTGAAATGGATTACATTTACAGGAGCTCCATCCTTTAACCAACCTGGCAACTCTACTAGAAACATTACAGAAGTTCTACCTGGAATTACAGTAGTGTTGGCCTGCTGACAAGTGCAAGTTAATTGGTGCGCACCATTAATGTGGAAATGGTTGATGAGGTCTCATTCTAATATGCGAAACCTGAAAGAGTGCAAAAATGACTTCACAGGAACAGATGGTGCTTGTCTGAGATAATATAATCCACCCCCGCCCCCCGCCTTTGGTACTGAATCCCTTAAAGTCCCTTAAAGTTGGCTATGGCTTCAAGAAACTGAAGTCCAAAACATCCTAAGGGCTGAAAGCCCTGCATCCTTGTGCTAGACTGAAAAGATACAAAGTAGGACAGAATGTCCATACAACTTAAAGTAGTACTCCAGGTGGTTTGGAATTACACAAACTTATTTGACCCATTTTAAAACAGATTCAGATCAGAATATGGTGTTGAGACTGCTAAGGTCCTTAACAGATGATCTCTATCATAGCACTGTGTCTGTGGTGATGCTTTTAGACATCTCAGCGGTGCTACTGGTCTTACCTTTTAAGGCAGGTTCCAAATGGTGGTGCTTGGGGCTCCTTAAAAACAGTTGTTATATGGCATATCACAATATGTCATTCTATCCCCATTGCTTTTTAATATCTCCATGAAACTACTGGGAAAGATCAGCCGGAGGCATGAGGCAGTGTATCACTACACTGACACTCAAACATATTTTTCTATACCGAGGAACTTCTTGACAGTAAGAGCTGTTCGATAGTGGGACACATTCCCTCAGAGAGTAATGGAGTCTCCTTCTCTGGAGATCTTTAAACAGGGGCTGGATGGCCATCTGTTGGGGATGCTTTGATTGTGATTCCTGAATGGCAGGGAGTTGGACTGGATGGCTCTTGTGGTCTCTTCCAACTCAATGATTCTATGACATTATATTCCAACCTTCAAAAACACTGTCTCATCTGCATGAATGCCTGAAGCAGGTAATTGGCTGGATGAAGAGAAACAAATTCAAACTGAATCCAGACAAAGCAGATACTTAAGGGTCCTAATCTGGAGCAGGAGGTGTGTCAACCAGTTCTGGCTGGGATTACACTCCCCCGAAAGATTGTGTTCGCAACTTGGGAGTGCTCCTGGATCTGTCTTTCAAAATGTAAGCCCAGATAATGCAACAGTCAGTGATGTGTAATAACAGCTTTAACTGACATGCCAGCTGTGCTCCTGCCTAGAATTGAAAGAATTAGAGATGGTCATACACTAGTAACCCTAGACTATTGTGATGTGCTGTATATTGGGCTACCTTTGCACCAAGTTTGGAAACTTCAGTTAGTCCAAAACATGGCAGCCAGATTGATTGCTGGTATATCCAGGAGTGAGCATATCACACCAATAATAAAATTATTCTTCTGGCTGCCAGTTAGTTTCGGGGCAAAGTAGAAAGTGTTGATTATTGCCTTCAAAGGACTACATGGTTTGTGTCAAGGTTACTTACAATATTGCCTCCTCCTGTATAATCCACACCGGATTATAACACTCAGGTCCTCTGAGGGACATTTACTACAACCAGCCAGAACTAGACTGACAACTGTCACCCAGAGGACATTTCAATCAGCTGCCCCTAGACTGTAGAATGACCTGCCAAGAGAAACCCAGCAGCTTAACATGTTGTCTGAATTTAAAACAGCATTAAAGACCTCTTCTTCCAGTAGGCTGACCCAGTCAATTTTAAACTATGTTTTAATTTTATGCTGGATGATGTTAATGTGCCCTGTGTTTATGTGTTTTAATTTAATTAGTCTAAAGGGTTTAATATGTTTTAATCTATGTTGTACCCCACATCGAGCCTTGGGGAAAGGCGGGTAAGAAACAACTACTACAACAATAACTACTATCACTACTTCTATGGCATAAAATGGAATTTAATAAGTGCAGCTTTCCCCAGCTCTGCCAAACAAGCTGCGTCTGCCAGAATACCCTCTTCTACTCCATTAGTATCCGGTCCTCTGTACCCAGGCAACATCTACCCATACCCAACGTTTGTTTTCTGCAGCTTTTCCTCGTACATTCAACCTGCTGCACAGGCAATGCAAAATCTTACTAATATAGTAATGAAGCCTGAATAGCTGTTGAGAAATAAAACCAATGAATGAAGCCTCCTGAAGTGATCCTGGTTTCTGCACCACTGGACCACTTCAAGATTATTTAGTGTCACACACTTTGAGGACAGGATGCAGTACTTTGGGAACAATCTCAGCCATTATTGCAGAATATTTGAGAAATGAATTTAAACAAACCATGAAGCAAAGCACAGCTCTAACAGATGTCAGTGAGGCTATTTGTGTGTTAAAAAGAGACCCACATGCTTAAGTACCTGGTCGAAAGAGCATTTGGACTGAAAATCCTATCTCACTAGAAGGGATTATAAATGGAATAAAGTAGGAGGGGAGACCTTGGTGATATTATTCAATACAGATTATTTGTTAAGCTGTACTTGATAATAGCTTTGCTGATATGAAATGTAGGTGAGGAGAAGCAATTGAAAGCTGGTTAATAAGACCCAGGGAAGGCTCCCACTTGGAAATTCTTTTAAAATGCACTGTGCTGTAATCCAATCTTTTGCCACACAAAAGCAAAACAAAATACAGGCTATTTAGGTGTATTTTGGAGAGCCACAGGGAAGCTATTTTAGTGGGGAGAAATACTTAGTGCTTCTGCTTTGCTTAGGAATTCAATGAGAGTTGCTCAAGGCTTTCTCACAGTGAGCAAATCACAAGAGATTTCTACAGCTCTGTGTTCCCTGCCCTGCTTGGCCAGTCCTAAGGAATCTCTAAGAGACCTGCAGTTGGGACTAAACCTAGCGGAGAGACTAATTGTGTGACAAAAAAACCATGCTGGCTCAGCCTGGTACACCAGAGACCCATCAGACAGCAAGTAGATAGATAAAGTGGCAGGAAATGGGATTACCTTCCCCATAAAGAAATCAGCATTGAGTAGCAGTTAGAATGTTGGGTAGGATTGAGGACAGCCCCGTTCAATTCACCTACCAGTATTAGCCATGAAGCTCATTGATTGATCTTGGACTAAGTACAGACTGTCTCCCAAAATAACAGACCTCATAGTGTTGTTGTGAGGATAAAAATGGGCAGAAGGACCATGTATGTGTCCTTGAACTCCTTGGAAGAAAGGGAGGACATAAATGCAATAAACAGATTTCTATGGTTTCCTCTAGTCCTGTTTCTTTCAGAAAGATGTTCACCACCAATGTAATATAAAGGCCCCTCAGGTCATTTTTATTTCAGCCATGAAGAGGTATTTCTTTTCCTTCCTAATTTCCATCTTAGAGTTCCCCCATTGCAAAGAATACCCATCCTTCACTGCCACTAGTTTATTATTAAAGAAGTCACAATTTACATATGTGAGATATATATGCACATGCATAATTACCTATTTGTTACCAGAGCATTTCAGATTACATTTATGCAAACTTGCGATTTACTGACTGTGTGCTACACCATAGCAAAAGGCAAAAGGTGGGGGAGGAAAACAGAATGGATGGCTCTGGTTCAGTTTTCAGCAAAGCAAATTAAACAAAACATGAGTTATCAAGAGATGTGTTCATATTCAATGTCTCCATCAAAGGAATCAAATACTTGAATGTGACTCAGAAGTTTGGAAACCACTATTTGTTTCAACTAATACTGTATTGCCTCTTACGAGGAAGGAGGAAAGGAAAGGAAGGAGGAAAGGAAATAGGAGGCATATATAGCAGCAAAGGGGAGTGGGGGTGGTAGAGAAGCATCTCAGTCATGGTGTTAACCATCCTTTACCACGACACACACAAGCCTCTGGGCAAGAAGCAGCCCAGGAATTCTAAGGATGAATTAAGAGCATTTGAGTGAGATTCTGCATATAATTCTTGTCCCTCCTTACAGGGCTGAATTTCCATTCCCTTGCTCCCCAGAGAGTGCTGAGTGAATGTTATTGCATTCAATTCAGCGTCCCTCCTCTGCTGACTAACAGTAACTCAATATCACTGGGCCCTGCGGACTTGCGTGATGCATTGTTCTCACTGTGCAGAGATTACATTGTTTAGTGGACATGTTAGCCAAACAACATAATTTTATTAGCTGCCAGCAATGATGACGGTAGACCATCAGGCGCAAATAAGAGAGAGGGAGAGAGTGAGTTTTAAAGAGCAGGTTGATCTATCTTTCTGGAGGAGCATCTAAAACAGGTACCCAGGGAAGAAACCTTTGCATGATCTTAGCATATCACACTCTCCAACATTTTACAGATAAAAACTGGGACATGTCTGACCAAGCAATGTTAGAGTGTGGTCAAGATCATAAAAGTTATTAATGAGAAGGAACACAGGAGGTAGAAGAGACTGCAGCAGCAGTTTTGTTTTGCATGAGTTTATGCCATACCCTCCAATTGTCCCCATATGGCAAGGCCCAGCCCAATTCATCCTCTGTCCCAATTCATCCTCTGTTCACTTTTTCAGATGCTTATAAAATGTCCCAGTTTCTCACTCCCACCTCCCTCCTCAGACCTCAGCTTGCTTTACTTGATGCAAACTGAGTTCAAAGTGCAAAAGGTTGTGCTCAGTTAGCGGGGGGGGGGGGGGCGGGGGGAGGACATTATCTTGCCCTTTCCAGTATTTTCAGGCCAAAATAACCTGCTGCACCCTTTCCTAGCTTGCGTGTTCTTCCTCATCAATAACTTTTGCCACCTTGACCAGACTCTAGTGTTTGGCCATACATGTCTTGGCTTTCTTCTGTGAAGTGTTGGAGGATTACAGAAGACTGGAAAACAGAACTGAGAATGAGATTTCACACATCACGCCAAGACAGGAATCTAAATGGAGATGAGAACTGGAAGGCACACCATGCAGGAGATTCCTAAAAAAATAACTCTAGTAGGATCACACTTGTGAGTGATTTGATTGGTCAGCTGGTATCTCAAAGGATTTATGGATATGATGGCCACTGCAAATAAACCCTGTTTGGAATGTCCAAAAGAAACAGTTTCTACTACAATTGGTTTGGCTATAAATCCACACACAATCTCAAAAATGGGAATCAGCTTGACAATGCATGCTGAAAACATGTGCAAACCAGTATGGCTCCCTGATAAGAAGTGGGTTATTTGCATAGAGAAAACAACTGTAGTTGTTTTTAGCTGTATGAGGAAGATCTCTCAGAATTAAGCATTGTATGGATAGGAAGGGGAGAAAGATAGGGAGGAAGGGAAGTGGATAAAGAAAGGGGGGGGAAAAAGAGTTCCTGTCAGTAGCAAGCTAGAGGCCCTGCTCAGTAAGGATAAAGACTGAACTGAAGGGCTTCTTTCTGTCTATAATATCAGAATCTGCCTCAAGCTGTTTCTTTGGCTTACGCTCATTAAAAACAAGTTTATCTTTCTAGCTCGCCTCCAAAGCCTCTTGGTAACTGTAGCTGCAAACACAATAAAAGTCATGGTTCAGAGAGCAGACAGACTTGTAGTCTTCGAGCTTCATCCTCTTGTGGTCAGAAATAACCCCAGGGCAAAGTGCCAGATCAACAGTCAAGAACGGCTTTAGCCTGAACGCTCCTACCTGTCTACCATACTTTGAGTCTACCTCTAAGGGTTTTTTTTTTTTTTTTTGGCCTTGCAAAGAAACTAGATACCATATAAACATACACTATATACAAACAAATGTTTTTATTTTAATGAAGGCAAAGGGGTTTCAAAGGCAACAAGTGGACATCATTAGTTATTCCATGATTAGAAGCCCCCCTGGCATCCAAAATTCATCCTTACTTCAACTCAAGGATGAAGAACTTTTGCCCTTCCTGATTTTTTTCCACTTCAACACCCAGCAGCTTCAGCCAGCTTAACCAACAGTAAGGGATTTGGGGAGATTTGATCTAAAACATCTAGAGACACAAAGGTTGCCTAGTCCCACATGGTCAACATACAAATGGTCTTCTAGTGTTTCTAGTGTGTAAATAATAATGTTTCAGCTATAGCAACATTTCCCATCCAATCCCATCCCATCTCTTTTGAAGAGATGAGTTTATTCATCCAAATTGTATGAATGGGACTCTAAGTATCTTCCACTCCAGTAGCAACTGATGGTGTTCATATCAGTGAGGCAGAGAATCTGCTGCAGCTTTTATATTGAAGTTTAAAGAGGCTAAACTCTGTCTCCCAATTAGGTTCTGTACTTTGAAAATCTTTAAATTTTGGAGCTAAAATTTAAAACCTGGAGTGGATTCATTGCCCCATTGACATGGGAGGCCGCCACTGGTTCATTATAAACAAAATTACAACATAATGTAGAAACCAAACTGTCCAGTTCAGTCGCTTTTTCAACAAGCATCTTGATAGGAACTGACAAAGGAAGGGATACTTAGAATTTTCAGGCAGAGTACTCTTATAGGGCCTCTCCAAACTACAAACCCCAGGATGCCCTGTGGTAGTGCGAGGGTCTCTGGTGCATTGTAAGAAAAATATTTAAAATAGTAATTGTATCTACACCTATAATGGAAAGTAAACAAACATGCTAATCTGTATGATTACTGCAGGTTAAAATAAAGTTAAGGGATGATAATGATAACCTTGTTTAAATATTTGAAAGAATGTCATATTGAAGATGAAGCAAGTTTCTTTTCTGCAGCTCTAGAGAATAAGACCAACATATTCAGACTACAGGAAAAGAGATTCCATGTAAACAATAAGAACTTCCTGATGGTTAAGAGCTGTTCTGTAGTGGAACATGCTGCCTCAGAGTGTGGTGGAGTTTCTTTCTTTGGAGGTTTTTAAACAGAGGCTGGATGGCCATCTGTCAGGAATGCTTTCAGTATGGTAGAGGGTTGGACAGGATGGCCCTTGAGGTCTCTTCCAGCTCTATGATTCTAGGTCTTTCTGAATGAAAGAAAATTACACATTTCTTTTAGGAGTACCTACTGGATGTTCATAAAGGCAGTAAGAAACACCACATCAAATGTTCTACTTTAAAAACCAACAAATACCAGTTACCCCAACTTCCCATTTCCTCATATACCGAGACCTGATAATTTTTTTCTGTTCACTTCTTTACTACCTAACACTATGCCTAGCTCTACCATTGGTCCCAAAGATATGGCCACTTCAGGTTGAAGAGTAAGAAACTGTTAGTTATTTAATTAAATATCCTTGCATTTTTACTGCCAGCAATGTGGAAGAGCACTTTTAAAATTTTCTGTTTTAGGTGCCAAAATAACATGCCTGGCCTCAACTGCTGGCAAGATGAACCAGGCAGCAAAAGGTCTTGAACCGCACCAGCTCTCAGCAATGCTATCCTCCTGCACCAATGCTCACCCTGCCTCGTATTTCAGGTGAACATAAAGTTCTCTGCCTGGAAGTACCTGTGTAGATGCAAATGTTTTTGGAAGAAAAAAAGCACTTGATAGAAACTTTGTGTGTTTATGTGCCTTCAAGGGGCCTAAATACCTTACAGGAACCACCAGATGGTGCTGACACAGGGAAAAAAATCACTATCATCCATGGAGTAGGATGTTTTGAATGAGTGATTTGTTCTTTCATAATGACTCCCATGTGAGCAGGTATAAAATGGCACATTAACTGGGGCCTTCCATTGGGACATAAATATTGTAAAGGTACCACATTCCGTCTAATCTTGGATGGTAAGCAGGGTCAGTCCTGGTTAGTACTTGGATGGGAGACCCTCAGTGAATAAGAGGCATTGTGGGCTGTATTTCAGAAGAAGGAATTGGCAAAACTACCTCTGAGGATCCCTTGCCTAAGAAACCCTGTGAAATGCATAGGGTTAGCATAAGTCGACAGGCAACTTGATGGCACATACACATACAAACATGAATTTCACACCATGAATTTCAATGAATTTCATCTTATAGTGAGATGAAAAAAATCATCCTTTTTGTGCAGGCAAGCATGTGGTTTTTTCTTTTCTTTTCTTTTCTTTTTACACAGAAGGCATATTTTCACTGTCATAAACAATGTATTCTGTACAGAAAATGTGTGTTTTGCACAGAAAAACCACATGTATTTCTGTGTTAATTCCCTAAAAGCTTTCATAGGGTGCAAATACTTATCAAAATCCATACAGAAGTCTTTGTGCCCCTCCCTGGTAGGGAATCAGCCTATGATGATTATTCATTTTTGCATGGAAGGTCAAAATACACAAAAATTTATATCACTAACACATATATCTCAGAAACCCACTAGTGTGGCAAAGTGACCAGAGTGCTGGGCTGGGACTTGGAAGTTCCAAGTTTTAGTTGCCCCTGAATCTAAAACTGATTGATGGGTTGTCTGCAAGGGCCAAATAAAATAAAATAAAATCCTGTTTCCATGGTGACCAGTGCAAACAAAACAGGGCCCAAACCCTAGTCCTGGTGTGTGAACTGTCTAGATGATTTTCTAAGCTAAGGTATAACATCCTTACAAAAGTCTTTTTGAAAAATCAACTGTTGCTTTTTGTGACTATTCACAACACATTCCACTTTGCTGGCTGTCGCCGCTGTCACAAGTAATTTGCTCTGAGGTCAGAACGAAGTATCCAGTCAAGTGATCAAAACTGGACACCTCATTATGACCTCAAAGCAAGTGACTTGCACCAGCAGCAGGATGCATGTACAAAAAGCCACCTGGTGCTGCAACAGAGTTCTCATGGTAACGGGGGACATTGGGACAGCTATGGGGCCAGAATACTCTGAGCTGCTCCCGGAGTATTCTGGTCTACACAGACTCCAGCCTGAGTGACATTGATTCAGTCATTACCAATAATAATAATAATAATAATAATACAATTTATTTATACCCTGCCCAATCACTGGGAATCGGGGCAGCTTACAATAGTGGGAATAATACAGGCATTAACAATAAACATGAAATAATAAGCAAATATAACACAGCAATACATAATAAAATAAAAACAATTCAATAACAACAAAACAATACAATAACAACAAAAAGCTTAACAGAAAATTTACATTCATTCAATAATTATCCCCCCAAAATTTCCCAATTCCAACCCCCCGTTCAAAAATTAACAAAGCAGATATCCATAAACAATGAAGTAATAAAACAAATACAGCATAGCATGTTGCAAATTACTGATTAAAAATTACAATTAAGAGATAACATTTTAACACAGTGAAAAAGGGGGAGACTAAAATTTAACTACAAGATAATACCTATCACCAGAGGCTTATGGGCAGCCACCCACGCTGAGATGGTCCAGGGCTGGAGGGGGGCCAGAGATTAAAGGGGCCTTCTCCCTCATTTGTCCTCCATTCTCCTCCTGGCAGCCCCTGGTGCGGAATGAGGTTCTCAAGGCTTTATGGGCCGACACCCATGCTGAGGTGGTCTGGGCTGGAGGGGGGCCAGATGTTAAAGGGGCCTCCTCCCTCATTTGTCCTCCATTCTCCTCCTGGCAGTCCCTGGTGGGGAATGAGGTGCCCAAGGCTTTATGGACCGACACCCATGCTGAGATCGTCTGGGGCTGGAGGGGGGCCAGATGTTAAAGGGGGCCGCCTCCCTCACATGTCCTCCATTCTCCTCCTGGCAGTACCTATCAGTTTGACCCACCTCTAAGACTATTTGCGAGAATAAATAGTTGTTTGAGATCAGTCAAGAAAAGGTGGGCTGTATATGTAATGGATAAATAAATAATTCTTAACAGGGTTGTCTCAGGAACACGTATGTATGCAGAACTATTTCTAAGGGAGAATTTTGTTTGACACACAGGAATCAAAAGTATACAAATGATCCATGTTGAAAATTCTTGAAAGTAACTATGAGATCAAACAGACAAGCCAAAAGAACTGGTTTCAAGCCATTTGGGGGGGCATGGTGTTTAGATGACACATGCCTCCAAAGTGACTGGAAACCATGCCACTGCCAATCTAAGGAGGTAAAAGCGAACTAAAAAGAAGTGGAAATCATTAATAAACCACTGTAGCCTAGAAAGTGCACACCTTTGACCGTGCATGTAATTGCCCTGATGCCAGAGAGGTTGCAAAGGAGCAATCTATCTTAACCCTAACTCTAATCCTGCATATAAATGGCCCAATGCAAGTATGCATTTTAAAAGGATGGAGCTGTCATCTCAGAAACAGCAGCTTCAGGCCATTTTTTCCTGCCTGTCTGCTTCACTCCATGGAGTCAAGGCAGCAATGCAAAGAAGTGAAAGTGTGATACTTTCAATGGATGTAATTACAACATACACAAACCAGACAAAGGTGTAGAGGGATATGATTGTGTATTGCCAGTGTCTTCTGAGCACACCTCTGCTCTGATGCCGGGTGGAGGATTGGTGTGACTGTATGGCCACTCAAAGAGGTGGCCACCCAATGGAATGGCATCTAGGCAGCAGGCAGTTGCCAGTGGTGTGATGATATGCATGGATTGTAGGAATTTTAAAAAAAATATCCAGCAGTACGGCTTGAAGTTGTGCTGTGTGATCACAGTGTGTGCATGCGGGCCACCTTAGGAGCAGGCAGTGAGGTCAGAGGGGCTCAACCCACTTTCAGAAACAGCAGTTTCAGGCCGTTTTTTCCTGCCTGTCTGCTTCACCCCTATATGAATTCTAATAGAGAATTAATTGGCACATGAACAATGGACATTCCTCCGCATAGCATCCACGTGTGAGATAAAGAATTAAAAGAATACAGTAAACATCCTGAAATTATATTTCAGAATGAAAAGATCAGCTAACAAGGAGTCTTTACACTGTAAAGTAGGTTGGGTTTCTATTCCAATCCCAGAGATCTTAGTTAGGGCTCTAAGAGGTGGGTGATGCAGGAGAAATAAATGGATTTTGCTGTGGTTTATCTAAATCCAAGCTGAGCAAAGCGGTTGCTTTTGTTAAAACAGAGCAATATGCCAAGGCAAAAATGAAGGAACTGAACAACTAGAGTGAAGAAAAGTAGAACAAAAAACTTTCTTAACCACTCAGTTAGAAAAGACAATTAGAAGTGGAAGTTATCATATATAAAGAAATTACCTTCAATAGACAGATTAAAGCACAAAGGTGACTCTCCTTGGATTTATTTTATTTTATTTTACTTATATCCTGCTTTTCCCCATATGGAATCTAAAGCAGATCATATCATAAGTTAAAACAATATAGCTAAACACAATCTGGAATACAAAAATTACAAAGGAACAAAATAAAACATTAAATAAAACATTAATTAACAGTTAAAAGCAAATTGACAGTTAAAAGCAAATTAAGACTTGTCTACCTCAGCCAAATTAAAAATTGAACTTCCATTTAAATAGAAATATCTTGGCCTGCTGGCAGAAGAACAAGGGGACAACCAAACTTTCTTGGGAAAGAGTTCCATAGCTTGGGAGAAGCTGCTAAGAAGGTTCTCTCTGAGGTTTTCAACAATCACATTCCTGTGATTGTGGTGGGACTGAGAGAGAGCTGTCCTTCAACAATCTTAAAACTTGGGTAGGTTCATGAAATTGTTCCTAGAGTGCAATGGGGCTTTCTGTACATCCAGTTCTAACAATAAAAGTGAGCCGGGGGCGGGAGGGGGGGGGAATAGGAGCCTTAACTTCAGCAGAGATAAGTCTCAAACAAATATTGTTAAGGAGGGGAGGGTTAACATTAGTAAAAAGGTCTTTATTAACTTTACCTATTTACAGGTACATTTTTACAAAACCATAAAAATACACAATGCATTGCATTAATAGAAGCAAAAGCCAAAAGCCAGCAGATACCAATCTACCATGAAATCAATGCCAAGAGAATAAATGAAATCTACAAGCTTGAATAAATGAGCCAAAAAAGAATAAACCCAATACGTCAAGCAAAGGGAGTATGTAAGACCCTATTAACTGAATGCAATGATTCCTGTAATATCTCCTAACACATCTGCCCTTCCACTACGTTTTTTTTAAAAACAAAAGCTTTGGTGATATTATGAGAAGATACAGGATACTACACATAATACTCTCAAAATACAAAACATATCTATCTACCAAGCCTGAGGTATACTGACTCTGCTGGTGCAAAATCAGGAGTTAGGGGTATATAATGAGGTGGTCACATTTGCTGATGACAATAAACCATTTAGGCTAGTGGGGAAGAACTCCAAAAGCATCCCCCTAACATGGTAGAAAGGGCTTTAAAATGAAAAATGAAAATTTTGTAAAAACAAATGAAAAGTGATGCATACTGGGTGAAAAATACCAGCTTCACATACACACTGATGAGATCTGAACTGGCAGCAACTGATCAAGGGTTCTAGACATCATGACTGATTCTCATTGAAAATGTCAACCAGCGAGAGGCTGTGGTAAAGAAAATAAAAGGCAAAGTCCAAGATGGGCATAATTAGAAAAAGAATCAGAAATAACACAGTCAGTATCATAACTTCCCTCTTTTAAGTCCATAACTGAAATAGAATCATAGAATCATAGAGTTGGAAGAGACCACAAGGGCCATCCAGTCCAACCCCCTGCCATGCAGGAACTCCCAGTCAAAGCATCCCCGACAGATGGCTATCCAGCCTCTGCTTAAAGACCTCCAAGGATGTGTACAGTTCTAGTCACTTCCACTGGAAAATGTGCAGCCATTTTTAGTACTGTGTAGGTTAAGAAAGTGGCATCTAAGGGGGAACATGACAGATTCCTAGAAACCAAAGTCATCCACTGACAGTGATTGGTGGATGATTCAGGACAGATAAAAGTATAGAACATACTTAAACAGAGCATAGTTAAAGTACGGAATTTACTACCACAAGATACAGTGCTGGTTGGAGGGCTTTGAAAAAAGGCTTAGATAGATTCTGATAGGCTCATCAGTGGCTACTAGTGAGGGCTATATGTAATTTCTGGTATCAAAAACAGCATGCTTAGTGGCATCCCTCAGGTTGGTATCACCCAGCGCAGGTGGTGGTGGAAGGAACTGCCTTGCCCTTCCCCTCCCACCTGGCCAGAGAGCTGCAGCAAGAACTTCAGGGTCTGGCAAGGGTCTGCTGCCATGCTGGACACTGAAGGCCCCCCCCCCCCAAAAGTCCTTCAGCGTCCAGCAAGGCTGCTACTGCACAGAACACTAAAGGAAGCTCCCCCCACAAGGCCTTTAGGGTCCAATTAGGCTGCAGTGGCTGCCCCCAAAAGGCCACCAGGGTCCAGTGTGACTGCTGCCATGCCAAACCCTGAAGTCACTGCCCATCCATAGGCCTTCAGGAATACTGAAGGTCTTCTGAAGGCACTGCCCCCCCCCACCAAAGGCCTTCAGGGTCTGGTGTAACCACACCAGATTCTGAAGACACTGCCACCCCCAGCAGCCTCTACTGAGAAGGGCAGCGCTGTACCCTCTAGAAGTCCTATTTAGGGTCTGCTGCAGCTCCTGGGCGAATGAGAAAGTGCCCTTTCTCACTTGCCCAGCAGCCATGCCACTATGCTTTGATTTGTTGCTGGAGAGGATGTAGTCGCACTCATGTTTTGATAATGGATTTCCCATAAACAACTAGTTTGCCACTTAAATAACTTATAGCATGGTGCTTCTTATGCTACATAGTTCTCATCCTACATCAGCCCAAATGTTGGAAAAATTGAAAAATTCTGTAGAGTTTTAAAACTACATTTAAAAAAATTAAGAATACAGAAAAATATATCTTACACAGAAGAAAAGCTTTGGGAAGAGTGCAGGCTGCTTCCTCATCTAGGCATTGAGCAGCAAAAGATGGATTTCTTTTTTTCTTTTTCTTTTTTCCTGGAAGAAATCCTACACCCCCTAACTAAATACAGAATAAAATCCATAAAGATACCAACAAAATAGAAGTAAAATGCACCTCCATTTTAGGTTTCCTTATATTATAAGAACTTTACTATTTATCCTTGAAAATTACCTCTTTATTTGTTTAGCCTTTACTTGCCCCTGTGTCATTAAAATCGTTTTTAACCAAGTTCAGATTGAATATTTTGCATCTAATGGAAGTCAAAGGGTGATACGATGGCATACCCAACACAGACAGACAGTGCCGATATGGCTGTAGAAAGTGGAAGGTTTATATCTTATTTTTTCTGAAATGTTCTTTGTATTTAGATACAAGAACTCAATACCTTGACCATCTTATTGTTCATATTAGAGATGCTATCTGCTCAAAAAAACTGACATTTTTATTAGCAAGAAGTGACTATTATATGTCCAATAGAATAGCCAAGTACATCAAGTTAGCCCTGATAAAGAGAGAAACTTTTAACCTGTCTGGTGCCAAGATATATTCTCAGACTTATTTTGTATGTTTTTATGTCCAATTCAACTATTTTATATTAACTATGTTTGAATATGGTATTAGTTTGTTTTTATGATTGTATGCAAAAGCTTGGTTAACTAATGCAGAATGAATCTGAACCAAAAAAAAAAAAGGAAGTAAAAAAGCAACTGCATGGCTGCTGACACACTGCAGAATTAATGAAGTTCAACACCACTTCAACTGACATGGTTCCATGCCATGCAATGCTGGTACAGTATTTGTAGTTTGTTGTGGCACCAGAACTTTCTGACAGAACTACAAATCTCAGAATTCCACAGCAGTGAGCCATAGCAGTTAAAGTGCTGTTAAACTGCATTAATTCTGCAGTGTAGATGCAGTCTATATTAAGGTTCCTTGTTAATATACAGCCTATATAGCTTCTGGACTTTTGCTGTAGTTCCATTGGTTCTGTCGTATTGCGGCTGTCAGAAATTTGTCCTATTAAAGAACTGCTTCTGTGGTAATTGATCAGACTCTCACTATGACTACAGAATTATTCTTTTTCACATTTTACAGAAACTAAAGATTTATGTATAACCTACTGATGTACAATAGTTTGCCTCTGCTAATATTATGCACAACAGGTTCACTGGAAGGACTGCCTTGGAGATACTGGGCTGTCCTTTATAGGAAAGTGCAATGGTTGGTTGGCTATTTTGCAAGGAATATCATCATCATCATCATCATCATCATCATCATCATCATCATCCCACCTTCCTCCCAGTATAGGGACTCAAGATAGCTAACAAAATTTAAAACAATTAAAGTTTAAAATTAGCATTAAAATACAAGGTTTAAACAACAAACAATTTCAAAAAGTTAAAGACATTACATGTTCACATTTAAAATTAGTATGTAGAGAGCTCTTGTAGCACCTTTGAGACTAAGGAGCTCAACAGACACCATCCCTTTCTGCCCCCAATGCAGGCCGCAGCAACCAAACAGCACAGCCTTTGGCAGCCCTAAAAAGAACCCACTCCCAGCGGGCTCTTTTTAGGGCATGCATGGGGCACCATTGGCATGCTCACATGCACTGATGAAATCTGCACAGCACAGCGCTGTACCATGCGGACGTCATCGTTGTGTGCCCCATCTGTATGGGGGGACACCAAGAGAGCACTGGCAGCACGCAGTAGGGCTTGGGAGCGTGTGGACGCTCCACTCTCCCAAGCCGTAAAATAAGCCCAGGCCAGGGCAAACCACTGGTCTGGGCCTAACTGAAATAAAGAAGTTGGCAGCATGAGTTTTTGTAGACTTAGGGACTGTACACACAGCCCCTAAGGGACAGCATGACACTGCACCTTTCCTAGCTGGATCGGGGCTGCAACAACCACATACTGTGGCCCCAATTTGGCCTTTCCAGGGCGCCATAGCCATGGTGCAGCAGCTATACGGGGTTCCTTCATTGTTGCATTGACCAGAGGAGCGCTGCATGTGGAGCAGTGCACAGTGTGATGGCGCCCTGCGGCGGAGTTGGGCCGTGTGTTATGTGGACACAATGCCCCAACTCTGCCCACAGGCTGGACCTAATGGCCGGCTGAAGAGCCCCTTACTGAAGTCTATGAAAGCGCATGCATGCTGTCAACTTGTTTATTTCAGTTAGTCTCAAAGGTGCTACAAGATCTCTCTACATACTGATTCTACAGATTGACACAATTATCTTTGAAATTTAAAATTAAAGCTCTTTACAAAACTCTTACAGCACCCATGTCAGTGTGAGAAAGCCTGGCAGCATAAAAATGTTTTTATCTGCTGCCCAAATGATTGCAGGATGGAGTCAGCTTTGCAAGAATTTTCTTTTCTTGCCCTGGGAGGGAGTTTACTAGATAACTCTTGAGATCCCCTCCAAATCTATGATCCTATGACTCAGATCTGTGCTATTAATATGCCAAAGCCTTAAAGTATTTAGAGAGTCTAGCCCCAGAGCATATGTGAAATGCAAACAAAAATACAGGAAAAATACTCTGAAGCTGCTATTCATTCAGGAATTACTCTGAGTCACAATGATGCCGTAGGACCTCCCCTTCCCAGATTTTTCTTGAGTACACAAAACAAAAACTCTTGCTGCAAGTTCTGCTGCCCCATTTTTATTTTTATTTTACTCCAGGAAGTTAGCCCACAATTATCACAGAGAAACAGCTATTAAAGAGAGAATATAGATGATGGGATGGTATGACAGTCTATCTCCTGATGGAGATTCTCTAGTCACACAGTCACAACAGCTTTTTTAGCACTCAAGGACATGGTGAGTGGGAGAGTAAATTGTTTCAATCATTGTCATTCAGTCATCCCTCAATATGAAGATTCTTACAAGCATTATGTGTAATTAGAAGTTCTCTCATATGTTCAGCATAGCTTACTCTCAAGTAAGTGTTTCTAGGATAGACTTCATGAAGCCTTTGGTATTCCTAGGAGCATTCAATTACAATAGCTATTTTAAATTTTGTGTGTGTGCTTTATTGATCATTTAACACACTTCTGATTGGTAAATCATGCTGGGGCTCAACCAAATTGTAGTCTTGGCAGTCCAATTTTGCCTGATCATTTCAGAGGGGCTTGAGCCCCCATGTTCCACATCCTGAAGTCCATTAATAAATATGATCTGGGAAATCTGGTCTACCAAGTTTCTTTTTTGTAGTAGTAAGTTGTAAGTAGCAAGAGAAATGGACAAGGCTGCATTTTATCACCCCATTTATTCAACTTGTATGCTGAAGAGCAGGTTTAGACTTAGGAGAAGAAAGAGTGAAGCTAGAGGAAGGAACATCAACAATCTAAGATATGCAGACAACACCATACTACTAGTGGAAAATGTCACAGATTTGGAACAATTAATAAGGAAAATCAAAAAAGACAATGCAAAAGCAGGCTTACAGCAGAACATAAAGAAAACAAAAATAATGACCATGAACACTCTACATAAATTTATCCCAGACGATGAGAAAATCAAAATACCTCATCAAAAGATTCCCCATACCTCGGATCAAACATTGATCAGAATGGAAAGTAAAGAAATTAGAAGAAGACTAGGAATGGGAAGGGCTGATATGAAAGAACTCGACAAGATCCTAAAGACTAAAGATATACAATTGAGCAATAAAGATAGAATTATCCAAGCCATTGTATTCCCCATCAACATGTATAGACATGAGAGCTGGACAGTGAACAAAGTGGATAAGAAGAAATCAACTCATTTGAGAGGAGTGCTGAGGATACTGTGGACAGCCAAAAAGACAAACAAATGGGTCCTTGAACAGATCAAGCCTGAACTCTTCCTGGAACCAAGTCAGTCAAATTGAGGCTGTTGTACTTTGGCCACATCATGAGAAGTCATGACTCAATAGAAAAGACAATAATGCTACGAAAAGTAGAACGTATCAGAAAGAGAGAAAGGCCACATGCCAGATGGATAGACTCAATCAGGGAGGACACAGTCCTAAATTTACAGGACCTAAGCAGAGCAGTGGAGGATAGAAGGTCTTGGAAATGCCTCATCTGCAGGGTTGCCATGTGTCAGAGTCGGCTTGAGGGCAGTTAACAACAATAACAACAACAACAACAGAGTAATAAGTCTTAGCAAGCCAAAAGTAGAAGAGCAGGCTCACATGACATTCAAAAACCCTGCTGGCTGGAGAGGTAGTACTTGGGTAGAGGATGAAGGAAGCAGAAGTACAAGAGAGTAGGAGCACATGGTCTGGTTAACTAACTCTGAGGAATTGAAATCTGAAAGTCTGATAGGGTTAAGACAAAATAAAGCCAAGTTTGGAGATTAGAAAATGAAAAGACATGGTGGGGAAAAGAAGACACTGGTACAAGGTAGAGGCATGAAGCTCATGGGCTGAGGAAGGACAGAATCCCCATTCAGGTGGTTATCCTGATATTGCCAGAAAATTATTTCTTGAAGGGTGGGGGAAATAATCCATTACACAAATCATACAAAGGAGAGGAGAAGCATGAAATGAAAGCCAATTCTGGTCTCAATGAAGCAATTACCAGGCAACTATCAGGATGCTTGTTCATGACTAGAGAATACCTCCAGCTATGCACTGCTTTCATTGGGTGCATTCATACCCAATGTCAAATGGTTTGCTCTCTCATTATCATGAGACATTTACTTCTGGCAGTGGCTAATCTGAATTATATTGTTGACAGCAATTCTATGCACATGCCCACCTGCTCCAAGAACCCCAGAAGGCAGGGCTTAGAAAAATTCTGATTATAAAGGGAAATTTAAACATATATAAATTATTGAGAGTATGTCCACATTGACTGAGGTAATATAGATCCAAAAACAAATTTTTCCAAGTGTCAGCTGTTACACACTAGACTACACTGTTGGCTTTTTCTCTGCATCTGGCAATACCAGCAGCAACATCTCAACCTAAACTGCATTGGGTAGCATTCAAGACATCACAATACATGCTCAGCTACTCTTTTTCTCTCATAAAATCCTGGACTAGAGTATCACACCCTTTTGTAGTTGCAGCAGCCTATTAACATAACACTTCAAAGAGATCCTTACAATCATTTAAAGAAAGTAAACAAGTATGAGATGTTGGAGACTGTGGAAAGGTGCTGCTAGGCAGTATACTGTATAGACTAGTAGGATGAATGTAAAAATAGTGCAATACAGTATTTATTTATTTATTTAAAATATACTTTCCCTAATAACTAGAAGCTTACTTAGTGTGTTTTAATGGCTGACAGTACCCCACTTGCTTAGGTAGGTACCAGAAAGAAATGTAGTAGTGTAGCAGTCAGTGGGGTCACTAGGGTTGATGTCACCTGGTGCAGTAACTCATGGTGTCACCCCCTCATTGACTTCCTGTCATACTACAGAATCCTTTGTAATGTTTTTTTGTACTAATTTACTCATAAATCATAATTCCCATATTATATTATTATTATTATTATTATTATTTATATAGCGCTGTAAATTTACACAGTGCTGTACATACAATCTTAAATTAGACGGATCCCTGCCCTCTGGCTTACAGTCTAAAAGTGACAATACAAAAGGAGAATGGGAAGCTGGTGGGAAGGGGATGAGGTCCAGTGGTTCTTCTCTCCCTCTAGGGCCAGGACCAAGGCAGATGGACTGGAGGGAGGGCACGGCTTCTTAATACATAGTTATATATCACTGAATGTAATGGTAATAGTTGTGATATAAACAAGTGGCAAAATTAAATTTATCTTTAAATTACAATACCACATGCACAGCAGAAATGCGTTTACATATACATAGTTTCATGTGAATAAAGTGAAACTTTGGTAAAATGTAATGTTTTAAAGACTTTTTTAAAAAAATTAAACGATTTTTTAAAATCAAATATTAATTTTGAAATTTTAAATTTTATCTTTAAAAAAACATGGGGCCTTTCCTTTCTCCTCCCCCTGACCTCCTCCCCCTATTCACACCATCTCTTCCGCATTTTAAAGAGACACAGGCAAATGCCACAGCCTGTTTCTGCTAAAATACAGATGTTTGAGGAGCAGTGGTGTCACTCCCTGCCCCTTAAGGTGTCACCTAGTGCGGTCTGAAGCCCCTGCAGCTCCCTAGTGACACCACTGGAAGCACTCTACAAATGAGACAGAAATTTTGAGCTTTGCAAGTGATTGGGGGCTGCTATGGTGCATAGCTGTGCCCACCTCTTACACTCACTATGTCTTGAGAAAATAAGCATATATCTCAAGAATACCATAAGTCTCCAGATTGCTTCCTCATGAGATAACAGAGCCCATAAAAGGCTGCCCCCAGAACATTCTACAACCTAGTGAAACATGGAGCCATGAAACAATAGCTGCTTTTCAGCGCTTTGATAGAATCAGGTTTATTGGCCGGAATCACATTATTAAAAAAAAACAAAAGAGGTAGTTCAATCCTCCTCTCCCCACCCCTGCACAGAAATAAAGAAAGTGATATTAAATGAAAGCAAAAATAGAATGCAAAGACGGCTTGATGCCTTTATTCTCTACTGCAGCATATAAGTCATTCCACTTCCCATTAAAACTTTAAGGACTGGTCATTCTCAAAGCAAGATTCTAAGAATTATTGGATCAATTATGTGGCAAGCAATGCATAAGCTTGTGCTCCTGGTGGGATGTAATCAATGGCACTTACAAAGCAAGTATCAACTTGGAGTTTCATTGTTCCCTATTGCTTTGAGAATATCAAGTCTACTTTGTCCCGAAACTCATGAAGTGAACAAAAAAAGAAGAAAGAAAAAAAAGAAATCTCTCTCCTCAGTATCCAGCCAAGCAATATCCCTTCTGATTGAGCAGAGGAAATGTGGCTTCTTTTGGCAATCTACCTCACCATTTCCATTCTTCCCTGTATGTTTGTGTCTTTCTTTTGTGTGTGTGTGTGTGTGTGTGTACACACACACACACATGTACATGCACATGCACCTATGTCTTCAGTGACCTGTAAAAACAACAGCAACACAATCCCCAGACCTGACACTATTAAATACTTCCTTTAAATATTACAAAATGTCAGCTCTCCCACTACTCTCCTCACATCAGCCCCTGTAGGGACCTCTGTTTGACTGCTTTAAAACCTCATAAACTCACATACTCTTTCCAGAAGTTAGAGTTACAGCTCTCCCCGGAATTCGAGCCAGTTCCCTGAAAGTTATGGCTAAGTCAAAAATATAAACTTGTGATTTAAAAAATTGAATGGTCTTAGGAGTCAAGGTTCTTATTTATTTGCACTCACCTTCCAATCAGTTGTTTTTTTTTACATTGTAAGTCCGTGTGTCAAGAAATTCAGGGCTAATTTATATCCAGACTTCCCTGTGATCAAAATGCATGATATCCCCCTAATCCCTCCTATCTTTCTCACTGAGGTATATTATGTACCTTCCTTCATCTTTTTTATTTTATTTTATTTTATTTATTTTTTGGTTTTCCATTTTCAAGGGGGATGTTCCAGTAATTCAAAGCCACTTCACTGTATGCTTAGCCCAAGACATTTTGCTGCCTAAGATGGGACAGCAAATAGATGCTTAGTACACAATAGTGTAGTGCTTTGAGCATTGGATTACAGCTCTGGAGACTAGGTTTGAATTCCTTCCTTGATCATGGAAACTCATTTAGTGACTTTGGCAAGTTACAAACTCTCAGTCCTAGACACCCCCATGTTAGGTTTGCCTTAGGGTCATCATAACTTGCAAATGACTTGAAGGTACACAACAACAACAACAACAACAACAACAACAGCCCAGTGGTTCATAGCATCCAAAACAAGGTGCATAGTACCCAACATAGTACCTGAAACGTACCAATAGTAACTTGAGCCAGAAAATCCCACTAACACTTCGCTCCATCCCTGGCAGTAGAAATACAAGAAGTTGATGCCCTTCCATGATATCCAAAATCTACATTCTGAGGTGGACACCTAACTCTCATTCATATCATCCAGGTTGGTATAAGCGAGTGACTAAGAACACAGTTTGGTACAGCATGTGAACTAAAAGCCAAAGATGCCATAGACCTTTTCACTGTTAGTGTGGCAACTAGCACTCCTGTGACAGTAAAACAGTGAATCCATTCCAAGTTTTAGTCCAAACTTTAGAATAACTATTCAAGGTGCTGAATCCTACACCCAAAACAGATTTGGCACTTTAGCTAATTCTTTTAAAATTCAGTCTACCACAGAGTAGAGTCATCAACCCACTGACATGGGAACCACAGCCACCACAACAGAAATAGGTGTCTCCTTTCCCTTTTTCTCCATAGAATATGCTTCCCAGTGAATAAAACCAACTATTTCACTTGGGAAATTCTGTTTTGCTACATGTTGGATCTCAAGAATCCTGGCAGCTGATGAATGCTTCTCAACCAAGAGCTGTTGAGAGATGAGAGGTGGCATGACAGTCTCTGCCAAAAGAAGCACCCTCAAAATAGCCTGGAGTTTTTTCTCTAGTGTAGCAGTGCATTGATCTTAGTACAGCATAGTTGTTCATCTTCCATTGCATCATTCCCTTACCACATAGTTGTTTTTCTAAAATAAAATAATGACACCTGCAAGTAAGGATGGGGAAAATCTGTAAATTTCACTTTCTTGGGCAAGTGAATTTGTGATTTTTTTTTCTAAATGAGACATCTGGGAATTTTGGTGAATTATTAAAAAATGAACTAAAAAAAATGTCCTCCATTTGCACTGGCCAAATTCAATAGGTACATCTGTTCCACACATTTAAAGGACCACATTGCACTTGCCTACCATATAAAGGGGTTATAGATAAGAAGCCTCTGAAAAATAAAGTGGTGGCTAACTTGGCTGAGTACACAGGGAAACAAATCCAAGTTTTTAGTTCAGCACTCAAAGTCCTGTGTCTGGCTAGATGAATCTGTTCCCCCTGCCCTCCCCGGCCTTTTTTTTAAAAAAGTCTCAGGATCCTTCTACCTCGAATATAACTAAATTCACCAATTTTTCAAGCTTAATATAAAGCCTAATATAAATTAATTTGCAAATGCTGGATGTTGGTAAATTCTTAGCAAAGATGAACTGAAATAGCACTGCCATGCATCCTTATCTGTAAGCCTGGGTGTGTTACAGTGTTCACTTGTGGAATTCCCAATGCTGGGCTTGGATAACCTTGGCAGCCCGGGCTGTAAAATAAAGTGACATTGTTGGCTAAGCTGACAATTTCTGCCAGGGCACAAAAGCCCAGAGAAGGGTGTATACCATTTCAGACACTACCAGTTGTTTCAAATGAGTGAGTATTCTGCAGAGGCATCTCACTTGGCATCCTCAGATACAAGATACTGCTTTTCCCACTGCAAGCTCAGGGCCAAGAGCTTTGATGCTTTCCTGGCAGCTATCTGCTTCTGGATGCAGAAGCTTGGTAATGAAGAGGGGTGAATGAAGGGTGCAAAGCTCCGAGTATTAACTGGGCTTTGTTCCACTGGTTTACCTGGCTCAAGCCTGACAAGCACCACCCAGCAAAAAACCCATCAAATGCCCTCTCTGTACATGGTGCAAATTGGAATACAAATCAGAGGGAAAAGCTTTCCTCTGTTTGAACAAATTGCTATAGATTCACCCCCGTCTCAGGTCAGAGCCCCCGATGGGAAATATTTTCACTGGCTGACTGCTAATAGACTCTGGAGCAGCCATTGGATCAATAGCTGAATAAGAAAATTAGCCAAAGCACACAATCTGATTTTGCCTTGCTTTGAATTACAGCAGCTCGGTGAGCCTATTTCACTCTGTCTCCTTTCTTTCCAGCTCCTCTCCCTCCTTGCTCCGTGTTCACTTATCTTTCAAGCCAGTCAGATTTGTGGGAGTATAATAAAATACCCATAGGAAGATGTAATGCCCTTTGAAAAAATGTTTACATGCATTAATATTTCCTGGCAAAATGGCAGGGCTGCCATCTCCCCAAAGAGTGGGGAGACTGAGTAGCTGTGGGATCCACCACCCACACAGATGTTGTCCCTGAAAAGCTGGACACAAACTGAGCTACTGTAGAGAGGCATTTATCCATACATCAAAGACAGGGATTTCTCTTTTCATCAGAAAACCCAAAGACTTAAAAAAAAAAAAAGGCAGGGAATATTTTGAGGATTTCAAATGAAAACAGCCATTTTGGCAGAATAGGACCCATGCTGCAAATTGACTGATCATTGCGGAGCCCAAGGAAAGGAAATACCAGTGAAAGCAGTAATAAATGGTGCATTTTAACATACATGGCATACAGCCAAACATATCCACTATTCTTCAGTTTCAAAACAGGCATCCCACCATTTCCCAACCTACCACCATATGGATTAGGGATGCACACACCCTTCATGTTTGTTTATATCTTCCTTTTACCATCTTTTCATCTAGTCCATGCTGGGGTCTGTCTTAAATTTTCTTCTTCTTTTACATTGTGGAATGAATTCCATTTTTTGCTTTTTAAAAAATGTGCATGTTTTTAAAATTGCTTGAACATTTTTTTTCTGCTTATTAAAGAATGTTCAAGTAGCACTGCATGCACCTTCTTCTATGCACTATTTTGTGTGTCTTTTTTCAGATATGTCCACAGTCATTAAAGTGTGATTCTGCAATACGAATTTTACCTATCCTGTAGACAATATGGGAAGTGTGAATTCAGTAAAATCTAAGGGGGGGGGGGGGGAATCAAAAGTCTGCCAAAGCAGATTGCTTGCACATCCTTATTACAGATGAATCAGATTACAGGTTGCTGTTTTTGTCATATCTGAAAGGCAAGCTGAAGTACGCTGTAAAGCATTTCTCCCTGACCAAGATGTCTCATTTTTTTTCCCCCAAACTGAGGCATGGAATAATTTAAATATCCCATTAAAGGTAAACTTTCTGCCATTTTGTATAATTTAATTTGGTCTGAATAGCATAATGTTGTTATTTCAAAATCCTGAGCCAAAAAATTCTGGCAGTCATTCTGAATTTGCCATGCTTTTGATGAATCCGCTTATGAGTCATGCTTACATGAATGAGCATTATGTATCTGCATTCTCTTGATATTTTCAGTTCTTTTTACCAAACCATCTCTTTACCCTGGCAATATTTAACTCTCTAACATCAGCCATGAACAAGCCTTATATTTTCTTGTAATGAATAAAACTAATCTTTATTCTCACAAGCAAAACATGTATGCACAAAACAAATGGTGGTTTGTGTAACCTTAATACAGTTAGCCATCTTTATCCACAGATTTTTTTTATCCATGGCTTAAAAATATTCAAAAAACAAATACAAACAAACCTTGATTTTAACATTTATATAAGGGGCATAATTTTAATTCCCCAATATATATTATGGGACTTGAGCATCCATGGAATTTGGTATTCACGGGGGATCCTAGAATCAAACCCCAGTGGATACCAAGGGACATTGTGAAACTAACTCTATAACACAATATGATTATAAATAAAACAACCATATAGGCCCAGTTTTACCATTAGGCAGAAGCAGATCACACATTCTGATAGATATCAGTGCTGGGCACCAACTATTCTCCTCTCTTGCTATAAAGAGCTACATGTGCCACATAACCTCTCCTCCACCCTCTAAACTAGTCTTCTTTGAGGTGGAGATAGATGCTATTATCTGGTTCTTAATGCTGACGTCACATCTGCTAAGTTAAATTGATTTCTGTACATGTACTGGAGGTAGCACAATCTTGTCTTGGAACCAACCTACATGCATGAGTGTGTGTGTATAGGACAACTCAGCACCTTCAACTGAAGTGAACAACAAACACTTTTATCTTTAGTCTCTTTTATTAATATTTCCTTCTGACAATTAATCACTTTTTTCTGTCAGTTTCTGCTGTCTCCTAAGGGAGTTAGAGAGTTGTGGCAGCTGGCAACTTCCACATCAGTGGGACAGTGAATCTGCTTGGATTTTACTCTAGATTTATCACTGTACAATCCTAGCCCCAATATAGGTTCAGCATGTTGGACAGAACCATTCAGGTTTGATCTAGTACTGCTGCACTGCCATGGAAACTACCAGCTGTCACTGCAAGAGGCTGAAAGCAAAGGTTGCAAGAACTTGTGATTGAGATGACCAAAGATCCATACCACAGGAGGGAGATGCCAGTACTACCAGGGGTCTCAAAACCTGATTGCCTGCTTTGGCTGCTGCTGAAAAGGCTCCCCACCCCAAGAGGAGTACACAGTTGCAGATGAGAGTTTGTTCATATTGTATCTCCTCAACAGCCCAACAAACAGATTTGGCCTACATGCTGTATGCTAACCAGTTTATGTTAACCAACTTTTGGAATTGACTGGCCAGTGGCAGTATCACCCTGTTCCTTATTCTCACATGCCAGTTTTTAAAGCAACGTACTGATTTGATTCTAAGCAAAGGAGAGTCGAAATGTCTTCACATTTTAATAATGCAACTCTTCCTTGACTATGGATTTTAACAAGTGGGATCTTCAATAAAAAAATATTGCAGTGTGACATTCTCCTGTTCAGGTTTCCAGATAACCATGCATACCTTCTTTCTGATATTCCATTCACTCTCCTTTTCCCCATGAGAAGGAGGGTAGGAGGACTGCATGAGCAGCCACATCCATCCTGTTTCTGCCCCCTCCCCAATGTTATTTCTCACATAAGAAGCATCAGCACTCCACAGGGATAGTGTTTCCAAAGTATTTATTACACTTCTTGCTAGCATAAGTGTCTCAAAGGCAGAAATGATATTCAGATCCTCCGAATAAGCATGCTGGCTCCAGATTAACCAAGAAAGATTAATTCCCTTACAGATTTCGACACATCAATTTTACATCAACAGCAATTATAATGACAGATCCCAATCTGTCATGTGTTACCAGAAGATGCATGTGGGCTGAAATTGGTATGATGTACAGACTGGTTTATGGCACAATATCACACAGTGATCTGTTGTAAGTTCACTGATTAAATTATAAAGAATAATAATACAGATCATTTGGGGAAGATAATGTACAAAATGACAGAAAGGTGAGCAGGCCTCTTCAGGAAGGACTGGGTCAGCATGGGAGTATATCGTAAGACACAGGCCTGGTTCAAGAGAGTTTGATGCCTTAGGCAGAGCAGAAATTCCAGCCCACCCACCTCCAACCCAAGTCAAAGTATATTAAATGGAACACACTCCCTCGGAGAGTAGTGGAGTCTCCTTCCTTAGGGGTCTTTAAGCAGAGGCTGGATGGCCATCTGTCAGGGATGCTTTGACTTGGAGTTCCTGCATGGCAGGGGGTTGGACTGGATGGCCCTTGTGGTCTCTTCCAACTCTATGATTCTATGAAATCCAGAACTGGTCAAGTTTCCTGGGGACCTAGGCAAAAAATCCCACAGGTGCCTCTTCTCCTTGATTTGCTACTTTTTATGACACACCAAATTAAATGACATTCCCAAGGAAACATTTGTAATGTCTCAGTTTTGAAGACATCCGCAAAGTATGACCAAAAATATTTGCAGTGCTTCATCATCTAGAAATGGCTCCCATCAACTGAATGTTGTTCTTGCAGGTAGATTCCTTGTCCTAGTCAGGACCAGACATGAAACCCCTTCACATCTCTAGCTCCTAAAGTGCTTCTCATTAACAGACTACCCCCAATAACTTATTTTTCTATTTTTATCCTCAATAATTTCAGAAAAAAAGAAATTTTCAGAAAAATTGGGGTGCAAATGTAATATTAGCACACTTTACAAATTGAAATTCATGTTGTTGTTGTTATTGTTGTTGCTGCTGTTATGTTTATATATATCCCTCCTTCATCCTAGTACAGGGACTCAAGGCAGCTTATAAATCTAAAACAGTCCAAGTTAAAAAACTATAAATATGCAAAACACAAGTTTAAAAAACAATTAAACAATTCAAACAATTACAAACATTACATTATTAAAATGTAAAGTTTAAAAATCTTTAAAACAAACAAACAAACAAACAAAAACAGCATCCCTGTCATGCAAAAGCCTGGCGGCATAGAAACATCTTTACCTGCCACCAGAAGGATAGCAGGGATGGAGCCATCCTGGCCTCCCTAGGGAGAGAGTTCTAGACCTTGGGAGCAGCCACTGAAAAGGCCCTTTGTCTTGTTCCCACCAAATGAGCCTGAGAAGGTAGTGGGACAGAGAGAAAGGCCCCAATATTCTCAGGAGTTCGTACAGGGAGATATGATCCTTCAAATAGCCTGGTCCAAAACCTTTGTTGCTTTGAGAAATGTGTTATGTATAATTTGGTTTGGAATAAACCTATGGTGTTTCATATATAAAAAGTACAGTTTATTCAGAAAATAACTACATCTGCATGCTGCAGCACAAATGCACTGTCTAAAAGGAGCCACTCTAGGAGGCTCCTTTTTTGAGAGTCATAAGGGCTGTGATGCAGCCCTATCACGTTGTTTCCGCCCACAGGCGTGTAGGTGCTCAGGCACCCTTATGTCACGAGGCTGTGCCCCATGTAGATGAGGCTGTAGCCTCATGATGTCAGCGCGGCAATATTAGGGTTCGGTGCATATGGACACCAAGCATTATTAAGCCCTAATATCACTGCTAATGGCTCGTGTATACTGGGCCTAAGTTCCAAGTGGCTATGCAAGGTGCACAGTATCATAGCCTGGAAAATCTACTGCTTTGTATGACAACTCCCAGAATCCCTCAACTGACATGGGCAACTGATTTTGAGAGTTATAGACCCAAAAAAGTAACTTTTCCAAGCTTTGTTTAGCATATATTTAACAGAATTAGGGCAAGTTTTCTTCAGAACTGGCTTGGGGTGTTTATACCAAAATATTAATAGTAGATTTAAGAGCGACTTTACAATCTTGTTTGTGCTTTCACTGTAAGGGAAAACACACACGTCCCCTAGAGATGCATAGATTACATATCTGTCTTGAACCCATGAATGAAACTGCTACAGAAATGCCCAGGTTTCCCACTTGGGCATTACATACTGGCAGTTTAAGCAAATGAATATTCATTGAGAGCCTTTGTGGCACAGTGGTTTAATGCCTGTAGTGCAGCCACAAGTACAGGCTTAATGCCTGTACTGCAGCCACAAGGTTGTGAATTCAATCCCAGGGTCTCCAAGGTCCACTCAGCCTTGCATCCTTCCATAACTTGCTAAAATGAGTACCCTCAAGTAAGTGTTAACTCTGTCTAAGAGTTACACTACATGCTTCATCATGCAGTTTAGCCACACTCCCTTTTTTTCACTTTACAGAAAGTTGTAAACTGCTCACACCCACCAGTTGTTGTTTTTTTGCCTGAATTCAAGTGTTACTTCTAATCAGAATGAACCCACTGAATAAATGGAAGTTACATAAGTGTTGATTTCACAGACTCATATCATTAGAAGAGACCAAAAGGGCCATCCAGTCCAACCCTCTACCATGCAGAAATACACAATTAAAGTATTCCCAACAAGTGGCCATCCAGCCTGTTTAAAAACCTCCAAAGGAGGAAACTCCATCCTAGTCCAAGGCAGTGTAGTCCACTGTCAAACAGCTCTTACCACCAGAAAGTTCTTCCTAATGTTTAGGTGGAATCTCTTTTCCTGTTATTGAATCCAGCAGCAGAAAACAAACTTGCTGCTTCTTCCATATGACATCATTTTAAATATTTAAATATAGCTTTCATGTCACCCCTTAACCTTCTCTCCCTTAAGCTAAGCATACAGAGCTCCCCTACACCACACCTCAAGGGGTCCAGTTTCCAGACCTTTCACCATTTTAGTCATCCTCTTCTGGACACTTTTCAGCTTGGCAATATCCTTCTGGAACTGTGGTGACCAAAACTGGATAGCATTGCAGATGAGGTCTGACCAAAGCAGAATAAAGTGGCATTATTACTTCCTTCAGTCTTAGTTCCCACTGATTTTATGGATCTATACTAATTGGACCTAAACTCTAAATTTAGGCCTACATACTAACTAAATGCTTTCAAAATCCTAGCCCTCCTCATCCCATGTGAGCATTCAAATAAAAACAAAACAAAACACACCATCCCACGTGAGCATTAAAAAAAACACAACAACCCCAAAACCAAGGATGCTAAGGGGAGAGTTTGGTGGGGAAAACTGACTGTGGAATGTTAGGAGTTATAGTGCAGAGGCTATAGATTCTTCTGTAATGTATAGAGGCTATACATTCTTCTTTGACTTAAAAAAAGAAAGCAATCTTACACTGCACACTTAATATTTTACATAGCATGTAGTTTAGCCCTGAGTCAGACATGCTTCAGTGTTGTTTGTGCAATATTCCTAACAGCTTCATGTTTTGCTGGTTAACTTGGGCTATTCTACAGTACAATTCAACCTACTTGAATGAACAGCTAACCCACTTCTTTTTCAGTCTACTTTAAGTGTCAAAGGAATATGCTGTTGCCTTCAAAAACTTGCAACTAATGAGTTAGTTATTCTCTAAAGGTGTGACAGAATTCTTCTCGTCTCTTCTGACTAGAGACAAAATTGCTTCTCAAATCTGTTTTTGGGATATTTTCTTTTAAAAAATAACCTTCATTTGTGAAAAATCAAGCCAGGATCTGATCTGTATGCTTAAACATTTTCCTTGCCCCTGCCCATCATTGCTTGTCACATAGGCTGCTTTTCTTGAAAATGGCCAATCCAACACAGTGCCCATCTCACCCATCTATAGTTATTTCAGCTTCTGCAAGTCTAATTAGATTTTATTTTTGAAAAAAGCCAAACCTTGTTTGTGTCAGTTAAAGTGAGCAGGTGCAACTTGAAAACTTGCAAGTAGCAAGCCATTATATCTTGGGAAATCCAATAAGTCAAATATGCCTTGCAAACTAATTAGAGTAAGCTTAATTGGATCAGAGCACAAGTGAGCAGAGTAAGACATGTTAGCACAGTAAGTGGGTTGTAATCTATAGACTACCCACTCTTCTTCTTGCTCCCTGAGCTCAGATGCCTTCCCTAGCTTTATCTACCAGCCATACTTGGAACTTGCACATTTTAAAACTCATCCACAAAGAACAGCACAGCTACATAAAACATCAGTGTTGCGTCTGGCCTTCACAGTCTTCATATACACTATACTCCTCCCATGCCATTTTTAAAGTTATAGTTGTATCTGTGTGGAGGCACAGAACTGTTTTGGTGAGATATTCCTGCTAAGGAGAATATTTGCTGCTCCATTTTTTAATTTTCAAATTCATTTGCCACCATAACACTGTCATGGATAGCACCACTCAGCTCATAAAGAGGATAAACATCCCTGCTCCGTAATTACCCCATTGCTATCAATTCCTTCTTTATTTTTCCAGGCCTCTGTCTAATGGCAATAGCTAGATAATATTCCTTCATCATTTTGTAATTTGCCTCTCGAGGTATACTACTGGCCCAAATGCTTATCTTACAACCCTTTCTCCTAGAGACTTCTTGTCTAGAAATGTATTAGTTTGGTCTGAGCACTAAAAAATAACAACAAGCCATTGTATATAATGTGTACAAATGCACATTTCTTTGTATTCTTTCACCTTCCCTGCATTTTGTTAAGGGTGCTTTGTATCCATCCTTTTTAAAAAAGGAACTTTTCATCTCATCCAATAAGGTACTCTGAGGTTTCAGCAAAAACACAGAAGCTGCTAGATTTAGCATTCTGTAACCAATGGCATGGTGTAGTGGCTTAAATGTTGGGCTATGACTTTGGAGACCAGGGTCCGAATTGCTCCTCAGCCATAGAAATCCACTGGGTGACCTTTGGCAAGTCACACACTCTCACCCGAAGAGGAAGGCAAAGGCAAAATCCCCTTTGAATAAATCTTGTGGGGGGAAAACCCATGATTGTTTTTTTTCCCCTTACATAGGGGTGATGGTGGTGGTGGTCCAGAACTGATCTCCCATGTAAGAGAAGAGCGCACTGTAACTAGATCTGAAGGAAACCGAAGTCTCACAACATTTGGAGGGATGCATGAAACACCTGTTACAGAGAAATACATTACCTCAAATCTACAGTGGGATAGATGTGTATATTGAAAGATCCTCTGTGTGTATGTGATGCTTGCAATGTTCATCATTAAGCCATGGGATCCATGTCAATGGAAGCCAGATAGTCAAGGGCATATTTTTCTCCAGTATAATCTGTCCCACAAGTACTTAGCTTTATTTCTTTCCCATAGGAGTATATCAGCCATTCACTTATTTGGAAAAAAAAAGATAAAGATTAAAAAGAAGATGATAAAGCATGGTAAAGTGGTAATAGCTGGGTATTGGATTATATTGGACTCTGGAGACCAGGGAGTGGAACAGACAGGCAAAGTAAAGCAGTTTCTAAACACTTTGAAGGTGGGGCATTGGGATGATGCATGCCTCCAAAGCAGGCATAAACTGGTCCAAAGCTGCACTCTTGAGCTAAAAGCTGGAGCAAACAGAATGTGCAATAGTTCAGCTTAGTGCAGAAGATGCACATCTTCATGCACATATATAAACACCCCAATGTGACTGTGGGGCTGCAGCAAAGCAAAGAAAGTATGACAACTCCAATGGATGTAATTACAATATATACAAACCAGAAAGTCCAACAGAGGGAAGGGGTGAAGAGGGCATGTAGTGGGGAGGGCTCCATGATTGTGCTTTGTCAATGTGTTGCTTGCACACAGATGTGCTGAACAGGTGGAACATTGCACAAGTAACTGTATGGCTAATCAAAGGTGCAGCCATTCAATGAGATGGCATCTGGGCAGACGTGGGAGGTACTTCGGGGTCGCCAGTGGTGTTTGTGTGATGATGTGCATGTATGGTTGGGAGGCAACAAAAAACTTACCATATGCAGTCAGATCATGCTCATTCAGCCCCCTTGGAAGTGGACCATATGGGCAAAGCTGCTTTTTCTGCCCATCTGCTCTGGCCTCAGGATTCAAATCTCCAATTGGTCAAGGAACCTCACTGGGTTACCTTGGACAAGTCACACTTTCTTAGCCTCAGGACAAAGGGAAAGACACTCCCCCCCCCCCCCAAAAAAAAAACCAAATCTTGCCAAGAAGACCGTGTGATAGTTTTGTCTTAGCTTTGCTATAAGTTGGAAATGACTTGAATGCACATAACTACAAACTCAGGGACCCTATTAGCACACATGCCCTTTGCTCATTTTTTGTAACTGCATTTTACAGAAGGAAAACACTTTTATAATTTCCATTTCATCTGTTACTAGCTCAAGGTGGTTTATTTTATTCCACACAATTCAAAGGAAAGCCATTGACAACCAAACACATCCCTATAAGCATAATCCTACTAGCTTGTTAACTTCAGATCAATGATGGGAACTGCGTGACTCTCTACATGTTGTTGGACTGCTACTTCCAGCATTCTTCACCACTGCATTTGCTGGCTAGGACTGATGGAAGTTGCTGTTCAACAACAATATCTGGAGAGTACAGTTCTTACCCAGACCTAATGCAATCTCAGTTACCTTCCTGGGTCCTATATCTTAAGCAAAAAAATGCTGGTAACTGCATCAATCAGAGTGAGTGAATGAATAAAGTATTGGCAAATAAGTATGCATCACTGCTGGACACTTAAGAATGCACTGAAGAATAGTGAGTACATATTTGTAGGCTGTGTTGTAAAATCAGTATATTCTTATGGGCCATGCTCAACAGCCAGTGATGATTCATTTCATTAACTACTATTGAGTTCACATTGCTTCATTTCTCTACTATTTGTTACAGCAAATTTCTGGCCATCAAAAATAATCTCAGTACAGGCTTATAATTGCTGTTCTATGATCTGGTGATGATTATCTAGTGCAGCTAATGTTTTTTATGTAAGATTTCATTTTATATCATTTTCATTTTATATCTTGACATTAATTTGTGATTGAAATCCATCTTTCCCCTATGGCAGAAGTGGAAACTTTATTAGTGCATAGGCTCAACTCCAGTATGTGAAGGGTCTCAAAAGACACATACTAGTAGTGAGCAGTGCTCAGGACATGGGGTGGGCCAAAGCAAAGTGAGTGGGGCCAGATGTGATTCTTACCAATTTGGACATTCTTCCATAAAGCATAAAAAGCATAGTTCAATTCTATGTTCCTATTACTCAGGAGCAAACCCCAGTGCAACAGTGTTCAGCCATGCAAAGCAAAGTTCAAAGCTATGCACACCTACTCAGAAGTAAATCCTAGTCCAAATTATGGGAATAGTTTTATGCAATAGTTTCTCAGGTAGCAAAGCTGTCTATAGGAAGAATAATATAAAATTTTATACATTGTGATTAGGAAAAAATCTCACATGATAATATTCAACTTCAGGAAAAAGTTGTTTTCTGGCTTTATCTATCAAACAATAGTGTGAACACATATGTGAGGTCAAAGACTTTCATGGCCGGCATCAATAGTTTTTTTGTGGGTTTTTGGGCTATGTGGCATCTTTTGTTTCACCTGTATCTGTGTTTCACCTGTACCTGTGGCATCTTCAGAGAATGCTGGCATGGAAGGGAGAGGGATATATATATATATATATATATATATACACACACACATACTATGTGACTCTTGGTTGTAGGAAGTGATTCACTGGTACACGTTAATCTGGGTGTTGGTCTGCTGTTGAATGGTAGGGCCTCAGGGTGGGAGGATATGCGAGAGTATATATTTATCTATTTAATTAGCAATCCATTGTCTGTGGGAACCGCCCCCCCCCCCTGAAAAAATATCTCTCCAGATTCTATTTCTGGTTGTCCATTTCCTCCTCTGACTTGTGTGAAAAGCAAAACACTATAAACAACAGCTATAAAAACTGGTACTAGAAATGACAATGTCCTTTTCTCATGGAGTTGATTTGTTAATTAACACCCACTGTTCAACTATAATTGGTTCTTTTTAAAATAAATCTGTTCTAAGCCAGTGAAACCTGTAGAAACAAATGAATTCTGGGAAATATGGGTTGAGTATCCCTTATTTGGAATTCTGAAATATTCTAAAATTCAAAATTATTCACATGGGTGGCTAAGATGGTGATAAGTTTGCTTTCTAATGGTTCAGTTTACACAGTTGTGTTTCATGGACAAAATTATTTAAAATATTGTGCATAAAATTACTTTCAGGCTATGTGCAAAAGGTATATACAAAATATAACTTAATTTCATGTTTACACTTGAGTCCCATCTCCAAGATGCAAATATTTCAATTTTTTTAAAAAAATCCGAAACACTTCTGATTGCAAGCACTTTGGATAAGGGAGACTCAACATGTACAAGAGCTTTTTGGACTACAACTCCCAGGATCTCTCAGGCCAAGTCATGGTATCTGGGAGATTCTGGGAGTGACAGTCAAGAAGGAAACTTCTCTGAATTATGTGAAAGATCACTGGGAATGTAATAGGGGACAGAAATTTCTAAATGTCTCTCCTGTTGCAGGCTAGTCCCTCTCTACTGCCTTGATATTCCTACTGCCTTGATGTTCCCATGGAGTCACACAAGGGCATGGGTGTGGGGAGCAACCATTAGGAAGAGTGAGATACAAATACGAAGGGATTTCCTTTAAATTCTAACTGCCATAGCACTTTGTTCTTCTCATAGCCCTCACTTGTCCCAAATATTGGGGTTCCATAGATTGGGGAGGGGGCAGAAGAGACCTCACTGTTTTGTTCTCTTAAGATTTGTGTCGTATCCAATGATGTGAATTTTCCGTAAAAAGCAGAATTGGGAAATTTCCAGGAAATTTTCAGGAAAACATTCCAGTGCTCTGTATAATGTTCTGATTGAGAATATTTGGTTTAAATGTTATATTCAAACAACTCAAAGCTTTATGTGGAAAATATGTCACTGGAATATGTGTCACTGGAATATGTGTAATAATGAAGAGAGAATAGTATATACTTCCTTTGAATTTAGCAGTAAATGACAGCACCTGAAAGAACACTTTTTTAAAACACATACCTATATTTGATTTGTCTTCTATTTCTTTTGCTGAGGTATTATTCTAATACTTTCAGCTTCACTCACTCATTCTCAGCACTACTTGTCAGTCCCATTTCAAACTGAGAAATATCTGATTCAGTACAACTAGTTGAACATTGTATGTCACTAATGGATGAAAGTGAGACTATGGACACAGGCAACTTATCACTTTTTGTCTCAACTACTTGTACTTCTGAATGATTGATAGGCAAGAGAGTTTGTAAAACAGAAACAAGCAATAAGCTTAGCAGTGCATTGATTTGTTAGTCAATGCCTCTGAGTAGGGTTTGCCAATGATTATCTCCTTAGACCAGTGTTTCCAAAACTTTGGTCCTCAAGATATTTTGGACCTCGGTTGCCTGTAGTTCCAACAGGCTTAATTGGCTATGGGCTCTGTGAGTTGAAATCCAAAATACCTGGAGGACCAAAGTTTGGGAACACACTGCCTTAGACAAATAACTTAAAATTATATCCTAAATTTAGTCCATCTAATATGATTGATACTAGGCAATTATGGATAATAACCTATGTGGTGTGTGTGTGGTTTTAACAAATTTCCATGGAAAAGTATAGCATCAGAAATTTTTCCACCCAGTATCTCTGGACAGATCCACCATAGATGTGTTTCTTGAGCTGGTCAGGCACTGCACACAGATTTTGAGCCATAGTTTGCATAAAACAAAAATCCACCACGCTTCAACCATCCTTGCTTTTATTCTGCAGGAAATATTCCTCCTCCTGCTCTTGTTCAAACAAGTTTTGGTACCCGACCTTGTTCTATAACTCTTGTACATCACATCTCAATAACACTTGTTATGCTTGCTTTTGTATTTTTGCCCTTGCTTATCATTTAAAGCTTTAGCAGCTCAAGTGGTTCTCCTTCCACTTATGAAGCTGGCTCTTCAAACAAAAACTCAGCAGGCCTGATATGGTTTGGATCAACTGCAAAAGCATTAACATCACTGTTGTGTTTATCAGACTAGATGCTATCCTGCTGAGTAGTATTTACTTTCATTGGAATTAATTTTCGGGAAAAAAACAGCAGATTTGGGTAGATGATGCTACATTAGTTTACAATCTCAGGGTAATACAGATTTGCTGTATTTTGTTACAAAGTAATTCTTAAAGGTTTGCAACACCAGTTTAAAAAAAAAACAAAACTAAATATGTATCAGTTTGCCAAGATACTATGCTCCAACCCCAGTTCTTCCTTGTGCTCTAGAAAGGCACAACTGAATATAAATGAACATGGAGAACTCTAAGTATCTCCACTGAACTATATGTCCCAGGATCTGTAAAACAAAACTCTGTAATTGTCACCTTGATTACAGCTTACCCTTTCTCAGAGCAGCTAAAGAAGACGGAATCTGAAACAACTATTCAAATATTTCTGTTTTGTTTGTCACTCTTAATGACTGAAACACACATACACATATATATACACAGACTGGTATCTTAATTGCTATACTGCCAAATTTAACAGCTCAAGGTAGCATTTAAGCTTATTAAAATAGGCAAATTCCAAATACACCTTTTGCATTAGTTATGCTTATAAATTATCAGTTATTCACACTTTCTTGTATGCATGAGGTAAAAGCAATTTAGGTAAGACAAGCTTCATCTACTATTCTAGAGCTTGTGATTTAGACAATTAAAATGTATATAATGCTTTACAGAAATGCAGAAGAGGCCTCTAGATCAAGCTGGAGGAGACACCTTCCTCTGAAATGCTGGGGAGGTATGCCTTCCCTGGGTGTACTGTATCAACCGGCTATGGGTAAAATAACCCACATCCAAAAAAGCTTACCATCTATGATCATTTTATATACAAGTAATTAAAAAGAAACATTTTTCTCTCTCTTTTTCAAAATGAAAGTGATACAGTATATAACTTGGGGAATGTGCATATACAGTATACAGTATGTGCATTACTGGATATATTCAATTATATGTTGACCTTATGTATAAGTCAAGGGCAGGTTTTGGAGCCAAAATTAAGGATTTTGATATGACTCATGGTAGGTCAAGGGTAAAATTTAGGGGCATGTTACAAAGGATGAAAAGGAACAAAGAAAAAATGTACCAAATATCGTACTAATTCTGGCAGGCATAACTGTTTGTGTTCATCCTAAAAGTTGGATGGATCAGAAGGGAATTATGGTTACTATGCGATATGGGGGAGAGGAAACCAGGTACAGAGAGGACAAAGAAAACCCACACATGTCAAAAAGGAGGAAAAGACAAAGCAAAGAAAATGGGGACTACATTAGCAGTGATTATAACCTCTAATGTGATAATGTTGCCTGATTTTAACCCCCCAAAAGATGACAAACATACATAAATGCCTTATTCAAATCCTTAAAAGCTCACTTCCTCTTGGCACTCCTTTGAGGGGAAGTACCAAAGAGCTGCCATCACGGCCTTTTTTTTTTTCCTGCCTAGGCACTCCTGGGATGGACTAAGCTCCTACCTTTTGCTGCTTTATTTAGAGAAGGGGATGACACTTTTCTTTCTTTCTGGTAAGTATTAAAGTTCAGTACTTATATTCACCCATGGATAAGTTGAATCAGATTTTCTGGGTCAAAATTTTTACTAAAATTTCTGGACTTGTAGATTAGTATATATATTATATGAAAACCTGCTAACCAGCACAGAAAATACAACTATTAAATAGCTGACTTGAATATTACTTAGAAAATATAAGGTCTTCAACTAAGAGTTCATTTGGATCTTACAGGGATTAGTAAACTCACCCAGCTATTACAAATACATTCTTATTGCATGCCATTCATTAAGATCACCACACAAATCTGACAGGTCACTTTTTTGTGATTCTGTGATGCCCCCCCCTTTTTTTAAATAAAAATAAAAATAAATAGAATGAATTAATTGGAATGGCAGTTTAAGTCCAAGTCCTTGTTTGCCGCTCACTGAACTCATGGCTGTACTGGAAAGAGTTTTGCTTTACATTTCTGCAGCAGTGCCAAAAAGTGATGCCCAATACTCCAATCCAGATTTACCTTGTTAAGTCAATTTCTGCCAATTAGTAAAGGACCATTTCCTCCTATAACAATGATCACTGAAAGAAAACTGCTACGTTTGCATTCTATCTTCATCTACAAACATCCTAAAAACTTTATTTTGCATCATCTTGATGATACTTTCCAATATAACATCAATTTCTGTTAAAATAATAGCAGCAACTTTTCTGTTCTGAAATTGTCAAGACCATGGCTGGCTGCTGGAACAATTTTTATATCTTGGTACAAAACAGCTACAAGCACATTTGGCTGCAATGAATACATTTTGAGTCCTGATTTCAGAAATGCATGCTGACCTTTCATTACAGTGAAGTGAGATTTTAATAGACAGTGAGTCCTTGATATCTGCTGGGGCTTGGTTCCAGGACCCCCCTGCTATGGATACCAAATGTGTAGCTGCTCATGCCCCAAGCCACCACTTCATTCCATTAATATTTATAATTCCTTTAAATACCTATAGATCATACACATATTGGCATAGAACTGCATACTTGCATAGAAATATGTCTGTGGGAGTTTAATGCATAAGAATAAAAAATTAACACCAAGATGAATGGAACAGAAGACAACAATGCCATACTGAGATAGTGTTGTTATTGAAGGAGACAGTTTTTATGAGGTTAAGACACTTTAACTGACCTCTGGAATATAATAAAAGGACTCTTTGGAAAATAATATGGACACACACTCCCCCTGCTGGCCAGAGAAGGATCAACACTGGCTACTTCCATGTCCACATGTACCACCTACTTGTGGAGACCAAAGCATCTTGAAAACGTAACAGTGAGCCAATCTAATCAATCAAACCTCAGGCTAACACAAGAGAATTGTGGAGAAGACTATAGAACAGAAACTGAAACATTGGTGCACACTCATGTAAGAGATAAATACTGAGATTATAGGGCAGGGTTGGAATAGCAGCAGATAGAGCAGAAAATCTACTTTTCAATGTGAAGTCTAGTGATACAGTGTAACTTGACCTTGTAAAGTTGCAGCAATGTTAAAGTGGTACAAGTTATCCTTATAATCATGCTTGTAATGTGTGTTCCAAGGTAGAATACACGTATTGTCTGAAAAGGTCCAAAATTCAATACCTGGCACCTTCAGGTAGGATCAGAAAAACTTCTGTCTGAAACTCTGGATGACCACGGCCAGTCAGCATTGACTGAATGGCCCAATGGGTCTAAGTCCAAGGCAGCCTTTTATATTAATATAGTATGAAAGGATAATGGAAATGGGTCCATTCGTTCCAACATCTGGATAAAACAAGTAGTGGTTTCAGACTGCAGCCATGCAAGAGAAAGTCTAGGCTCTGGTGATATACAAATCAACATGCCCCCTATACTCCTTCCACACAGACAACTAGAATGTTAGGGAGAAGCCTGCATTAGAATAATCCTTTTTGGCATTTTTTGGCATTTGACATTTTTTGACAATCATCACCATCATCATCATCACCACCATCAAACCAACCAACCTGGGTCAATGTATACACGGGTCAAGGCTGGAATAGAGACCTAGCGGGAAGGCAGTGATAAGAGACAGGGGCTCCTTTCAGCATGGATGCAGCACTCCCACCCCATTATGCCTTGCTTGCCCGAACTGGAGAAAGAAGGGCAGCCCTCCCTCCCAACCTACCTTTTCAACTGGAGCAGCATTCAGCAGAGACAGGAAAACCTGAAGAGTGACTGTGTTTGCCATTTTTAATAGGGGAATAATGTATAAGCTTCATGAGGTTTGGCAGTCTCTGCAGAGTGCCTTATACACTCAGGGTGACCAGACATCCTCTTTTCCCAGAATACATCCTTTATTACAGCCTTCTGCCCAGGAGGAACTCCAAAATGGCATCCATTTTGAGTATGACTAAGAAGCATGGATTTATATTTATATGCGTGCTTTTACCTTTTAATTGGTGACATCCTAAACTTAACGGTGCCTTGTCCTACTTTGTGGTGAGGACATCTGGTCATCCTGTATACACTATGCCCCTGTTATAAACAGCTGCCACAACCACTCTTCGAGTTCCCCCATGTTCAGCCAAAACAGCCTTCTGTTTGGGCAAGTGAGAGGAAATGAGTGGAGGTGTTCCTTTCATGCCAAGAGAGGTTTCTTGCCTCTGCCCCTTGTCACTGTCTTCACACTGGGTCCTAAAAGAGGCAGGTTCTTTTCCTTGCTCTTCGGCCCTTTTATTCAGGCTACATTCTTGTTCTTTTTGTTGTTTGCTATTGTTTGCCTTCAAGTCATTTCCAACATATGGAGATCTTAAGGTGACCCTATTATGGGGTTTTCTTGGCAAGTTTCCTCAGAGCGGGTTTGCCTTTGCCATTGCCATCCTCTGAGGATGAGAGTGTGTGACTTGTCCAAGGTCACTCAATGGGCTCTCATGGCTGAGCCAGGATTCAAACCCTGGTCTCGAGTCATAGTACAAAGCTCAAAGCATTCTTTTATTTGATTTATATTCTTTTCCCTATCTGTATTTGTATAGAGGTAGAAATTTTTAGATATGCAATGTCATTTACACAAACACACACCATTTGTAACCCCTCAAATAAACAGATCCTCTCTTTGTTGTTGCTGTTGTTAACTGCCCTTGAGTCAACTGACTCATGGTAACCCTGTGAATGAGACATCTCCAAGATCCTCAGTCCTCCAATGCTCTGCTTAGGTCCTGAAATGTCATTCCCATGTCCTCCTGAATTGAATCTAGCTATCTGGTCTTCCTCTGTTTCTACTACCCTCTACTTTTCCTAGCAATATTGTCTTTTCTAATGACCTGTGCTTCCCTTTAGCTATTCCTAAATATGTTCCCTTTATGTACTTTTCAAAGGAGAGGAAAATACTTGTTACACACACTTGAGTTTTACTCTCAACATATAGCATAGCAATAGCAAAATCCATAGTGTTGGCCCAAAACCTCCTCTCAACTTATACATGAAGTTGACTTATACACAAGTATATACAGTAGTTTTCTTATATGGAAGGTATTATGTTAGTTTTCTCATTGGGTGGTATTATTATTTGTTCAAGAAAATCGAATCATGTAAGGTTCTCCTATCTGCATGTGAAAATGGTAGAGTCCAAATGCTAACTCTACGTAAGTCGCATGAGGCATCCCAGCCTATTACCCCTTCGGAAACTCTCTTTCCATAACTTAAACTATTATTAGACAAGCTCTGACTTCTGCCCTGGGTTCCTCCCTCCTCCGCTTCAAATATTGATTCCCTTCATAACTCATTTCAAATGTGATTTTGACATCATCTCTGCAGAACAACATGTGCAGTAACTAAAACGATATCTTCACTACGCTAATTTTCTGCTTGAAGGAATCATAAAACCCAGAATCTTCAATAAAAAAGGGAATTAAAACAGTACTTTTTTCAAAAAATTAAACATGTACTCTTGATTGTTATTTAAGAATACTGTACATTCTAATTAAATTCTACTAAAACTGGGTACATATGTATGTATATGTACATGTACTTATTTGTGTGTGTGTGTGTGTGTGTGTGTATATATATGTATATATATATATATATATATATATATATTTGGCTGACATTCTGTTGAGTGCCTACACTGGCATAACTACAGAAGTGTGGGTTTCAGCAGCTGCAACAGTAGCACAACAGTAGCACAACACGGCACAGTGGTATGACAGATAGAAGCAAGACTTTGGAGTCAGAGTTGTGGAGTTTGAAGAAATTTGGGGTGAAGCCAGTCAGAAGAAGCCAGCTCCAATTTTTTTTAAAAGTATAATATTAAATTCCTAGTTCATTGCACATTTAATTTCATAGGGACTTAGGAAAGTTTATTTGTTCAGAAATTTCAATTACTGTATATACTCATGTATAAGTCTAGAATTTTTTGTTAAAAATTGACCCAAAAAACCTGGGTTGACTTGTCCACAGGTCATTGTAAGTACTATACTTTAATTCTTATTTTTTTAAAAAAATAAGAGGGGTGAAAGGCAAAGGCTTAGTCCATCCTGGGACTATGTAAAAGAAGCACAAACCCCTTATGTTCAGCTTTTAGGGTGAACATAAACAGTTATGCCTGACAGAATTTTGTAAGTTCTTTGGCATCGTTTTCTTTTACTTCATCCTTTACATCCTTTGTTACATGCCTTTAAGATAAGTCCCTTGACTTATCCACAGGTCATATCAAAATCCATAATTTTGGACCCAAAATCTGCCCTCAACGTATATACATAAGGTTGATTTATGGTTGAGCATTTATGGTATATACAAAAAGTTTTCCCCTTTGAAAAGGTTGTCAAGTCATGGCAGACTGTAGGGGACAGTGCTCATCATTACTAAGCTGAAGAGCCAGTGTTGTCAAAGACAATTCTGACAATCATGAGGCCAGCAAGACTGCACAGAAAGCTGTTACCTTCCCACCAAAGTGGTACCTATTTAACTACTTGCACTTTTACATGCTTCCAAACTAGGCTGGCAGAAGCTGGGACTAGTTACAGGAGCTCATCCCATCACACAGCACTTGGGCTTCGGCCTGCCAACCTTGCAACCATCATAGTCAGCGTCTTAACCACTGCATCCCACTTTGATATATATATATATATATATATATATATATATATAATGTTCTACCAATCTAAGTAGCCTGATTATTCACAAGGCAGTGATGAAACGCCTTGCGCTACCATTTCCATAGAGTCATAAGAGTTGGAAGAGACCTCAAGGGCTATCCTGTCCAACATTCTACCATGCAGGAACACACAATCAAAGCACCCCAACAGATGGCCATCCAGCCTCTCTTTAAAAAGCTCCAAAGTAGGAGACTCTACCACACTCCAAGGCAGCATATTCTACTGTCAAATAGCTCTTACCATCAGGACAGAGTTAACGTGGAATTTCTTTTTCTGTAGCTTGAATCCACTGCTTTGTGTCTTATCTCTGAAGCAGCAGAAAACAAGCTTGCTCCATCCTCAGTATGGCAATCTTTCAAATATTTAAACATGGCTATCATGACACCCCTTATTTATTCATTTATTTATTTATCGTATTTATACCCCGCTCTTCGGCCCTAAAGGCTCTCAGAGCGGCTTACAATTGTTAATATTTTTAATTAGACGGTTCCCTGCCTTCAGGCTTACAATCTATAAAGAGATGACACAAAAGGAGAAGGGAATGGTGGTGAGGAAGGCGATCAGCTCCGGCAGTTGTTCTCTCTCTCTGAAGCCAGGACCAAGGCAGATGGACTGGAGGGAGGGTTCAGCTTCTTAATCTAGGCCAGCCCCAATGGAGATGGGTCTGCATCTCTCCTTCCATGGCTGGATGGCACCAGATGGACTGGAGGGAGGGCTCTGCTTTTCATTCCTAAGCTAAACATATCCAGCTCCCTAGGCTGCTCCTCAAATGACATGTTTCCAGACCTTTCACCATTTTGGTCACCTTCCTCTGGACACACTTCAGCTTGTCAATATCCCTTTTGAATTGTGGTGCCCAGAAGTGTATACAGTTTTCCAGATGAGGTCTAACCAAAGCAGAATAGAGTGGTACTATTACTTCCCTTGGTTTGTATACTCCTATTGATGCAGGCTATAGACTATATACTCCTATTGATGCAGGCTAGAATTGCATTGGCTTTTTTAGCTGTTACATCACATTGCTAACTCATGTTCATCTTGTAGTCTACTAAAATTCCTAGATTCCTTTCACATGCATTGTTGTCAAGCTAGGTGTGCATTTCATTATTTCTGCCTAAGTGTAGTACTTCACATTTCTCGCTGCTGAAATTCATTTTGCTAGTTTTGGCCCAGCTCTCTAATCTGTTAAAGTCACTTTGAATTCTAATCCTGCCCTCTGGTGTACTAGCTATCCCTCTTAATTTGGTGTCATCTGCAAATTTGATAAGCGTGTCCTCTATTCTATCCATTAGCTTACACAGTGTAAACCGCTTAGAGACTGCTTAGCTCAGGATGAAGTGGTATGGTATGGAAATATAGCTGTGTTGCTGTCATTTAAGTCATTGGTAAAGATGTTGAATAGCACTGAGTCCAGCACAGAACTGTGTCACCTCACTAGTCACTTCTCTCCAGGAAGAAGAGGATCCATTAGTGAGCACCTTTTGGGTTTGGTCAGTCAAACACTTACAAATCCACCTAACAGTAGCATTTACTACCATTAGTTTGTTATTACTAAATAATACACATTTGCCATTTATGAAAAAGTTTTAAATAGAGTCAGAAGTGGACAGTAGAAAAATAGAGAAGTCAGAATTCAAGGTTTGCCTTACTGATTCCACAGCCCTCGATTGAAGACAGGTTTGTTTGGTTTTTTTAATGATCCCGAACAAGAGCAGAAGTTTGCTATTTGCTATAGTTTCCTATCAAGTTATTTCTTCTGTGCTGGCCTTCTGGGAGGTATGCTTATTCCTGTCTAAATAGAATCTTGAATAGATGGCTTGTAAAATTATCTGCCCCATAGGACTGGCAGTTCTGCAAACCAGTCTTCCCGGGGAACTTTTTGCATGGGTGCACACTTCTTGCCAGAAGGTTGGCTTTGGAAAAACAGGCTGCTTGGAGCCATGAAGACTCTGTTGTCCTTCCTTTACAATGCTAATACAATCTGGGTAAATATGCACCACATTAATGTAATGATAGAGCACTAATAGTATTTCAGCCTTAGTATGTACAAGTAAGCATTTAATGTCACCAGGATCTTAGAGGACCCCGCTGGATATGTGACTGACTGCAGGGTATCTATTCCATGTACTCCCAGCATGATCAGAAGCATCCCAAAGAGGAAACAAGGCTTTATTCCTACCATCATGTGTAACCACTTCAAAGACCCCTTCAGTAAAACACAGCCTATTGTCCTACCACATACTACCAAACCATATAGTCAAATGTCAAATACAGGCATCCCCTCCAGAGGTAGGCAGATCCCTATGTCTGTTATTGAAAGAAAAGGAAAAGCAATATAGCTGTGATGTCTTGCACTTAAACTGAAGAGTGTTTTTCAAACAGATTTATCACTGGAACCATGTCAAGAAGAGGGATGGGGAGGAGGGATAGCCTAGGTGAAGGGAAAATGAAACAAGAATGATAAAAGCCGAACACTGCTTTTTGATTTCATACTGTAAGCCACATAGCTCTGGAATGGTGTGTAGAGACATCTCTTCCACTCTTGAGCAAAGAACTGGAACTTAGTTAATGGGGCATTTGTTAGTCACGGCAAGAAACTACTTTTTATTTATTCTGAAACTACTTTGGCATGGGAAAAATACAGGTCTGTATTGTTTGGGGGAAGCCAGCATGACATAGTGGTTTGAGAGCTGGACTATATGACTCTGGAGACCAGGGTTGGATTCCCAGCTCAGCCATGAAACCCACTGGTCAGCCTTGGGAAAGGCACATGTTCTCAACATCAAGGGAGGTCAATGGCAAATCTCCTCTGAACAACTCTTGCCAAGAAAACCTCATGATTGTTTCACCGTAAGGTCACCATAAGTCAGAAACAACTTAAAGGCATGCAATACGCACGTCCCATTTTACTGAGTGTAATGGTCAACATTAGTGTGCTTACCACTTAATATGATGTGGGATGACCAGTCTAAACCAGTGATGCAGCCACTGAGAAGGCCCTTTCCCTAGTTCCCACCAAATGAGCATGATAAGTTGGTGAGGCAGAGAGAAGGGTTCTCCTGAAGATCACAGACCTCCAATGATTTCATAAATCATGTCATAATTAAAAAAACCTGAACCTGAGCCACATAACTAGCACTTTGAATTGTGACTGGAGATGGAAAGTCAGTTAATGGAGCTGAGCAAACAGGGAGTTGTGTATTCTGTGTAGCCATCCCTAGTCACTCGTTTCAGCTCTTTGGACCAATTGAAGTTTCTGAATATTTTTCAAAGGCACCCTCACACACAGTGCATTTCAGTAAACCAAATGAGATGTAACAAATGCATGCCTGCCAGCTCCATCAGGCCTGGCCTAAAGTAAGAGAATGAGCCCTCCCTTTGCCATCTACATCATGAGAGGGAGAGAGAGGCCTGCCAGCTCTATCGGGCCTGGCCTGAACTAAGAAGAAAAGCCCTCCCTCCAGTCCATCTGCCTTGGTCCAGGCATCAGAGGGAGAGAAGAATTGCTGGACCTGATCCCCTTCCCCACCACCATTCCCTTCTCCTTTTGTGTCATGTCTTTTTAGATTGTATGCCTGAGGGCAGGGAACCGTCTAATTAAAAATAATAATTGTAAGCCGCTCTGATAGCCTTTAGGGCTGAAGAGCGGGGTATAAATACTCAAATAAATAAATAAATAAATAACTGTGCCCAGTATGACTTCTCAGGGAGGTCAATTGGCATACCAGTTTCAACTGTGCAAATGCCCCCCCCCCCCAATCTGCAGTAACTACTGAAACTTTGACCTCCATGCTTTGGGCTGAAACCAGGAGTATCCCCCCCCCCAGCTGTAAGCCTATGTTTTCAAAGGGAGTGCAACCCCATCTAACATGAGCTGAATCCTTAAATCTTTCTTTCAATTGACTAGGAACATCTTTGTATTGTCTGGATTAAGCTTCAAATTATTCACACACACACACCCCAACCAGGTGCCAGGCATTGCTTTAGCATGGAAACAGCTTCCTTGGAATCAGGTGGAAAGGCACAGTGGTATCAACGTACTGATAACAGACATCAGCATACTGGTGACATCTATCCCCAAAATTCTGAATCACCTCTCCCAGTGGTTTCATGTGTGTGTTAAACAATACAGAGGACAAAACAGAACCCCGAGAGACTCCCCCGGCCAACAGCCCAGAAGTCAAACAGAAACCTCCCAGCACTACCCTCTGAAAGTATCCCTCCAGGGCAAATACAGCTGCTGTAAAACAGTGCCTCTAAACCCCAGCCTAGAAGGGCTGACCAAAAGGGTACCATGATTGATGGTTTTGAAAGCTACCAAAAGTCCTGGCAGAACCAACAGAGCCACACTCCCCCATCCCGTTCAAGGCATAGGTTAGGTATCCACATATATGTTGCATTCATGCAAAGAAGTTTTTCACATGTATTATTTTCAGCTAGGTACTTTTATTGTTAGTAATTTAATTTTAAACTTAACTAATTTAATCCTATTTTAAGGGGGGGAGGTTGGGATGGAATTCTTGAATTATTTTAATCTGTAATCTGTTTTTAACCTTGTTGTACCCCGCCTCGATTGTTTTACAGAGGGGCGGGTAAGAAATAAATATTATTATTATTATTATTATTATTATTATTTTAAAAATCTCATTTTAAATATTATATGCAAATGAATTCACAGCTTTATGTTGAGATTATTTTAACAGAATACCAGCATTTCCATCTACCAAAGACACAAGATCCACTTCTTGGTCAGTCACTGTCATCTTAGACCCCATTATTTTATGTGAAGTTCAGATTTATGAATTTATTTATTGCCTCAATGGATTTATGTACAATGGGGCTTTTTACATTGGCAAGAAAGTGTGACCTGAAGTCGCCTTTATCTTAATGCTTAGCAGCTACATAGCAAGCCCCAGGTGTGCATTAAAAAAGTGCAGAGCTGCTACACTAAGGGGTGTGGGAACGACTTATCTGAGTGGTCTTTTCTGTGGCTCAGCAGTTACATGGGAAGCTGTCAGAACGCTACAAATACAGGCGGATTTATTTTTTTTTTCCTTGCCGGCTGCGAATTGCGCTGTTGCGCTGTTCGTGCCGCCGCGAACAGCGCTATTGCGAGGGTCGAGGCTTGAACTGCGCTATTGCGAGGGTCGAGGCTTGAACTGCGCTATTGCGAGGGTCGAGGCTTGAACTGCGCTAGCTTGAACTGCGCTATTGCGCTGTTTGCGGCTGCGAATTGCGCAGTTTTAAATGATTTAAAGGGGGTTTGGGAGCTTTAAAAAACTGCGCGGTTAAACCCCAGCTTTTACACCTGGAGGGCATAGAACGTTTTAATTAGGAGTGAAGTCCACACCACGTATGCTCCCAACCCACGATCCATTCTGATCCGCACCTGCAGCGCAGCCTTTAAATGGGCGCCTTAAGGAAACAGAGCCCCATTTAACTGCGCAACTACACCTTAGCCTTTAGATGTACTAGCGCTGTAACGCACTTTTTAAAAAAGTAGTGGGTCAACCGAACTACTTTTTAAAGGCGCGTTTTTTCCCTTAAAACGCCAAAATGGCGTTTTCATGGCACACTTTCCCATTTTCTAATGTAAAAGCTGGGTTTTCAAGCAGCCTTCACAACACCTCTTTTTGCCAATGTAAAACGGACCTGTATTTATTTATTGCCTCAATGTACATCATTTTGAGAGTCAGTGTGGTGTAGTGGTTTGAGTGCTGGACTACAACTTTGGAGACTAGGGTTGAATGCTCTGCTCAGACATGAAACCCACTGGGTAACCTTGGGCAAATCACATGCTGTCAGCCACAGGGGAAGACTGTGACAAGCCACTTCTGGACAACTCTTGCCAAGAAAACTCCATGAAAGATTTGCCTCAAGTGGAAATCACTTGAAGGCACACAACAACAACAACATTTCACATGTTGACTCTCATTTGGCATTTTAATATTCATTGTTGTACCCCTCCCCGATTGCTCATTCAGAGGGGTTTGTTATAAATAAAAATTTACTATTATTATTATTTCCCCAGTTGGTACAGACCCTTTTGGAGCTCTTCACAATCCAGGTTTGTTCTTGCTGCCACCTAGGGTTGCCAGACTGAAAACTGAAGGAGGCTCCTGGACCTAATTTCAACTAGTGCCGCTTGTCATGCAACCCAGTAACAAGCAACACTTATCAAAATTCTTCCTTCTATATAACCATGAAAGGCACATGCATACTTTTCAGTTTTCACTCTGGTAATCCTACTATCACCCTAAATCATTCTATGTCACCAGTAAATATGGCAATTTCACTGCTCACTCCTAATTTCCACGCATTTGTGAACAAGGTAAAAAGCACAACCCTCAATATAGAGATATTGCTCACATTATTTGCAAGAACTAACCATTTATTTCTATCCTCCACTTCCTGTTCTTTAAAGAGTTTTCAATACTGTACATAAGAGAATTTGTCCTCTTGACCCATGACTGACAAGTTTGCTTACAAGTTAGGAACTCTACCGGAAGTCTTTTAGGTGGTTCAAGCAGTGACAGCAGGCAGCTCCCATGTCAGTGCATGCAATGAGCCCATTTCAGATTTAATATTGTTACAAAACAGTGTCAAGAAAGCATAACACTAGCAGATGCATTCAGAAGTCCCAACAAACTATAGGTTTGCCATGGCAGATATAGGCCTTACATCCCTCTGCTTCTCTCTACTCCTTCTTTCCTCTTCTTGCTTCATTGCAAGTCATGGTTTGGTATTACATCTCTAACCTAAACTGTCATTAATCTGTATTATGACTTGTTTCTTAGTTTCATAGACCACAGTTTAAGATTAGCCACAATTTTGCCTGGTTTAATGAAAACCAGGAGCAAAAGCTTCTGAGCAACTCCTCACAACCATGTAAGAGAAGGACATACGGGGGGCGGAGGGAGGCAGAAGACTACACTAATTTCTGCCAAAATAAACCTTTGTTCATCCTGACATCCAAAAACACCCATTGTTTTTATCCGAAAACCATTCTTGTTCACAGTAAAGTCTTCAGCGAATCAACCATTATTCATTACTCATTCTACCTGTTGCAGTGCTATGTAAGAAACCCTGATAATATACTGTAATTGCTAGCATTAAGCCCAATTGCACTTATTTAAATGTAATGAGGAGGAGGAGAAGGAGGAAGAAGAATATGGCTGAAAAGAATCACGTAATTCTGAGAATAAATGAGGCATAATCATGTCTTATATATTCATCATCAGGACCAGGGTGTGAATTGTACTTTACAACCCTGGGTCTGATGAAGAAAATGGGCATTCATGATTCTGGTACATTCTGTGAAAGCTGGCTGGGGATGGTCAGAGCTGTAAATCAACATATCTGAAGAGTATTAGGCTGGGGAAAGCTATTCTGCAAGGTTGTAACTGCTAACCTATCAAATTCCTGGTCTCATATGTTATACAACAAACTGATTCTTAGGGGCTCCTTTGCAGAAATAGTTATTTTTGAAAAAACAGTTCCTGAACAGATCTTAGTCTCCTATTTGTTTATACAGCCAACCAATGAGTTAAAGGCTAAAAAGAGAGATCAACAGCTTCCCTTGCCTTTGCTTTTATCTCAGGATAAACAATCATGTAAACACTAGCATGAAAATTAATGTTAGGCACACAGGTAGAACAGACAACTACTCAGTGCATGCACACAGTGCTTGGAGAGTCAATTGAAACAATATGCAGGAGGTCATGGGTGAGATGCCGAGGGACATCTTACAGTGCCAGCTAGATTTGGTGGCTCAGGATAACAATCCTGAAGCAACCATGGCAATGTTTCAGCAATCTCCAATTGTCTAAGCAAACCTAATTCCATATTGAGAAGTTATGTATAAGAATAGTTTGGGGGTGGGGGTGGGTAGTTGCTTTCTGAGTTGTTCAAACTACTTAAATCCAAATGCCTCCATTTTTTGTCCTAACTGCTATAGTACTTTGGTAGCCTCTCCCCCTGTCTCTCTCTCTCTCTCTCTCTTTTTTTTTTTTTACACGCACACACAGAGTCAACACACCCTCACTCACTGTCTTTTCAAGTTGTCTGAAATATGTATTTCCTCAAAAATCTGACAAAAACCCTGACATGGTGATAATTGTCTAAGCTACATTTCTCATGTCAAATTATTCAACATCTGTCTTCATGTTCCCACAGAAATTAGCATAAGATAGTGGTTTCTGATGACACCTCTAGTGAAATATTTTGACTTCTACCAGTAAGTTGCAAACAACCTGTCAGGTGGATAATGTCAGTTTTTAAGGTGTGCATATTAAGATAGCTCTGTGGGGTGTTTCAGAGTTGTTTGGAGTGAATTTCTACTATCATAATGCTGGGTTCAGGCTGTGCAAAGGTCAGGGGCCGTTTGGCTGTACAAGAACAAACAGCTAGCACAAGTAATTCACAGGAATACTACAGAAGCTAAAATCCATGTTTTGATGCTAGGCATGTTTGGTTCACAGAAAATGAAAATCTGATAAAAAGAGGTAGAAAAGATCTTGGGAAAAATTATACATTTATGCAGTGCCAAAGCTCACATAGAGCTTTTCCTGCTGTATGATAAGGATGGCATCCAGAGAAGATGCATAGCCAATATCAAACAGACAAGGAAGGCTGACTGAGCACAAGAAAAATAAAAGTTATCTATTACCACAAGGAATATTCTATTTATTCGACTACTTAGTAGATTCCAAAACGGACCCATGAAGTTTCTCTGTTATTTTTTTTTTTAAAAGTATGTTTCAACTAAGATGAACATGGAGGCAACTTGAATGAAAGGCATGTCAGTCAGAGACACAGACTGAACTACAAATGGGAAATGTGCAACCTTTCAGATGTTGTTGGATTTCAACTCCCATCAGCACTAGCAAGCCACGATAATGGTAAGGGATCTTGTGGACTAATATCCAACAACAACAAAAAGGCCATACATTCTCCATCCTTGAACAAAATGGTAAACAATGTACAGAACACAGATTTTAAATCTGCTCAATAGCTGGTAGTGAATATATTTGACAGTGCCTATGGATGAAGAACAGCTCAGCCCTGGAAACCCACTGGGTGACCTTAGGTAAGTAATACTCTCTCAGCTTCAAAGGAAGGCAGAGGCAAATCCTTTCTGTGCACACCTCGCCAGGAAAACTCATTATGGGGTCACCTCAGGTTTGCCATAAGTTGGAAATGGCTTTAAGGCACAAAACAACAACAACATACTGGTGATGGAAAAAGAGTCAGATGTGCTGCTAGGTCAGTTTACCAGATGTTCACAGATGTAAGAACAGCATGCACTTTGTTCTTTTCCATAGTTTAATAAACTATACTGTGCTTTTAAGCTACAAAACTCCAGTTAGAGTAGGGCTGTCAACTTCCTTGGGGGGGAAATGGCCTGCTCTGCTCTTTTTTCCTTTATCATCAGCTTGTTACATGGAATCGGGAGAGGCTTTCACTGCATGCAGTTATATGTTTACTCACCTAGTAATGTCTGCAAATATAAACTCTACTCAGGTCTTCTCCTTGCATATTAGGTCTGCATGTGAGGACAGAATTGGAGAGGGGTGCACTAGATCTCTCTCCTCCCTCACCCTTGCCAGTCAACCTCTCCATTCAAAGGGTCGCTGTCTCCCCAAATATTTTAACATCCTTATTTGTCTGTCACAGAATACCAGGAACAGTCTCCATATGTGGGAAGTGACAAGAAAGCTTACAAGAAAGAACAGACCTAACATGTCAGTCCCCACTACCCCTCTTGCATATGAGAAGATGGCCTGGACAGGGTATGAGCTGCTATTAAAAGTACAGGAGAGATGCTAATAAATTTTTTTTACAAACACAGTTTGTTTGTGGAGACAACATTCAAAGAGTAGAGGGTCTCAAGCTTGAATGCACAGTTCTTAAGAACAAAAAAAGAAACTTAACATCTCTTCCCATCATCACTCAGACTCATGTGACACTAAAGGTCCTGCTACACTACACCAGTACAGTTGTAGTGTGGTTAACAAATCCTTAGTTAACAAATCCTCTGAGCTGCTGCCACACATGGTTGATTGTTTTCGATTATTGTTTTAACTGTCATGGCTCCATCCTATGGAGTCCTGGGTTTGTCAATTGTTGTGGCACCAGAGGTCTCTGCAACAGAAGGCTAAATATATCACAAAACTACAGTTCCCAGAATTCCTTAACACTAAGTCATGGCAGTTAAAGCAGTAGCAAACTGCATTAATTCTGCACTGTAGATGCAGCCTAGCAGTGAAGTTCATTTTTATAAAGTCTGTTGACAGCAAAACAGCTCCCCCTTTTCTTCCTCATCTTCTGTCTAGTTGGACGTTTCCTAGCAGCATCAGCTTTGGGAGCATGGTAAAGGCAAATGGAGAAATACAGACTTGTGGTATCAGGCTGCAGCAGCCTGTCTGAAGTAAACAATGCCACAGAGTTTCCGCTGGGAAAGGTGTACCCTTGCCAGTCCTACTGTAGCTATGTAAAACTGAGAGAAAAAGGAAGACCACACAAGCCTCATCCACTATCCCCAGCATGTTTTTTAAAAAGTATAGATCTATATGTTTGACCATCAAAATGCAAATCATAAGAAAAAAGTGGAAGCTGGTGAAAGAAAAAAGTCATCTTTGCATGTATTTTGAATGTACTGTAGCCCACAAGTGATCTCCAGAAGGTTGCAAAAGTAGAAAATCTACTTAGCTGATCTTGTTATTTCATTTAATAATAATAATAATAATAATAATAATAATATCTTTATTTATATACCGCCCTTCCAATGATCAGGGCAGTGTACAGCAAATTCACAAGTTAAAAACAATCCAAGCACAATAAAACAATGTCAACCTAATACAGCTAAACAATGGCAGTACTCCAAGCAGGCTCATAATGAGGGAAGAAGATGACAACGGGGGGAGCATATTGTTAGTTTTGAAAAAGAAGGTTTACTGAAGTATGTTGAAGTTCTTCTTTTTTGTGTTATAGGAACCTATTCCTACTCTATCCATGTTGTTTTTTATCTCTGGTAGAAGCAACACCTAGGAATGCACCTACACTGTTAACTGAGATAATCCTGTATAACACAAGGATACCATTTTAACTGGCACGGCAACATCCTATGGAATCCTAGGTTTGGTTGTTTTGTGAGACACAAGAGCTCCTTCAGCAGTCTTTTTTTTTTTTTTAACTCACTAAACTGCAAATCCAAAGTGTGGTCTGCATAGGTCAAGATACTCCAGGAACAGCCCAAAGTATCCTGGCCCCGGAGCTGCCTCAAACTCTCCCTGTTACTTGAAACCCTCTGTACCGATGCTCGGCAGCTGTTTGCACATGTGTTTGCATGTCTGTCCTGTACTGCCTGGCACATGAGCAGCCATGGCGAGTCACTCGCTCTGAGGCCAGAACAAGGCCTCATTACATGGCTGGGTACCATGCAGACAGGACCTCGGATAGAACTATGGCAGATAAAGTGGAATTGTAGCACTATAACTGTATAGTAAGGAAAAGACCTGATACCATCAGATCATTCCACACTACTATTGTCAGCTACAGAAATATGAGTTACCCCCATACTTTTAGAAACTGGGAAATCATTCAGTCAGCCTGATATGTATTTTTTTTAAGTTTTAGTTTTAATTTTTTATTTTTTATTTATTTATTTATTACTTCTCATGTTTGGTAGTGAGAGAATAATTGCTCCCTTCACTGTCTCTTTTCACTATGCCTCCAATGATGGAGACATCCCCAGTAAGATTTCTATCTGACTGCACAGGATAGATATTTCCCCAGCCTGAGCTCTTTTGAAGCTCCTCACTTCACCTTCCATCTTCCACAGTGGAATGTTCCTTGAAGGTGTTGATTTGTTTTCGGCAAGCAGCAGACAATGATGAGGTGGGGGCAGGAGGGAAGGCTGCCAGCTCACAGCCTTTTCCCCAGCGTGAGTGGAGAAAGTTGGGCTGTCAGGTGCTCCATGTTAGCAATAAAACACTCCTATCAAGGCTTGTTAAATCCTGTTTCTCGAGTAAACAAAGCAGCAGCCCAGAATACACAGCTCAAGACAAAGCTTCAAAAAGCCTGCTCTCAAAAGATTTAGGACTCCATAAGGTGGGCTTTAAAATCAGTAATAGGAAAGAAAAGAAAATCCCTGCTTCTTTCTCCATGCACATAAATACTTTGAAATAATTGAGAGAAAAAATATGGCTGCAGCCAACTATTCCTGCAAGAAAAGACAATGATTCCCTTCTCTCAGTATCTCCATCACCTTTCCATCTGCCTTCAATTCATTTTTCTTTAACAGCTGTGACAGTTTTTTACTAAATGCTTTCTTTAAGACAATATGTACCTTAGCTGATATCTATAAGGCTTCTATATAAACATATTCTTGGAGTCACAAACTTCAGTTGCACTCACATGAAAAAAAAGCATACAGCAAGGGAACAATAAACGTCCATCATCCTAGTACTGTTCTCACACTGTTAATGTATAAGAGTACCAACACTACAAGGAGAAATTCAGGTTGGCAACCATCTGTTCTTTCATCTGTCCCCACAGCACTACCATATCTTGACATGATCAGGCTATAAAAATCCAATAAATGTCTAAGGCTGCATCCACACTGCAAAATTAATCCAGGCTGACACCGCTTTAACTGCCATGGAACGCTAGGAATTGTAGATTGTTGTGACAACACAGCTCTCTGACAGAGAAGGCTAAATATCTCAAAAAACTAGAAATCCAGATTCCTTAGCACTGAGCCATGGCAGTTAAAGCTGTGTCAACCTGGATTAATTCTACATTACGGATGCAACCTGAAGCAGCATATACAAGACCTCCCCCCCCCCCCCCATGGTCTTTACCTCCAGAGTGACTCACTATGTTCTGTTTCTAAGCTGCCACTGCTTCCCTGGAAAGAGATAGGAAGAACACAAGGAGCTGCCTTATACAGTCAGATCACTGGTCAATCTAGCCCAGTATTGTTGACACAGATGAGTAGTGGCTCTCCAGGGCTCCAGACGCAAGTCTTTCTCAGCCCTACCTGAAGTTAACAGGGATTGAAAGTGAGATGTTCTACATGCAAAGCATGTGCTCAACTACTGAGCTGGAGAACTGACAAGACTAGCAAATCCCATTCATTGAAGACATTTGTGAATTCCCATCCATCTTGCTTTCTTAACAGAGGTTGTGGTGGAAAAATAAGGGTAGAGGGCATTTTCTACCCAGTTTACAAACAAGGAAGGCCACAATTTACTAATTTTCCTCTTCTCTCCAGGTCCGCTCTCTAAATCAATGTATATGTTAGAGCCATCACCAGGATCAGCCCAAGCTATATGGTTTCCTGGGTGGGAATTGCCATGGCACAACGTAAACTGGATACTGGTTTCTTTCCAGGCACAATTCCAGCACTGGCCATGATCCATAAAGCCTGATCTGGCTTAGTTCTAGGCTATCTGACAGAACATATCACCACATATGAGCCTATCTGGAACCTGACGTCCTCAAGAGAGGCCTCAATTTCAGCTTTACCACCTTCTCAGGTATGGTTGGTGGGTAAACAAGACTGGACCTCAGTAGATGCCCCTAAACTCAGGAGCTCCTTCCCTAGGGAGATAAAGAGTGCCCCCTTCTTGCTGGCCTTCCATCATTAGCAGTCAATTACTTTTTATTCTCACAGGTTTCTAGAACTACAGCTTTTTGATGAAAGGGCTTTTAAAAGGGTGCGATATTGTTTTAAATTGTACTGTTTTGCCTGTTTTGTAACCTTTTTAAATATGTTTTGATTTTTTTTTTACTGTTATTAACTGTTGCACTCTGTTTTAATGTTTACTTTTTGTATGCTTTTAACTACATAGTTATCATTTTTAATTTGTAAGTTGCCTTGAAGGTCCATCTGGGAGAAGGGCAGGATACAAACAGAGATGAAGATGGTGATGAGATGATGCCGCTGGTTGTTGGCACCCAAAATCAGCCACATAAGATTGTGCTCAAAAATCAATGGTCTAAGTCTCCCCCACCCCCCTCTTTCTCTGTGGTGGCACAGTGGTTAAATGCCACTCACTCAAAATCATAAGGTGGCGAGTTTAAGACCAGCAAAGGGCTAAAGCTCGACTGAGGCTTGCATCCTTCCAAGGTCACTAAAATGAGTACCCAGATTGTGTGTGTGGGGGGGGGGGGGGGGCAAATAGCTTACAATTGTAAACCGCTTAGACACTCCTTAAGGGTATGAAGCGGTATATAAATGAAGCTGTTTGTTTATGGTGGCTTCATGAATTTCATAGGGCTTTCTTAGGCAAGCAAGACTCAGAGGTCATTTTGCTAGCTCCTTCCTCCAAAATATAGGCTACAGCAGTTGGTATTCATTGGTGGTCTCCTGTCCAAGTACAAATCAGGGCTGACTCTGCTTTGCTTCCAAGATTAGACAGGATCTGGTGCCTTTGAAGAAGTTAGGCTGCTCCCTAATGACATGGGAGTCATTATGAAAGAACAAGTCATTCATGCAGAGCACCCTGCTCTGCGCTTGGTAGCAATTTTTTTTTTCTATTCCAGCATCAAGTGGACGTGTCTAAAATGGTCACATCTACTACTTCTCATGAATCAATATTAATTGGCCTCCACAAATTGCAAACCAGCCTATGGTGACAAAAGAGGAGGAGTTTTGTTAAAGCATGGGAAGTCTGTTAAGGCAAAATCTGACCCACTTTATATGTACCATGTGAACATGAGCAAAGAAGGCAAGGGGATCACCAGGAGTCCAGTAAGACTTCACTTTTTAACGCTACACAGCTTCTTTTGACAGCTGGATGTGTGCAGGGAGGACAGGATTTACTGTGGCCAGTTGAAGTATGGCTTTCAGTAAACAGGGCAGAATGGATGGAATCAGATAATGCAGGAAGGGAAGATTATTGGGACTCAGACACTGCGCTCAGTCATCATATCAAACACCAATTTGTGTAACAAGCCTTTTCAAGTAGCAGGCAAGATAGAAGCACATTGACTCCCAATTAATATGAGTCTAGTCCAAGTGTTTCCTTTTAACACATGTTTTATTTATTTCATCCATCTCCATAAACCAAAGCAGAGGCCTTTTATGAATGTCCATGAGTTATTATTTAAAAGGGCATGTCATCTAGTTTAATCTGATTTAATCTCTCTAGATTTAGACTGGTAAAATGTATTTATAACCCTCATACCAGTGTGTGTGTGTGTGTGTGTGTGTGTGTATCTCCCATGTCCTCCCTCCAGCTGCCTCCTTTCCTTGCTACTCTAATATTCAAAAGGGAAAAAAAGGAGGGGAAAGAGTGGGCAGAGATGCAACATTTGAATTCCCAACATTTCCACATTAAGCACAGCAAGAGACAAAGATTCAGAACATGAAATACTCCTACTATATATAGCTTGAGGCTACATTTGGGGTAAAAGAAAAGAAGAAATCAGGGCTGGAGGGAAATCTCTAACCTGGATTTAAATTGCCTTGCAACTGTAAATGCTTTGGTAAGCATGGCAAAAGCCATTAATAACTCCTGTTCCACCATTTAAAACAAACAGCTCTGACTGGCGCCTGCTTTGGGAATGGAAAGGACTGACAAATGCAGCACTTACAAAGTTTGCAGTGTGCCTGTATCTGAACCAGACACAGAAAAGCAATTCTGTATTCCCTGTTATTACCTGCTATTCTCTCAATAGATGGTTGACAAAAAAGAGAGAATGAGAAGGAAAGACAGATATACTTTGTTTGTACAACTGCAGAAACGAACAAAAACCCCTCCAGATTAAATAGGGAATTGCATACTGCACACACTTTAAAGAGTGCCTTGTTTTCTACGTGTTGTTTTTTTCTACACTGCCCTTTCCTATCTTTCCCTCTGAAAACCATCGGGATGTTAGTTTAAACATCTAGAGGTTAGAAAGAAAGAAAGAATCAATGAACAGGAAAAAGGGGGAGAAAGGAGTAAGCACCAGGGTCTAAGGATTAAAAGGAGCCAGGGGGTTAAGAAGATTGACAATCTTACAAGGGCCTGAAGATGCCTTTGAAAACAAACTCTCCACTAGTTCTGCTTGGACTGCAGCAGTCAGGCTAATTAAAAGTAAAAAAAGTTTGCCTGGGAGCATATAAAATACCCCTGGGGACGTGAAAACCTGCACACACAATGTTTCTCATGCCACAAAGACATTACGCATCCCATCTCACTGCTCTTGGGTGCTTCTTCTAATTTCCCTCCAGACTTTAAATCCCTCACACTTTCTCCTACCTTCTTGACAGACAAATGAAAGTGTGTGTGTGTGTTGGTGGGGGGGGGGGAGAGTAAAAACAAAAGGGCATCCATTAAATGATGTTTAAAAAAAATAAAAGTAAAACCAAAGATGAACTCAGCTTTAAAAATCCCAAACAGAGAAGAATCAATCCCTCCCCCCCCCTTTTTTTTTTAAGTATATAATGAAGTGACCTACAATGGCTTCAAGCTTTAGGGAAAACAAATGTGAACTAAACTAAGCGCTGGTGAAATTTACATGGATCTTTAAAAGAAAAAAAAAAGTTAAATGCTGCCTTGCTTGCATGGCTCTCCCAAGAAATTGTTTAACTCTTGTTTAACTCACAAGAAATCTGTTGCCCCAACTTCTCTATTTGTAAGGCAGTACAGGGTTGTCCATAAGAATGGAAGAACTAGCTATTCCTCCTGAGCACCAAGAAGAGGAAGGCAGCCCCAAAAGGCTGGTGGCTCGACATATATTGCTTCTGCAGTGAGGGAGAACCAAAATACCCTAAAGACACCAGATCCTATCTGGTTTTGGAAGGTAAGCAGGGTCAGCCCTGGTTAGCCCTTGGAAGGGAGATCACCAATGAATACCAGGTTCTGTAGGCTATTTTGAGAGGGAGTAACTGGCAAAACCACCTCAGAGTCTTCATGGCTTAAGAAAAACCTATGGTTTTCGCCAGGCAACTTGAAGGCACATACGCACACAGAGAGACAAAAATACTCAGCATCTTTCATTCCCCCTTAAAAAGTTCTATAGACAGACTGTTTGAATAGAAGCATAGAATCAGAATTGGAAGAGACCTCAAGGAAGAGTCAACTTCAAATCCAATCCCCTGCCATGCAGGAACTCTCAGTCAAGCACCCCCAGTGACAGACGGCCATCCAGCTTCTCTTGAAAGACCTCCAAAGAAGGAGACTCCACCACTCTCCCAGGGAATGTATTCCACTGTCAAACAGCTCTGACTGTCAGGAAAGTTCCTCCTAATGTTGAGGTGGGATCTCTTTTCCTGGAGCTTGAATCCATTGTTCTGGGTCCTATTCTCTGGAGCAGCAGAAAACAAGCTTGCTCCCTCCTCAACATGAGATCCCTTCCAATACTTATACAGGGCTGTCATATCACCTCTTAACCTTCTCTTCTCCAGGCTAAACATACCCAGGTCCCTAAGTCGCTCCTCATAAGGCACGGTTTCCCTAAAAAGGAACCCCTCGCAGAAAATGATTTCCCCCCACTAGTTTAATTCTTTTGGTCAGTTTCCAGCTTTGATGGCAGTTGTCATCTAGGCAAAGAGGTGAACAAGGTCTTTCTTTTGAGGCACAATCATTAGCCACCAGAAGCACCGCGGATCCCATAAACCCCCCAGGCAGCAGCTGCAAAGGGTCTGTCTTTGTGCGTTTAAAGTGTTTCTTGCCCGAGGCACTATATATCACAGGTGGGAGAGCCATGTTTTGACCATTGACTTAAGAGCAAAGCACAACAACAAAAATGGTACTCAAGCCAGTGTGGTGTAGTGGATTGAGCACTGGACTATGAGTCGAATTCCTCACTCAGCCCTGGAAACCCACTGGGCGGCCTTGGGCAAGTCACACTCTCTCAGCCTCAGAGGGTGGCAATGGCAAAGAGTCTCTGGAGAAACCTGCCAAGAAAACCCCATATGATACGTGGGGAGCACTGAATGTATTCTAACCCTGCTTTAATGTTGTAAGCCACCCCTGAGGGAGAGGCGGGAATGGATATAAATGTTGTTGTTGTTGTCATTGTTGTTGTTTGCACTGGTATCATAGCATCACAGACTTGGAAGAGAGACCCCCAAGGGCCATCCAGCCCAACCCCATTCTGCCATGCAGGAACTCTCCACCAAAGCATCCCCGACAGATGGCCATCCAGCTTCTGCTTAAAAGATTTTAAAGAAGTAACCCGGTTTGGCAGCGCTTTAACTCTTTCTGTGTCTCTTTGCTATGGAATTCTGGGAGTTGGAGTTTGTTGTGGAGCCCAGAGCGGAGCGGAGCTCCGCTCTGGACCCCACAACAAACTCCAACTCCCAGAATTCCATAGCAAAGAGACACAGAAAGAGTTAAATGGCAACGTCGGAGGCAGACAGTGCATGCGCTGCGCCATTGGGCAGCCTTCCCTCCACTCCCGCTTCATTTTAAAAAACTCAGGAGAGCTGGAGGAGGATGGCTGGACCAGGGATGGGGAGCATCTTTTGTGTGTTGTTGTTGTTGTTGTGTGCCTCTTTGTGTCGTTTCCGACTTAGGGAGATCCCGTCGCAGGTTGCCCTTCCATCCCTGGCTTGTTGGAGTCCTTCTTGTTGGACTCACAGGGCTGAGTGTGAGGTGAAACCAACACATAACCTGGTTGTTGTTGTTGTTGTTGTTGTGTTTATCCATACCCCGCCTTGTCCCAGTACTGGGACTCAAGGCGGCTTGTTGTTGTTGCTGCTGCTGCTGCTGCTGCTGAATGCCGCCAAATGTCGGGCCCTATTTGTTTTCATTCTTTGGCAAGTCCCAAGTTCAGGGGCAGTTTGCCCTTGCCTTGCTCTGAGGCTGAGAGAGTGTGACTCGCCCAAGATGGGTTTCCTCACCACAACGACTCAAACCACTATGCCACACTCTCTCTCTCGAAGGAGAAGGGGAACCAAAAAGGGGTGTTTAGCTCGAAACAATAGTCCAGACTGGAGAGAGAATCCGGTTTGGTCCCTCTTTCTGTGGCTCTTGGCTGTGGAATTCTGGGAGTTGGAGTTTGTTGTGGGCCCAGAGCGGAGCGGAGCTCCGCTCTGGGCCCCACAACAAACTCCAACTCCCAGAATTCCACAGCCAAGAGCCACAGAAAGAGGGACCAAACCGGATTCTCTCTCCAGTCTGGATTATTGTCTCCTAAATCGACTCCATCTCGCTTACCATAGACGCCTTGTCCCTTGACGTGGTCCGCCGGGACCAGAGAGAGGAGGAAGAGCTGCACCCAGAGACGAGTCTCCATCTTTCAAGGCGAAGCCTTCATCGCCGGCCAAAGGCGGAGAAAGAGAACCGAGACAATCCAGGAGGAAAAAGGGGAAAGCGCTTCGACGCCTAAACCAGCCCCGAAAGACTATCCGAGCGAGGGTCAGATCCAGAAGAGTCCAGGGGAGGGATCCAGATGGATGAAGAGTTATTTTGGGGGGGGGGGGGGGTATCTTATTTTCCAGCCCAGTTTAGTCGCTCCTCCAGTCCGGCCGGGGTCCGTCCTCAGGAGCTTGGATTCACACTCACACTCGCGTCCAAAACACGCAGGATCCGAGGAAAGAGGGAGAAAGAGAGAGCCTCCTTCTCCTCTCAATGGAGAGCAGCGATGGCAGGCGAGGAAGGACCGGGAGGAGGAGGAGGAGGAGGAGGAAAAGCCCAAGGAAGGTGGAGGAGAGAGAGAAGGGGGTCTGGCTCTTTTCCCTCCTTTTTACCCCCTCCTCCTCCTCGTTTCTTTCCCCTCTGTCCTCCTTCTTTCCTTTCTTTCTCTCCTCCTTCTCCCCTTCCTTCCTTCCTTCCTTCCCTCCTCCTAATTCCTTCCTTCCTTCCTTCTTTCCACCTCCTCCTTTCTTTCTTTTTCTTCCCTTCCTCCCTCCCTTCCTCCCTTCTCTCCTCCTCCTTCTTCCCTTCCTTCCTTCTTCCCCTCTTCCTTGTCCACTTCCTTCCTTCTTTCCTTTCCTTTCCTTTCCTTTCCTTCCTTCTCCTTCCTTCCTTCCTTCCTTCCTTCTTCCTTCCTTTCCCGACCTCCCTCTCCCTCCGAGAAGAAAAGCAAGAAGCGGAGCCTAAGATCCGGGGGGAAAGAAGAGAAGAGGAAAGAGAAGATTAAGAAAGAAGCCCCGGAGGAGGAGAAGGGGGAAACAGGAGCAGCAGGAGCAGGAGGGATCCAGCGGCGGAGGCGATCCTCTCTCTTCGTGGGCCAACTTCCTCCGCTGCTTCCCTCTTGTTGCCGCTTTCTTTCCTGGGAAGGGAAGGCTCGCCTTCGCTCCGAGAGGGACCCAGTCGTCAAGGGCTTCCTTTCCCCATCAAGTCTCCTCTGCGCCCCAACTTGGGAAGGAAGGAAAGAGTAAGAAAACACAACCGAAAAAAAGAAGAAAAAGAGGGATCGGAGAAAGGCGGCAGGGAGCCGCTTCGGCGCTTCGCTTCGCTTTCCTTTCTGGTCCAGAGCCTCTCTCTCTTCTGGCTGCAACCCCGGCGGGAGCCCAAGAAGAGGGGAAGCCGGGAGGAGGAGGGGTTGTGTGTCTTGTGTGTGTGTGTGTGTTGTGTGAGTAAAGAGGAGGAGGAGGAAAGGCTGCCGGCGGCGGCCGTAAGGTGTAACCCTCGCCTCCCGCTTTCTTAGCAGTTCTGATGATGATATTTGCAAAGGAAAAATGGAAAATGGTTGGTTTGGTCCCCCTTCTCTCTGGGCCGGTTGCTTCAGAGAGGGCTCTCCTCCTCGGAGGCTGAGAGAGTGTGACTGACTGGAGACAAGTCCCACGGACCAGAAGCCCTCGACGCCAAGGCGCTCGAGTCTTGGGTTTTGCTTTAGGGGTTGAAATGAAAAGGGGCCCGAAAGAGAAAAGGAAGAAGGACGAGGAGGGGGGGAACGAGCAGCAGGTGGGCAGGCGGCGGATCTCGCTCGCTCTCTCTCTTGTGTGTGCTTTATATATAATATATATATATAATAGAGAGAGAGAGAGAGAGAGAGAGAGAGAGAGGGGTGTGTGTAATATGTGTGTGTATGGAATTTATATATATATATATATATATATATGGAATTTATGTGTGTGTGTTTTATATATAGAATATAAGTACATATATGTGTGTGTGTGTGTATGAATATATACATATACTGTATGTGTGTGTGTGTGTGAACCTGCTTTCTTATTTGGCGGGGAAGAAGAGTCTGGTTCGAGGCAGCTGCGAGAGAGAGAGAGAGAGAGAGAGAGAGAGAGAGAGAAGCCGCCAAAGCTCTCTGATGATGATGGAGCTCCTTCCTTCCAGCTGCGGGCTCTCGGGCTTTTCTTTCAGTTCTTCTGAGGCTGAAATGTCCTCTCCTCCTCCTCCGCCTGGATCCTTTTGGCTTCCGTTCTCTGGCTGTTGTGGCTGCTCTTGTCCTCCTTTTCAAGCCGGGCCCCGCTTCCCAGCCCCTCTCCTTAAGGCGACCCTTTTCTGGGGGTTTGCTTCTCTCTGGGCACCTTTCTTCAATCAGAGGAGGATTGCCAATCTGGCCCTCCTCGGAGGCTGAGAGAGTGTGACTGGCCCAGGGTCACACACACACACACACACCCTCAAGTCAAAAGGATCGAAGAAGGGACTCTTCCCTCTCCAAAAATAAAGAAAGAGGTATCTTCCTGCTTTCCGACTTGGAGGAAAGGAGGCTGCCTCGGGTCTGTGTCTCAAAGGCGCTTTTGAACTTGAAATTTAAAGCAAAGGAGGACGGTCCTCGGAGGGGGCGGGGCTAACCTAGGCTCCTCCCTTCCCCCAAAAGAAGGCTAAAGCCATGATGATGATGATGATTGATGATGATGATGATGATGATGCCATTAGTGCCTTTTGATCTCTTCTCTGCTCAACTGCGCTGTAGGAATCCATCGGGCTGCATCCAGACTGGAGGAATAACCCGGTTTGGCCCCGCTTTAACTCTTTGCCTGGCTCTTTGCTATGGAATTCTGGGAGTTGGAGTTTGTTGTGGGCCCAGAGCGGAGCGGAGCTCCTCTCTGGGCCCCACAACATACTCCAACTCCCAGAATTCCATAGCAAAGAGCCAGGCAAAGAGTTAAAGCGGGGCCAAACCGGGTTATTCCTCCAGTAACCCAGGTCATTGGCTTTCTCAGCTTGACCCAAAGTTCCTCTCTTGGATAGTAATTAATTCCCCATTCATTCCTCATCCACCAGAACCACTGGCCATGAGAAACTATAGCTACCCAAATGAACTAAACTCCTGTCTAGGTTAAGCCAGTTGTTCATTACATATATATATATATATATATATATCTTTCCAGAATGTTACAGTGGGGCCTTGGTATCCTCTGGGGTTTGGTTCAAGGCCTGCAATGCCCAGAATTCCAGTTAAAGTGGATTGTTTCTACAGTGGGAATAGCAGTGTGGATTCCACAATCTGCAGATGTTCAAGTCCCATGGTGGTAAAATGATGGCCAAAAAAATAAAAATCAAGGTTTGCTTTTTTGGAATTTATGTATTTTTGGGATACTGTCAAGCCTTGGATGGTTGAATCTGGATAAAGAATCCCTGGGTTTGGAGGGCTGAGTATACCTGGAAGCTTAACCACGCTTTAAGATGCGGAGGCCGAATCCCATTATTTTGGTGTCTGTCTCATTCAAACTGGGTGGGGATGGAAGGGACCCCCCTATGATCTGGCAATCCCTCTGATCTCCTTCTTTGTTCAGGAGGATGCTCTTTCCTTGGATAACCCTCTTTTGCTCCCCTTATGCACCTGCGTTTTATATTCCACATTAGAGTCAGAGGAAGAAATGGTATTAAATTAAAATGTCCTCAAGGAACAAATGCTTAATTTTCACATCTACACTGAGATTTTCTTCAAGCTCTCCTTTTTTTCAAAGAAAAGAAGAAAGGAAGGAAGGAAGAAAAGAAAGAAAGAAAGGGCAAAGATATGCAGACAATGTAACCAAGGCTGCTAAAATATTAATCAAGAAGTGCCTTGCCTTACAGAAACTGATGAAGCAGAATAGCTCAGTTAAGTTTTTACTCTCTCTACCCAACCCAAATACATTTCCTGAAATAATTGAACTCCCATCAGCCAGTCCCTGTCTTAAAATAGCGCTGTAAAACATTATTTTTCTCCCAGTGCATGAAACGGATTTGAGCTACCTGCAAGTAATGGGGAATATATATTTCAGCCGCACGGAAACCGGGTGGTGGGGAATGGGTCTGTTATTAGGAGTGTTTATTCTTTGAGCTGAACTCTTAGCATTGAAGGAATTGATTGCTATTTTGATCATTGTGCAGCTGAGTCACTAGAGGCGTGTTATAGACCGAATTTTCCTTTTTTAAAAAAAAATAAAAATAAAATCTAGTTCTACTGCAAGCGGCAGTTCATCTCTCTCTGTGCACAAAATCACAAACCATGGGACACTTGAGGTCATGTTAGGGCCTTTACTGACCCCTTTGGACTCTTCCTGCATGTCTGTATCCATTCCATATCCATCTATAAGTGAGAAGGTTTTATCGGCAACAAGGTCCCTGCAGAGAGGGATGGTCTCCTTGTAAAATACACAAGCAAGGACATTCAGCCCAACCACGGCCAACCCCACCTGACTGCTGCCTGAGGCAAACAAAACATCCCACCCTATTCCACAGAGAGAACTGGACCAGAGTAAGAATTGCATCTTATGTCACTGTCAGTGAAGGGGCTGTATACTGTGCCATTTCTGAACATACCCAGGCATTGTAGGAAAGGCAAGACAATGGATTAGAACCATAGCTTTTCCATCCAGTACTTCATCACTGACTCACTTCAGGCATTTGCTGCTTGAGGTAGATTCCTAACTTTGCCTAATGGCAGCGCTGGCCTTGAGCCCAGCCCTTTGCCTGCATTTACATTCTCAGCTTTGGTGGGAATCATATCTTCTTGCTCACACTTCCTTATATACTTTTACCATTTTGTAGGGCAGGAGAGGGCAGCTATTCACATGCCATAGGAGAACAGACATGAGTACGTGCAGCCTCATGGTAGAGTTGTTGGAGCCTGCAAAGCCTGGATTTACTGGTTCTTCAGAGTGACATGCTCACCCTGGTCCTGCCAGGAGACTGAGGGGAATGACTACCTCATGCACTAGTTGCTGAGTATCATTGAAGGGCATCAGATTGTTATGTGCCAAATGGCACTTTAGAGTGAAATCATCTCAGTTTTCTGCTTTGGATATCAAAATCACTTGAGCTGGCCTTGCAGGGTGATGATGCATATTAGTTTGCAGGGGATATTTGCTTTCAGTGACTCTGCAACAAAATTATTGAAGTCCCTTTAGCGGGGTAGGGATGGGGGAGAAAATTTTGCACAAGAGGCAGAAGAGACAAATGATGCTATTGTTTTTTAATGAGTCATGTATATGGGACTTCAGAATTATTTCTTGTTTCCATTTATATCCAGCCTTTCCTTTGTGGCAGGCTATGCAGCGTTCCCAGACTGAGTCGGAAAACCTGGGATGGCCCATTCCCTAAGCAAGGTGGGAGTCTCTTCAAAATGGCACTGCATAAACGGCGATGCTGACAAAACTAAAAGTCAGTGCCAGCCCTACCATTAAACAGAATGGGGCAGACCCCTCAACAGCTGGTGCTGGGAGTGGGCAGCAATGGCAGCTTCCTGGCTGCCCCTCCTCCAGGATGCTAAAAGCTGTTCTTTTTTGCTGCACAACTTTTCCTGGGACTCCTTAAGTTAACCTGATGCCCTATATTTATTGGTATGTGTCATCACTAGTACTGAAGTGAGGTTGAACCACCAGTCTAGCAGGCTTATACGCATGGAATTGGAAGAATCCTGTCTTCCTCCCCCCCCCCCCCAAAAAAAGAGGAAATCACGTCTGGTATGATATAAAAACAACAACACCTGCCTGGGTATAAAACAGGTTGAAGAGATGCCTCAAAGTGACCATTGGCACCATACTAGAGCATGGTGGTTCATTTGTTAGTTAGGTTACTGTATTGTCTTCTGGAAGACAGGAACCACTTTACAAAAAAGATAAAAATTAAAATATGTCCCCCAAAGTCCTCTAGGGGAAGTGTAGGGCAATACACTTGTTCCTTCATATTCACTAGGTTAGGGGCAGAAGACCACCGTGAATATGGAAAAACCGCAAATAACAAAAACACCAAGTTTTTACCTGAGAGGACACCTCTCTAGGCATCTCTAGGTCTTCCAGTGTAAATCTGTGGTCAACATCCAACAGATTCTGACCACAGAACTGCACTGGAGGAGCTACAAAAGCCTAATAGGGTATTCTCTCTAGAAATCTCTAGGTCTTTTAGTGCAACTTTTAGTTAAAGTTGACCATAGAGTTGCACTGGAGGACCTAGATATTCCTAGAGAGAACATATGAATCAAATCCGTGAATAATCAAATCTGAAAATATCAAAACTGCAAATATGGAGGGATAAATGTATTTTCATATCCCCTACCCAAGGATGTCTTAGGCCCAAGAGAAGCCTTCTATTATTACAGGAAATGGACCAGGAACCAATTTGTTCATTTCTTGTTAGAAAAAAGGTCTGTCTTGGGCCAGAAACAGCCTTAAAGAGCCTATATATATATGTGTGTGTGTGTGTGTGTGTGTGTGTGTGTATATATATATTTAAATGGTGAGATTTCCCTCATGCCATCTAGAGCGCACAGCTTTAGAGGGAATTGTTCAGCATAAAATGAAAAAAAAAAAAAAAAACAGAGATTGAGAGAGATTGTATATGGATGTTTTAGTTGGTTGCCGCTTTGATTGTCTTGCTACAGAAAAGCGAGAAGGAAATAAAAGTTTTATTTATTATTTAGAGAGAGAGAATTTAAAATTTGTGGGGCCTGCAGGGCCACATCTACTCACCTCTTCTCCTTTGGGCATGCAATTAGTAAATTTATGCCTGAAAGAATTGGGAGCAGAGGGAGGTAGCCTCCCAGATTTTTTGCTCTTAGAAGGTCATAGAATCATAGAGTTGGAAGAGACCACAAGGGCCATCCAGTCCAACCCTCTGTGATGCAGGAACTTCCAGTCAAAGCATCCCCAACAGATGGCCATCCAGCCTCTGCTTAAAGACCTCCAAAGAAGGAGGCTCCACCACACTCCAAGGGACACGCTCCAGTTTCTCCAAAGGAGGGCGACTAAGATGGTGAAGGGTCTGGAAACCATGCCCTATGAGGAACGCCTTAGGGAACTGGGGATGTTTAGCCTGGAGAAGAGAAGGTTAAGAGGTGATATGATAGTCCTGTTCAAATATTTGAAGGGATATCATATTGAGGAGGGAGCAAGCTTGTTTTCTGCTGCTCCAGAGACTAGGACATGGAACAAAGGATACAAATTGCAGGAAAAGAGATTCCACCTCAACATTAGGAGGAACTTCCTGACAGTAAGGGTTGTTTGACAGTGGAACACACTCCCTCGGAGGGTGGTGGAGTCTCCTTCCTTAGAGGTCTTTAAGCAGAGGCTTATAGCTTTTATGGCCCTTGTTTTACTCATTCTTACATTCATCCATTTAGAAGAAGGCAATACCATGGCATTGTTGGCCAGCTAATAACTTGGCTGTTTGTCCCATTTGTATGGGGCAACACATCTGAGTTATAGCAGTTATTGGAAAATTACTTTTTTGGACTACACCTCCCAGAATCACACAGTGAGCATGGGAGTGCTATCCCAGAAAAGTAACTTTTCCAAGCTCCCAGTTTATAGAAATATAATAATAATAATAAATCTTTATTTCTAGCCCGCTCCTCTGTATGAAAGTACATGTTGAAATACAGGACATTACTCCATGCTGTTCACTGGATAATTGCTCTATAGCTTTTTCCTTAGTCACATGTATATATGGTAGCAGCAGCAGCAGCTGTATTATATAGTTATCAGCAATTTTATGAAAGGCGTTGCACTACATCATTAAAGGATGTAGCTGCCTTAACAATCACACCCATTAATATATCACAGTACACAATGGACCACCTGCTATGAGGTGTCACCACCATCAGTCTCTCTGCTTCATCTCATTGGAATCGGAAAGTATAGTGTAAAGGAGATGCGATATCCAGGGTAAGGGGGAAATGTATTTGTAAAGGGTAGGCTGGCAGGTATTGATCTACTATATGAACAAGAATCATTTCCAGAGCTGTGGCGAGTTATAGCGCAGCCAAGGGCTGGTTACTAATTCATGCTCTAACAAATAAGCAGTTAACAGATATAGCTGCTAATTAGTAAGCAGTTATTTCTATTATAAATGGCATTCAGCCATGGAAAAGAGCAGTTAGCTTACATCAGCAGCTGTGGGGGGGAGCATGGGCTGACAGAACAGCTCCTTCAAAATGACCAATTTCCTAACCGTATAGGAGGTAGAGCAGAGAAAGCTTGAAACTGGGGCCCTATCCTTTGATAAACAAAGCTGTCACGGAACTAAAACAATTCACAAAAGGCCAAGTCTTAAGATATTTAATGTACTATGCTTGCAGGTATTTTTCAATAAAAGATAGTGATTTCCTCGTAAGGGAGGGAAGATTATAAATTCTAATGTACCTGTAAAATCAGGGCCAGTCCTATCATTAGGTAAAATGAAGTGGCTGCTGCAAGCAGATCTTGGGTGTTATTAAAAAAAAAAAGGCAGCAAACTGTTTAATCCATTATTATACTTTTACTGCCAAGGAAAATTGCTTGTAGGATTTTCTGTCTCGTGTGCCGAAATGACTTGGTGGGCATTAGATGTGATGCACCTTGCCTTGCTGGCGGGGGAGAGAGATGTCACTTATTGCTCCTACCGTCTCCTGTCTTCTTTGTGCAGGCTGTTAGAGCAGTAACTCAGTGTAAAACATTCTTCCAACCCAGTCCTAATAATGTTAATTCAGAAGCAAGGCATGTGGGTTTCAATGGGATTTAACTTCCCTATGATTTTGGCCTCATTGGAACAAAATAGACACCATTGTGTTTCCCTTTAGCAGTGACAAAGCAACATGTTTTGTGATTCATTAGCCTAGCAGAGAACATCCTAGCCAGGTTAATTAGAGTTTGTAGAAAATGAGTGTTGGAATCAGAGTCCACATTTGGCAGCACCCCAGGACATTTTGCTGCCCAGGGCTAAGGATAAGATCTCTCTTCCACCTCCATCCACAACCAGAAGTTGACTAGATTGGCAGCTGAATCTTACTTCAAAATCCAGCACCAGGTTAGGAGTTCCAGGACAAGTTGTTAAAATCGTTCAAGGGAAGTTCATCTCTTGCAAAGTTTCTGTTGTTTGCTAAAACACAAAAAAGTGATTTTGGTTTTGGGTTGGTTTTTTGAATGGCATACACTGCTCTGTCCTCCCAACAGACAGATAGTAAGTTTAGGAGAAAAATCCAGAGGCTGACCCTTGTGCTATTCAGTATCTGCTGCCTGAATCACAGTCCTCACTCTCCCTAATAGTAGAGTTAGTCCTTCCACATCCCCATGAAACTAAAAAAAAATCATGATAGACATATGCTGAATACTGAAAGAAGAAGAAAAAACCAAATTGAATATGAATATATTCACAGAAATTGTGTAAAACCTAGTGAAGTCCAAAAAGAGAGTATGACACAAAGCATTAGAATTTTAATGCTAAAACATTTATCTTTCTGTCCGAAAGAGTACTTGGAATACAGAGAGCCTGACTCTCTGTAAATCTCACTGCTATTAGTAACATGGGAACTATTTTTATGGCTCTAAATGGATAAATTGTACCAATTTTGCTATATTTAAACTATTGTCTCTGGTCTTTTCATTATAATTCTTATCTATGGCCTTGCTGCTCTGAACAAGCTATGGACCTGTGTGAATTATGCAAAGGGGGTAAATATACCAATATTAATTGAGATATTTTAAAAGTAATTTGTTTTGGCAGCATGTGTGTATCAGTTGAATATCCACGTATTTTGATCTCAAGGACAAAAAAAAGAGTGGAAAAGGAATTTAAAGGCACTTAGGGCGGAAAAATGAAATGCACAGATATAGGATGGGGGACACCTGGCTGAATGAGACCACATGTGAAAGGGATCTAGGAGTCCAAGTAGACCATAAGCTGAACATGAGTCAACAGTGTGATGCGGCAGCTAAAAAAGCCAATGCAATTTTAGGCTGCATCAATAGAAGTATAGTTTCTAGATCAAGGGAAGTTATAGTGCCACTCTATTCTGCTTTGGTCAGGCCCCACCTGGAATACTGTGTCCAGTTCTGGGCACCACATTTCAAAAAAGATGTGGAGAAACTGGAGCATGTCCAAAGGAGGGCAACTAAGATGGTGAAGGGTCTGGAAACCTTGCCCTATGAAGAACGCCTTAGGGAGCTGGGGATGTTTAGCCTGGAGAAGAGAAGGTTAAGAGGTGATATGATAGCCCTGTTTAAATATTTGAAGGGATGTCATATTGAGGAGGGAGCAAGCTTGTTTTCTGCTGCTCCAGAGACTAGAACGCGGAACAATGGATGCAAACTGCAGGAAAAGAGATTCCACCTCAACATTAGGAGGAACTTCCTGACAGTAAGGGCTGTTCGACAGTGGAACACACTCCCTCGGAGTGTAGTGGAGTCTCCTTCCTTAGGGGTCTTTAAGCAGAGGCTGGATGGCCATCTGTCAGGGATGCTTTGACTTGGAGTTCCTGCATGGCAGGGGGTTGGACTGGATGGCCCTTGTGGTCTCTTCCAACTCTATGATTCTATGATTCTATGATTCTATGATTCTACTGTATGTACTTGGAGCAATCAAAGCTTTATATTAAATCACATGAATATTTCAGCCAGAGTTATCTGTATAATCACCCTGAAGAGAAATAAAAATATCATGTGGACATGCTTCTTTATGACTGCATAATGTCTCCTAAAAAGCACATGCAATGTTTATAATACACCTGTACATATTCTCCAAACATTAATGAAATAATAAAAATGTACAAGGTACTGGTCTGTTTGCAGATATTCTGGGAGGTGTAAAATGACTACATTTGCTGGTAAGTAAGCTATGAATTATTTGCTCTGGTCTATCACTTTGTAACACTTGTTAAATTTTATCTCAGTGTTCTTGTTTCAAAGTGAGACGTTTCATATAATTTTTCCAGCATCATTTTCTGACACATGTACAGTATAAGGAAGTCATAAGTCTTCCTTTTTTCACTGGTAACAAACTAAAAAAAAGGTTATCTTTTCTCCTATTTGTGTACAAATTATGTACTCCTAATTTTGTATGAAGAACACATCCCAAACAGATTTCCAATTAGGAATCAGTGCTTACATTTGTTTGGTTTAAAATCCACTTCCCTATTTTTAAAATGTATAAATACTTTCTAAGGCATTTTTATATGGTGAGGGTATATACTGTGTGAAACAGATGTGGTGTTCCAAGAGGGGGGAAAAAAGCATCCACATACACACAATATTATATATATTTTCTTTCCACATTGTCACCAAGTAAAAGACAACTGATGAACTGGAGGGTGCCAAGGTCTGGTTACTATACTATTAATTTTTTTGTGCTGATGTTTCCAAGCTATAACCTGGGGCACTCCATCATTCTCTTCATTTCCCAGTGACAGTTGAATGAAGCTGTTATCTGTGTGCCCAAGTCATCTCTTCATCTGACATTTCCATCACCTGTCTCTAGTATATTCCCCTCTCAGCGTTATTTCCAAGATTCTATCAGGTCACTCTTAAGCCTGATAGCCTTCCTCTTCGTTTGCATTCTTCATATAGGGACAAACCCAAAACGCAGTTTAAAATAATGACAAACTCTTAATACCAGAGTCCAAAAGCTGGTAGAAGATGCGGAAAGGGAAGGATATGTACGTGTGTGAATGTATAGAAGTATCTGTAGCATCACAGCAAAGCTATGAGCTAACAAGACAGTAAAGTGTGAGAAGTCTAAAATAATAGCGTGTAAGGAAGAGAAGTAAAGGCAAAAGGCACATATTAAACTAGTAGGGTTAGCCCTAATATGGTAAAGCAGGGCAGCTGGCTCAGGCAGCAGATCTTAGATGTCATAAAAAGGCAGGACATGTTTAGTTATTAACGTTTTAATTAAATTTTTAATGGCAGGGATAGGGAGAGGTTCTTGAACTATTTTCTGCCCCATGTGCCAAAGTCAATCACGTGTTCTGGGATGCTGTGCTGCTAGATCTAAGTTGGTGTGGCACAGATGTAAACTTTGGTAGAGTTTCAAGGTTCAAATCCTCTTGGGTTTCCCTGGTGGGATCTCCCCCCACCCCCAATAGCCAAATATATTGATAAGCTCACATGATGGACTCTGTTATAACAGCAATAGCTGTAATACAGTGTTTTTGTTGTTAATTGCTATCAAATCAACTTTAACCTCTCGTGATCCTATGAATAAGAGGCCTCAAAGAAATGTTGTTATTACAAGAAAGCCACAGCCCTACAAACTCAGGGTTGTGGCTTCCTTGATTAAGGCCGACCTAGGGGCACAGGTGGGACATGGCGTCCACATGACACATGCTCCAACTCCATCCCCAGGGCGCCGTGATGCCATTTGCTGCTCCACATGGTGCACAGTGTCACAGTGCTCCTCAGTGTCTGCATCCACATGATGCAGTGCCAAAGCAGTGCCTTAAAGCTGTGGCACTGCAGCTATTGTGCCCTTTTCAGGGCGCAAAAAGGAGCCGCTTTTTGTGGCTCCTTTTTGCACCCTGGAAAGGCCAGATCAGGGACATGGTGTGCAGTTGCCGTGGCTCTGATCCAGTGCAGCTGAAGGCAGCTGCATGCTATCACTTAAAGGTGATCTGCACAGCCCCTGAGTCATAGAATCATAGAGTTGGAAGAGACCACAAGGGCCATCCAGTCCAACCCCCTGCCATGCAGGAACTCCAAATCAAAGCATCCCTGACAGATGGCCATCCAGCCTCTGCTTAAAGACCTCTAAGGAAGGAGACTCCACCACACTCCGAGGGAATAGCCCTTACACGAATAGCCCTTACTGTCAGGGTATCCACCTGCAATACAGGTGCAATACACCTATCCACCTGCAATACAACCTCCCTCTTTTCCTTCCACTTTGTTAAGCATTATTGTCTTTTCTAATGACTCATGTTGTCTCAGTTTATGACCAAAGTATAGTTTGGTCATTCTGGCACCTAGAGAGAGTTCAGGTTTAATTTGTGCTAGGGCCCATTTATTTGTCTTTTTTTGCAGTCCATGGTATCCATATAATTCTCTTCCAGCATCTATTTCAAATAAGTTTCTTCTCTTCCTGTCAACTTTCTTCATTGTCCAGCTTTCACAATCACACATATAACACACAAATACAATAGCATGCACAATCCTGACTTTGGTATCACAGTCAAATGATATATTCTTACATTTGAGGATCTAACATACTATAGTTTTTTCATGTATGCCTCTCCAATGCTAGTCTTTTTTCTGACTTTTTGACTACTGTCTACATTTTGATTTATTAGTGAACCAAGTAAAGAATTCTTTGGCTATGGTTAGTCCTCCAGATCTACAGATTCTGAATCCATACATTCAACCATCTGCAGCTTCACATTTAAAAAAAAATCCAAAAAAACAAACCTTGATTTTGCCATTTTATATAAGGGTTATCAGTTTACCATGCCATTGTATACAATGGGATTTGAGCATTCAGGGATCTATGGAGGGTCCTAGAATCAAACCCCACTAGATACCAAGGGCCTATTCTATTTTGATATCTTCATTGTCTAATTTAAAATTAAGTAAATTAGCTATGGTAATTATTTCTGTTTTCTTCATGTTCAACTATGCCTTTTACTTTCTTCCTTGACTTTCCTCAATAGTTATTTCAAGACTTTTGAATTATCTGCTTGTAGTATGGTATCATGTGCAAATCTTTAAATGTTTTAAGATGTCCTGTTTTGGTGTGTGATCAGTTTTCTTCAGGATTTCAGCAAAGAATCTTCCAGTTTCTTCCTCTTCTGCCTCTGTAGCTGTGGTGTGAACTTGGACTATGGTTGCATTAATAGTTTTTCTCTGCGGTCTTGTTGATATTATTCTGTCAGATTTAGCATTATATTCCTGACAGTGTTTGCTAAATCTCTCTCACTGTTAATGCAACCCCCTTTCTTCTTAGATTTTCGTTCGATTGAAAATGACCTACCGGTATTCCTATCTCTTTTAGCTTACTAAACACAGGTATTGCAATGTTTCTTGTTTACAATGTCTAACTTTCCCTGGTTCATGTTTTGTGTGTGCATGTTAGCTAACAATGTATTTGTCACACACCCTTTTAAGCTTGTCATTGTTACTGTTTGCCAAAATTCAATATCATGCCATGTTATTCCACAGTATCAGAACACCCTCCCCAAGAGTCTGTGAGTTGTAACATCTTAAAGAGTAACTGTATTATTTATTTATTTTTTTAAAAAAGTAGAAGCTTCTGTACTTCCTAAGAAGCATTAGTGAACAATCAGACAGGGTAGACATACAGCTGACTTACTAGTCTTCCTAATTATAACTCTTAAAGTAATTAAGCTCAAAAACACAACAGGTAAATGTTAAAACAATATCAAGATGACACAGCTCCACTTAGATTTCTTAAAAAATAACCAAAACTCACTGTTTATCAGTGCTTGTTTTTAGAGTAAAATCTGTTATTATCTAAATGTGAGGAAAATTACACACACAGAGAGAGAAATAGGCTCAGTCCTATAAATTATTAAAATCCCACAAATGTTGATGCTGTTTACATAGAGATTAAAAGGTATCCCTAAACTGGAAGAAAATAGTCATTGTCCCAGTAAAACATGCTGAAGATTTTATTTAATATTATAGAGATTCTTGGTTTACTAATTCAGAATTCTTTATGTAGGGTAATTTAAATTTCCTAAACTTCAGCCTTTTGTAAGGAAAAAAAAATTAAATATAAAAAATATCAATGCCAAACCTGTTAGAGTCTAGCTTTAAATTAGCAGAGTAACAAAAATGTGTTCTTGTTTAACTATGTTTCCCTATTAACTGAGACTGACTCCAAAAACATAAGTAGCTTGTAGTTACTAATGACTTTAATCTATATTTACATAGAAGCTATATCCTAATCTAGCTAGTGAATAATTCAGGTAAAAACCCTGTTTTCCCAAAAATAAGACATCCACAGAAAATAAGACCTAGTAGAGGTTTTGCTGAATTGCTTAATATAAGGCCTGCCCCGAAAGTAAAACTTAGCAAAGTTTTTGTATATAAATATATATACAGTATATAATAAATGTGGGGGGTTTTTTGTTCAACAATAAGTGTGAATTCTTCTTCATGGAAAAATATGACATCCCCTGAAAATAAGACTGAGCACATCTTTGGGAGCAAAAATTAATATAAGACACTGTCTTATTTCGGGGAAACACAGAAGAAATCTTTACCTCACCATCTTTCCAAATAATGTTGAGAGAGGAGAAAAAGTGAAAACATGCAGCTCAGTTGAAAATCTTTGAAAGAGAAAATCTGTTAGTTCCAAAGGGGAGTGACCTAAGTCACATAGTTTGAATGAAATAGAAAGAGGAGGGTTTACATGCAGCAAATACCTATCTATCTAAGGTTGGGGAGGGGGATATAAAAGTCTTCCAACACTTTACAATTCTTCACTCTGTTGGGCCCAAAAGAAACCTTGCAGTTTGTTGCCAGGATGATAAGAACTAACAATGCAAACCTTGCTCACCAAGAAGGTTGGGGGCCAGCTGACCCAACAGTAGCTCAGCTAAAGCTGCATTGAATCCAAATCCTTCCCTGTTTAGAGATTTTGTAGATTATTTAGGATTACCTTCACCTAACTTTATGCTATTGTATTGTTTTTTCGCCTCAGCTGGGAGATATTTGGGTCTGGCACAATTTAGCTCTTCTTAGGCGCAGCCTTACTCTACTCCTTCTCTGCATCTTTTTTGGTTCTTCTGCTAACTGACTGCTCCATCTGTTGAGATGAACTGGCAAAAAATATTATGCCAGCAGAAGGCCAGCAGGCAGAAGAGAATTTTGCCTGTTTTACTTTATTTATCTTCCACCTTTCTTCCAAATGGTATCCAAGGTGGCTGACACTTCGTTGACTTAGGACTGCTTTCTAAATACTGCAGTTCTTACTCAAACGATGTGCTGACTATAAGGGGTAAAGAACATGTAGAAGCCATTCATATTGGCTGTATCAGGCTTTGGCTGGCTGAATTGCTTTTATGCCAGCGTAATCTTTTATCCTCTGTTTTGTGATCAGCTGGCAGAGGGATCTGGTATAACTGCTCCACCAGCTGAGATCAACAAGCACAAAAACTAAATGGGGTGATGGAGAAGGGGCAGACCAAAGGAGTTACAGCATTATGGCATTTTAAAACCTACTTCAGGTGAGCAGCACAGGCACTGTGCCAATGCAAAGTTATGACAGGGCCAGGGCCATCCTAAGTAATTCCCAGCATCCCTATGCTGAGAAGAGTTTTGTTTCAATGCTTTAATGTTGCCCCAGATGACCTTCACTCTCAGTCTTGGTGAGGCAAGATTATGCTCTAAGTAATTGTTTGTGGGCCATATGACTTTTGAAGCAGAGTATAAACACACCAGTATTGGCATTTGGGAACAAAGCTTCAAAAATCATGGAATTTGTAGCATGACACAAAATTGAGATAGGACACTACTTATTTCAAACTGGATGTAAGTCTCCTTGGGTCCTACGCAAGAAGAAAGGCAGAGTATAAATAAAATAAAATAATTAGTTAATAATTGTTCTTGTACAACACCCACTATGACACATGGGGGTGGGATTGTGTCCTCCTTTGAGGCATGAGGCTATGTTGTTGGTAGCACTGCTGCTGGTAGAATTTCCTACATCAGACAGAGTTTTTTTTTTAAACAACCGGAACAGCAGCCACCGCCCGCGGAGGACTTGGAGGAGGCGGGGAGCCGGTGGGAGCGGCCCCTTGTTAAAAGCCGGCCTGCCGGTTCCTCCTCACCCTTGTGCCAGCGCCGGAACAGCAGCCACCACCCACGCAGGACTTGGAGGAGGCGGGGAGCCAGTGGGAGCGGCCCCTTGTTAAAAGCCGGCCTGCTAGTTTCTCCTTGCCCTTGCGCCAGCACCAGAACAGCAGCCACCGCCCGTGGAGGACTTGGAGGAGGTGGGGAGCTGGTGGGAGAGGCCCCTTGTTAAAAGCCAGCCTGCCGGTTCCTCCTCGCCCTTGTGCCAGCGCCACCCGAGACGTGCAAGACCCTCAGTACCAGCGCCCGAACACAGCGTGCGGAGGACTCTGGGGATGGGGCACCGATGGGAGCGACGTTTTCTTTAAAAGCTGGCCTGCCAGACTCCCACCCCCCAACAACAGCTCCAGTGCCGGAACATCTTTTTTGCCCTTATGGAGGACTCTGGAGGGGTAGTGCCGGTGGGAGCAGCACTGGCCTGGCCTGCCGGACGTTCCCCCCCCCCAACAACAATGCTAGCACTGGAACATCTTTTTCGCCCTGCAAAAGGACTTTGGATGGGCAGAGCGCCAGTGGGAACAGCGCTCCATAAATGCTGGCCACCAGGCTCCCTCCCCAGCAGCGCTAATACTTGAACATCTTTTTGTCCCGCGGAGGACTTTGGGACTGTAGCTGATTGTCCTATGCTTATCATAATTGCAATTGATTTGTAACGGTAAATGACCAATTATGTTTATGGTGTGAATTGTTTTATTGATATTGTATTTGAACTAGTGTTATGCATAGGTGATATTATGAATGTAATTTGTTGATATTGCATTATGTGTATACATTGATATATTAGGTCTAATTTTATTAATTATGAATTGTATATGTATTTCATTGTTGTAATCCCACCTTGATCTTAGGAAAGGCGGAACATATAAATAAATTTTATTATTATTATTTTTATTATTATTATTAAATGTGCCAATCAGCTACTCAGCAGCAGCAGCAGCAGTGACACTTGCTGCAGATCTCTGAGAGACAAAGGCTATGGCACTTTAGCTAACTCTTGTTAGTACTACACAGAAGAGGGTATTTTGAATGTCTTTTACCATTGGAATCCTATGATGAAGCACTCCAGAATGAAACAAGGTAGTGCTGGAAGATGAGAATCCCAAATCAAAAGGCACTCAATTGGTGGGGAAGAGAAGGGACAAGTACAGGTGCGTATGATTTCATACAACTGGACTCAACCATAAAGGATCTTCAGCTGCTGACATGCACAGAGGTTAAATACTCAGAGGTATTATAAAGCCTTATGATAGGAAAATTAGTTCATCCATGCTAATGGAACCATGCAGTTTATGAAGGCTATTCACAATTCAGCACTTATTCTATGCAAAATTAACACATTGTTGTTCTGGAGTGGAAAAGGCATTTTCTGTGTATGATGCAGAGTTTTCTCTGTGGAAAAGAATGCATAAATATTAATTCCTGCAGAGGCTGTCCCCATGTTTCCTGGTGTGAATGGCTTGGCTCTTCTTACTAGCACCATGCCACTTCAGTATATGGAGTCAAACAGCAAGGTTCTGCTCCACAAACAAAACTCTTTAATAGACTAAACATTTATAGGAACAAATCAACTCAATAGTTTGGTTCATTCGCCATTAGCGATTGCCGCCATTCATGAATTTCCATGCTATTGCTGCACTTCAGTGTTTAAATCCCAGGAGGAGGGCAGGCGCTTTTCTGCCGGCTCTGCATCAACCTTCTCCACTATGGAAGGTCCAGGTCTGTGGTCCCACGTCTTGCTTTGCATGTCCCACCTGGCCCCTCCCAGATTGGCCAACTGATGGTGCGATCCAACACTTTCCAGCTGTGGAGGAGTGTCCCCCAAGTGGGATATATCTCATTCAACTCACCTTCTACTTGTGGGTCTCACCCTTGCATATGGCAGTGTTCCCCTGTCTGGGGACATCCATGACCTCATTGTAGGGCAGCAGGCCAGCCTTGCCACCAAGGCACTAATTCTCCTTCACTTGCCCTCTCTCCAGCCGTGTTACTCTAACCTTGCCATCCCATCCTCCTCCTCGACCATGCCTGGCCCTCTCCTCTTATTCCCTTTGCCTCCGGCCCCACCTCCTGTTCCACTCACTCCCCAGGGTCTTCCACTCTGTCCCCTCCCTCCTGTCCAGTTTTCTGTTTTCCCCACCTGTCTTCACCTTCTGACCCTCACCTCTCAGGAGAATCCTCCAATCCAGTGTCCCCTATATCTAACCCACAACACCCTGACCTTGCCTCCTCTGCCTGGTTACACCTTCACAGAAAATATTGTTTTCTACAAAGAAGAAAGCTTTAATTGGGGAATTGTTCAGAGTAACATTCACATGTGGTTGTTTTGTGAAGATGACAGCATGAGCTTAATGTGGCAGATTTTAAAATACAAAAGACTATACTGGGCTTTAGAATGCTTGCAAAAATGGCTCTCTCCCTACAGAATCCTAATGTAGTCCTATGAATTGTGCTCAGCCTACTATTCTCTCCAGTTCACCATGGAGAGATTTGTTATCAGAAAGCAAAAAGCCTATTCTGAGGTTGATGCTTCCATTTGTGAAAGTACGCCTACATAAATGCAGAGCCAAGAGGAATCTTCAGTACTTCCACCTTAACAGGAAATTAAATGAGAGGAAGGGGCTTCAGAGATTAAATCTTCTTTTGTGAAAGAAGAAGCTGAACGATGGTACCATAAGACCAAATGTATTGAGGTTATTGATGCATACTCCCTGGTAACTGCATAGGATTGCAGTCATGCAGTCACTAATTAGTAGGTTTTGTTACTCGTTTGTTTTGAATGTCTATAATTTTATGATGACATTTTAAAGCAGTATGTTAGAAAAACAATATCACAAAATCCCACAACTCTTGCTATGACACTTCATAATTGTTAGGAATTGCTCCCAAATATTTTTGCTATCACTGCTAGGATACTTGGTTAAGAGTGTGATGTACCACTGAATACGCCGACACGCCATTAAAAACACTGGCCATCTTTTCCTAGAATCATAGAGGTTTATCACACTAGAGGGCAAACAGGATTTAAACAGGAATTAAACAGGAATTAAACAGGAAATGCCCTATGTTTAATTCCTGTTTAATTCCTGTTTAAATCCTGTTTGCCCTCTAGTGTGATAAACCCCATAGAGTTGAAAGAGGCCACAAGGGCCCATCCAGTCCAACTTCCTGCCATGCAGGAAATCACAATCAAAGCATCCCTGACAGATAGCCGTCCAACCTCTGTTTAAAAACCTCCGAAGAAGGAAACTCCACCACATGCCAAGGGAGCATGTTCCACTGTTGAACAGCTCTTACTGTCAGGAAGTTCCTCTTAATGTTGAGGTGGAAACTCTTTTCCTTGCATCCATTGTTCCATGTTCTAGTCTCTGGAGCAGCAGAAAACAAGCTTGCTCTATCCTCAATGTGACACCCCTTCAAATACTTAAACAGGGCTCTCATGTCACTTTTTAACTGTCTCTCCTTCACGCTAAACATACCCAGCTCCCTAAATCTTTCCTCATAATTCCTCGATTATCTTTGGTAGAGAGGTGGGATATAGTTTCCAGACCCTTCACCATTTTGGTGGTCCTCCTCTGGACACACTCCAGCTTCCCTCTTGAATTGTGGTGCTCAGAATTGGACACAGTATTCCAGGTGAGGCCTGACCAAAGCAGAATAGAGTGGCACTATTGCTTCCCTTGATCTAGACACAATACTTTTCATGCAGCCTAAAATTGCATTGGCCTTTTTAGCTGCCGCATCACACTGTTGACTTATGTTCAACTTGTGGTTTACTAGGACTCCTAGATTCCTTTCACATGTAGTCTTATTAAGCCATGAGTTCCCCATCCAATATCTATACTTTTTTTTTTTGCCCTAAGTGCAGTACCTTACATTTCTCTGTGCTGAAATTCATTTTGTTAGCTTTGGCCCAGCTTTCTAATTTATTAAGGTCATTTTGAATTTTAAACCTGTTCTCTGGAGTATTAGCTATTCCACCTAATTTGGTGTCATCTACAAATTTGATAAGCATCTTCTCTATTCTTTTATGTAAGCCATTGATAAAGATGTTGAATAGTACTGGGCCCAGGACAAAACCCCACTGATCACTTCTCTCCAGGATGAAGATGAGCCATTGTAGAGCACCCTTTCAGTTCATCCGGTCAACTAATTACAAATCCACCTAACAGTCACACTGTCTAGCTCACATTTTACCAGTTTGTCTGCAAGAATATCATTGGGGACCTTGTCAAAAGGCTTATTGAAATCAAGATATTTCATATCTACAGCATTATTTTATATCTACAGGGAGGGGGGGTTGGGAAGGGATCAGTTTGTATTTTATTGTATTTTAACACATTTTTATTATTGTAACCAGCCCGGATTCCTAGTGATTGGGCAGGCTATAAATTAATTAATTAATTAATTAATAATATTCCCTTTGCCTACCAAGTTGGTAATTTTACTTACTTACTTACTTACTTACTGTATTTATAAAAAAAAGGAGACCAGATTAGTCTGGCATGACTTATTTCTCAGAAACCCATGTTGATTTTTTGTTGTTATGGCATTGATTTCTAAGGGTTCACAGACTCTGTTTAATTATCTGCTCTAGAAGCTTTCTTGGAATTGATGTCAGACTAACTGGGCGATAATTGTTGGGATCCTCTTTTTTTCCCCTTTTTGAAAATGGGGACAATGTTTGCCCTCCTCTAGCCTGCAGGGACTACTCCTGTTCTCCAGAAGTTCTCAAAGATTATTGCCAATGGTTCCGATATTACATTTGCCAGTTTTTTTAAAATATCCTTGGATGTAGTTCATCTGGTCCTGGAGACTTAAATTCATTTAGATTAACCAGGTATTCCTATACTTCCTCTTTACTTATTCTGTGCTGAATTTCTCCTATTGTGTCCTCTGCTCCATTTTCCTCAGGTTGAGCACCCTTTTCCTTTTCTGAGAACACTAAGGCAAAGAAGGTGTTGAGTAATTCTTCCTTTTCTCTGTCCCCGTTAGCATTTCATCATCCTCTCCACATAGTGGCCCTACCATTTTTTCTTCTTCCTTTTGCTATGGACATACCCATTGTTTTTAATGTCTCTAGCTCATTTTGTGCTTTTGCTTTTCTGGCTTCCCCCCTACATGTGCTAGCTATTTGTTTAAATTCCTCCTTAGTGATCCCCCCCCTTTTCTATTCTTATACATGTTCCATTTAAAATGTAGTTCAGTTGAAAGTTTCTTATTCATATATCCTGGTTTCTTGAGACACCTCCCACTTTTCCTCCGCATTGGAACAGTTTGAAATTGTACCTTCAGAATCTCCTTTTTGAGATCCCGAACTCCTTTTTCTTTTACTATTCCTGACCACGGAATTACCCCCTGTATTTCCCTGAATTTACTGAAATCAGCTTTCCCAAAGTGTAGAATGCATTTGTAGAATGCATGTCTGACTATGCCAGACTTCTCCTTTCCATTGTATAACAAACTCTAGGTGAACATGCACGCCCACCTAAGGATCCCACCACTTGCACCCCATTAACCAGGTCATCCTTGTTGGTTAGGACCAGATTTAAAATGGATGATCCCCTTGTTGCCTCTTCCACCTTTTGAACAATAAAACTGTATTCCAGGCTAGTGAGAAATTTGCTAGACTTTAATGTTTTGACTGGGTTTTATTTCCACCAAATATCGGGATAGTTGAAATCACCCATCGCTACTACATCTCTCCTTTCTGAGTGTGTGGTCATCTTCTCTGAAGATGCCAGCCACAGATGCTGGCTAAATGTAAAGAAGAAACTCTTCTAGAACATGGCCACACAGCCCGAAAAAACCCACAAATAACTATGTGTGGTCATCTGTTCTAGAAATGCATCCAGTTCCTCAGTCTGACTTGGGGGTCTGTAATACACTCCCACAATAACATCGCTGTTGTTTCCCTTCCCTTTAATTTTTATCCAGATGCTCTTCACCTGGCTTTGAGGATTTAAGTCCTGGATCTTTTCACAGATGTAGACATCCCTGACGTATAATGCTACTCCTCCTCCTTTCCTGTTTGGTCTATTTCTCTTTTAAAAGGTTATACCCCTATTACTACACTCCAATCATGAGACTCATCTCACCAGGTTTCAGTGGGTTTGGGCTAGCCCAGTTCAACACCATCTCAGGAAACTGGAAAATCTATGTCCCAGCTGGAGATGCCATTGACTAGTCTACTGCAAACTGTCTTGGAATGGCCTTGTAAAATCACTGATGAAAAATGCATTGAAAAGGTCCTGAAACAAAATCTTGAAACCCCTACAGAGTTAGCCTTCTGTCCTTCACCTTTGCATTCTATGCAAGTTTTCCATGTTTTTTTAAAAAAGTAATTACAAGTTGATAACCGTATAAATAGGCAAAGAAAGCACTACTTGTTGCTAAATAAATGTATCTGTTAAGCTGGCTTCCAGCTTCTTTTTTTCATAAAATGACTTCACACAGTGCTAAAATATCTTGCTTTCTGAGAGCCAGTTTGGCTATTGGCTGTTCTCTTTTCTCCATGCTGCTCCCAGTGAAGGTTGGTGATGGAATATTAAGACTGAGAAGAGTAAGATTCATCTCAAAAGTTCCCACTTTGCTGTCTTGGGAGAACACGTTGTATCTGTTTTCTCATCTTTGTAAATGCAAATTGGGCCATCTAGTTCCTAGGCATCTCTTATGTATTTCCTTCCCCTTTGATTAATTTCCTTTATTACAATGTGTTTTTTATAAAAAAAATAAACTAAGGGCCAGTTTTTTTTGCTTTCCACACTAAGTATTTACCCGTTCTCATACTGAAAGAAGGTGGACTCCCAGAGTTAGGTGTTTCTGCCATCAACTGGGGATATAATTCTCCACCATGTTTCTTCTGGAAGGTAGCAATAAGTAATTTTAGCAATTTTCTTCCCACTGAGAGAAACCCCTTGGAAACCAGCCTGTTCACAATTTGGGACTTTTTCTGTGCAAAATTCACACATGATTGTTTTGCACAAGAAAATGGGGGGGGGGGGGGAATTGTTTTGTGCCGGGAAAAAAAAGCTGTAATTGGGGATTTGTTCTGTGTAAAATTTGCACATAGTTGATTTGCATAGAAAATAGCATTTTCTGCAAAACAGGCTGCTGTTGTTGTTTTTTGCAAAACAACCACAGGAAAATGTTCAACTGACCCAAAGAAATCTCCTGATTTCTAATAAGAAAGGGGCTTTTCATAAAGCTGTACTGTTTTTAATCTTTGTTTTAAACTAAGACTTTAAATTATTTTAATTTTGGTATTTAATAATGTTTTAATCTTAACTTTTTTTTTAACCATATGAGTTTTATTGTATTTTCTGCCTTGAGTCCCAGTCTGGGAGGAAGGGATAATGGATGGATGGATGGATGGATGGATGGGGCAGGACTATATAGGACAGTAAAATGTATTCTGGAAACACCTTGGATCAGACTGAAATATTCACAGCACAAAAGGATGACAAACTAGTGGTATATCTTTTCTGTAGTAATACTGACTTTATAATTACTTTGAAAAAAAATATGATCTCCTCACAGTGCTCAGTGGCACTGCAAAATAAAGGCCATTTTTTCCAGAAAGTTCTCTGCTTGGATTACAGTCTGAATTTGTTGTGTCCTCTCTCCCCTGGCATCATGAACACTGCAATGGCTCTAGAAACCCTGGGGGAGCTTCAATTCTTAGTTTGAATGCCAGTTTCCTTGAAACTACAGGAGGCAAGGGAAGCTGAGGCCTGAAGGCTCCAAGTGACCAGCACCCATCATCCACCAGCTCCACCTTTCTGCTCTGCTTTAAAAGCCTTGCAGGCAGAAGAGACTGAAGGAGGCAAGAGAGAGGAAAGCACCTCTGGTTTATTATTATTATTATTATTATTATTATTTATTAATTATTAGTGTTTAATGATTGTATTCTAGTTAAGGGATGAGGGATTGAATTTTAGTTGTATATATTATGTTTTATTTAGGTATTTTAGATATTTTATTTATTTGCTTATGCAAATTGTTTAAGTATTTTATGTAATTGTTTATGTAATTTTGTTTAATGATGGTTGTATTTTTAGTTAAGGGATGAGGGATGGAATTTTAGTTTGTATATGTTATGTACTGTTTAGGTATTTATCACTTGTATATATGTTATGTACTTTTTTTTTGGAAAGGCGGTATATAAATAAATTGATGATGATGATGATGATGATGTCATGAGGCCCCTTGTATTTTTGATTCTGTAGAACACAGTCCTTTGGCTAATGGAATACACATGGACCTTTGTTCTTTCCACCCATATTCAGTGCATGAGTGTTTTCATTTGCTGTTACTGTCAGCTGGCCTAATCTGATTGGCCATATGGGTGCTGTGACATCAGCACATTTATTTCATGATACCCTGATTGGTTGGGATTATGCAGTGAAAAACAATATGGTAGTATAAAATTCATCTTTATTATGGTCACAGATCAGCACAGGCAAAAGAGGATACAGAATAAAATAAGATAATGGTAAAGACAAGGTAAAAACACAGGTTAAAAGTAGTATTTAAAATATCCTTGTGCAATCCAGAGTGGTGGAGCAAGATTAATACTAGCCTACTGAAGAGGTCATTGTTTGTCAGATTTTAACTGCCACTGCCCCGAATATGGCAACATTATATTTTATATCTGGATTGGTGTCTGAAAGCACCAAGAAAGTGTAAAATTGACTGGTTTGTCCTTGATATTTATACAAGAGGTGATACAAGGCTGAGGCGGCTGTCCCTATAGTATGATCACTGGAGTAGTACATGCTCTGTTGCCTCTATTTGGCCAGATTCACAGGGACATACAGGCGAAACAGACTGGCCAAAAGGGCCAATGTCGGGGTGGAGTGGGGGCATGGCGGCCACAGGATGCATGCTTCAACTCCATGACCCCAAGCCGTTGTCATGCCACCCAACCAACTGCACAGTGAGTGGCATTACAGTGCTTCTTTGGCTCCTTTGGTGCAGTGTTCAGATGACACATGCCAAAAGGAGCACTGGAAAGTGCCGACATGGAAGCAAAGGCACTCTTTTTCCAGCTTGATTGGGCTTGCAGTGTGCAGTTGCTGCAAACTGATCCAGTGCTGAAAGGGCGGCATTAAGCCGCCACTTCGGGGCATATGTTTTGCCCCATAATCTGTCTGAGAAGGAGATCTTCTTATATTGTCCTTCAAGAATAGTTGAAGAGAGGGCATGGCATCATGCTAAAGTAAAGGCTCTTTGGTGTTTAGGCACTTCAAATTTTGCCAAATATGCCACAGGTGATGCCAAGTATCTGTTGAAGTCACTAACAATAAAAATTGGGGCACTAGCTGGGTCTAGCTGTCGCTTAATATCTATTACCCATTGTTTGATGGTTGCTTTAGCATTTTCATATCCCATGCTGAGCAAAAGATCTGGGAAACCCAGTGAAGAAATTTTAGTCATCATCGTCTGTTTCCAGACTGGAATTCATCAATCAGGGTAAGTGGAGCAAGGTCAGTGGAAAAGAAGGATAGTCTGAGCCAGTAGATGAGTATAGTCACTCACACTCTGGTCTGGTCCAGGCTTTCCACTTTGGAGCTTGAATGCTGATCTTAAAAATTTGGATTGCACAAGTTCTAACAGTGCAGAGTTGGTCCAGGGTCCGAGCTGGGATCCATAAAGCAGTTGTGCAACCAATTTGGTTTTGAAGAGTTTGAGTGCCACCAGAATGTAATGGCCTCCTCTTGTCATAAAAACTTTGAGGATGGCTGTTGAGCTCCTCTGCAAGTTGCCAGCAGTATAGTCCCTGTACACTTTTCTACTTCCAGTAGCTGAAAGATTGCCCCCAGATATTTTAAGCAGGAGATCTGTTCAATCTTATGACCATCTATAGTGCAGTGTCTGTTCTTGTGCCTTTTAGCAAATGCCATGAATTTAATTTTTTGGTAGTTAAGTTCTAGCTGATCCTCTTTGCAATACCGTGTTAGTGTTCTTAGTGTTCTTTTTAGACTAATAGGCAGGTGTTCTTGAAATTACTGCTGCATCATCTGTATAAAGCAGAGGAGAGATGCGCCTTCCCTCTAGCTTTGAAGGATAAACATTTGTGTTGTTGAGATGACCCACCATGCCATTTATGTAAAAGTTGAACAAGAGTGAAGCTACAATGCAACCGTGCTTGATGCCCTTCTCGGTGGTAATGGCATTGGTTAGTATAAAATCGGTTTCAAGTACAAGGGTGGGGATTAGAAGCAACATTGGAGGAAAACAAAGGTCATGATTAGTGCAAAAAGTTAAAGGGGGGCATTTCACACACCTCAGAGACAGTCTAGGACATTTGGTTGCCCAACAAGACAAGATGGCACCCTTCTTCCATGTCATATACAGAAGTCCACTGGACTGACAAAAGAATTTCATTTCAGAAACGGAAACAATATTGGTTCCTTCACTACTAGCCTGAAGCATCAGGCTGGGGTAAAGAACAGGATAAGGGAATGTAAAAGGAATGGCTGAAAACTACCACCATAATGCCCCTGCCAACGTATGCCATTGGAGGCAGTTTCTTCATTCTGCATACTGCTTACACTGGCCCTGATACACACTCCCAATGACAACTTTTGCACTGATTGGGTCTTACAGAACTTTGACATAGAAGTAATTTAACTTCCATTCCCTTCTTCTACTCTATTTTTGGTCTATGGTCTTGAGAACTAAGGGCAGATTGTAGTCATTTTCCACTGCGGTGTGGTGGAAAACTTTCATTTTTATCATGACACCTGGAAGTAAGCCTTCCCAGTTGGTGTTCCTGATCCATATGGAACTTGATTCTTTGCTACTTATCCAGCCCTGCTATAGAGTCAGCAGATGGCCTGTTTTCTGTATTGCTGCTGGATGATCAGAGGCCCCAGCTTGTTGCCTTGTTGGAAAGAGGACAACAAAGCTGCCTCCTGAAACAGATGGCTTCAGCCCAAGCTATGAGCTCTGATACCAGCCTTGCTGTAAGAAGGCCGCACAGTTGGAGCTGCTTGTGGTAAAGCATTCTAAATCCACCTCACAATGGGAAACTGGTTGGCACAAACTATTCCAAAATATAACCAAGCTTCCAGCAGCAACCAGCATGATGCAGACTTTAGCATCCCAGCCTAATAAAGGAGTCTCTCAAGACTCAGTACTGTAAAGTCGGTTCTAAAGGGAGGAAGCTGGGAATAAGTTCCAGCAAATTCAAGCTGTGCGCATTTGGCAGTTTTGTACTGAAATGCAAACTGAAAAAACTTCTAACCCATTCCTACTCTCACACAGAGGTATTTTCTCTTCCCTTGCAACCTGCTCCTTTTAAATGGAATTGCAAAGTACTGAACCAAAAGCTTTCTTCAAGAGAAGGATGTGCTTTACCACTGTGCTGTCTTCCTTATGTTGGAGGCATTCACTCTATACTCCCTTCAGGCACATCAGCTCATGGGACTCATCTGCTAGACAAGCAGCTCAAGATGCTAACTGTGCCTTCTTTTCATTCCTTATAGTCACAGCATCTGTGGTTTCTGCCTTCAGCCCCCAGCCCCACTCTGCCAGTATGAAGGGGCATTTCCCCCTCTATTTCAATTGCTCTTGAGGGCCTATTGTTTACATAGCATAGACTTGTTTTCCTAGCTGTCTGATTGCCTTTGGAACACAATGGAGCTGTCTCCTTGGGTGGTAGTACTAGGAGACAAACTATTTAACAATATGTTTGAAGCATTCCTAATAGAAATGTAGATTCTTTCAAAATGCATTCTCTCAGTGGGAGCATGGAGGGTAGTCTATGTATTACATTTTCCATGTGGGTGATCACATTCTTTGGGTCTGAAAGTTCTCTCTTCAAACATTTCTAGTGGCTTAAATCTTTTAAATCACATCCCATCTCCCATTAAACCACTAAGCCTGTGCGTTCTATGGCCTAAGGGGAAGCAAAACCTTTGGCAGAAATAGTTCCTATTACAGCATACAAGTTGATCTTCTTACAGCATTGTTCCCAGCTCCACCTTATCTATTCATTTTCAAAAAGATTTCAGTACTTTTGAGTGACCAACAGCACAGCAATCTGTCAGAGCGCAAATAACACTCAAGTCCTTAAAAACACTAATTAGTAGTATCAAGGGATAAGGCAAATTCACACTACCATCATAACATCCCAATTATGCTCAGCAAGTATAAAGTCATGCATAATTTCATTTCAAGAATACAACATCAACCATTTTAAAAGAACAACATTCATCATGGGGAAGGGTTATTAGGTTGTAATTCAGAATACAAGTAAGGGGACCCCAAGAAAGTTAGAGTTTTAGCGGTAAGGCATCTTGGACTCAGAGAAAAATAGGAAGCCAGAAGAGTTGTTTCAAGATGAGAATTATCAAGTGTGGTTAGTACCTGGATGAGAAACAGCCAACAAATGTTTGCAAACTTAATCACTGACAAATATTTGGTCATAGGCTGTTTTTCCCCCAATTTAATTTTAAAATGGAGAAAAACATAGAACCCTGAAAAACTCCATAGATCACAGCCCCAAAACTATTTTAGAAATGTTCAGATGAAACTAGGAATCACCGAATCATGGTGCCTCCAAGACACAAACCAATGCACATTACTGTGAAATGTATGTTTACCAGGCCTGAATAAAGACTGAAAAGGAATCAGATTTTTTTCCCAAAATATTAGAAAGTAGATAGTCTACTCCATGCAGCCCTCACGGTTCCTTTATGGTTGCCCAGGGCCTCCCTGGTGTCTTTTTCATGTGGGCAGGGACCCTCCAAGATTTTCTCAAAAAATAAAGATTAGAAACTGTCCCATAATTGCTGCTACTGCTTCTTCTCCTCAATCCGGCTCTACAGTATCTTTTTAAAGATGAATGAACCAGAACTGAATACAATTATTTTAAATGCTGGCGAATCACAGAATTATAGAATAGCCTTATTATGCTTCCATTTTCTTTTCAAACCCTCTCCTAGTAAACCTAACATAGATTTCCGCCTTATTCTCTAATAATTATATCTAATTTAAACCATGCTGGGACTTGTATGCAAAATTAGAAGCTTTTTTTTTTGTCCCAACATGCATCATTTAACTGTGAATTTCATGTTACCAGCATCGCAATCCTACAATCCTCTTCAGAATTAAACCCTATTGACTTCACTGGGATTCCCTTGGTCATAAGATTGAAGCCCTAGTCATTTTAGTCTAAAAGTCTCTGTTTACAGGGACTTCTATTGGGTTAGTATAATTTGATGACTTTTTCAGTTGATTACCTCATTATTAATAGTGACTCCTGATCACTGATGAATGAATGTAATCAGTATTGCACCCAATTCAGATTTCTGGAAGATCTCACTGTTTATTTTCTACCACTGTGAACAGTTTTCTTATAAATAAATAAAAATAAATAAATAAAACTTTTATTTATATCACACTTTTCGTTAAGGAAATCAAAGCGGTGTACATCATTAAAATAGTACAACAATATATACACAATATCCCCCCCTTAAAAAAGAATTAAACAGTTAAGGATTAAAATTACATAAACTTCTTATCTCCAGGCCTCAGATTTTTCAGTTTTAACTGGTTTCTAAAAACAGAATGTTCCAATGACAATATGCAGCAGCTGTTCTGAGCCTGGTAAAACTGTATATTTGCCTATGCTTGGTTTGAATGGATTTGTGTAAAAGACAATGAAGTCTAGTGCCGAACATATGACACCATTGGCACGGGGTAAATTCAGACAGCCAACACAGGAAACAGTGACTTTAAAGCTTGCCGTATGATGGTGGGAACCATGGGGCGAAAGACTGTATCTTGCCTAGAGATACAGTCTATTTGATCAATATATCTCCTTGAAAGGAGAAGGAAGAGAGGACAGATTAAGTTATTACCAGGATAAATTATGTCATAAATGGATAAGAGTCACATATAATCAGAGAAAGAAAATCCCTTGTAACAACCCTGGTGGTGCAGAAATTAAATGCCTGTACTTCAGCCCCTCATTCAAAATCTTGAGGTTGCGAATTCAATACCAACAAAAGGTCTCAAGCTCAACTCAGGCTTGCATCCTTCCAAGGTCACCAAAATGAGTACCCAGACTGTTGGGGGCAAGTAGCTTACCACTTAGACACTGCTTAGGTGGTATGAAGTGGTATATAAATGAAGCTGTTTGATGCAATACCAGACTTAGGGCAGGGTGGGGTGTGGGTGGGGTGGGGCGGGGCGAGAAGCAAACCAAATCTATGGGCTTGTCTACACCAATGGTCTACATAATTTTAATGTAGATGACAAAGAGATTGAAATAATTCAAGATTTTCCATACTTGGGCTCAATCATCAATCAGAGTGGAGGCTGCAGTCAAAGAAATCAGAAGAAAATTAGGACTTGGAAAGGCAGCTATGAAGGAACTAGACAAGATCCTGAAGTGTAAAGACATATCATTACATACTAAAGTTAGGATTGTCCATGCCATCTTGTTTCCCATTTCTATGTATGGTTGTAAGAGCTGGACAGTGAAGAAACCTGATAGGAAGAAAATCAACTAATTTGAGATATGGTGCTGGAGAAGAGTTCAGAGAATACTAAAAAGACCAATGGATGGGTCCTAGAGGAGATCAGGCCTGAATTCTCCGTGGAAGCAGAGATTACTAAACTGAGGTTGTCATATTTTGGCCATATCATAAGAAGAAAGGACTCACAAGAAAAGACTATAAGGCTTGGTAATGTGCAGGGCCATAGGAAAAGAGGAAGACTGCACACTAGATGGATAGACTCAATCAGAAAAGCCATGGTCATGAGTCTGCAAGAGTTGAGCAGGGCAGTTGAGGAATTGGAGGTCTCTCATACATAGGTTTGCCATGGGTCAAATCTGACTTGAAGGCAATCAACAACAACAACAACAACAACAACGATTTCAATTCTGATCATAAAGGAACAGATGACATACAACCATTTCAGCAGTGAAATTGCTTCTTTTAGGCTTTAATATGAAGTTTAAAATCCCACTTCTTGCTTTGCAGTTTCCATGAAGCTCCTATCTTTTTTGAATATGTCCATCTGCATTGGGGTGGCAGCAGGATAGATTGGTGTTTGCAAGCATCACTATTTTTTAAAAAAAGCGTAGCGCTACTTGCTGAACACAGGGGTCACCACCTGCTCTCCAGCTGAGCCTAGCCACATTGAAAAATAAGAATAAAAAGTTTCTTTCTCCTTGGGGCTACCACCACTGCCATACTTGCCCTGCTCGCAAGCCACTTTCTCTGATGTCAGAATCAGGTGCTATCATCAATGGTGAGGTGGTAACCTGATCAACCCCCTCATTGTTGATCTCATAGCTGGGCACCTCATTCTGACCTCAAAGGAAGCAACTTCACCAGTGGGGCTCTGCTGGGAACATATTTGGCCAGGAAGGCAGCTCCAAGGCAGAATACTCTGAGTTTTAGCCAGATTATTTTTGCTGGTACGAATACTTCTCAAATCTTCAGAGTCTTTCCATTCATTTCCTCTTTATTATTGTTTTAAAGCCTCTCATAGCTTTTTTTTTTTTTTACAGTCCAAAAACATTGTAAATTGTGTACGTGTTACCATTTGTTTTCACTGGACAGACAAGGAAAGCACTGGAAAATATCCGACACTTTGCCAACATTTTGAAACAGAGACCATTAAAATTATTTTAATTTCAAAACATGCCTACGCAATTTATTCAAAAAGTGTCAGGAAATGTTCTATTGTCAATGAGATTCAGCAAGCAAGATGCCTATGTGTGAGGCAGAATTTTAAACAGCAAGATTTGTTTTCCTTTGCTTTTTTCTTTCTTTTTTCAAAATAGATCTCTAAGGGAGGGGGGAACCAAGCTGAAAAATCTTCTTTCTTTGAATTACCCAGATAGGGTGCTTCTAAACATGTTTTTGTTGGCCAATTGCCTTTATTCCTGGAGTGCTATGTGTGTTTGTAGGTGTCCACACAAAGTTGTCTTTTATTTGTAAACCTCCCATGTTTCCTGCAATTTCTTCTGTCTTTTGTTCCATAACCAAGGATTTTCTAAAATGAGAAATCTGTTAAGACAGAAGACAATTTGCACTGAATGAGATATTGTATGATATAGTATATCCAGTTTGTGGTCTGTGAAACTATTAATGAAAACATCCAAGTTTCTTTTGAATTCTTATAAGCATCATTTTTTTTTCTTTTCATAAGAAAGAAAACGTATGTGCTGAGAGAATATGACCTGCCTTAAGTTACCCAATGAATTTCCATGGCTGAGCAGGGATTCAAACCCTCTTGTTAGACTTAGTCTTGTTAGACTTAGTCCAATACTCAAACCACTACACTATAGCTGCATCTACACTGAAGCATTAATGCAGTTTGACACCACTTTTACTGTCATGGCTCAATATTATGGGATTTTTGGCTTTGTAGTTTTGTGAGATATTTAGGCCCGATACAGATGACCCAAAAGGGCCGTCTGTGGGGCAGGATTAGGGTTAGGGACTGTGCAGCATCCACACGCTCCCTAAATCTAGCATGTGACAATGCATGTGTCGTCACGTAAGGCCTTTTAGATGCCGCAACTGCCACATCTTTTAGATGGAGCTGCACAGTTGCAGTGGCTGAAAGGTGCCCAATGATGCCTTTTTCATTCATTGCACTGCAACTGTGGCACTAAAAAGGAGTGGGGTTTCCCCACTCCTTTTTTGCCACGCAGCTCGCTGCTGCATCTAGCTGTTGCTGTGAAGTTCCGCAGCAAAAAGAGGTGGCTACAGACCACCCCTTTTGGGCGGTCTGTAAAGCCCCTTAGTCTTCTCTGTCAGAGAGCTCTGATGTCACAACAAACTACAAATTCCAGGATTTTATAGGATAGAGCTATGACAGTTGAAGTGGTGTCAAACTGTATTAATTCTGTAGTTTGGCAGTGGCTTATGATGGCTCTATATTTTCTTTGGCACTTGCAAAATTGCTTGTTTGGGAAGGTTTCTATGCAAATTGGCCTGAGAAAATGGGGTAGGGTGGGAGAAAATTGGCTGGTGATTTCTATGCACTATTTCTTTTTTCACTGAGCTTTGTTTCCTTTGTGTAAACCATCCTGGGAATTTTCATTGAAGGGTGGCACAAGATACCTGAAATACTGGTAAATAAGATAGCTAGCTACCAAGCAAGCAAGCAAACTGAGCTTCGTGCTTACAAAGGCTATCAACATGAATAAAGGTTGGGAAGTTTAGGGAAAGTACTTTATGAGTTCTTGAGTTCAATACCCAATTATATATTCATTTTGCAATTCCCATCCATCCTTTGATCCAGTGCAGTTGCCTGAAGTGGTTAACAAGAGACAGACAGAGATGGAGACAGAGTGAGAGAAAGATCTTTCAGTATCTATATTTGTATCTAGAACAGAGATGTAAATCCTGTGGCTCTCCAGAGAGACTCTTACCATTTCTCACCATTGGTCCTACTGGCTATGATTGCTGGTACTTCTCATCCAAAAACATGTGGAGGACCAGATGATTCTCACCCCCGACCTATATAGATCCAGATGTTTCCATATACCCTTCTTTGGAAGGAAGCTCAACTGAGTTGGCACCATCCAAGAGATAATGTACTGCATATACTCATAGAATCATAGAATCACAGAGTTGGAAGAGACCACAAAGGCCGTCCAGTCCAACTCCCTGCCATGCAGGAACGCTCCATTAAAGCATCCCCAACAGATGGCCATCCATCATGTATAGGTTGACCTTATGTATAAGTCAAGGGTAGGTCCTGGGGCCAAAATTCTGGAATTTTATATGATCCATGGATAAGTCAAAGGTAAAACTTAAGGGCATGTAACCATGGATATAAAGGATGTCCTGCTTCCTCCTTCTGCATCTTCCTAGCAGAGCTGTCCCCTCTGGACACAACTAGGCTGGGAAGAGATTTGCCATCTTGTTACCGTATTGACTCATGTATGTTGACCCAGGTTTTTTTTTGGGGGGGGGGTCAATTTTGTATAATGTTTTGATTTATACATGAGTACATATGGTACTTGTTTTTGGAATTTAGCTTTAACATTTTAAGTCTCTATCTGACATTTAAGAAATTTGATACACCAACATTTTTAATCCAAATCTAATTCCTAATTATGGGTTTGTGGGTGGGGACTGAGCATTTTAAGTTTTATTTATTTTATTTTATTGGCTCGTTTCCTGTGTTACAGTTTTCCATATTAGCAGGCTCACTTCTTCCTTTGTTTCATACTCCATAATATCACTGTCCTATCTGCTGGTGGAGCAAAAGTGATTTCTCTGGAAAATTGACCACTAAATAACCACTAGTCACTCAATGGTAAAGCTTGCTTTCAGGACAGAGTGGCAGTGGAATCAAGTGCAGAATGGGCATTGTCTAGACTAGGATTCATGTCAATGAACATTGGTGCCCTGCTTACCAAAGACCAAAGAATTTGTTCTGTTCCTTTCAGGTAAGAAAAGAAGAAAGCCCAAGGCCATACCTGAGATGAAACAGGTTGCTTCCTCTGTCTGTTTTAGAAGTATAGGTCCCAGTTTCAAGCTGAGGTCCTCAGATCCCCTGACACTTCTATCTATGTATATATCCTCATAATATTTTCATTTATTTTATCTGTGGAAGAAACAGAGATGAGCAGCTATCAGCATGATGTATAGAGGAAACTACACAGGATAGATGGAAATGCATTTGGATAAATTATGGCTAATGAGGGTTTACATGTGCAACAAACACTAGGTTGCATACACTGGATTTTATACAGAAAAATAAATGACATTTAAAATAAATTTGCATAACCTGGTGAATTCCCTAGTGTGAGGAATTGTTGTATTTACTGCACCCAAATCCCTCTTGACACCAAGAATCCATCAGCATTCTTGTCAGTATTATCTGTGTTAGTATTATTATACACATGCATATATGATCTATATTTAACAGTATATTTTGTTCCGCTTGGCTGGCAGAAAATACTATCATAAGAGTTGTTGTATGAAAGTAAAAACTAATGGGGTAGCTATGCCTCTGGGCAGGTTTGTACAAAATGTAATCTCTGCTAATCTGAAAAACAGTGAAAAAGGTCAGGAGACAGCACTGTGAATTGTATTTATCCCATAATAGCCAATCGTGTAAACATATTTGCAAAACCACAGCACATACTTCTACATTTTAAGCATGAACATTGTTTTGTAAGGCTAGAACTTCCTGAGACTTGATTTAATTTGGTCCAGTGTAATCCCCATCCCCAGAAAAACAGTTATGAGATTATGAATCAGTGACCAAAGAGAAATGTCAGATGGAAATTCCATGGCGTAGTTTATTTTAAAATGCCTCTTTTTCTCTTTCTTTCTTTCTTTCTTTCTTTCTTTTCCTTGGATGCTAATGATGTATAAGATAACAGCAGTATTTCTATGGATCATCTCTCTGGACTCTTTCATACAAGGCTAAATTGGAAGTATAATTTAAGGTCAATTCGAATGCAATCATGGGTTTTATGTTATTGCAAATTAACTCTTCGCACGCAAATTCGGGCAAGAGGGAAGCCAATTCGAATGCAATCATGGGTTTTACCTTATTGCGAATTAAAGCTTCGCATGCAAATTCGGGCAGGAGGGGGTTATTTTCGGGTAATGGGAAGTAATTCCGAACGGAGCAGGGATTCATGTAAATTCGCTAAACAAGCGAATTTACATAAATCCGCATTGGCTCCATTCGGAGTTGGGAGAAATTCCTCCCCGTTTGAAAGAGTCCTCTGAGTTTCACATGTTAAGTAAGAAAACTGTACAATAAAGAAGATCCCAGGTTTTGGGGTGTGAGGGAAAGGCAGAGGTGTGTCTTTGCAGAATTACAATTGCATTTGATTCAGATCTGCTAAAAATAAAACCATGTTCAGAGAATAAATCCAGGACATTTAAAGAAAAAATAGCCAAGGGAAATAAGCTGTGGGCCCTGATTAGACAGAAACAGATGGCAGTGAGTGTGTAAAGAGGCCACTGGACTTTTCTCCAGTGCCACTGTTATGTCCAATAGTGCCATAAAATGCTGTAACCTGGCTTCTCCTTGTCCCTCCACCATTGTCTCCTTATCCTCTCTCAAACAGCAGGGACACCATTTGCCAGGAGTAATGAGTCACTTTCACATGCATGGCTTTGGTGTCTCACCAGAAACCCCATGGCTGCTTTTATTATGTCATGCTGAGTTCAAAGGGAGCACAGACACTCTCCAACTGGAGGGAACTCTCATACCTTAAAAACACAGTATAGTTTTTAAAATCTAAAAAAGAAAATGGACACAATACGTGGAAGAACTATATAGACAAAATGAAAGGATGACAGATTCATTGAAGGAAGAACCATATGAAGATGAACCTCCAGTTTTTAAAAGTGAAGTGAGAGCTGCACTCAGAGTACTTGTGAGAAACAGACCATCAAGAACAGATGGGATGCCTTTAGAGCTGCTTCACTTCACAGTGGCTGCATACACACTCGAAAAAATAATCTGGGTTTGACATCACTTTAAATGCCTTGGCTCTATGGTATGGAATTCTGGGAATGGTAGTTTCTTGTGGCACCAGAGTGGAGTACCTTCTCTTGCTTCTTCACTCTTAGGCTGCACCCACACTACATAAATAATCCAGGTTGATATGATTTTAACTGCCATGGCTCAATGCTATGGAATTTTGGGAATTGTAGATTTGTGAGACATTTTGCCTTCCCTGTCACTGAGCTCTGGTGCCACAATAAACTACCATTCCAAGAATTTCATAGCATGGATCCATGGCAGTTAAAGCAGTGTCAAACCAGATTATTTCTGCAGTGCGGATGCAGCCAGAGACAGAATCTACTCAAGTTCTAATCAAAATCTGTCAACAAATACAGAAAACAAAACACTGGGCCACAGACTGGACGTACTCAATATACATCCCCCAAGGGATGTATATATGCCCTAGTGGTCTCGCGACTAGATTGTTGTAACCTTCTTCTGACAGGGCTTCCTCTCTCTCACCTCCATCCTTTAATCTCTGTCCAGCACTCAGCCACATGTATTATCACATCCGCTCGCCATTTTGACCATGTTTCTCCACTTTTCTTCTCCCTTCATTGGCTCCCCTTCTCCTTCTGCAACCAGTACAAGCTTTTGTTGATGACTTTCAAAGCCCTCCATGGATCTGCCCCTCCTTATTTATCTGAACATCTTTCTCCTTACATGCCTACTCATGCCCTCCATTCTGGTAGTCAAGGTCTCCTGTGCCAGCCTAGGACTTCCACTGCCCTCTCCCGGATTTGTCCCTTCTCACTTGCTGCCCCTCGCTCCTGGAACCTTCTTCCCCCACATGCGCACCTCATCACTTCTCTAATCAGTTTCAAAACTGAGTTAAACACTATATTGTTTAGGGAAGTGTTCCCAGATGTATGCCCTTGACTGCCCCAGGATGCCTCATTTTAACTATGTATTAAAAAGTAGAGCCCTCCCTCCAGTCCATCTGCCTTGGTCTAGGCCCCAAAGGGAGAGAAGAATTGCTGGACCTGATCCCCTTCCCCACCACCATTCCCTTCTCCTTTTGTGTCGTGTCTTTTTAGATTGTAAGCTTGAGGGCAGGGAACTGTCTAATTAAAAAGACTGTATGTACAATGCTGTGTAAATTTACAGTGCTTTATAAATAAAAGTTAATAATAATAATAATAATAATAATAATAATAATAATAATAAGATCCCAATCCCCAGAAAAGGGGACACTAAGGACTTCACTAACCACAAAATCATTGCATTAATTTCCCATGCAAGCAAAATGTTGCTCAAAATTCTACATATATGTAGTGAGAAATGGCAGATGTCCAAGCTGGGTTCAGGAAAACATGAATCACTAGGGATGATACTGCCGACATACATTGGATAATGGAATGGGATTTAATATAATTGGGGATTTGTATAATAGAACAGGGCAACTGATAAAGGAAGAAGAATTGGTTTCATTGATTGGAAATCAGTATTGGATTCAAGTAAAAGGGTTAATTACATTGTTGGATGAAATAAAATTGAGTATTACAGATCAGGATGTGTTTTTAAAAGAAATAATATCATAAATATTAGAAAGTAAAAAAGATTAATATGGAACATTTATAAGGTTATATTGACAACCCAGTTTAGAATTACAGAGGGATTGATAATACAGTGAGGAAAGGATTTATGGAAGATAAAGAAAAATAAAAACGTGGCTGCAAGAAATTTTTAAAAATTAAAATATGAACTTAAAAAAACATCAAAAGAAAATGATTGGGAAATATTACAGAACACTAATCAAATGACAATTATAAATGACAATTATAAATATGTTCCAATCTAAATGTTGGCATGGATGTGGAATGAAGGATATTTATACACAAATGTGGTGGGAATGCTTAAATGTTTGGAACAGAAGTAAGAAACATATAAATTTAGTAACAGGGATAGAGGTACAATTAAGTGAAGAAAACTGGATAACTCTTAATTTAGGGAAAACAGGCTTGATTAGATATGAAAGTTATGTGGTAAAACATATTTTAAAAGCTGCCTGTGCAGTTATTGCTTTAGGGTGGAAAAAGAAATCAAATTGGAATAAGTTTTATTTGTTAAAGCATATAAAAGAATATATATTATTTGATTTCCTTAGGGAAATAAGGTTAAAGTATAGTAGACAAAGTAACAAAGAAGCATGGAGAAATAAATGGAAAATTATGATTGAGAAAGTAAAGGAAAAGAGGTATGAAGATGTGAGAAATGTGATTAATTATATATTCTGTTTCACTGAAAATGATTGTTGATTTAAATGGGATGATAATCCTCCTTTAGCCATTTGTGGGGAGTGGATAAATATATATATAAATGTATACTATGTATTATGCATTAAGAATTTTTAAAAAAGATAATGGAATGCACCAAAGAATTTTAAAAGAAAATCTCCCTATGCTTTATAAATTATAGCAAAGCCTTTGTTTGTGTAGATCATGAAAAACTACAGATCATCCTTAAACAAATGGGTGTGCCACAGCATTTGATTGTCCTAATGCACAACATGTACTTAAGAGAAGAGGCTACTGTTAGGATTAAATACAGAGAAATAGTATTTTTCAGTTGTCAAGGTGGGAGGGTTAAGTCATCTTGTCACCCTATCTTGTATGCTGAATATATCATATGTAAAGCAGGACTAGACTTAGAGAAACGAAAAGTAAAAACTGGAACAGCAACTATTTAAGATATGCAGATAACATCATACTACTAGCAGAAAACAGCTATGACTTGGAGCGATTATTGAAGACAGTCAAGGGACAAAAGGCAAAAGCAGATTTACAGCTAAATATTAAGAAAACAAAAATAATGACCAAAGATGATTTACACAGCTTTAAAGTAGATGATAAAAACTATGAAATACTTGAAGATTATCCATACCTCAGCTCAATCATCAATCAGAATCAGCTCAATCATCAATCAGAACAAAGAGTCAAAAGAAAACTAGGACTTGGAAGGGCAGCTATGAAGGAAACAAGATCAGGTCCTCAAGTGTAAAGATGCAAATTTGAATATTGAAGTTAGAATTGTCCATGACATTATATTTCCCATTTCTATTAATGGTTGTGAAAGCTGGATAGTGAAGAAAGCTGATAGGAAGAAAATCAACTCATTTGAGATGTGGTGGTGGAGAAGAGTTTTGCAGATACAGTTGACTGCTAAAAAGACAAATAATTGGGACCTAGAGCAAATCAGGCCTTAACTCCCCTTAGAGGCCAAGATGACTAAACTGAAGCTATTGTACTTTGGATTTATCATGAGAAGATATTATTCACCGGAAAAGACAATAATGCATAGTCAGGAGTTTAGTGCACAGCTTAAAAAAGTGACTTACCACTGCCAAATTCATTTCTAATTGGGATGTATCCTGAAATTATCACATGCATTTTTCTGCCGCCACCTCCAAATAGGTAACTTCTGGCTAGAATCCCGGGTAACTTCCAGCTAGAATCCAAGCTCATCTGGCCTCTTTTCAAAATGTGTAAGCTTCCAGATTTGCAAATTGGCTGGCTGAGCTCAGATTCTAGCTGGAAGTTATCCAGGATTCACCTGCAAACAAAACAAACAGCTTCATTTATATACCGCTTCATACCGCCTAAGCAGTGTCTAAGCGGTTTACAACTGTAAGCTACTTGCCCCCACCTGGCCAGCAGCATCAGTGGCAAAATGTGTGTGAAAACATCAGGATACATCCTGAATTAGAATGGAATTCAACAGCAGTAAGTCACCTTTTTTAGCTGTGTGCTAAACTCCTAAGCTAGAAGGCGTAGAAAAAGACCATGTTCCAGATGAATAGGCTCAATCAAGGAAGCCAGTGCCCTAAGTTTGTGGAACCTGAGCAGGGCTGTTGATGATAGAGTGATCTGATCATTCATATGTTTGCCATAAGTCAAAGTCGACTCGGTGCCAGTAAACAACAACAAAATAGTTTATTAAACTATGGAAAAGCACAGAAAGTACATGCTGGTCCTACATCTGTGAACATCTGATGAAATGACCTAGCAGCCTATCTCACTCCTTTTCTAACATCCATATGTTGTTGTTGTTGTTGTTGTTGTTGTTGTTGTTGTGTGCCTTCAAGTTGTTTCTGACTTATGGTGACCCTGAGACAAACCTATCAAAGATTTTATTGGCAATATTTGTTCAGGAGGTTTTGCCTTTGCCATCCTCTCAGGCTGACAGAGTGTGACTTGCTTGAGGACACCCAATGGATTTCCATGGCTGAATGGGGATTCAAACCCTGATTTCCAGAGTCATAGACCAACACTCAAACCACTACACTATGCTGCCCAATTGATACGAATGCACTGCACTTATATGGGGTAGCGACTAAAGAAAAAGAATCTGGAATCTGAGCTGAAGTTCTGAGTTCCATGATTGACTAGCAAGAAGGACTGTTGGGAGGCCTTGAAGGGGCATGGTATTTTCTTTGGGGGAAACTAACACTTCCTTGTAGGCTGGCACTATCAGTCCAGTTGCCTTTACGTTCCCTACATGTAAAACTTTTTTTGTGTTTGCAAGCAAATAACTAATACCAAACTCCCTAAGTCTCAGAAATGCTTTCCTTTTCTGAGAAAGGAATTGATCCTGCAAAAGTGTGCTTTTAAAATTCTGAGTGGTTAGGACAATGGTGAGTGTAAAACATGACAATGATCCACAGCACAGAGAGCTGCTGACAAACACCCATAGGCCAAGGGCAAATTGTTTGAAATGAATCACTGTAGAATATATTTCCTAGAAGCTCCATTCTGACAAAATACTTGAACAAGTTGTTTCTGACTTGTGGTGACCCCAAGGCATACCTAGCAGATTTCATCGGTGTCCCATTGTTGAGGGCAGGACACTGTGAGGATGTGGGTGAAGGGTTTCTCGGTCATGAGATCCAAATTGTGGGATCCCCTCATATTAAAGGGCTTCATTGGTGAACACAGTGTTGTCATTTAGTGGCAGAGTAAGATTATGACTATTTATTAAAGATTTGGTGTCTTATTGATTTACTTCAAAAGTTTAGCGCAGGGTAAACTTTTTTATTATTTTAATCTTTTAAACCTATTTTAACTTGTTAAGGTGTTTAATATATTTTTAATCTTGTTGTTGTGTGCCTTCAAGTCGTTTCCAACTTATGATGAACCTATCACTGTTTTTTCTGGGACTTAAAGTGTGTGACTTGCCCAAGGTCACTCAGTGCATTTCTATGGATAAGCAGAGAATTTAATCCTGATCAACAGGGATGTAGTCCAGCACTCAAACCATTACACCACACTGCCTCTCATTTACGTTTTAATTTTTTTTAAGTATTGGTTTAAATTGTTTTAGCTTGGTGGTATTGATTTTACCTGTACACCACCCTAGTCATTAAAATTATGTGAATGCTATGAAAATATTCAGGAATAGCCTTTCTTTCTTTCTTTCTTTCTTTCTTTTCCTCTCTTTCTCTTTGTATAGGACCTAGGACAGTATGGGAAGGTTTTGATGACTGAGCATATGAAAGATTACAGTGTTAGCAACAATAGCCTTTATGGAAGGCATTTCCCCAAAATCAGCTCATTTGAGATGTGGTGCTGGAGAAGAGTGCTGAGGATACCATGGACAGCCAAAAAGACAAACAAATGGATCCTTGAGCAGGTCATGCATGAACTCTCTCTGGAAGCCAAGATGATTAAATTGAGGCTATCATACTTTGTCCAGCTCATGAGAAAGCAGGACTCACTTGAAAAGATGAAAATGCTAAGGAAGGTTGAAGGTAATAGAAAGAGAGGCAGACCGCATACCAGGTGGCTAGACTCAGGAGATTATTGCACTAGCATCCATAGTGTTCCAATCGCATCCCAGAAATGCTCTGTAAACTAACAATATGGGAACAGGTGTTACCACACTTGACTCATAATAGTGCAATTTTAATGTGATGACAATGAATAATATCACACACCCTTTGCTGTTCTAACAGTAATGGCACTCAGGTCATTTGTAACATGTCCCTTTTTTGTGCACGTGTACTGTTGCTGTAAGGTTTGTAGAACTTCAAAAACAAAAAACAAAAAAACAAAAAACCACCCAATGTTGGCATTTGAAGGAATGTGAACAAAGTTATTTGGTTGCAAGCATGCATTGTTTTTTCCCGTTAACACAGTGCAACAATGGATATACGTAAAAAAAAAAAATGGGGGGGGGGGAATAAAATCACCTGTTTCACCCTCCTTGTGTCACCACCAGAAGAAGAGTAGAGTTTGAGAATGTTCTTGGATGCAAAGTTGGTTTTCTTATTTATTTTTATTTATTTGATTTATATCCTACCTTACTTCCAAAATGTGACTCGAAGCAGCTAACTATATTGTACAATTCTATTATTCACAATAATTGCTATTACTTTCTGTTTCCCATTCCAATTCTTTTGCAGTTGTATATACTAAGGATGTTTGGGGAACTTGTGTTTTCCAGACTAATTACAAGATCAAAAACTAGGTCTCTCTTTCACACTACAAGTTGTAGTACTTTGATACCAGTTTAACTGCCATGACAAGGCACTAGAGCTCACTGGCTAGAAATTCTAAATAACTCAAGAAAGTAGACACCTAGTATTCCATTGGATGAAGCTGTAGCAATTAAAAGTGGTACCAAAGTTCTGGAACGGTAGAACGTGAAAGAGACTTGGCACATGTTGTAGTGAAATTCTTGGAGCAAGGGAATATATATAAATGTATTGAAATTCAATTTTTTATTTGAATTTTAAAAATTCAACATTTTATGTGGATTATTAAGAAAAGGGAATGGGATAGACCCATGGGTAAATACATGTAAAAATGACTTAGTGGAAATACAGTCCTTTCATAACAAATATAGAGAAAACACCACCACTAATCTGTTTGCTGCATAAAGTTTGGGCAAGTGGGGTGGGGGTGGGGATTATGGACTTGAAAAAACACTAACCAATACATCTGTATGCCTCTATTTGGCTTTTTTCCACTCCTAATTCACTTGCCAAGATTTTTCCCCCAAACACTAGGGAGAAGTATGAGGAGAGAAACACAGGTATAACTAAGAAAGATGTGAAGCATGCTGGATGCTAATTTGGGTTACAGTTTGCTAAATTTAAACCCTGAAACCATAAGGTCTAAAATATAAAGTGGAAAGCTTGTTTCAGATGGAGTCATGCATGAGAAGGCCTACCTAATAGGTTATCTTCTTTTTTCCCTGCCCTTTTCCAGTGTTCTTTTCATCTTCTCCCATCTCCTATCTGATTCAGGAGAGAACAGGCAAGTTGGGGAGGGCATATCCTACAGCAACCAGCTCAATATGTTTTTGCTGTTCAAGAAAAAGGATAGCTACCACACCACACACCGCTATACCCAATCTTGTCAGATTTCTGAAGCAAAGCAGGATCGGGTTTGGGTAGTACTTAAATGGGATGCACACTTGGAAATACCAGGAATCTATAGGGAGGACTCAGAAGGAAGTTAAAGTTGGTGATACTGAACCAGATGAAACAATGGTTTAACCCAGTGAACATCCTTACAGGAGGAATAGAAATTGTGTGGCCCTCAGATGTTCTCAGCCTGCAGCTTCCACCGTACCTCACCACTGGCTATGCTGGCAAAGGCCGCTGGGATTATTGAACTGGCATTAGAATCATAGAATCATAGAATCATAGAGTTGGAAGAGACCACAAGGCCTATCCAGTCCAACACCCTGCCATGCAGGAATACCCAGTCAAAGCATCCCCGACAGATGGCCATCCAGCCTCTGCTTAAAGACCTCCAAGGACGGAGACTCCACTACACTCCGAGGGAGTGTGTTCCACCGTCGAACAGCCCTTACTGTCAGGAAGTTCCTCCTAATGTTGAGGTGGAATCTCTTTTCCTGCAGTTTGCATCCACTGTTCTGCATTCTAGTCTCTGCAGCAGCAGAAAACAAGCTTGCTCCCTCTTCAATATGACATCCCTTCAAATATTTGAACAGGGCTATCATATTACCTCTTAACCTTCTCTTCTCCAGGCTAAACATCCCCAGCTCTCTAAGTTGTTCCTCATAGGGCATGGTTTACAGACCCTTCACCATCTTAGTTGCCCTCCTTTGGACATGCTCCAGTTTCTCCACATCCTTTTTGAATTGTGGTACCCAGAACTGGACACAGTATTCCAGGTGGGGCCTGACCAAAGCAGAATAGAGTGGCACTATTACTTCCCTTGATCTAGACACTATACTTCTATTGATGCAGCCTAAAATAGCATTGGCCTTTTTAGCTGCCGCATGGCACTGTTGACTCATGTTCAACTTATGGTCTACTTGGACTCCTTGATCCCTTTCACACATAGTTTCATTCAGTCAGATGTCCCCCATCCTATATTTGTGCATTTCATTTTTGCATCCTAAGTGCAGTACCTTACGTTTCTCTGCATTGAATTTCATTTTGTTAGCGTTGGCCCAGCTTTCTAGTCTATTCAGGTCATTTTGAATTTTGATCCTGTCTTCTGGAGCATTGGCTACTCCTCCTAATTTGGTGTCATCTGCAAATTTGATAAGTATACCACCAATTCTGTCATCCAAGTCATTAATAAACATATTGAATAGCACTGGGCCCAGGACAGAGCCCTGTGGGACCCCACTGGTCACTTCTCTCCAGGATGAAAAGGAGCCATTGTTGAGCACCCTTTGAGTTCAGCCAGTCAACCAGTTACAAATTCATGTAACAGTTACCTTGTCTAGCCCACATTTTACAAGCTTGTTTGCAAGAATGTCATGGGGAACCTTGTCAAAGGCCTTACTGAAATCAAGATATACTATATCCACAGCATTCCCTTCATCTACCAAACTGGTAATTTTATCAAAAAAAGAGATCAGATTTGTCTGGCAAGAGACAAATTAGTTCAAGAGATAGATTAGTTCAATAACATCTGAAGGTCTGCATTTCGCCCATCCTCCCTTACAGAAATATATATTCATGTGATACAGCCTGCCTGCCTGTCTACACAACATATACCATTTCACCTACAGAATATAGCTTGGATCCTCACTGTTTGAAAGACTGTGGACTGTGCCTCACATGGGAGGCAAGCATCATTAAAATGTGATTAAAATGTGGTAATAGCACGATCAGGGGAAAGATTATCATACTCCGTGCACTTCTCCTGTTTATGTCCCATGCGTAAACTGTAATAGACATGTCATTGGTTAATAACAGAAACTCCCGTTATAACCCAATGATACGTCCATTACAGTTTATGCATGGGACATGAATGGGAGAAGTGTGCGAGAGTGTGATAATCTTCCCTTCGATTGCTCTATTACCAAGTTTTAATCATGTTTTAATGATGCTTGCCTCCTCTGTGTGAAAGCATCCACTATATCTCCCTGTATAAATCTGCCTGAGTATTAAGATTTAATGGATTCAAACTACAGGAAAAGTTATTTCACTTTAATATTAGGAAGAACTTTCTGATGGTAATTGCTATTTGACAGTGGAACACACTCCCTTGGAGTGTGGTGGAGTCTTCTGCTTTGGAGGTCTTTGAACAGAGGTTGGATGGCCATCTCTTGGGGGTGCTTTGATTGTGTGTTCCTGCATGGCAGGGGGTTGGACTGGATGGCTGTTATGGTATTTTCCAACCCTATGATCTTTGGGGAGAGCTTTCTTTTCATTTGACCATCACAGGCATGTTTGGTGATGACAAGGGAAAGAATCTTCTTGGTGGCTGCTCCCAGGCTATGGAATTCCATCCCTTGGCAGATTGAGTTGGCCCCTCTTCTCTTTTCCTTTTGCTGGCAGTCAAGACTTTTTATTCAGGTATACCTTTGGCTTATAGTTTATGTGGCAAAAAGAGCATTTAATAAGGCAATAAGGTATTTTATTTTTTACTGTGTTTAAATTCTGTATTATATTGTTTTAACCTAGTGTTTTTTAACTGCACTCACATTTAATAGTTTTAAAAAATTTTGTATAAATAATATTTTAATCGTTAGTGTATTTGTAAATGCTTATAAGTCACCATGGGTCCTGTATAAAGAGAAAGATGATACTGAAATAAAAAGAAATAAAACAAATCTGACAAACCTGGTACCTGAATCTTGTGTTAACACACAAATATAGACCATATTTAAGATGAAGAAATCTATCAGTTCCACTTTCAAGTAGTTTTCATTGCCAAAATGAAAATATTTGTGAATTTTGATAATTTTTTACAATACCAAACGTCACCCATTCCTAGATACATCAGTTTTTCCCATCCTATTTAAGGTCAGTAGATTAAATTGGAAGGCAGTGATACAGAGAAAGTGGTCCAAAGCACACTGCAGATATAATTCAGTTTGAGACCGCTTTAACTGCCCTGACTCAATGCTAGGGAATTCTGGGAATTGTAGGTTTGTGAGAAATTTAGCTTTTTCTATCAGAGAGGATACAGTAGCTTGGCAGTTAAGATGGTGACTCTGATAATTGCAAGACTGGCAGGTCAGTAGTTCGAGACCCAAGCACCACATCATATAGTGAGCTCCCATCATTAGTCTCAGCTTCTTCGAATCTAGCAGTTCAAAAGCATGTAAAAGCGCAAGGAGATAAATAGGTACCACTTCAGTGGGAAGGTAATAGCATTCTGTGTGCCTTGGCATTTAGACATGCTGGCCACATGACCAGAGGTATCTTTGACAATGCTGGCTCCCTCAGCTTTAATAGCGGAAGTGCATGCCACCTCATACAATCAGACATGACAAGACAATCTTGTCAAGGGAAAACCTTTACCTTTTACCTTTTTATCAGAGAGCTCTAGTGCCACAATAAACTACAATTACCAGGATTCCCTATCACTGAGCCAGGGCAGTTGAAGCAATCTCAAACTGGATTATTTCTGCAGTGTGTTTTGGACCAGTGGCAGACGAAGAGACTACCACCAACTCCTTCATAGCATCCATAACCTGAGATGGCTGTTTTTCTTAGCTATAATGGTTGGTCTGGTTCCTCTTGAGTCATAAGCAACTGACTCTAAAATGAAGGGTTAACTTTCATTACAAGAAAACTTTTACCCTAGGCTGGCTGTGGGCCATGATGCATGTCAGATACTGGAAAATGTAGCTCACTTTTTGTATCTTTAGATTCTTATCTATATTGCAAATATTATTGCATGCCTCCGGGAAAGAATGTTTAGACATATTCTGAAACAGAGCTGAACACGCTGGTGCAATACCTTCTACAACTCATAAAATTGACCCTGGAAATCCTGGGGTTGGGTCAATCAAGACCTGAATCTCTGATGAGCAAAAATATAAAAGCTGAGCACACAGAACAGAAATGGAGTATACTTTTCACCTTACAGGATGACACTGTTTGCTTGTCATGGAATGGAGAAGGAAAAGGAATATACTGGAACTTTTAAATATATATATATGATGCATACATGCACATACACACACTTCTTTCTCCATCTTATTGTATATGTGCACCCAGGAATGTGTATTTCTCTTACATTATGTCATTTCTCTTCTTGGCAGTACCATTTCTGGGTCGACAAGGCAACAGTGCGCATTGTGTAAATAAACTTTGCTGTTCTTCTTTGAAGTATTTGGGAAGGCTTTGAAAATTTGGATGCAGCTGTTCCCAATAATCTCAACTTTCTGCTCTATTTCTCTGGTTAACCTTGCTGACTCAAAACAACAACAAAAACATCGAGAAAAATATAGCCTGGAGGAAACAGTGCTAGCTGCTTTCTTCTCTTTCCAGTGCCTTTTTTTCCTGGAGATTTTCTGTAAAGATATTTGATGAACATTGCTTGCTCTCTCTCTCCAAGGGTTCCCCAAAAGACATGGAATAGCTCTTACAACAAGTGAGTTTCCACAGGCAGAAAGATTGGCTTCCTCCCCAACATTCAAATTAACAGGAATAGAATAGCAAGGGTTTACTCATCTTCATTCAATCCCATGAATCATCTTGTCAAGAAAATCTTAGGAAAGTGCTGCCATAAGTCAGAATTGACTTGAAGACACACAACACCATTAGGTCTTTTATGTTCAGTAAAATATCTACTCCCGTGTAAATGTGTAGAGGATTACAATTTTATTTAATTTATTACGGGTGTAAGCAAAATTCATTCACCTAAAGTCATAAGGAGCAATTCTGGTTAAAAGAAAAAATTATACTGAATTTCAGCCTAATGTGATTATTTCTAAATTGCCAAGAAAAATCTAGATTTGTAAATGGAAAAAAGAACCCCCAGTATTTTCACAACAAATTTGGTATTTAAGTGGAGGATGCTGAGTGCTATAGTCAAACCACAGGCCAGAATTCACAAAGGCAAATACGTAACTACCATAGTTCCATAGCTACAGAGGAGATTAGTGTACCGACCATTCCCGCGCTAGGCACAGGATGTAAACTCACCGGGATGGATTGTACTGCAAGGCTCCATCCCTGGGCAGTACTACTACTAGTAGTAAAATTTATTCAGTCATTGACCAATACAAAAATTGATAAAGTAATAATTACACAGTACAGTTATTAAAAATTGTTAAAACAATTTCAAATACGGTTTCAAATCAGCTATAAATCCCGGGCAGTACTGATCCCATGCCCAACCCTGGCTTCTCCCAGACCTTTTAAAGAATGGGAAAAGCCCATTCTTTAAAAAGTCTGAGAGAAGCCTGGGTCGGGTATGGGATCAGTACTGCCTGGGGATGGAGCTGTGCAATACAATCTGTCCTGGTGAGCTCGCTAGCATGGGAAAGAAAGCTGGTGTGCTAATCTCCACAGTGTCTTTTGGCCTGACTGCCCCCTCCCCAGCAGCAGCCACTGCAATTGATGTGGGTCTCTTTGCTTGTCTGTCTGAAATCAGATGACGTTGCCACTCCATCCCAATGTAATCTCTGATGTGATGGCCAGAAGCAGGGTCCCTTTCTCAGTTCTGCCTTGCACTGGAGATTGAGTGTGCAAAGAGGGGTAGGAATGTCAGTCAGTTACTTCCTGATTAACAGGAGAATAGATCCCCATCATAAGCAGTAGTTTCTACTTGGTAAGTAATGACTGAGAGTCTTTCATAGTCCCTATGCATCCCTTAAATCTGGGAATACATAGGGATAATGAATACAAAACAATCACAAATGTGTAACTGTAGGCTATTAATTCATAACTGCCTTGGCAAATTCCAGTCATTTTTCCATTTCTGCATCATCTAAAATATTATGTGCATGTTCATCCCCCTCTGTTCTTATCACTGCTTCAGATTCTCCTCTATGTCTGTTCTCAGTCCCATTGTGTTCTCTCACCACATTCCTTAGTCAGTCCAACATGGTAGTTCAGTCACTTAAAAGCACTTTTTAAATTTCTGCCTGGGCTCACATAATGACACTATAATGCAAGGCAAAAATGTGGTGCAATTGGAATAAAACTTACATCTGCATGACAGTGTCATACTGCATAATTTCCAGGCATGTAAATATATTGGAGAACCTGCATGGTGTAGTGGTTTGAGTGCTGGCTAGGACTTTGGGAGGCTGGGGTTCAGATCCTCCAGCGCTTGATGACCTTGAGCAAGTCACTTCCACTTAGAGGAACACAATGGCAAATGTCCTCTGAATAAATATTGCAAAAAAACTAAGTTATGATGGACATAAATCAGATTTCTCTTGAAGGTGCATAACAACAACAAAATCCTAGTGATATTTATTTGAAGGTAAATCCTCCTGTGTTCAATGAGGTTTACTCCTTTGCAAGTCAAGCATGTTTAGGATTACCAGATATACTCTGGACCAGGCCTTAATTTGTCAACAGCAGTTTGGGGGCAACAGGAGTTTGAAATCATTGCATTTTGGGGAGAAGTGAGTTGGATAGTTTAACAGGTGCATTAAGACAGCTCTTCCTCTAAGTGGGAAATCAATCAATCAATCAATCAATCAATCATCTTTATTTATGCCCTGCCTTTCCCCCAGAATTAGGATGCAAGGTAGCTAGGACCTCCAGATGTTTTAGCCAATTTCCATCAGCTCCATTAAGCAGATACAGGAAATGAGGTATGGGATTATATGAGTTGCAGTCCAAAACATCTAAAGCATGAAAGGTTCCACACCTTGTTCAAGCATATAACAATTGAACATTATTCAATTTTTTAAGCATCCTTTAAAAGCATTTCACACCATTTTCCTTTATGATTCTCATGAAGTTATCTATATTCATAGATTTCCTGAAGCACTAACAGCTGATGAAGCAAGAGATGAAGGGATATATTCAGACCTAGTCTCCTGCAAGGCAACATTAAATGAAAGATACAACTATGTGTGTATGCATGCTTGGATATATGGCAGGGGAATGTTACAAGGCCTGAGGAGGTTTCTTAGTAGACTATCTATCTTCTCTCATCCAGACAGTTTTGTAAAGCCTTGCTAGAGACTAAAGTTTGACTAGACTCACCTGGTTCCACTTTGATATTTGTTCAAGGAAAATCTTTATCATTGTCTTCCAGTTCTTTAAATCCACAAAAACTGGTGCCTTTCAAGCATTTGGATTAGAACTTGCAAAGCTTACTTTTTTGGATTACAGTTGCCAGAACCCATTAGCCAGCATAACTGAGTTAAGATTTGATCATTACAGTGAGTCTACTGTTTTGGCAGTCTAGCCGATATGCTCTTGCATATCGCCCCACCCCATATTAGCCAATAGGTGCATGTGCCTGCAAGCAGGCTGACATTTGCACATCACCACCCATTGAATAATATGTGTTTGAGTTGATGTGATTTTCCTATGAGGAGGCACAGAACTAAACCCTACTTAATGGAAAGCTTACTTGGTTCATTCCTCTTTGGAAGTTAGAAGACAATTTTGTTGTTTTCCTGATCCAGTACAGTCACCCCCTCCTTTTTCATGGGGGATCCGTTCTGGACCCCCTTGTGCCAATGGGGGTCCTCTGGGAAGAACCTATTGCAGCCAATGAAAACCAGATTGGCTGTCACTTCCTAGAGGACTCTCTGCTGCCACTCCAAAAATTTGGAATAGCCTGCCGGAGGAGATCTGCCATATAACATCGCTGGAGGCCTTCAAGAAGGCAATAAAGACGGATCTCTTCCGGCAGGCTTTCCCAAACTGATCTCTTCAGAATCGACCTTCTCAGATATTCTACTGGTCCATTTGTTTCGCTGTCCCCTTCGGATTTTCTCCTATTTTAATGTGACTTGTAATTTAAGGTTTTTAATATTGTTATTGAGATGTTTATGTTCTTATGATTGTACTGTATTGGTTTTTAAATTTGTTTTTAATGTTCTTTGCTTGTTGTTCCTCACCTCGATCCAACACAGGGAAAGGCAGAATACAAATAAATAAATAAATAAATAAATTATTATTATTATTATTATTATTATTATTGAGTTTTGCTTATATTCAAGCCCCATTGACTTGAATACAAGCACAGGTATGCGTGGGCATGGGAGTAAGCCCTGTGGGCATGCACCACATTCATTCCCCCTCCATTTGTCCCTCATGCATAAGCAAGGGACACGAGTCTGAAGACCGCGAGAAGAAAGTGCTGATAGATCTCTAGGCTGACAACTATTGTTTGAAACAAATCAGCATAGCAAAGGGATGGTTTTAAAACTGACATAAAATGGTTTTGCTATTGGGACAAAGAATTATATATAGCAGCAATTGATACAAGATAAAATGGCTAGGTTATTGATGAGAGTTGACCATCTGAACAAAATTACACCAGTTTTATAACAACTGAACTGCCTTTTACCTGATTTCCTGGAATCATTTAAAAGTTCCAGGCCCACCTTCTGTTTGATCTCAACAGATGGGTGTTACTGTCTCTAAGGTTATCCAGTCCAACCCGCTATCACACAGGAATCAAAGCACCCCTGACAGATGGCCACCCAGCCTCTTTTTAAAAACCTCCAAAGAAGGAGACTCCACCACTCTCTGAGGGAGTGTGTTCCACTATTGAACAACTCTTACTGTCCAGAGGTTCCTCCTAATGTTTAGGTGGAATATCTTCTGTAGTTTGTATCCATTGCTCTGTGCCCTGGATTGTAGCAACAGAAAACAAGCTTGCTCCATGATCAATATGATATCCCTTCAAATATTTAAACATGGCTATCATGTCACCTCTTAGCCTTCTCTTCCCCAGGCTAAATATACCCAGTTCCCTAGGTTGTTTCTTATAGGGCAACGTTTCCAAACCTTTCACCATTTTGGTTGCCCTCTTCTGGACATGTGCCAGGTAATGTCTGCTTCCAGTGAATTTCAGTGGAAAGTTAAATAGAAGATGTGCCTCCAACTAGAAACAAATTGAGCCAATTATTTCTTTGTTGGCCTGTGGTACCTTCCATATCACTAGATAAAGATGGGGAATGTAGAGAGGAGAACATGAGATTCGTGGTGGAGGCAGTAACATCTCTGCACATCAGAACGGGAGGAGAAGATGGAAGGAGGAGAAGAACAAAGGAGGAGAAGAATAAGGTGGCTGCAGCACTTGAGAATTCCTCTCCAAGCCTGCTGATTTTGGAATGCCTGTCTTGGAGGGATCATTAAATGGGAAGCATTATGGAAGATGTTAATAGAAAAATTGCCTGTTCCATGACAATATCTATACAAAGCCAACCTCTGGCAAAAGGTGTGTGTTACATGGCTACCTTCTCAGCTGGAGGTGGGTTCAGCAGCATGCAAGTTAGCACTGGCTGCCATCATAAATTCACACTCCTGTTCTTCCTTTTGCTCAAGGAAGGCTTGGATATCAACCTACAGAAGCACCAAGACTATTAAACAACATATGCTAGAGTATCCTGCAAGTAGTTGGACACCATAGGATCTTATTCCTTCTGTTGACCTTTGAAATCTTAAACAGTCTGGTTTCTCAGTATTTGAAGAATCACTTTCTCCCATGCTTTTCCCTCCTTTTTTCACCAACTAGGTTGATGCAAAGTTCTCAATAACTGGAAAGTCTGAGTACTATTTTGGGATTGTAGGTAATCTTAATTAGGGATGTGAAAATCTACCATTTCAATTTTAATTATTTCTCCCCCCCCCCGCCTAATTCTTACCTTCATTTCTTCCCATTCTTTTGAAAAAACATGTTTGCAAGAGTTTTCTTCCCATTCTAAAGTCCACAAAAAAGTTTCTACATTCTTCCCACCTAATGTTAGGCTTTTTTTTTTTTTTTGCTTGTTTAACATATTTTAGTTACTTTTCTCCTATTGACTACTGTGTGTTTCTGCATTTCCCCCCAATTATGCACGTCTTAACTATCTGCTTTTGAAATATATGTACTGTTATTTCTTGGATTTTCCATGGAAGCCTTATTAATGTAAGAATGTTGAAGATGAGTTGCACATTTTCTAGCTACTGGTCTCAGGAAGTTTGAAAAAGCACTTTCATCAAGACTATCAAATCCAATAAAAAATTTCCACCCCTAGTATTGCCCATCTGTATGTTTTGTTTTATTCTCCTTGTGCATTTACTTGGGAATTAAGGACTTCCTCAGAGGTTCTATTTTATATGCTCTTTTTATCAGAACTACAGTGGGAAGCTATGTAGGACAGGATGGTCTCAGCAGTAGCACCAAAGCTATGAAACTCCTTCATGTTGTATAGGGACCTGACGTATGGCGGGATTGTTATATTGTAGTTTTCAAAGTGTATAATGCTTTGATGTTGATTCATATTTATGTGCCACTCTCAGTGGTTTTTCTAAAGCTAGAATCTTGTTTGTGGACTACTCTGTCATAAGTAGCAGTGGCACGTTAGTATCAGGAAGGAAAATTGAAGAGGCATGAAGGTGGCAAGATAACACAGAGAAGGTTGTCATTCCTGAGATGGAAGGCTGCCAGCTCTGAGCAGCCTATTTCTCAAATGATTTGAAGCCAGAGTGCTCTGAGAATCACATGTCCCATAGAATCATAGAACTGGACCATTGGACCCTGCTCAATGTGGGATCTCCAGCTAAAGCATCCCTAGCAGGTAGCTGTCAAGAATCTTTTTGAAGATGCCCAGAGATGGAGACTCCACCACCTCTCTGGGCAATTGGTTCCATTGCTGAACTGCTCTTACTGTCAAGACATTCTAATGTTCAATCAAAATCTACTGTCCTGTAACTGAAATCCATCATCCCCTAGGGCAGCAGAGAACAAGCCTGCACTCTCTTCTCTGTGGCAGCTCTTGAAGTATTTAAAGAGTGTAGTCATATCACATCTCATTCTTGTCTTAATCAAGTTGAACATACCTAGCTCCTTCAATCTTTCCTCAAAACTTTTGTTCTCCATACCACTTATCCTTGTTGCCCTTCTCGGAACCAACTCCATTGTGTCTATATCCTCTTTAAAATGAGGTGCCTAGAACTAAACACAGTACTCCAGATCAACATTGACAGCACAGTATATAGTAGAACTTATCTCGACTTGTAAACTGTGCTTCTGATAGTGCAGGCTAAAATAGCATTCATTTTTTTCCTTGCAGTTGCTGGCACAGTTTTCCAAGACAACTTCTCCAGAATACCTGGCTTTGAGGACAAACCCAGAAGCCAAGATTTGTAGAAATGAGCTGCTGAGAGTCACAGCCTTCTGTATGGATAGCAATTTTCTCTGCCTTTCTCACGATCACAGTGCAGCCCAGAGAAAAGTACAACCACTAGTACAGGGGGACATTACATTAGCACACTGCCCAACAGAATTATGGCCTTAACATTTAATGGCTTTTTGGTGTTCTGATGCTTTTTGATACTATTTAACTTGTCTATTGAATTTTAATGATTGCCAGCTGCCTTGTATTTTCTTAAAAGAAAGGTAAAATATGCATGTCAGGACAGACAGAAGTGGGGAGGATGGTTAACAAGATCAACCAAATGCCATTGACCCTTGAGCATGCTAAAAAAAAACTGATAAAGATTTTAGAAATGGACTATATCCAGGCAATTAACATAAAACTATTTTTGTGTGTGGAGAAGAGTATAATTTCTCCTTGCAAATTATATTTGGGCACAGATTTATCCCACCTCACTGCTACATTAAACCCAGACTGCTCACTGTGAAACAAAGCGAGAACAATTTCCAGGGTATAATATAACATAATTAGTGGCATAACCAAAAAAAGTCTACTTTGGGGAATAAATTTGTTTCAGGGATTAACATCTTGACTTCCATGCATTTTGGAGTAATCAACAGGGAATTCAGACTGAAGCTGCAATGGAGTGTGTCCATATAACGTCTAGAAATAAAAATATGTTGGAGGTCAGACTTTACTGGAAGTATCACCTTCTAAGCTGGAAGCTCTTTTCCTTACCTGCCCCCCTCCCATGCATAGATACATTCTACAGCAGGGGTGGGCAAAGTACTGAGGCTGTATGTGACTTAACAGCCCTGATGTTTGTGGCCCCCGCATCTACACAGGCCCTCCCAGATGTACCCTGTGCTGATTATAAATTAAAATTTTCCATGGCTTTTTTAAAAAACACATTGGCTCTTCCATATCCCACCTCAAAAGAACCTCAAATTTAAAACTGAAGGTGGAGGACTAGCCACTTCAGATCTTTTGTGGGCTCCTTTTTTCTTCTTTTGCCAACCCTTCTTTTGTAGTTACTGGTCTGGCCCTTGACACTCTAAACACATGCCAGGGCTGAGCCTCTGTGACCCTTGGTGCAAATTAAGCTTTATCTAAGAAAAAGCCACACTGAATTCAGGAAACTTACTTCTGAGTAAATGACCTAAATATCCTAAAGGCACTAGATCACATCTAATCTTGGAAGCTAATCAGGTTAAACTCAAGTTAGTACTTGGATAGGAGTCCACCAATGAATACCAGGTGCTGTAGGCTATTTTTCAGAGGAAGGAACTGGCAAAACCTGAGCATTCCTTGCCTAAGAAAATCCTCTCCATAAGTCAACAGGCGATTTGGAGTCACATACACACACACACCCCTCTGAGTAAACTTGCTAGTTTGTGCTATTATAAAAAATAAGGAATCTGCCCATCCCCAAAATTTCATGTCCAGGCAATAAACTAAAGTCACAAAAATTAAGCATTCAAGGTAGCAGAAAAAGAAAACCAGAACTGAGTAGAACAGTGGTTCTCAAACTTTTACCCTTGTGTCCCCTTTACATCTACATGTGGATTTTGCTTCCCCCCACCTCAATGTCATATATGAATAAAAATATTTTGTTTGTTTAGTGTGTGTATTTTCATCCACACATTCATATATATTCATATTTTAACATTTTATAAGGAAATAAACGTTCAGATTTGAACAGATTTATTTAAATACATTCAATATTTAACTCAATACATGTGTAAGTTTTGTAGGAAAAAAAATTGAAAGAGGAAGAAGAGGAGGGATCAGGGCCTCCAAGTCTTGCACCACCGTGAGCAACTCTCATGCCCCTGTTTAAGAACCACTGGAGTAGAGCACATATAGCTTCCATGGGTTTTTGTTTGCATCTGTCTACCTGCATGAAGACAATTCATGAGTACCTATGTGTGCAGTCCCTGCAAGATATCCTATAAGAAAAGAGCACTTGTAGCAAGAAGAGAACATACTCAAACTACATTAGAAGCTGAAAATGACTGAAGGACTTTGATATGAAAGACTCTCTCTTCTTTGGTCCTTTCCTTGACTTTGACAGAATGGGACACAAAGACAAATGCTATACCACTGGCCCCGTTTAAAGAGAGTTCACAGTTCAAGAAGCCATTGTTGTGTCTTGAAAAGACTTCAGGTCTATGAAAGGAACAGCAGCTTCTCCATAGAGAAATGAAATATGTTCATACCTGTTCAGTTTCTTTTTTCCCTTTTCCTTTCCTTTTATTTTATTTTATTTATATTCTGCCTTTTTCCCAACATGGGACTCAGAGAAGCTCACAACAAGGTTAAAACGAGGCAGACCTAAAAGCCAGAAGATAAAAATATTAAAACATGATTAATCAAGCTATCATATTAGAGCAGCATTAATTTTAAAATATAAAATCATTTAAAAACATAACAATATAGATAAAAATATAGCACCATCCCATAAAAAGACCCTTCTGAAACTAATCAACAAATGCCTATTTAAATAAAAAGGTCTTTGCCTGATGGCAAAAACAGAGCAGTATACATAGGCCATACTAGCTAAAGGTCAATGTAAAGCAAACATAACTTTAAATGAATTAGCATATTGTACAGGATCCCCACTTCTCAAGAAACCATCCTTCTATGAGTTATTTCCCATAAGGAGCCTGGGCTATTTAACTGTAACTTTCCTAACAAAAGATGTGTCTGACATGGTCTGGACAGCAGTCCCAACAATATGAACTATATTTATTTTAATATTTTTTATTTTTTATTAATATCTTTAGGGATAGTTTTTTCTCTTTTACAGAGCCCTAATCCAATGCCCAATTTCTTGGATAAGTAGGTTTGGGACTGTAGCCATATAGCCAAATTTCATCCATGTTTTATCCAAGTGTAAGTTCTACTGAGCTGAGCAGGGGTCACTTCTAGGTAACTGTAACTAGGTACTGTAATTGCTAACCAGCTCTTAAAGAGAAGCAAAATCCTAGAAGTCTAACTGAATTCAAGGGCAAACTTTGAAGTAAAGCTAAAAGGGTTGCTTACAATCCCATTAATTTATTTAAAAATCCAGACAAGGAATTTAGCTGAGACCACCACATGTGGCAGATTTTCCTTCTCTACCACAATCCCCATGGAAGTTGACTTTATTTTCTATATACCTACTCTTTTGCCCTCCGTGTGCTGAGGGCAATTAACAATAATAAATACAGACATGATCTTGACAAAGTCCAGGAGTGTATCTACGGAGATGGAGTGGGTGGAAAATGAAGGCATTGCCCTCCCAAGTAAGAATTCTGCTTCTTGCACATTTTTTCCTTCAGTCTCCAAATTTCTGGTGTTGCAGTAACTTAAAACTCAACACATTCAGCCCCTCTGGAGGAGCCTGATGGCAACAGTTGAAGGGCATAAGCAAACGTCTGTAGGAGCTGTGGTTTTAATAAAAAATTTCCTCGCCATCCCCCACTTTTCGTTTTTTGTATTTATTATTCCTGATTGTGATTTTTAGTGATGATACATTAAACATTATATTTCATTCTGAAGGTATTATACCATTTTGAACAGGTCAAAAGGAACTGTTGAGTTGCATTTTTAGCATCAGCTTGTCAGGGTGCAGTGGAGAAAGAGTGGGTCAGTTTGTGTTCAAGTGTGCTGTTTACCTTTACCTTCCTCTGATATTTCATGACCCTTTTATTGTCATCACATCCACACAGAGGAGCAAGAGGAATAAGTGTACAAACAGCCCTTTCTGAAACAACTACTGAATGAAAACCTAATTCAGCTTGTCTTTGTAATGGACGGGTTGGGCATCCAGCTTATTCAACAGATAAAGATGAGTAACTACATAATGAGGTTAAAATATTCATTAAGCTAATTGCATGTTAATTAAGTAAAGTATGCTATTAGGGACCCATTGAGCTCCATCTGTGTGTGCAAACAGGAGTGAGAATAATCACACCAGAAACCAAAGGAGAGACAGGCAATAACACTGCTTGAAGGGGTAACGTCAGAGAAAAGAATCATTACAAGAGCAATCATCAAAATGATGCTTTCTTAGCTGAAGGCCAGCCTTCACAAATATCAGAAGAAGAAAGCAAACCTCTGTCTGGACTGGACCATTTCACACCTGAGCTGAGTTCTCATGTCAGAAGGGAGACTAGACTTCTGGATGTCATCTAATTCACATGCATCCAGTGTGTGTGTGGAGCAGAGAAATGTGGTGGGAAAATCAGTCATATGAACTCCCATCCATGCACTGTTGCCTGAGATGAAGGACAAGTTGATGTCTTCTCTCTAGTGGGTGTATGGAACCTGATTCTTCTAGTCACATCCTTCAACACTGATTAGAGTGACTGGGTCAGGCACATCTCAGGATCTGAGATTTCAGTGCCAGACTCTGAGACCCAGGGATGACCCCTGGTGGTGTCACCAGGGTGATGTCATTGGGCATGGTACATCATATATATCAATCCCACTCACTTGGACTGTGCCACTCTAATAAGATAAAATAAAAACAAAATCTAACAAATGAGAAAGTTCTCTGGTTGGAAAAACCATTTACCACCCTCCAACCAGCATAGGAAAAAAACTGCAACTTTTTGCCAACTCTGTTTCTCTGTTTTTAACAGTTTTTCGGTCTTTCTTTTATAAACACAAAGTAACTATAGTCAAACAACAACAACAAAAATAAGTTCTTCCAAGCTCTGCAAAAAAAAAAATGTGTGTGTGTGTGGGGGGGGGGGGCTTCAGCGTTTTCCTGGTTGGTTTTGATACCTTTACAAGCACTGCTTCCATAATACATGGGAACGATAGCACAATCAAATTAACCTTTGTTGGATAATACTGTTCAGTCAAACATTCTCTTTATATCCCCCTGTCCCATTTGCTATTATAACAATAGCAAATAGAAAGCATAGGGCTTTCCTGGATACCTCTACTGTATTCACTGCCTCTCAACCGTGATTGCTAGTGTGTGGTCTCCAACAATCCATATTTCTAAGTAACCAGACTAAGTGACCCCAGAAGCTTTCAGGTGTCTGTTGTCACACAAAAATTCCTCTCCTCTTCTTTCTTCAATATGGTTGAACCTCAGCTCCCTTGAGCTTCTCCTTTTACCTGAAACTTTCCTCAGTTTTTTTTTTTGGGGGGGAGGGGGGTTGTTATCCACCTCTGAGTTGATCTCGACCCATGGCGACCCTGTATATGAGACATCTCCAAGATTCCCTATGCTCCACTACTCTGTTCAGGTCCTGCAGATTCATACCTATGACCTCCTTAATAGACTCCATCCATCTAGCATGTGTCCTTCCTCTCTTTCTGCTTTCTTCCACCTTTCCTAGCATTATTGCTTTTTCCAGTGAGTCGTGCCTCCTCATGATGTGGCCAAAGTACGACAGCCTCAGTCTTGTCATCATGGCTTTCAGAGAGATTTCTGGTTTGATCTGCTCTAGGACCCATTTGTTTGACTTCTTAGATGCCCATGGTAACCTCAGCACTCTTCTCCAGCACCACACCTCAAATGAATTAATTATTTTCCTGTCCACTTTCTTAAATGTCCAGTTCTCACATCCATACATGGTAATAGGGAATACAATGACTTGTATGATTCTAATTTTCATGCTCAGTTGTATGTCTTTACATTTTAGGTTATTTTTTTTTAGTTCTCTCATAGCTGCCCTCCCCATTCTTAGTATTCTTCTGATTCCTTGACTGCAGTCTCCACTCTGATCAATATTTGATCCCAGGTATGAACATTCTTTTACTGTTTCTTCATTGTCTAGGTTGAATCTGTATAAATTTTCTGTGGTCATTATTTTTGTTTGTTTTTTATGTTCAACAATAACCCTGTCTTTGCACTTTCTTCTTTGATTTTCCTTATTAGTTGTTCCAAACCTGTGATGTTTCTGGCTAGTAGGATAAAGTTACCAGTAGTCAGGAATTAGGCAATCTATGCACATATCTTCTCAGTGACCTTTCATACTAACTACTGAGGTGTTCAGCTATAAAACATGAGCCAGTGTGGTGTTGTACTTTGGGCCTTAGACTACATCTCTAGAGAACAAGGTTCAAATCCTCACTAAGCAATGGAAACCACTGTTTGACCTCAGGCACACTCTCACAGAAAGGCAAAGGAAACTCCCCTCTGAACAAATCTTGCCAAGAAAAACCCTGTGATAGGTTTGCCATAAATCAAAAAAGACTTGAAGTCACACAACAACATCAACAGCAACTTGAATTCAGAGACACAGCCATGTGAGCCTGGAATTATCAGTATGCAAAAGGATCTTGTAGCACACTTGAGACTTAACAGTCTCAAACTTCTTTCACGCAGTTAGTCTCAAAGGTACTACAAGATCCCTTTGTATACTAACGACAATCTGAATACTTCCTCTTTGCCTTACTTTGCTGGAATTAGTCTCAGAGGGATATGCAGGAAAAACATTCCTGTGCAAACTCTATTGAAGAAGACTGCCTCCTTATTGAAATAATAGTCTTCTTTCCTAAGGAGGGACTATCACCCTGGGAATCAATCTCAATGCAAGCTTGTTTTCCAAACTGTGCTTTGAACAGGGGGAAAAAACTTTTCCCCAACTCTATTTTATTACATTTAGAAACATTGATTTTAACAACTGTATTCCAAGCTTGTCATCCAAGCAAAATGTTTTCCAAATTCCTTTTTTAACAGATTGCTCCTATTAATGAATGCCCTGTATTGGACACTTTTCTATTTTAGGGAGGGGAAGGGAAGGAGAATACTAACAGGACAATAAAAACCTTGAGGGCAGTCCTCTCTCTCTCTCTCTCTCCACACACACACACACACAAACACACCCACACCTTCTTGTGGTGCATCTACATTGTAGAAATACTGCAGTTTGACACCATTTTAAATGCTATGGCTATATTCTATAGAATCCTGGGATTTATAGTTTTGTGAGGCAATAGCATTTTCTGGCAGAGAACGCTAGAGTCCTTGTAAAACTACAGGTTCCAGGGTTCCATAGGATGGAGCTACAGCACTTAAAGGGGTGTCAAACTGCATTATTTCTACAGTGTAGATGTATCCTTGGAAGCAAGCCCTATTAAGATTAATAGGACAACTGTTAAACCCTGAACATCCGAATGTATTCCAGTCATGGTTTCAAAGCAGTACACTATACTGGCTCAAGTTGCATAGCTAAAAACTTCAGTAGTTTCTGTGAAAGCTACATTGAAAGGATATGTACATAGATTACCTAACTCCTGATAAATTGAGGAACATTTCAGGTAAAGGGAGCAGTTCAAGAGGGCTGAGATTCACTATCTTGGGAAGGAAGAAGAAAGAGGAGGAGAAGGATAGGGAAAGATGGTGAAGACAAATGTAGCCAGGAGAATTAGGGACCAAGGAGGAAAAAGTGCATCTGAGAAAGGCAAGGTGATTAAAGAATGAAAGAAGATATGGGACAAGAGTTATGGGGAGGAAAAGAACCACAAAGCAGCAGACTTGCTCCGGGCCCCAACAAAAAGAGTGACTTCCAAATATTACCCCCCCCCCGAGTCAATTAAAAAGGGATGCGATTTAGGGGGCTATACAGACTGCCCCAAAGGGATGGTCTGCAGTTGCCTCTTTATTGGCTGATTGGGGCTGCGGCAACCTCATACCACAGCCTTGATCCAGCCTCTGGAGAGTGCAAAAAGGGGCCGCAAAAAGAGGCTTCTTTTTGCGCCCTCCAAGGGGCATCATAGCCGTGGCAGCATGGCTTTATGATGCCCTTTTGGTGCTGCATCATGTGGATGCTGCACCAGAGGGGCGTTATGATGGTGTGCTCCATGTAGACTGGTGCACGTCAAAACGGCACCTTGGGGGCAGGGTTAGGACATCTAGCATGTGGATGATGTGCCCTAACTCTGCCCACAGGCTGGCACAAAGTGCCAGTCTGTATAGGACCTAAGACACCAATTCTGACAATTGGAAGATCAGAAGGTTGGTGGTTTGAGGCCTGAGTGCTGCATGATGGGATGAGCTCTTGTCACTAGTCCCAGCTTCTACCAACCTAGAAGTTCAAAAGCATGCAAATGCAAGTAGATAAATAAGTACCATTTTGGTGGGAAGGTAACAGCGGTCAGTGCAGTCATGCTGGCCAGAGCAGTCCTCAGGCAATGCTGGCTCTTTGGCATAGTAATGGAGATGTGCACCGCTCCCTAGAGTCGGTTACGACTAGACATTCATGTCAAAGCACTAGCTTTACCTTTACCTTTAGTCAATTAAAAAAAAAGTTGGACTTGCTTGGCTTGATAACTGGGGTTTGCATTCCATTATTTCAGAAACAATTGGAGTCATGGATTACAGACTGATAGTCCCCACAATTTGGGGGTGCAAATATTTGCAGTTCTATGAAGCCTCACCAAATTTCACTTGCTGGGTTTTGTGGATCTGCCTGCCCCACTTTCTTGACTTTAATTCATTTCCCCCAGGCAATGTTTTTCCTTGAAGGAGGAGGAGAGTGAAGGAGGCCAGGAAAGATGGGGTTGTAGTCCAAAACAATACATTTTACAGTTCTCTGAGAAATCCATCAGAGATTGCAAGTGCATTTGAGCAGAGTGTTTACCAAAGTCACAAAGAGGTGGTTTTATCAGTTCATTCCTCTGAAATATAGCCCAAAGCACTACGTATTCATTGGTGGCTTCTCATCCAAGTACTATCCAGGGCTGACCCTACTTAGCTTCCAAGATCAGACAGGCCTTCAAGTCATTCTTGATAGATGGCAACCCTAAGACAAACCAATCATGGAGTTTTCTTGGCAGGTTTCTTCAGAGGAGGTTTGCCATTGCCATCCTCTGAGGCTGAGAGAGTGTGACTTGCCGAAAGTCATGCAGTGGGTTTCCATGGCCGAGCCTGGTCACCAAAAATAGTCAAACCACCACACCACACTGGCACTTTTATACTGAACTACTATATACTTAATAAAAGCTCTGAATTCATCTTAAGTAACAATCATTCTAGTGTTTTTTGTGTTTTTTTGGGATATGAGGCCATGTGTTAGAAGAGTTTATACCTGATGTTTCACCAGCAGCTATGGCTGTCATCTTCAGAGACTCAAGGAATAAATGTCAGGAATAAACTCTTATAGAACACAGACTCGTAGCCAAAACCCCCCACAAATAACTATGGATGCTGGCCATGAAAGCCTTTGAAATCATCCTATTGCCAACACAATACTATGCATGTCATACAATTACTTTACTGTTGAGTTTTTTGTATGTTGTCAACCATATTGCAGTTTTAATTTGCCAACTGCCTTGATGTCCGATATGAGGAAAAGACAGGATCCAATTTCTCAAAACAGAGAATTTCAAAAGGACTCGAACTGATGGAGGCCAAATTACTGATCCTTGCACAGTGCAATCCTGTGCATGTATACCTAAAAGCGGCTCCCATGGAGTCAAAAGGGTTTAAATGTATGTAGGATTACAACTTTAAATATCTAGTGTCAGGGCCACAGAAGACAGATTTGCTAATAAATAACTCTTAAAAAAAAAAAAAGGAGACAATTTGATCTGACATAATTACAACCGAGGCTCCAAAATGCAGTACAGGGGAAGAGCCTAAATTTTTCATGATAAAATTCATTAATAATGGAACATAAAGAACTAAATTACATAACTGCCACCTTAAGTTAAATAATATTTTTTCCACAGAGGGAGAGGCAGATGGGCTGAGTCTCACAGCCAACACTTCTCCGGAATATATGTGTCGGAAAATGCTTTCCAACCAAGCATCCTTTTTTACTCCCTTTACCCATTTGCTGTTAGAGTAGTGAACCTTTAGACTTTCCTGCATGCTTCCACCCTATACATGCTGTCCCCAAAACTTCCACCATTTGGTCAATCACCCACTGTGGGGATATAGTTAAGCAAGCATACTCTGTGACCAGAGGAACTTCCAGGTGTGTTTGCAAGCGCAAAAAAGACTCCTTTCTCTCCTCTCCCTCTGTTCTTCCTAAAAAATGGTGTGGGCAGACTCTGCTGAGTTGTTCCTCTTCTGGAAGCTTTCCTATAGCTAGCCAAGGCTTAGGCACTGCATGTATATATGTTTGAATAGACAGGTTGAGTCTCCCTTATCCAAAATGCTTGGGTCCACAGGTGTTTGGGATTTCAATTTTTTAAAATACGTGTGTTTACATATATGCATATAATGGGATACCTTGGAGATGGGACGTAAGTCTAAACACAAAATTCATTTATGTTTTCTCTACATCTTATACACATATCCTGAAAGTAATTTTATACACTATTTTTCATAATTTTATGCATGAAACAAAGTTTGGGTGCACTGAACCATCAGAGAGGAAAGGTGTCACTGTCTCAGCCACCTAAAAAAAGGTTTGTTTTAAGAATATTTTAGAATTCGGGATAAGGGAGTCTAAATCTGTATCTTTAAATGTAATTAGTTACATTAAATGTAACCAGGTTTTTAGCTATCAAACTTGCATACTGTCTTACTTTGCTTAAACTGGTCTCTGAGAGACCCAAGCGATTCAACACTTCCACTTGTGAATTTTGGTTGCCTTGGATCCCATTAAGGGAGAAAGGCAGGATACAAGTGCAATAAAATTAATTAATTAAATTAAAAATTACTAAAACAATCTGAATCTTAGTTGAACCAGACTGCTTTCCCAGAAAAGGGGCTAGCAACCAGGAATCTACTTCTAATCCAACAATTATGTATAATTTTTCCATGTCAAAATACAGGGTTTTCAGAAAAAGGGTCAATAAGAAGCAAGAAGATTTTGATTTTGAAATATAATTCTTTCAGTTTTGTTTGTTTGTTTTTTCTTTTGTTTACAGATGGGCAGAAGAAACCCATGATCCACTGGAGAATGGAGCTGTGGCCCTCCTGATCTTGTTGGACTGAAGTTCTCCTCAGTCCTGGCCAGAAGTGTCAATGTTGTTGTGTGCCTTCAAGTTGTTTCCTACTCATAGTGACCTTAAGGTGATGTTATCACGTTTCCTGGCAAGATTTGTTTAGAGGGGATTTGCTATTGTTATCCTCTAAGGCTGAGACAGTGTGACTTTCTCAAGGTCACCCTGTGGGTTTACGTAGTCAAGTTGAGATTTAAACCCTGATCTCCAGAGTTGTAGTCCAATACTCAAACCACTATATCGCACTGGATCCCAGTAGCGACCAAAGTGAGGGACAATAGGAAGAAGAGTTCATCAACATTTGGAGGGCCACAGATCCTTCATAGACTTCTCAACAAATCCCATTAAAATGAGTGAGCATTGCATAAGGAAAGTTAGCTTGTTTGTATTCAGCGAAACAGGTCCCTTTGTATTGTTGGTTTCTTTTCACAGGCTGCACTTCATCTCTTTTAATTATACTTCTGTGAAATTGAGGCTGACCTGGCCTTTTACAAGGAGCAGTAACCTACTGATGGATTTCCAAACAATTCAAGTGTCATACTGTAAATGTCCAGCTCCTGGTATATGGGTCAAATCTTTCAACAAGCTCATAATCAAAGCTACTTCAGTTGTTTTAAAGCTGGGTAATTTGAGCTTGTTATCCTGAGTTAACCTCACTCACCATTCATGTACATGAACCAAAGCTGTTAGGAAAGGTCACCACAGCTCCAGCATTTCTGAGGCTGAAGGTCATTCTGAGCCTCTCTTTCAAAAGCTTTAATCCCATGGTAGGCAAAATGCAATTCTTCAGATGGTGTTGGACTGCAATTCCCATCAGCCTTAACTGGTGCAGCCCATGCTGAGGAACAAGAGGAACTGCAGTCCAATAACATTTGGAGTGCCAAACTTTATCCACTCTTGTTTTAATCCAATGAACACCTGCCCTGAAGGAGGTATAGTTGATTCCTTTGAGAAGTCTGAGAAAAAATATCTTGGCTTAAATATAAAAAGAGTGTCAGTTGGATCAGACCAAAGTCCTTTCTAGTCCACAGTTCTGTTCACATTATGGCCAAATGCTGAGATACACCACTAAGAGGTGTGGTGGGTGTGGACCATAGCAGGTGACACCCTAAAAGAAGGTGACATCACTGCTTCCCAGTCCCTTTAAAATGCTAAAGAGTTGGTGTGAGAGGGGCAAAACTCAGACAGAAGAGAAAGGAGAGACCACAGACTTTTAAAAAAGTTACATTTTTAATTTTTTCAAAAATTAAATTTGTTTTTTCTTTAAAAACATCACCTCTTACAAAATTTTAACCACATGAAACTATGTACATGTAAATAATTGAGTTTGTGCATATTATATTGTAATCTAAAGGTATAATTTTAATTTTGCTAGTTAATTATGTCAAAACTATTAACAATACATTCAGCGATATATGTGACTTACAACGTATGAGTAACATATGGTACAAAAAGCAATACTAAGGATTCTGTATGGTGTGGTATGGGAGGTCAATGGGGGGGGGGTGACACCATGAGTTATTGCACTGGGTGACACCAACCCTAGTGATGCCACTGCCTTTCAGTTTGATATAAACACTATTGCACTGTTATATTGCCAGAAATTGATAATCAGAGGCATATTGCCTCTAGTACTGGCTTAGGCCACAAGTGAGGGAGCTTTGGTCAAATCTGCAATACAGGAATAATGCAGTTTGACACCCTTTAACTGCCATGGCTCAATGCTATGGAATTCTGAGATTTGTAGTCTCTCGGAGTGTATTGGAATCTCCATCCTTGGAGGTCTTTAAGCAGAGGCTGGATGGCCATCTGTCGGGGATGCTTTGACTGGGAGCATGGCAGGGGGTTGGACTGGATGGTCCTTGTGGTCTCTTCCAACTCTATGATTCTATGATTCTATGATTTAGCCTTCTCTGTTGGAGATCTCTGGTGTCACAACAAACTACAAATCCCCAGAGCCATGGCAGTTAAAGTGGTATCAAACTGTATTGTTTCTGTGGTGCAGATTAGACCCTCATCCATTCAGATATTTTGGGCTTCAGTTCCTGGAACTGTAGTCTTAAAACATACAGAGATCAAAGGTTTTCCACCACCAGACTTACTTGATAAAAAGCTAGCAGCTAGGGAGTCACTTTATCATAAAGTCAATTCAAAAGCTTAAAATACTGAAAAGAAGAAGCTAGTTTATAGGTCAGATTATTTCTCAATTTTGCCCAGCATTGGCTTAAGGTGACTAGCTGCAGTCAAGCTTTGGAGTATCAGGATCGTGCTACCACTAAAAGGTATGTGTACAGATATACCCGAGGCTGGAATATTGCACTCCATCAGTGTATCGCAAAGAATGGATTGTAAGCCATGAAAGCTCATGCTAAAACACATCATTGAGTCTGCAAACCTGGATGCAAAGGATACTGAAAAATGTCTACGCAACACAGCAAATACCTTTCAAAAAAATTCCACTATTTGCTGGAAGTTGTCAGATAAATACCCTTGTCTGCTTCCAGCTTAACTATTATGAATAAATCAGAATAGTGAGATTAACTTTATCATAATATTGATCTCTTTGCTAGTGATACTATAGTCTTATATAACAGAGCAAAGATTTTCTTGAAAAAGGAAACAGAGGTACAGGGAAAGGTTAACCATCTGCTTCCAGTGTCAGAGTCCACTGTCACCATATTGGATGCATTGTGGCTGTTTTGTATGTAAAATTCTCTAAGAGAAAGGAGATTCAGTTATGTATTTCAACTGAGGTGAGTATTCTGTTTCTGCTAGACCAGTAAACACCTCAGGAATTGATGTTGTAGGTCCATTGATTCTGGGGCACTGATGTACTGGTCAGAGGCTGTAAGTGCCCAGCAGGACTGAGGAGTTCATCAGGCATATAACAGTTCCAAGGGGTTGATAACAAACAGTCAGAACTAGGCCAGAGTCAGTACACAGAGCCTCACTGGATGACTGATGAAACCCTTGAAACAGTGACTGAGAGATGATATACAAAACTAAAAGGTGAGAGAAATAGGTCAGAATTCTGAATATAGCTGTTCAGTGATTTGTACACAGTGTCAAAAAATGTCATATGACAACAAAAAATGGGTTACGAGATTAGGGCACACCAAAGCATTTCACACACACACAAAATGAGACAGTGCTGAATAGATGACAGTAAAGCCTTTGACAGCACAGATCATGAAAAACTATGGACTGTTCAGAACAAAATGGTATGCCACAGCACCTGCTTGTCCTTAAAGTAGCAAAGAATTGGAATGGCTGCTGATGAAAGGTAAGGAAGAAAGAGCAAAAGCAGGGTTAGAGCTGAATCTGAAGAAAACAAAAATAATAACCACAGAAGCTTTGTGTAACTTAAAAATGGGAAATGAAGATATCAAAATTGTTGGGGATTTCCAAGTCAAAGCCAACTTGATGGCACATAACAACAACAACAACAACAACAGTGTTTACATGTTCCAGGTCCTTGTGTTCAAGTAGTCTCTCTTCTTCTTTCCTCTGGTAGGTCTATGGATAGGAGATCAGAACACATATCTTCTATTTTTGATTAATTGTAGTTCAATGTTTGCCCTAGCTGTGAATAGACTTAACAATAGTTTAGGAAAACCTCAAATTTTCCTAAATCACTGTCCAATACTGTCCAATTCTTTCAGTAAATCATTGTCCAAATTATTTGTTAAAGTACATCACAGTTTATATGGGTTTGGACAAATTATAAATCATGGTTAATTTAAAACAAAAATGAAAGCTTCCAAAGATTTCCTTGTGCAGGAGAAAAACAATGGTTTGTTTGATCCTGGAAAACCCCAAAATCAAGACTCAGCTCATGCAAATGAACATCACCCAAGGTCAGGAGAGGGGTTCCCAGCAGAGAATGGATCACTAATTAAATAGACACAAATCCTCCTCGCATATCCTCCCACCCCGAGCCCTTGTCATTCAACAACAGCCCAATACACAGATTAACATGTAAATTAGTTCCTCTCAACCAAGGGTCACCCAGTACATATACCCCGCACACCTCCATGCCACCAATCTCTGAAGATGCCAGTCACAGGTGCAAATGAAACATCATGAATAATTTCTTCCAGAACACGGCCACACAGCCTGAGAAACCCACCCACACACACACACACACACAACATAGTAAGATGTTCTCCTTGGTTAAAACCATTTATGTCTCAAGACCAGAAAATAACAGTGTTTGATATTTGCTAAGCAGATTTGGAATTGTGGAAGCATGTTGTGGGTAGTCTTATAAAATGGTAGCCATGAATTGTGCATTTGCACAATGGCTGAAATGGGGATATGACTGTTTAGAAAAATCTCATTTCCCACAAGGCTAAAGGAGAAGAAATTTTCCCAAGAATTTAAAAAGAAAGTAGTGTTCACCATTCAGCAAACACTACCCTGAGGATCTCAAACTCAGACTCTTGTGTTGTCTTCAGACCCGCTAGGGTTTGAGTATGCCTATGAAACCATCATAGGTATCTTTTGCCTTGGACAGGGTGGAGTCCAGCACAGAATGTTTCAATGAATGTGGATAATCCCCGACCCAACATAATGAAGCATTTACAAAATTTGCTTGCAACTTTAACAGTTACTGTGAGCTTGTCTACATGATTAAAATACTCCACATTGCAATTGAATAGAATGCGATCCAACCACACACAATTCTCAGGAGTCTGGGTTTTTTGCAAACCCCCCACCCCCCCCAAAAAAAAACTTCAAAAAAAAAGGCTTCATTGTTTTGGAAAATTGACCAGCAGTGCAAATGTGCAAAAATATACACTTACATTTACATGTTGGCTAGGCCTACGATCACCAAGCTTAAAGATTCAAGCAAACATTTCTTTTCAAACTATGCCTCCAACAGAACCCAGTGGAATACAAGGAATGCTCATATCTTATTTTGTTCACATTTTAATTTGGCAGCCAGAGATGAGCATCAAGCAAAACTCATTGCCAAGTTATCAGAGGAGCTCATTGCACAGTGTGTACAGGGATATGAGTTGTTTCTAAATCTGTTTGGGGAAGAATTTGTTGCTCACACAGGCAGGAGTGTGAATGAAGGCGAAATAAATTTGTTTACAAATTCAAACGATTATTTATGAAAAGTTATTTTGCTGTATTAGACCAGCTGTACAGATAGTGCAGGGGACAAGAAAAGAATATATTAATAGCTCTATAAGGGAAATGACAGCTGTGGCATTTTCTTTGGGTTCTCTATAGCCACGGGTAAATCCCAGATCACTTGAACTTTGAAATACATTTTCAGAGGGATGAAACATGCTGAACAGCAGATCTCTAAAATGTTTGTGGGTTGAAAATATATACCCCACTTAGTACATAAAATAAAGTGGCTTAAAATAAATCATCACCATAAATAATATACAGTATGTATCACACACCAAAAGCAGTTGAAATGATGGTAGAAACAGTTTAAATGGCTAAAATCACTTTCATACATTAAAAGCAAGGGTGGAGGAAAACAATCTGCATGAAAAACTAGGCATAATGGAAACTCAGCAGAGTAAATATTATTTTGCCACTCACCTGAAGCTTAAAAGAGAGAGGGCCAAACAGAGTGCCCCACATTTCATCAAGCTGGTTTGCCATCCCAGTCCTTTTGTGCTTCTGGAGGTTCTCTCACTCAAAGTTGCATCCACCCAGAGCAAGCCCAACTTTCTTTTCCTCTGCATTCCCTCTCAGAATAGTAAAAGCAAGTGACATTATGTCATATCCTCTCAATTTTAAAAGGAACTGCAGAGGGAACAGAAATATTTGGGGGTAGTATGGGGTTGTAGGATGCTTGTTTTGTGTTTTCACACATCTGAGAGTCTTTCTGTGTGCCATAACCTATTTGTGTTCATTTTCTGTATTCTGATCACAGTGTGGGAAAGTGATGATGATGATGATGATGATGATGATGATGATAATTACATCCTTTAAAACAGCAACCAGAATGGCCGTTGGCCACTGTGGTTGTGGGATTTAGGGAACTGTAATCCAAAAGGCTCTGATTCTGAGGTGGCAGTTTATTCTCCCGATACTCTCCTTCTCATATGTGGAAAAGCTCCTTAATATAAAGTTTGTGCCATATGTCACAGCAGCTTCAGAAGTATGCAGAACAGTTAAGTGCTCCATATTTCAAACAAATATATAAACATATATTAAATACATGCCATATACCCACATGGAGCTGTTATATGGTCTGGAATTTCTTACTATTTTTTTTAAAAAATCCCTTTACTTAATGGCTGAAACTAAGAACAACTACTTTACTAGCTCAAAAGCTGCATAGAGAAGAGAAGGACACATAAAATTGCTTTGACGTGGGGACACATGTTGCCAAATGACGATCCCAAGTTTTTAGTAAGCTACCTGGGTAAAGAAAATGCTAAGGTAGGGTGAGAAATATCAATGAGAACAGCTTGCTGATAGTTTGGACATGGAATCTGAAGCAAGAAAACCAGAACTCTCTAATCACAGCACTTGTGGGGAGGAATTGGATGAAGTCAATGAAGTTGTATTTTCATTACCTCCTACCTCTCTGTGTTCATTTGCTAGATTTAGCTCTTAGTAGCAGCTCATTGAAACAGCTCTGGTGAGGGTTTGGATGGTTGCTAATTGTAAATTGAGTTTAGCTTCTTCTCTTTTAATTTCCCAATGTTTTGTCTTGTTGAACAATTTAATTTAATCCTCTGTTTTCCTTTTCTGTTACATCTAGTCCTCTGAATCCACAGATTCTACATCCACAGATTCAACCATACACTGCTTGAAAATATTTTCCCCAAAAGAATCCAAAAGGCAAATCTTAATTTTGTCATTTTATATAAGAGACATCATTTTACTACCTATTGTATATAATGGAACTTGAGCACCCGTGGATTTTAGTATCCATGGGGGGTGGATTTCTAGAACCAAACCAGAGTGGATGCCAAGGGTCCACTGTAATTTGTCAATTTGAACAATAATCTGTTTAAAAGTGAATAATTATGTGGGTGTGTTTAGCTTTTGATACTTATTCTCACCCTGACTGCAAATTTCCCTTTGTTGTTAGGGCTCTGGTTTTCATTCTGTTAAGTGATTCACATTTTAAAATCTCTGTAATTCCTCTGTCTGTCTTTGTATATAGATGCAATTTTGCTCTCCACTATAGTGGGGTTTGATCATGCATGTTTTTTTTCTAATCTGCAAGGGGGAGGACTGGAACTGAACCCCAGTAGATGGGAAAGTGTGCACTGTATATTCTTGAGCAATGCAATATAACCTTCCATAGTATTAAAACAGAAACTTTTTTTTCCCTCAGTCTAAGATTGCAGAAGGCTACTGGCAGTGGCAGCTGTTGGTTTTGATGTTAGTGGGGTGATGAATATACAGTGGGCCCTTCATATTTGCTGGGGTTAGGGGTGCAGGATTCCTGTGAAAGTTGGAAAACTGCAAATAAAAAAAACAACACTATTGTTTTTCCAGAGAGAACACCTCTCTAGGAATCTCTAGGTCCTCCAGCACACCTCTATGGTCAACATGTGTCAGGAGCTGAGCATGCAATAGGGCTGGAGGACCTACAAATGCCTAGAGAAGTGTTTTCTCTAGGAATCTCTAGGTCTTCTAGTGTGACTCTATGGACAACCTTTGGCAGAGTCTTGTTAAAGATTTCTAGAGAGAACGTATTAATCAAATCTGTAAAGGTAAAACCTGCAAATGTGGTAGGCCACGTGTACTCTGGGGCTTTAGTTGCAGGGGCTATCCAAGGTGCTGAACGTTTGTTGTTTGTTGTTAACTGAATCAACCTCGACCCATGGTGACTCTGTGAATGAGATATCTCTGAGTCCCCCTATCCTCTAAATCTCTGCTCAGGCCTTGTAGGCTCAGGCTTCTCTCCCACCCCCAAAGTTCAAGACCTTGGATAGTGCTTTTAAGTACAGGAGGCTGCAATTAGGTGGGCAAAACAGATCCACAATTTGATTCAGTAAAGAGAAGTGTTTTATATGAACACATTTTCAACCCACCTTTATTATTCATGTTTCTTTCCTGCTTTCTCTTTTATCAAGCTGAAATATATCCCACCTTTCTATTGTACTAACAGTCCAAGATGCAGTGATGCAGGGAGGGGTTTGAGGACATTATCTCCTCCCTTATAAGAATGCTGCCCAATCCATGAAATTTTACTTCATTTCTAGCATTACAGCCAAGCATTTAGAAATATAATTTGGGTTTCCAAAGAAAAGGACAAGGTAGAATCCTGTAAAATCCCAAACTCAAACATATCATGAACTTACTAAAATATTGTTGTCTCGTCAAATCATTTCCAGTTTATGGTCACCCTAAAGTCAACCTATCATAAGGTTTTTTTGGCCGCATTTGTTCAGAGTGGGTTTGCCTTTGCCTTGCTCTGAGGTTCAGAGAGTGTGACTTGCCTAAGGTTGCCCAGTGGGTTATCCAAAACAACAATAACACATTGGCTTTCACTAAAATTTTGCACATGTACAATGAATCCTTGCCATGAATGTACACTTTGTACACTGCAAGACTAAATGCAGGACTCAACACTTTGCATCTACAGCTGTGTGTGACTATTTATTCCCAGTTTTGACACATCTGCTGGCACCATACAGGCATTCAGTGCTTCATCAGAGAAAAGTAAAATTAGTAATCTTGGCTTTTGAAAATAACATATTTGAAGGACTTTCAAGTGGACAATTTCTCTGCAAGTTTGCAGAGAAATCACAGCTCATTAGACTTTATTAACAGTTTGGATCATCATAATAGGATGACTTGCACAATATGCAGTTATTTTCTACCCACCGTTATTTAATTTACACAACTATTTTGCATGTTGAAAACAATGCATTTTAAATTTATTTTTCTTCTGGAAGCATCACAACCTACTTTAAAATGCATTAACTGGAGATTATTTTTGTTATTACCTATGAAAACTTTTTTTCCACAGAAACCTCCTTTACAGTGACCAATGTTCAGATCCTTCTGCCCATCTCCTTGCCCTCTCTTGGTGAAAACTGCCTCACTTCATTCCTGGTCACAGCACTCAGGCTGGCTAAAAACTTATACACTTTTAAAAATACAGCAGGAGTCTTTCATTTAAAAAAGTGAGCAATACAATCAATCAGGAAAAGCAAGAAGCAGGAGCAGTGCATCCAGCTAAAAACAGACAAATCTGCTAAAGGTCTCTGTCTGCTCACTGTCCTATAATTTTCTGTAACCTAGGGAATTGCTGTTGTGCTATGTGATGATTATGATCATCGTCAGTAAACTGTTGTTGCCATGTGCATTTGCCCCATCCTAAGATCTTGATTCAGGTGGCCGCCATGGGAAACCACCACAAATTGTGACATTGTGCTTGACTTGATGCTGTGCATATGCTGGTGCAACAAGGGAAAGAATCAAGCTGTAGAAGAGAATTAATTCAGTATTATGTTATAGTATTCTGAATGGCAGGCAGTGAGAGATTATAATTAAAAATATTTGGTGTGAGCTTGGGATGAAAGTAAAAGTTATTTTAAGCAAAGAGGCTTATGGGCAAGATGGGCTAATATATCTTTTCATTTCCAAAGTCTCTCAACCTATCCTTAGTTTACCATTAAGAAATCAGATGCAAATTTAATTAAGTATTTAACATTTTCCTTCCTGTAGCTCTCCGCCTCATCAACTTTTCATCTCATTTCAAATCTCAGCTGACTATCTCTTTTCTCTCTGACTCATGTTTCACTCCCCCTGTGCTATTATCCTTGTAATTGTATGATTTAATTCTCTAAAATGTTTTGGGTTTCCTCTTTATGTGAGACTTGAGACAAAATAAAGTTGTAATGCCACAGATTAGCCTTGCTAATGCTTGGCTTTTAGTTGGCATACCAGACAAATCCACACCAGGCCTTTTGACTTTCAGAGACCTTAATTCAAATTACCTTCATATTAGGCCAACAATGAAGAGTGTGATCCGCTTATACTTACTCCTGTTTTAATGAAGGAAAATAACATTTTTATAATCAGTTGTAATTTATTCATAGGGATTCCCAAACACAGTGTGCTGTAATTCAAGACTGGGGAACAAATAACTATTTCGCCCATATTCATAACTAGTTTTACACATGGACAGCTCTAGACAAGTGCCTGGAATAGTTTTGCTACAGCAAGATGTAGAAAGTCACAGGCTTCTCCAAACAGGGCAAATGTGGTGGGATGGTGCTGTAGGACTGAAAAATCCAAACAGTGATCGTGACCATTGAAGCCCTGTATGGCTTGGATCCACACTATCCAAAAGACTGTATCTCCCTATATGAGCCTCGATTGATCTCAAGGGGCCGGGATATAAAATAAAAAAAAAATAAAGTTAGATGGGCCTTAGTGTAGAGCCACACTGCAAAGAGCCCTGAAAATGGAAGAATCAGATTCAAACCTGACAAAAACTGGCAAACCCTGACAAAGCCCAAGGAGCTGTAGCACATAAACTCTTACTTTTTAAGACTCTTCTGGAAAAATCTTTCTTCTTCTTTTTCAGGCTGTTGCTACATTGAAGAATCAATGCAGTTTGATATCACTTTAACTGTCATGGCTAAAAGCTATGTAATCCTGGGATTTGTAGTTTATTGTGACACCAGAGCACTTTAACAGAAAAGGTAGATATCTCACAAAATGATAAATTCCAGAATTCCCCAGCATTGAGCAATCACAGTTAAGTGGTGTCAAACCTCATTCATTCTACAGTATAGATGCAGTGGGGCTTTCTAGATTGGCAGGAAAGTGTGACATGAAGTTGCCTTTTCCTTAAGGCTTAGCAGTTGTGCCACAGCCTTTAGATGGAGCCGCACTGTTCTGCAGTTTTTAAAAAAGAATCTGGGAAAACCAGCACCTTTTTAAAGGCACTTCTTCTCCCCTAAAATACAAAAAAAAAAAAAAAAAAAAAAAAAGCATTTTCATGGCACACTTTCCCTTTTTCTCATCTAAAGGCTAGGCTTTCATGCAGCCATGAACACACTTCTTTTTGCCAATCTAGACCAGGCCAGTCTTAGTCAGTGATGGTGCTAATAAAATAGTAGAGGACAGTGGGAAACCAAGGACAAAGTGGATTCTCAGGGAACACCATCTTTTGCATACACAAGCCATTTTTGAAATTGTGTCTTCCAATACACAGGTGGTGGATGACAAAGGAGACCAATAATGTGAAGACCTAGCATTCCTTTTTCCTGCCCTGGGTATCAAAGATACTGTTTGTTCATCTGTGGTGTACATGCTTAAAGGAAAGGTAGTTACTCTGATGGAGTCATAGAAAACCAAGCAGGATCCAGGTAACAGTTGAAGGAAGAACTTGGGGAACATAGCTCCAAGAAATCCCTCCCCAGGAGTGATGACATCCACTGAAATTGCCTTAGGATAAATAGCTGAATCTCTGTGCTTTGGCCAGTGAATGAAATGATAAAGAAGTAATCAGCTTTCCCTATCCACAGATTCTTTATCCATGGATTCAACCATTCATGGCTTGAAAATGTTAAAAAAATAACCCCCTTGATTTTGCTAATGTATATAAGGGACACCATTTCACTATGGCATTATATCTGATACGTCTTAAACCTCCATTGATTTTGGTATTCATGAGAGCTGCTGGAACCAAACCTCAGCAGACACCAAGGGCCCACAGTACTTATGTTTTACTGTCCTGAGCGATCCGGATCCAAGAATGAGGAAAATGGTTAAGCATAAACTAGATTCTGTTTCCCTTTCTTTATCCTGGTCCTGGACTTCATGCTAGCAGTTTAAATGATAATGCTTCTTTGCAAGATTGTTTGCATTTCTAATTAAAAGCTACATGTTGTTGCTTTTCAGTCTGCTGAAGATCTGTTTTGGTTAAAGTCCAATGCATTTTACAAGGCTACAATTTATGCAGTGAAAAGTAAACACCACAGCGTTTGCTGGTGCTCACTCTCAGGTAACTAGGCATAGGATAGCAGTGATGCCCCATCATCCTAACAGTGAGATTTTACTAGTGGTGTATTTGTTTTGGATGTCTGTGTTTTATAATAGTATTACTAACTGGAGTGCCAGTTCATTTGAGTATAAATAATAGAACAACAGAGCATCTGTAACCCTCTTTAGGCATTTTCATCACATGCAATTCTTCATGTGAGGAGGTGAGCTGGAAATGAGTGTGCTAATTCTGCCTTCTCCTTTGCCAATGTCCATCCCTATTTACATGTATGTGATAAATCGTTATAAAAGAGAGCATCTTTTATGTGTGGACTCTCCCTGAGATTATAAATTGCTTTTTTTTCTGACAAGTACAACCTCCATAGAGAGAGGAGGCTCTCTCAAATTACATTTATATCTGTTTCTCTTGGGGACATGGGTGGAGGGGTTTGATTTCAGAGTTTGGCATAGCTATTGGATGGAATGGCTATGGGGGCTGCCATTATGAGTTAATATACTAGAAACCACTAGAGAAGGAACCTCATGTAAGATTCAGAGACATACCCATGTTAGTCTGGAATTTCAGTATGCCCAAGAGATCTCATAGCACCTTTGAGACTAACTGTGCAAAAACAGCTGTAGCATAAGCCCTCAATGACCATTGTTAAAACTCAAATTGTCACCTCATCAGCACACCAACAAGTTTTGCATTTCTATGGCTATTCATGTAGTCTCATCATAAAGATCCTTCCTGGGCAACCCTATACTCCATGAAGTTGAGGAAGTAGACAAAGGCCCAGAACAGATGGCCCAGAAGGAGCAGCCAGAATCTGCTTTGGCCTTGATTGGGCTGGGACTGCGGCAACAGCATGACCTGCTCCTGAAGAGGCCATCCCAGTCCCAAGTGACACTGGCCAGGAATGTATCTAAATTGACTCCTTTTTAGGAGTTTCCTGGTTTGGCATGGCCTCAGCATGGCTTCCAGCCACTTTGGGAGCATGCATCACCTAAACACTATGTCCCCAAAGTGGCTGGAAGCCACTTTATTTGGCTGTGCATTTCAGGCCCAAATCTATGGAAGTTTAAGCTACAATCTCTTTTGCATAGTTAGTCACAAAGATGCTACAAGATTCCTTTACACATCCATGTAGCACTGGTGAAAATTTTTTAAGCATTTGATACATGTATTAAGTGACCAGTGTGAAGGGGCAATAGGCAGATCAATAGTCTCTGATATGATCCTCTTGGCATTTTCTTGGATCTATGTACCTCTTCCTTCCTACTTACCTGCTGATGTCAATTCCTCCTTCTTCCAGGAAGACAGTCACATTTTTTTCTTCTCTTTGTCTGAAAAGAGGGCAGCTATATGGGATCCTATCCACAGCAGAGCTGCTAGCTTTTCCCCATAAACAGCTAGCTTTAGGGGCTCCTCTAAAGTAGATTTAGGTTAAATGGCTTGTGTCCTTTCCTATCCTTGAATGGATTTCCTAAGACAGGGCATCTGAAATAATTACTCCTGTTTCTGCTATGAGTTCACATTGCCCTCATCCATTGCCCTCTACTAAAATAAATACAATACTGTATATTCTTACAAACAGGAAGCAAGAAAACCGAGTGACATGAGTAGATTTTTTTTATATACAGAGGCTGGTTTCTTCACACATTCCCATGACATTGCTATCATTACTAGCCCTCACATAGGTCTCTTGGGTCCCATGTTGGGAGAAAGGCAGAATACAAAATAAAATAAAGGCAGGAAGACAGCTCATCTACCTGCTTCTCTTTTTACTCCCCTTTCTCTACATTTCTGGTTAGTTCGCTATATTTGTTTGCTTCAGATGCTGTGATCAGAACAGGCATCTGTGCAACTATGTCCTTCCCCCAGCTCCATCATTATGAAGGAATCAGAGGAGGTAAACTGTTTACCAAGATACACCTTTCACAAACAAAATGTTTAGGTAAGTCTTCAGCAAAAAAAAATATAATAAAATAAAATTAGTGCAAACATTCATTTGGTTTATTTTGTGGTGGCCCCATAAATAAGAATCCTAAACTTCAAGATGGACATGACAGGAAATATTCCCATTCTCCCTGAATCACAAGAGTTCTCTAAATGCAAGGGGCCTTGGGAAGCAAGCAGTCCCAAAGTTTTTATAACTCATGGGGTGCTAAAAAATTCAGTGAAATATATATATTCCTCCTGCCCCTTCTGAACTGAAAACCAGTGCCAGTGGCCATATTGGCTAGGGAACTGTGGGAGGTATTGTTCAAAAGTAATTTTTCCAAGCTCTGAAGTGAAGAGACTGATAGCAGGCAGCAAACCACTCCTCCATACAGACATGCTACAACTACACAAACAGGATATAAGAAGACAGATCTTTTTTCACCTTGTTTTTTTTTTTTTAAAAAAAAATGTGCACTCAAAAATTGAATAATGTGTGCCAAATAAGCATTTGGAAACACATATATTCTTCAGGAATGCTCATCAGAGGGATAGCACTGCCTGCAACTCCCTGCTGAGTATGCACCTGGTGGTAATATAGGAATCTCATTGTTCAACATGTGAAATGACTCTTATTTTGCATGTGAACATGCAATGTGGAACAGCAAGTGGAAGCAAGAGAAAGGTGGTGGTGGTCTTTTTCTGACTACTTCTCACCTATTCTTTAGCTGCATATAGGTGGTGGTAGATGCCCTGATATCAAAGCACTAACAGGAAAGATATGAGGAAGGATCCAGGAGCAAAGCAAAGCTAAGTGCATAATTATATGGTACTTGGGGTAATTTTCCCTTTCCTCTGAAAATGCACATTGGCTCTGATTTTCCTATCTGCCGACTGTAAGCTCATAATTAGCAGCAAATTACTTACACAAGTGACAATTTTTGTGCTTTCAAGTAAACAGACAAAATACCGCAGTTCTCAAATTGCCTCTTGGTGCAGTAGGCACCTGGCTCGTTCTGGCCTCATTCAGCCAACATATTAGGGAAAGCAAGGGAACCACAAAGGGCGGGGGAACCTGGAAGGCTTCCCTCAGGGAGCTTAGAGAAGAGCCTTGATGGCTGGTGGCTCCCAGGCTGATGGAGCAGTGAATCCATGCCAGCTTTTGGGTAGCTCTGAAGGAGCTCTCCAACATCCTAGGACTATTTGGGGGGTAGAGGTTGAATATTTTGGAGACCTCATTTGATGCCTGGGTTAAGACCTGAATTCACTATCCCACTTAAATGGGAGCCACAACCTGCCAATGGAAAAGAAGGGTTCAATGATAACTTCTGATCTAATGATACCAGCTTCCCCAGAACCAGACTTGATGTGTGTTACAGACAAAGGGACAGAGCAGATGGGCATGAAAGAGCAGCCTGAGTCCACTCTGACCACAAGCAGATTGGAACCCCACTGACTGCATGGCCTGCTCCCAAGGCAGTCTGTGAATGGGGGGTGGGGGGTGGGCTGACTAGCACTTCCAGGAGTTGGTTTATCTCAGCTCCTTTTTGTTCTGGTCTTAAGGACCAGAGCACAGCTTCAGCACAGTCCCTGGCTGCTTTGGAGGCATGTGTCATTTAAATGCTAGAAGCCACTTCATTTTGGATGTCTGTTTCAACCTAGTGATGTAGACTCAAATCAATTACCTCACATTCAAGTCAGACTCAGGTCGCTTCAGAACTCAACTCAGCAATAAATGACACACTGACTCAACTTAACTTGCAACTTGGATATGTTTAGTGACTGACTTGCTGTTGTCATTCACTTTGAGGATCAGGCAAGGCACATCCTCTGAGAGTGGGGCATTCTTCCCAGAGGGGAACAGCAAATGCATTAAACAATAGACTTGAGGTGGAAGGATCCTTCTCAAGCTTTTGAAAAACTTTAGAAGTCTCCTCCAATGTACAGTGATGACAGACTGCTGAGCAAAACTCAATCTCCACCTCAAGCCCAGGCTGCATGGTGCATTTCCCAGAGAGGAACAGCAAATGCATTAGACAATGGGCTTAAGGCAGGGCTTGAGATCTGCTTGGCAGTCTGCTCTCTCTGCACATTAGAGGGACCTTCTAAAGCTTTTGAAAAGCTTTAGAAAGATCCTTCTGCCTCAAGCCCATTGCCTAACACATCTCCTGTTCCCCTCTGAGAAATGTGCCCCATCTTTTTTTTTCCTCTCTGTTATAGCTGGCTCCCATACTTTAGATCTGACTTGAAAGTATCTTGAGACTTGAAGTAAAAGATCTGAATACATCACTGTCTACAGAGGTTGTCTAGTCTGAGAACACAAGGCTGGAATAGTTTCTTTTGCAAAGTCAAAAGGTGTCTATGGAACAAGAAGAATAGTCTACAACCTGAGCTGACGTGGAGAAACAAACTTTAAGAGCATGATCTTGCTTTGGCTGGAATGTGAAAAGAGCTCTAAGTTCATTTCTATCTGTATTATTTACACAGCTTCAGATATCTGAAGAAAGTTTGTTTGGAGAGGGCATGGGAGAAAAAGGGAGAAAGAGAGAGAAGAAAATTGAGGTGGGGATGCAAATCAACATTAGAATTCAGAGGAAGAGCAATTTCATGGTGCTGCAAGAAAAAGACAAAAATGTGTTGTAGGATGTAGAGAACAACTGGATTAAGAGGACACCCTGCACTGTTCTTGTATGGCTAGATCGACCAGGACTTTCTCAGTCCACTTGATAAATCTGATGAAGGCAGCAGCTGTTGGTAAATGTTCCTAGGAAGCTGGATATGCTTCTTAACAAATTGAACCCTGGAGCAACAGCAGCAAGGAAGAAAGGGTCCAGGCTGCAGGCAGGAGAAAGGTAAATAAAAAGCAGGACTTGCCAAATATATTTTGCTGCCTGAGCAGTTTAGCAAATGGCATGGCATGCCTAACAAGTGAAAGTGCAAGTACCCCAAACCAACCAGGTTTTTCAGCATGGCTAGCTGGCAATCTCTCAAGCACTTTCCCACTTCTCCAACAATAAAAAATAATCATAGTATTATCATGAGAGATTGATCAAGGACTGCTATGCCATTTACCTCCCCCTCTGCTGTTTGTCCCAAACTGCAGAAATTCTCAGCTGCAGAGCTGACCAGTAATCAAGAGAAGGCAGACAGCTGCACTGAAGAGCAATTAACAAACACTAGGGAGAAAGTATTTTATTTTATTTTATTTATATCCCATCTTTCTCCCAGTGCTGGACTCAGTAGGCACTCAGTAGGCAAGTTGCTGTGGCAAACCAAATATAAAAAGCAGCCCTGTTGTCAGCCTATGGAATAGGCGCTGGACCTATCCTTAGGGATATGGATAGCTTTGGAAGAAGGCCAAGGCAGAGATAGAAGAAACAACTGATTGTCTCCCTGGGAGTGTCCAGGGAAGGGGAGAGGGAGAAAAGACACAGGGGAGATGCTGAACCAGCTTATCCTGTAGCCACCAAAGTTTGTTGGTCTATCTAAGTGCTGGAGGAGCCTATGTTTATTGTTAAACACCGAAGCAAATAAACATCTTGACTTGATCTTTTGGCTTGGCAGCTCCTTGAAAGTTGATGGAACTGAAAGTCTATGACATGCTGTTCTCCATGGTTGAGGTAGGCAGAGGCACAATTCGCAAATTGAATACCTATCTATTCACTGCCTTTCCTAGTTGGCCAGACCTGCTGATGGAAGCATCCTCTTCACAGTACCCTAAGAGCTGGCCAGACCTGATACAGAGTGCTAAATTGGCAACGGTGAGTTGTGGTGTCATCTTTCACTTGTTGAACTGCTTCACTTTCACATCCACTGGCTACTTCTTTCACCAGTAGACTGTCATGCCAACTACACCTGCTTATTAGCACAATTGCTATGAAGATAATACCTTGTGTGTTGCCATATTTAATTTTTGTGTTGCAGGGGCAATACTGTGAATTATAATACAGTAGATGGTACAATCAGAGCTTGGACAGTTACCTTAAAAAACTCTTCTTTGTTACAGTAAAATAAAAAAAAATCTAATTCATTTGTGTTGCTCATCCTTTCATTACTTGATGGCTATTTCTTTTTAAGCATATTATAACATATTATTTTCAGTTCCTTTTTACCCTTTATTTCAAATAATTAATAAAATGCCTCCAAATTACCTGGGAAAGCCCCCTATAATGTTTAACAAGTAAATGTTACTTGTTAGACCAAAAATTTAACAGATAGTGTGATAGTAGTGTTGCAACTGTTTACACATTAAAAGTAAGTTGATAGATCCTTGTTGTATGTCAAAATGACATTGTTAAAGATGTCACTGTTATTTGTTACAAGTGTATTACTGAACTTTGGGTAAAACCATCACTTTGCATGTAGTCCAGAGCTTGGAAGTAACAAGATAAAAGTAGTGTCGTTACTTGATGTTATAATATCAATCATGAATCACTGTCTTAACTGATGGTAGAGAAACCAATTACAATTACAGCCTTGGTATCCATTTGGTTTTGTTCCAGGACCCACCATGGATACCAAAATCTGTGGATGCTCAGGTCTCATTAAATACAATGGCACAGTACAATGGTGTCTTTTATATAAAATGGCAAAATCAGGGTTTGCTTTTTGGAATATATATATTTTTCGAATATTTTCAAGCCATGCATGCTTGAATCCATGAATAAAATGTCCATGGATATTGAGGGCTGACTATATATCCTTCTGAGAGCAACTCTACTTAGTTTTATTTTTAACTGATATTGTTCTATTTTTAAAAGAATCTCATATACTACCCCTCTCTCACTGATGATGATGATGATAATAATAATAATAATAATAATAATAATTTGTATGTCCCGCCTTTCCTTCAGATCAAGGCGGGATTACAGCAATAAAGTATACACAATACAGTCAGCAAATAATAAAGACAAAAACCTAATGTATCATCATGCATATACCTACAATATCACAAATATTCACAATATCACCTATGCATAACATCAGTACAAACTTGTACAATACAATATCAACAAGCAGTTTACTGTCCCGAACTGCGGCCAGCACTCACCAACAATAGCTGATAAGTCAGTTCCACAAGCCTAAATGTTGATCCAAAGAGTAGTTCAAAAGCCAGAGCCGAGGTCAGGGTTGGGGAAATCACAGAAGTCAGTCCGGTCCGAGGTCAGGGCAAGGAGAAAGCAGCGAAAGTCCAAATAGTTCCAAGGTCAAGGCAAACCAGAGTTCCAAAGACATGAAGCCAGCACACAGTCACGCCAAGAGACTTAACAATAAGTTCTGGCAAAGGGATGGCGTCCCACAGGTGTTTAAGTAGCCGACACCCTGCCTGGTATCAGCTGAGCCTTATTAAGAGCTTGTTTCTCAGCCAGCCTGCGAGATCGACGGACACAAGCACTTTTAGCCCTTCGCTCCTTAAAGGAGGGAACCTCCAAGCCAGATTCCTCCCTGGAGCCCACACTCATCTGCTGAGCCCCTGAAGGGAGCTCCACAGTGCCAGAGCCTGGCTGTGCTTCCACTCCTGGAGCTGAACTGTCATGGCTAGGGTCTGGCATGGCAGAACTGGGACCTGGCCTAGCCTCCAATTCCTCTTGCTCCTGAGGAGCCATCTCCTCATCCTCATCCTCCGACTCCAACTCTTGGCTGGCCATGACATTTACAGTATAAACATAATCATTTACAATTACAATACCATTAGAACAAGCATGGGTTAATCAGATTAATCCCGAAGTCCTCCGTGAACGGTAAAAGATGTTCTGGCGCTGGCGCTGTTGGGGAGGGAGCAAGCTGGCATTTTATGGGGTGCCGCTCTCACCGGCACTCCACCCTCCCAAAGTCAAAAAGATGTCCTGGCACTGGCATTGTTGGACAACAAGGGACGCCGCTCCCACCGGCTCCCTAAGAGTCCTCCTCCGCGGGCAGGGTCGGGCAGGGCTTCCAGCTGGCGCAGGTGCTCAGCTGAGGAACCGGGGGCCAGCAATGAGGGACACTGCTCCCACCAGTTCCCTAAGAGTCCTCCGCGGGCGGGGTCGGGCAGGTCTGCCGGCTGGCGCAGGTGCTCAGCTGAGGAGCCAGGGGCCAGCATGAGGGACGCCACTCCCACCGGCTCCCTTAATGTCCTCCTCCGTGGGCGGGGTCGGCAGGTCTTCCGGCTGGTGCAGGTGCTCAGCTGAGGAGCCGGGGGCCAGCAATGAGGGACGCCGCTCCCACCGGCTCCCTAAGAGTCCTCCTCCACGGGCAGGGTCGGGCAGGTCTTCTATTTTTTTAAATGCCTAGTTAGTTGAAACCCACTTTGGTATTCATCTCTATAATTTTGGCTGCACTGTCACATTCATCCATACCTTTGGTAAGACTCTTCTAACACAATAATTTTCAAGATCTTTATGCACTTTTAAGTTATAATAATTCATCATAAAATAGATACTACTACTACTACTACTAATAAATAAATAAATAAATAATTTTTTATTTATATTTCCCGCCTCTCCCTACGGATCAAGGTGGGATTAAAGCATATAAAACAACAATATAACAATAACAATAACTAACAAAATACATAATTATAGCAACAAAAATACATAGTAATTTTAGTAACAGTAAAATTAGCAAAGCAAAATACATAACCATTAACAAAGCAAAAATACATAACAGTTATAGCAAGAACAAAAAATACATAGTAATTATAACAAAAAATAAAATTAACAGAGCAAAGTACATAACAATTAACATACAAAAACAAGTAAGGAGAAAATAATCCCCATTCTCAACTCCCCACCCCAATCCTAGAAACAATGTGAACTATACCCAATCTAAAAAAAAAAAAAGATACATATGCCAACCATATCTGTTATCCAGCCTTCTAATTGTTAATATTCTTGTCTTTTTCAATGCAGTAAGAAATCCACTCTAAACAGCAGACATAATAATATCATTTCAAATTTGGTAGGGCTGTGCCTTCTTTAATTGCCCCCTTATCAATTCTTATATGTCATAAGTGAGAATCATGTGGCTCTCCAAATGTTGTTGAATAGCAACTCCTAGCATTCCTCCCAATTGGCTATGCTGGCAAGTGTTGCTGGCAGTTGCAGTTCAACAATGCCTGAAAGTCTACACTTGACTGTCCCTGAAGTATGTCCTGAGCTGGCTCAGATATGCCTGACTGCCATATAAAGATATATTCAAACTGGCCTGCAGAGAGAAGGATAATCTGTAATCTCAGCCATTTGCCAATCCTGCTTGTTATACAAACAAAGCAGCAACGTGTGTGATGTTCTGCTATAGTTTTGGTGTCATTGGAAGTTCCAGGAGTAAGCTCCTAAACTGTTTGGCAAGAGAAGATGCACCGTTGAAGTAAGGGAAATCAAGATTAGGTGCAGATGGTCTGGCATTGTAATCATTTGCTTTATGTAATATTAATATGTATGGCAAGTTTGCAAGGGGAAAACAGGGTGAAATAATTAGACTGAGCATTCTGCCAAAGAAAAACAACAGTAATAGTTATAGCAATCTGCAGGCAATTTAATCGTTTGCCCTCCCCTACCTAAATTATAAAGTGACATTTTCAAACTGCTTTACTAGTTCCTCTTTTGATGCACACTTTCTTTCTGCACTTTCATAGTGACAATGCAAAAGAGTTCCCCAGGTTGTGGCACATGACCCACATTTGGTCAACAAAGACCTCTGGTAAAGCCCCAGAGGATCTGTCCCTGACCCCTCCCCACCATTAGTCAATAAGAGGCAACACTGATACATATGGGTCCATCTCTTTTTTTGATTAAAATTACCAGTTTGGTAGATGAAGGGAATGCTGTGGATATAGTATATCTTGACTTCAGTAAGGCCTTTGACAAGGTTCCCCATGACATTCTTGCAAACAAGCTTGTAAAATGTGGACTAGACAAGGTAACTATTACATGGGTTTGTAACTGGTTGACTGGCCGCACCCAAAGGGTACTCAACAATGGCTCTTTTCAACCTGGAAAGAAGTGACCAGTGGGGATCCACAAGGCTCTGTCCTGGGCCCAGTAATATTCAACATCTTTATTAATGACTTGGATGACAGTATTGAGAGCGTAGTTATCAAATTTGCAGATGACACCAAATTAGGAGGAGTAGCGAATACCCCAGAGGACAGGATCAAAATTCAAAATGATCTGAATAGACTAGAAAGCTGGGCCAAAGCTAACAAAAGGAAATTCAACACAGAGAAATGTAAGGTTCTGCACTTAGGGCGGAAAAATGAAATGCACAGATATAGGATGGGGGACATCTGGCTGAATGAGACCACATGTGAAAGGGATCTAGGAGTCCAAGTAGACCACAAGTTGAACATGAGTCAACAGTGCGATGCAGCAGCTAAAAAGGCCAATGCAATTTTAGGCTGCATCAATAGAAGTATAGTGTCTCGATCAAGGGAAGTAATAGTGCCACTCTATTCTGCTTTGGCACCACAATTCAAAAAGGCGGGTCCAAAGGAGAGCGACTAAAAGTGGTGAAGGGTCTGGAAACCAATCCCTGCGAGGAGTGACTTAGGGAGCTGGAAACGTTCAGCCTGGAGAAGAGAAGGTTAAGAGGTGATATGATAGCCCTGTTTAAATATTTGAAGGGATGTCACATTGAGGAGGGAGCAAGCTTGTTTTCTGATGCTCCAGAGAACAGGACTCAGAACAATGGATGCAAACTGCAGGAAAAGAGATTCCGACTCAACATTAGGAGGAACATCCTGACAGTAAGGGCTGTTCAACAGTGGAACACACTCCCTCGGAGAGTGGTGGAGTCGCCTTCCTTGGAAGTCTTTAAGCAGAGGCTAGATGGCCATCTGTTGGGTATGCTTTGATTGGGAGTTCCTGCATGGCAGGGGGTTGTACTGGATGGTCCTTGTGGTCTCTTCCAACTCTATGATTCTATGATTTTATGTCCTCTGCATAATGCAATTGCTAAATTAACCTGGAAAACTGTAATGAAAACTAGTTATAGTGACTTTCCTTGTATGGATTGCCTTAAGTGTGGGCTGTTACACTTAAAGAATCTCTAACTGGCTAAATGGACATTTCCAGCTGTTGATCTACATTTGGATTGCAATTTTTCAAAAAAGCAGTGCTCTGGCTCCTATGATAAAATTGCCTATGACTATATCAGAAACCTATTACACTGTTCTGTTGCTGAATTCTGGTGTTTATGGTTTGTAACTTTATTATAACTTGTATAACCACCAGAGTCCATGCATGGGATGAGGGACAGAAGGATACCTATAAATGGTGCGAGTAAGGAAAACAATGAATAAATGGAAAATTCTTTACCATTGATACTAATAGTTGGCATTGTTTGGTTAATAAATTATCATTAGTTAACTCATTGACTGAGTTGGGCATGCTGAGGGGTTAGAAAAAACAGCATGGCAATTGTCACTGTTGAATTTAGAAGCACAGTGTTGGTTCATTTGAAAGCACTTTTGTTCTTCTGAACCGCAATTTGCATTCTGTGGTAGAGAGGCAGGTGAGGCACAGTGCTATCCTAGGTTTCTTGGAGGGCCATTTGGTGTGACCAGTTGGCTGTGTGGTTCCAGGAAACACTGAAAAGCTGTGTCAATTAGCCTATTGTTATTTGCTTCTGTCTTCCAAGGAGAAGGAACTTAGAGGTGAACTTCCTATGGTAGTTCTCTGTCTGGTCTACCAGCTGCCCTCTTCAGAGATCTTCCTCACCCACCTACTCTTCATGATATGTTTCAAGATCTACCATCAATTTTGGCCAGGGGCGGGCAGAGTATTTTATTTACAGATACCAATGGATGTATGGAACTTGCTTCAACCATGGCAATTCCCATTTTAGTTTGGGTCTTGTAAGTTCATGTCTTCCTTTTGTCATAATTCTCATCCATGTGGCCACTGGAGAGGATCAATTTTTAGCAGAGCAGGCAGAACTGCTTGCTTCCCAAGGGGATGGGCCAAGGGGTTGACATTCATAAAGGGTCTCCACAGTCAGGATCTTGATCACTTTGAGGGTAAAGTTACCACTCCTGGGTGTTGGCAAGAGCCACACATAGGTTCACAATGTAGTGAATCTCAGTCCAGGTGTTTGGCCGGGCGTACATTGGTCAACATGATTTTGTCAATTATTTAGGTAGCGTGTGTGTGTAATTGATGTGCTGTTTTTAATGCTTTACTTTTTAAAATGATTTTAATGTTGTGTTTTTTGACTTATGTTTTAATATACTAGTATTATTTAATTATTTTTAACTTTTGTAATTAATATTTTAGTTCTATTCATTTTAAAATATTGTAAGCCTCCTTGAATCCCATTTTGTTAGAAAGACAGGATATAAATCAACTCAACTCAAATAATCAACAAACAAACAAATAAAATGATTAGATCCTGGCCCTATAGAGCACCGATCTTTGCCAAGATCATAATCAATAAAATTATGGGCACTTTAAAACCATTCTTAAATTTCTTCTTCTGTCTCTGTGTTTAGATTTCTCTTTTCCTCCCTCCCTCCTCCCTATAAAAGCCAGGGTCACAATTGCTGAGATAAAACAGTTAAGATTATTGTTTCAAGATGGGTGGCCCAGTGGACACCTAAACAAACAAACTGCCAAGGGGAATGAAAAATAGGAACAGAACAGAAGTAACATTAAAACATTATATGCCTCTTTGTTGAATCAGTGTTACATTCCCATTTGGTGGAGTGTGCTTAGTTGCAGCTTTCTTTGCTGCACACAAAATATATTAGAACTATGGAGACTCCAGAGACAGTTGACAAAAATTATTAAAGACATCACAAGCCGATTGTGTAAGGGGAGAGTGAAATGCTGGAACCATTTGCTTTACAAAGGAGATGAATGAAATTGAACGTGAAGAAGGAGCACAATTAATGGTATAGAAAAGTAAACGAAGAGCTCCCGGTTATCTTTTTTTGGTAATCCAAGCACGAAAAGGCATCCAGTGAGTTGGAAAGAGCTTTGATCAAAGGAAATCCTCTTTTTACACAATATATAATTAACCCTTGGGACTCCCTGTCACAAGACATCATTGAAATGAAAAACAGAACAACTAGAATTTTAAAAAACTGATATTGAAATCATCTGCATTCAGGCAAGACAAAAAACACATAAATTTTGGAAATTGTAGCTTTGTGATATATTTAGCCTTCTGTGTCAGAGAGCTCTGGTGCCACAGGAAACTACAATCCCCAGAATTCCATACCATTAAGCCATGGCAGTTAAACTGATGTTAAACGGGATTATTTCTGCAGTGTGGATACAGCCAAAGAGGTGTAAAATGTTATGGTAGGCAATGTGAGCAAGGCACAAGGTACAAAATAAATTTTGCCTGTGAAAAGGGATTGGGTTGCAAATTTAATTGTGCTTCATTTCCATTTACCTCAAAGGAAAAGTGGAAGAACATGGCTGTCACCAGCCACCAAGAAACTAATCCTTGCAGATCAACTGCAACCCTCATCTGTTGGACTGGACACATCTCTGTCCTTTATTTGAAGATCTTTCAGAGGTCAGTCCATTATTTCCAGGTGTCATTTGTTTGAAGAACTACCCAATTCAAGGTTGATTTAAAGATTAAAAAAACATAAAAAGGGATATTAAGGATCTTGGTCAGCAGACTCAGCAGGCATACATTTGGTTAGTCTTGCTTAGATGTATTGTAATTTTGTTTCTATTTTTAAAAATAATTCTGATTTTGCCTTGTTACTTATACACTACACATGCCATTTTATACAAATCAGAGTCCTTTTTTATCCCCTTTTTGGGGGAGGTGACATATAAATGGCCACCTTAATTTCTTTGGAAATCCTGAGTCACTCTGGAAATTTTACTGCTCTTTAGCTTGCTCTAGCCCTCCCCACTATGCTTTGGCAAATACCCTTATATGAATTACTTCCTCCTGTTCAAAGTTCATTCAAGAGCCAAACTAGATTTGTTGTTTTATTTTTATTTATTACTTGTATGTTTAAGGTACCTAGAAATCATGTTTTCTAGACATCATCTATTAAAATCTATAAAAAATCCAGCACAAAAATCCACAAACACCACAGTAAAACCAACATGATAAAAAAAAATAGCAAAGCAAACACAACACTAATGTGATTGACTATAAAACACATTGCCAATTTCAGTTTTGTTTACAAGAGACACTATACTATCTCCTTCTTCATAGAACAGGGGTGGGCAACTGTGGGCTATGGGATTATGTTAGGGCTATGCTTCCTCATTGAATACACCATATGTCCTCTAGGGTATGTGGGGGGGCATTTTCATCACATGTTGCCCCCTTCCTAAGTCATTTTAGGCCTGGGGAAGCCTCTTTAAATAAGAGCAACTGATCCCTCTTGGCCATGAAACCCACTGGATGACCCTGTTCAGATCACACTCTCTTAGCCTCAGAGGATGGCAATTGTAAATCCCCTCTGAAGAAACTTGCCAAGAAGACACCTTAGGTTTGCCATAAGTTGGAAATGACTTCAAGCACACAACACACACACACATAAGTAAGCAAAAACTATGTCTTGTTTTTAAAAAGGTCTCTTGGGGGCCTAAAATGACTCAGGGGAACAACATGCAACATTTTTCATTTTTACCCTTGCTGTCACCACATGCAGCCCACAGGTTGCACTTTGCTCAGCCTGCCATTGAACTGCAGCTGAAACCACCAATAAGTAAGAATGCTTAAAATCACATTTTAGGTGCGCATACTGTACTTTGGTGCACGTTGTTCAAATACACACATAAAGGGAAGAGAAGAAGAGGAAAGAAGAAAAATAAGCCAAATGTATGCTTAGAGCGAATTCCACACCCAGTTGCAACTTACAGAAAATGATTGACCAAGCCAGTCCGTCTGTGGGGGTGCCTTCTGTGGTTGTACTTACCACCAATCCCTGTCCTACATAGTCAGGATTGGACAGTTGCTACATTTCCCTCTAGTTTGATAATCCTTCCCTTGTGTCCTTGTACATGTCACTATTGCTACTTGATTCTCTCCATTTACTTGACTGGACTGTATATATTTCTGGAATTAACTTCATTCAGTTCATTTTTTTTGCTTTAACTCGACTCCCACTGGAAAAGGTGTGGGCCTGTGAAGATTATAGGCTCTTCTTCTCTGAATGGTCAAGAGAAAGTGACTGACCAACCAGGATGGGGCAAAGGCAGAAGAACAATTTGTGTGCCCCACTGAAATAAACAGACCAAATAATTTCATTCGGAATAGATTGTATCTGTCGTTTCTTGCTGGTTGGCTGTGAATTTCATTTTACCTTAGGTGTTCTTGTGGAGTTTACAATTGTTAAGGGAATTATTGGGCTGGCACTCAAGAGGATACAGGGTTGAATCTTACAGGGGTTTCATTTGGAAGTTTTATCACTGCCCTGCCTCAGAGTTTGGAACATTTACTTCAGAGATCTCAATTTTCAGAATCCTCCAGTTAATAATGGCTATGCTGGTTGGGGGGTTCTAGGAGTGGAGAAAAAAAAAGTGTTTGTTTTTTTCCAAGCTCTGTCCTGCTTCACTCTCAGAATCTTTAAGTTGATGTTGTCATTCACTTGTAACCCTCATTTGTTCTTACACTATTTCCACCACCCCATTTTAAAACTCTATGCTTTAACCTTCACCAGTATTTGGCAGCTAAGCTAGAAATTTAAGATCTGGAGACAAAGGATTATTGGCAGTTCCACAAATGTGCATTGCTCTATCAAGGCTGTGACCCTTTCAGGATCTGGCTCCACATTTGTGGAATAGACTTTCTTTGACCCTCTGGCTGGAGGAGGATCTTGCCCATTTTCGTGAAGAGTTGAAGACCTTCCTCTTTGATTCACTGGATTAAGTTGCTGAGTGTACCTAAGGTGGCTGAGATGATTAGCAACTGATAAGGATTTTGCTTTTATTAACAACAACAACAACAACAACATAGCACAAAAGAAAAGATACAATGGCGACACAATGTTTCTGATTGCCACTGTGAGGAGGAGTGCGCCATCAAAAAATGCCCTTCAGTGGCAATTATTTTGTTTCATTGGTCACTTTTTCCCCTGGACCAGCATCTGCATTGGCTGACACCACTGATGAATAACTGTACATTTTTGTCAGTCATCTTTGGTTCTTTTCAAACATCCACTTTGAGTTGCCCCAGGGGAAAGGATGCTGCCAAGCACAACTTGCCCATGTTACAGTTTTACGGGTGCCAGAACTGCAGCTCAAACAAAAGTTTTAATGATGCTAATGACAAAAAAGTGAAAGCAATGCATCTTTCACCCGAAGAGTTAAAAGTGCATACTTAATTATTTGCCAGCCTACCTCTTGGCATCATTCTATTTGCCCCAGGCAAGCACTTAAACTGAAGTTCCTACTTTCATGAATATTATTTTTGAGAAAATTTTGTGCAAAGGAAAAGGTGCTGGATTGACAGCTCTGTCACAAAATGGAAGGCTTCCATCTATACACGTGGGTGGGGGGAAGTGTTTAAGAGTTTATATTAGGTTACATAGTTCATAACACACTGACAATCACTGTTATATATCTTGAGCTTCCTCACATGCAATTCAAATGCAAGTCCACCTCAAATATGCATCTGTAATCAAATAGCTATAATATTAAAAACCAAGCACTGAATTAAAACAGTTTTAAAATATTTTTAAAAAAATATTTTAAAAGGGGGAAACTACATACATACATAATGCAAATTTAAAATCACTAGACCATTCTGTAACAAATACTTCTTCCACATGCCATCCTAGAGAAGCGGCTTAAGAAGGACACCATCGTTGGTGGTATTGAAAGCTCCCAAGAGATCCAGGAGAACAAAGACAAATGCACTTTCCTTCTCCATCTCCTGGTGTAGGTCACCCACCAAGGTGACCAAATCAATTTCCTTCTCATAATCAGGCCTGAAGCTAGACTTAAATTGATCTAGATAACCTATCTCCTACAGGAACCCCTGGAACTGGAAGGCCACTACACACTCCAGTACCTTGAGTAGGACAGGATATTGGTTACTGGCTAGTAATTATCCAGGGTGTTAGCAGGACTTTCAGGAAAGGTTTCACAGTAGTAGTCTTCAGCACCAGGGTTCAAATTTGTGTTCAGCCATGGAAACCCACTAGTTGGGCTGGACAAGTCACATACTTTCAACCCTAAAGGAAAGCAACAGTAAACCATCTTTGAATATATATTGCCAAGAAAACATTGTGATAGGACCATTGCAAATCTAAGCTGACTTGGACACGTCTTCTCTAGGCAAGTGAGAAACCTACATCATTTGCCACTCACCTTTCTCTGTCTGCATCAGTCTGCCCTTGCCACCTTTTTGAACCAAATCTCATCTCATCTCTCCTATCCACATGATTCACGTGATCTCATCTCTCCTATCCACATCCTCAGGCTGCATCAAGTCAGAGACAATCTGAACAATTTTGTCAAGCAGCTTCTTTACAGATGACCACTGAGTGGCTTGATGGGTCAGCCCTTGAATTCTTGTGAGAGTTCTGCTGGATGTCTGTGCAGATTCAGCAGTATCATGGAAGAATGCTTTCTTTTCCACTGCTACCACCATGGAATAAGATTTCCACTGGGCTTTAGACTGCATTCAGTCAGATCTGCTCTGAGTTTTCTAGCATCAGTGTTTGAGCCTCTTTCCAAACTCATTCCATCAGCAACAGACCTGTAGTAGGTCAGAGTGTTAGCGTGGCTCTATTTCATAAAAAGAGGCACTTAGGAAAAATCATATCCACTGACTTGGACATTTTACCCATTCTAGAGTTCATCCAGGACTTCAGTAGGATCATTTGCCAAGGTGACTGGAAACTCCACAAAAGCCATCAGAAAAGCATTCATGCTCATCAACTTCCTGGGGCAGACCATCCTAATTATCCCTTTCCCCCACTGCTGCAAAGATTCTGAGATCCAGTGTCTGTAAACCCCACCAACTGTTATAGCCTTGATAATGGGGCTGCTAAGAGTTCCTTCACACACAGATCACCATTCTGCTCAGCACCAAAAAGAAGGTCGAGAATTAACCTAAAGCCTGAGTGGTGACTGTTAATACTTGTGACAGAGGTATGGTTGTTATGAAGGACATGTTGTTTTGAGCTACTCCTGACAAAAGAGTTTCAGTTAGCTGTTGAAATCTACATGCATGAAAAGCTAATGGGATGGGACATCTGGCGAGAGATAGCATCACAACAGACTACTGCAACTCCATTTTTCATCCTCTTCTTTCCAGGTCATGTACGTTGCTGTTCAGAGAACCCATGTGGGCCAAACTGGGAAAGATTTTTCTGCGCAGCTTCATTCAACCAGGCCTCAGTGATACAAGCCAGGGTGGCATGTGAATTGTTGAATGGCCCGCCTGTGTTGTTATCTTTTTTTTCTTCTATTCACCTACCTAGCAGTCAGCAGCAGCATGTTGAATCCAAAGGCAATGTTAGTGATATAGATTTCAACTGGAGGACTTGTCCTTACATCCCTCCAAAGAGACTCCCCACATAGGGCAGCCCCTGAGCAATAATTTTGCTACTCCAGAGTTTCATATCTCCTTCTCCTAGAAGGTGCCCAAAAGTCAAGGAGTGGGACAGATGGAAAAGTGACTACTGTAGTTGCCAGTACCTGACTCAATATGTCAATGTCTGGGTCTTCATTCTGAAAAGAGTGTGAGGTTCAACAGGCAGAATTTCTTTGGGAGTGAGCAAGGTAACTGCTTTTCCTAGTTGATCTTGACACCCCCTTTTTCCTAGGGTACTGATGTATATGGGCTAAGATCCTATGTGTGTCCATAGCTCCATACATCCTCCAATCAATCAGCAGCTGTCAAGTCCCAGGAGAGTCACCTGCTATGGTTGCTTACCAGAGGAAAAAAGGGAGGGAGGAGGCATTTCACACTACAGAGAAGCAGCTAGTCTCACATGCTTTGGAGGGAAATGAATGTTTGCTCTCTAATGGACTGTATCCACCTTTTCCTTCCCTCTTTGGCTCAGATCAGATGGATTAATAGTCTGAATCATGTCCCCTTTGTTCCCTTCCATCTTCTAAGAAGCAACCACTCCTAGGACTTGACACTGCTGAGTGTGTGGGCTTTTCAGATAGAGTAGTACAAGACTAGCCTATATGTGCCCTGTTCAAAAAGAGATTTGTGCATGCACATGCTTCACTTATGCATGTGTAACTCACTAACATAATGCTGGCCCTGAATTCTTAATCCCCCCTTTGTTATATTATTGATTAACCCAATTACCTGCAAGAAGGGTATATGGGTTTAACTTTTCATTATTCCTGCCTGCCTGCCAGCAAACTGTCTCTTCCTCCATATTATGCAAAATCAAGCATTTTCTGGCCATTTGGTCATTAAGGAACCTGTGCAATCAGAACCTAAAGGGGACTTTGAAGACTTAAGAGTCTGGCCTACTGGAGGGAGTTGTTCAGAGTAATGAGGGAGCTAACTCAGCTCCCTCCTGCTCCGATCCAGATCCTTGAACCGACTAAGGCCTGCTGTGACCAATTTAACAACTTCTTTGCGGATAAAATCTCTCGGATAAATGAAGGTCTGGATGCCAGTGTTAAAGCAGAATCCAGAATAGAGGCGTCCAGAGCTTCCGTGGACTCAGTTGTACTGGATCAGTTTGAGTCTGTCAGTACCGAGGATGTGGACAAGATCCTTAGAAGTGTTAGGAAAACAACTTGCTCCCTCGATCCCTGTCCCTCATGGCTAGTGGCACAGGGGGGCCCGGTTGTAATATCATTGTTACGCCGGATTATCAATACATCTTTGAGGGAGAGACAGTTTCCTGATCATCTCAAATTGGCCATGGTAAAACCAATATTGAAGAAGCCCTCCCTCGACCCCCTGGTTTATAATAATTATCGGCCAGTTTCGCTACTGCCATTTTTGGGGAAGGTGATCGAGAGGGCGGTTGCGATCCAACTTCAATCGATCTTGGACGAAATGGATTATCTAGATCCATTTCAAACCGGTTTTCAGGCAGGCTACGGGGTTGAAACTGCCATGGTCGCCCTGGTCGATGATCTCCATCTGGGTATCGACAGGGGTAGCGTGTCCCTGTTGGTGCTCTTGGACATCTCAGCGGCTTTCGATACCATCGACCATGGTATCCTTCTGGAACGCCTGGCAGAGGTGGGAATTGGAGGCACTGCGCTCCAGTGGTTCCGATCCTACTTCTCTGGGAGGTTCCAGATGGTGCAGCTGGGGGACGTTTGCTCTGATAAGAGGGCCCTTAAATCTGGGGTCCCTCAAGGAGCTATTCTGTCCCCCATGCTTTTCAACATTTACATGAAACAGCTGGGAGAGATCATCCGGAGGCATGGGGCGCGGGGTTATCAGTACGCTGATGACACCCAAATAGTCTTCTCTATGTCTCCGACTGACGCAGTGACCAGGGATGGCGTCGCTCCTCTTGTGGCCTGTCTGGAATCAGTAATGGACTGGATGAGGGAAAACAGACTCAGCCTGAATCCAGAGAAAACAGAAGTACTTGTGATAGGTTCCACCGGCCCAGGTATGGAGGTGGTTCCACCTGTCCTGAGCGGGCTCACGTTTCCTGTTAAGGACACTGTACGCAGTCTGGGGGTGCTCCTTGACTCGTCGCTCCACCTTACTTCTCAGGTGGATGCAACGGTCAGGAGCACCTGTTTTCAGCTTCGGCTGTTACGTCAGCTGCGCCCCTACTTGGACAGGAGGGACCTTGAAACATGCTCTGGTAACCTCTCGGTTGGATTTCTGTAACACGCTCTACATGGGGCAGCCTTTGTATCACACTCGGAAGCTACAACTAGTGCAGAATATGGCAGCATGGTTGGTCACTGGTGCTCCCAGGACACACCATATAACACCGGTTCTGAAAGACCTCCATTGGCTGCCTATTCGCTTCCGGGCTCAGTACAAAGTGCTATTACCTATAAAGCCCTAAATGGCTTGGGCCCAGAGTACCTGAAGGACCGTCTCTCCCCACATAATCCGCCCTGCACACTTAGATCTACTGGGCAACAATTATTAAGAGTTCCGGAGGCCAGATTATCAACTACAGCTAAGAGGGCATTTTCTATCTCGGCCCCAAGCCTCTGGAACTCGCTACCCATTGAGCTCCGCTTGGCTGCCTCTCTCACCCAATTTAAAAAGGAGCTGAAAACATATCTATTCAAGCAGGCTTACCCTTGAATGGGTTTTCTTCTGATATCTGCCCTGTTATACAAGCCGCTTGTAGCATTACCATTGTACATTTGCATTGGGTTGATATTGTTTTATTGTATTTAGATTGTTTTAATGTGTGAACATGATGTACACCGCCCTGATCACCAGAAGGGTGGTATATAAATAAAGTTTTTATTTTTATTATTATTATGTACACAAACAGACCATTGGTTGCTCAGATTGTATGTCTGTGTGCATATATGCATGCAGGTTCAGTTCTGAGCATTTCCCAAAACTGAGAATCTGAGCTTGGAAAAGTTAATTTAATGGATCGTGATGGCTGGTATATGCTTGGATCTGTAATCCAAGGACCCAGCATCTTCTTTGTGGTGATCGCATCCTCATGGCCATTTTGTGGCTGAAGGAAGGTACAGGGTATCTGGACAATGTCAGGTGCGCTTGAGCAACTAGGAGGAAACAGCTGTTGCCATTCTGGATCTCCAGTAGATGACAACTGCTCTTCTCACCTGGCTACAGCCAGAAATTGCACAGGAATTCCCATGACCCCCCCCCCCCGACATTGAATGGCTATTCCCCCCCCCCCTCCAGGCCACTAAATTGACAGGAAAGCAACCCACCCCCCATTGAAGGAGACTGGTGGTAGGGAGACATTGCACAAGGAAGCACTATATGCAATGAATTTAAAAAGACATACATACCCTAACTCCAGGTTACTCAGGCGTAGGATTCCAGTCATAGTCAAATTTGGTAAAATTTGGGATCAAGATAAATGATGCTCTTAATGTTAATGTTACTACATTTCCTTACAGAATGTAGTAATTTGCTATGCTTCATCAGGTTGCTTCCCAGTCATTTTAAAGTTTTTAGAAACTTGTTTGTCAGTCTATTATTATTATTATTAACCTTTATTTATATAGCGCTGTAAATTTACACAGTGCTGTACATACAATCATAAATTAGACGGATCCCTGCCCTCAGGCTTACAGTCTAAAAGAGACAACACAAAAGGAAGAGGGGAAGGTGATGGGAAAGGGGGTGAGGTCCGGTGGTTCTTCTCTCCCTCTGGGGCCAGGACCAAGGCAGATGGACAGGAGGGAGGGCATGGCTTCTTAATACAAAGTTAAAAGGAGGCATCCTGGGGCGGATGGCACAGTCCTGGGAAAGCTTCCCTAAATAATATAGTCTTTAACTCAGTTTTGAACCTGGTTAGGGAAGTGATGAGGCGTGCATGTGGGGGAAGAAGGTTCCAGGAGTGAGGGGCAGCAAGTGAGAAGGGACGAATCCGGGATGGGGCAGTGGAAATCCTCGGCTGGGACAGGAGACCTAGACTACCAGAACGGAGGGTACGAGAAGGAGTGTGAGGAGAAAGAAGTTCAGACAAGTAAGGAGGGGCCAGTCCGTGGAGGGCTTTGAAAGTCAACAGCAAAAGCTTGTACTGGATGCGGAAGGGGAAGGGGAGCCAGTGAAGGGAGGATAAAAGAGGAGAAACATGGTCAAAGCGGCGAGCAGATGTGATAATACGTGCAGCTGAGTTCTGGACAGAGATTAAAGGATGGAGATGAGAGAGAGGAAGCCCTGTCAGAAGGAGGTTACAATAATCTAGTCGTGATACCACTAGGGCATGGACCAGAGTCTTGGCGGTGGAGGCTGAGAGGAAAGGACGGATTTTAGCAATGTTGTAAAGAAAGAATCTACAGGTGTTGGCGGTGGCCTGAATCTGGGGAGTAAATGACAGCGAGGAATCAAAAATGAAGCCAAGACTGCGGGCTTGCTGAACCGGCTGAATAGAAATGCCGTCAACAGAAACAGAAAAGGAGTATTGAAGGGTGGGCTTAGGTGGGAAGATGAGAAGCTCTGTCTTAGACATGTTGAGCTTCAAGCGCCGATGCCGCATCCACTGAGAGATGGCAGCCAGACAAGAAGTCTAATACTTCTAATTAATTTGAAAGCCCATGAATCAATCCAGTTGCCTGATCCCCCATTTTATATTGACTTGCAGATAAAACTGCAATATACAGGGGGCATCTTACAAGCCTCCCACTCACTAGCTTTCCCCAGCCCAGCAGGTGATAAAAGATCCACATCTTCTCTTCTCACCTGGCTACAGCCAGACATTGCTCTGCTTTGGTGAGGCCCCACCTGGAATACTGTGTCCAGTTCTGGGCACCACAATTGAAAAAGGATGTTGGAGAAACTGGAGCATGTTCAAAGGAAGGCAACTAAGATGGTGAGGGGTCTGGAAGCCATGCCCTATGAGGAGCAACTTAGGGAGCTGGGGATGTTTAGCCTGGAGAAGAGAAGAGGTGATATGATAACCCTGTTTAAATATTTGAAGGGATGTCATATTGAGGAGGGAGCAAGCTTATTTTCTTCTGCTCCAGAGATTATAACGTGGAACAATGGATGCAAACTGCAGGAAAAGAGATTCCACTTCAACGTTAGGAGGAACTTCCTAACAGTATGGGCTGTTCGACAGTGGAACACACTCCCTCGGAGTGTAGTGGAGTCTCCTTCCTTGGAAGTCTTTAAGCAGAGGCTCGATGGCCAACTGTCAGGGATGCTTTGATGGAGAGTTCCTGCATGGCAGGGGGTTGGACTGGATGGCCCTTGTGGTCTCTTCCAACTCTATGCTTCTATGATTCTATGATCTTAACAAAGTCCAGCAGGGTTTGTTCCTTATTCTTCAAATACAAAGTCGTATTGGTTATTGCATACCACCCAGCTATCCCAGTTTGGTAGGAATAATTCCATTCGTACTAGCCCATTTGCCCTGGTTAGATCCGGATGAGATTGTGCATGCCATTACCGAATCTCTCCGGAAAGAAGTTCATACTAATAACAATAATATTTATTTCTATGTCCCACCTTTCCGTCAGATCAAGGCAGGATTACAACAAATAGAATATATGCAATACAATATCAATAATTCAATACAACATAAAAACATAATACATTATCGTATACACAAAGATACAATATCAACAAGATAGTTCATAGTATCACCTAGCATATTAACATCAATTTAAACTCATACAGTGCAATATCAGTGAAACATTTCACAATGTAAACATAATCAACTACAGCTACAGTACAGCTACAATATGCATAAAATCAATAAGTTACAATACAGATACAAAACAATATCAACCCCTTCTTCTCCACAGTGGGCACGATGAAAACGGAGCATGTTTACAGCGAGCCGTCTTTGAGGAGCACCGCTCCCACTGGCGCTCCACCCCTCCAGTGTATATGGATTGGGGTTCCCAGGGCCCTTTAAACATTGAAAGGGAACCCCAATCCATTTATAGACAGGGGTTTCCCCTCTGCCCCATTCATAAAACCGGAGGGGAAGACAGCCTTGTAGAATATGCATGAGCTGTCAAACTGAAAAAATAAAATTAAAAAATATAAGAAATATAAGAAATAAAAGAAATAAAAAATACTAAAATAAAATACAATGAAATACAATGAAATAAATAATAAATAAAATAACTATAAAATAAAATAATACAAAAATAATTAATAAAAAATACAGTAAAAAAAATTTAAAATGCTGGAATGCCTGATTTTGCCGGGAGAGGAGGCATGTTCTGCCCCCTGGCCTTTTCCCCTCCCCTGAATTTGACCCAATCATGATTGGAGTCAAGTTCACATTCCCTGCGAACCGGTTTCTCCCAAAAGAAACGGTAAATATACAGCTTTGGGAGAAACCGGGTTATGGGGGATTTGCCCCGCTACGCGTGTGCAAGATCCGGATTCAGTAGTGTTAAAACCGGTTTCAGTCTGAACTTCTTGATTTTAAACCTGTTTGCTAACCAATATATAACGTAGTCTGAACGGCCCCCCAGTTAACCCTCTTTCCTCCCACTTTTTCAGCTGCTTTCAACATGTCCCAGTCTATTTCTCTTCTTCCCACTTCCCTCTTTGTCCTCGTCTTATTTATATTGTTGTAAACCGAGTTCAAAGAACAAAGGTAATTTGTGTATTCAGCTCTGCAGAGGAGAGAGGAGCACAGGGGGGGAGTAGGCTTAGGCAAAAGAAATGTCTGCACCATTTCCTAGGACCTTATCAGACGATGGAAACTGGAAGTATAATCTAAAGGCAATCCAAACGCAATCATGAGGTTTCACGTTATTGCGAATTAAAGTATCTCACGCAATTTGAGGCAAGGGGGGGGGGTCATATTCAGGTAATGGGAAGTCATTCTGAATGCATTCCGAATGCAATTGCAATTCACGTAAATTTGCTAAATTAGCGAATTCACGTGAATTCGAATTGGCTCCAATTGGCTCCATTCACAATGAAGAGAAATTCTGATAAGGTCCTTAGTGAGCATGTTCTTCCTCATTATAAAAAGAAGGGAGGGAGAAGAGAAAGAAGGAATGTAGCAGCACCTTTAAGACTAACTGGTTTTTATTTTAGCTTGTGCTTTCATGGATATATTCTTCAGATACAATACAGAATGATAGCCAGGCCTCAGGTTATACAGCATATTTACCAGAGAGCGGGAGTGGAATCAAATGTAATAGGATCCAGAAAGATGCAATTCATGAACCTTGCCCTAAATCTGGGTGAAATGAAGCAGGTATTGCAGACCTTTTTAGTGGTCAGTTAGTATTGATGTGTGAAAGCAATAAATCTGCTTATTAAATGTCCATTTCCTTGGGTTCAAAACCTTTTCTGAGAATATTCCTTTTGTTATATGCACAGTAGCAAGGACTCTTGTATTAATATATGAAGTGTGCCATGAAGCTACTGTGTTTGTTCATTCAGTTGGCCCTCTGTATCAGTGAGGGTTTGTTCTGGATTTTCCCACAGATACCAAAAAAATGGGAACTCAAGTCCCATTACCATCAGTGGACATTCACATGAGCATTGGTACAGCTGAGTTCACATCCCACCATTGACAATAATGGGGTGGGGTCATCTAAATCTAAAAATGGCTAGCCCAACAATATGGAGGGCCAACTGAACCTCTCCTAATGGATTGGAATTTGTGAATATAATTCAATTCAACAGTTTTGCTTTCATGTCTTCCTTTGTAATTTCCTTGTTCAAGAACAGCGACCTATAATATTCCTTATTAATAACTTTTGCCATCTTTACTCAGGTATTGTGGTGGCAATTTTAGGGTTCGGGAGCACGCACCAACTGCACAATCCTGAAACCTAGGATGTCATGGGGTGCCATCGCTGTGCAGTGCTGTCCATATGGGGCATGCATTGATGACGTTGCATGTGTGCCACTTCCAAACGGCACGGTGCACCAGTGATGTCACCACACCACACCACACCACGGCTCTTGTGGCATTGCAACTGCGACACAAGAAGAATCTCGATTTCAGAGCTCCTTTTTAGAAAGGATTGTTCCTGCATGGCTGTGTGAATGATCCAGAGGAGAAAGGGACCACCTCTTTCTCCTCATGTGAGTCGGGGTGCAGTGAGGGCATAATGCCCCACAGGCACCCCTTTTCCGCACCAAGGAGAAGCAGCATTTTGCCACTTCTCTATGGCCCAGAAAAACACAGGATTGGGGCCACAGTCCGGGCATGTGGTGCACTGCATGCCATAAAAAGAACCTGCTTTTCGCAGGTTCTTTTTACTCCAGAGGGACGCCACACAGTTTGGCTGCTGTGGCTTTCCTCCAGAATTAAAACAGGCACCTCCAGCCCACCGTTTTCAGGCAGTCTGTACTGCCCCTTTATTTATTTATTTATTTGATTTATAGCCTACATTTCTCCCCAAATTGGGAAAATTTATAATATTAAAATACTATTCAACAAATTATATTGTTAAAGGAAAAACTGAATTTAAGAGCCACTTAAAAACATATCAGTAAGAATTATAGCACCTACCCATTAAAAGACCCTTTCCTTGGCAAGTAGTCAGTGGCTGAAAGCACACCTGCATAAAAAACAAAAGGCCTTTTGCTTGCTAGCAGGATGACAACTGGGTGACAAGAGTACATTAGCAATCCTTTCATTCTAATTCCAAATGTACAGAATTCTTGGGTCCATGACTGGGAATATGACCCAGTACAGACCAGCGTTTTGCTCTGACCTGGAGCTGAAATTAGAGCTAGGTAGGGCTGGGCATCCACATGTTCCCAGCCCAACTATTGGGGCCCGTGCACCATCTTGCCAGGCCCCCATCCATATGGGGGTGCACAATGATGATATCTGTGTGCTGCTGTGCTGCACAGATGTCATGAATGTATACGAGTTCACCAATGGCACCCTGTGCAACGTGTAAAAAGAACCTGCCAGGAGCAGGTTGTTTTTAGGCCTCCCAGAGACCATGCCATTTATGTGCTGCAACCTCTATCCGGGGCAGTTTGTATCCCCCCTATGTCAGCATCAAGAGGCAATGTGGGTGCAATCCCACTCCTCATATGTTCACTGGACATGTGATGGGAAAGGGTTTGTGTGCATACTCCTATCATCACATAGACATCTTTGGTATTCTACATAACATGTGGCAGTGTAGCACTGGAAAACCATGGCAGTAACCCACTAGGAAGCTCTATGGATAGTCTGGCTTCACTAGTTAGTGAAAGTAATTGGTCATGTAGATCTTGGAGTATGAATTGTCCTTCTGCTAACACTAGTCTGCACTTTTTGCTTCCCAAAGCACAAGAAAGTGAGTGTGTGTGTGTCAAGCTGCACAGTAATTAAGCCAAACCAAGTTGGGCATTTGAGGCAGAAAATCTTACAAGGCCGTCTTGCCTTCCCTACCAGCTAAATACAACAAAAGAAATGAACTGACAACTGGCATCCCTTTCATGACACTCCAAATCTGCTGAACTGGCTGTCTTAATGTTAAGGCTGAACCATCTTTCTGTTTTTGGAAAAATACCTACCTTTTATATATCCCCCATTGAAACATAGAATATAATACTAGTAGGGTTCACTTTAGGATTTATATAGCACAATCAGTGTACGTGGTATTTTATATTGTATAAGAGGACAGGTTCCAGCCCAGAGAACCTGCAGTTTAAATTACAATTCAGGGAAGGGGAAAAAAAGAGAAAGATACAATACAATAGTATCTCAGTACATCAATTCTTCCTCCCTCACACTTACTTTTTGATTCCTTAGTACAACCTATATTAATTAATCTTCCCCCACATAGAATATCTTTCATTTAATAAATTCAAACAAGCAATTAATCCATTTTACCTCCTTCTCTTCATAAAAATAGATTTTTACATAATTTAAAAATTAGAAGTCTCCTGTTGATTTTTTTTAGCACTGCTTACTCCTTGAGCACACACAAATTCTAAAATGATGTCTACTCCTCTGTAATTTTTCTTCTCTCCCTCCACTAAAACTTCAGGAAGGCCTGAAGTTATTGCCTAGTGAATCCATTGCCTTAAACTGATGCTGGCAAGCTGAATAGAAATAGTATCCAGAGCAACCTCCTCCAGCATCTCATTTTACTGTTTCTTTAAAAAAAACATTCCTGCAAGTCACATACATGACTGATGCACAAGTGACATTAGCTTTATCACATGCACATTCTTCCCTTGGAGAACATCTATGAATACTGACACTGTGGATGCAGCCATACGCAGTGTGTCTCTTCAGGATATATGTGAGCACTTTCAATCTTATGTTCCTTTTTGCAATAATCAGGTATACTCTTGCAAGAAGGATTCTGCTGCCAATACATAAAAAGAAACTCACAAAGTCATCAGGAGAGAATTATCTGACAAATAAAGGATAAAACAGTGATACAGAGGTACCTGAAATTCCAGGACAGAACCTGAGATTCCAGGACAGATTCCAGGAACCTGAGATTCCAGTATACGATGGTAGACGGAAAAAGTCAATCACACAGACGTCTTCTGTCCAGTAGTTATAGCTAGCATTCATTGATTACAGAAAGATTCAGCAAAAATCAGCCACAATGGCATGGCTTTTTTCTGCCTGAAAACACCAGGCTAGGGAAAGGACATGTAAAACCTGTTGTGGTCCTTCCTCTTGATGTGTACTTTAGCACATTCTGGCACGTATCATTCACACATCATCTGAAAGTGGACCATTTCTTGTGAAGAATCGCAACTCCTTCCTACTGACAATCTTTTGAGTGTAAATATTTCATATTCCTATTGATTTTTTTTTATGATTATGAATTCTTGATGTGATGAAGGTCTTGCTATGTATGAGATGCAGCAGCAAGGTCTTGGCAAGGAGGAAAGGTATCCAAGAATAAGAAATAAGGTGATATTACAAACTACTGATAAAAAGGACATTGAATGAGAACATGAAAGCCTCTCAATCCTGTCTTTTGGCTCATTTTACAGCTTTCCTTAGCTTCTGATGGGATATCTGATAGGTAGATGTATGTATCAGCTGTGGATAAAAATTAATGTGAATACTTTCATTTCTTTAAGTCACAAGGGTGAGAAGGAGAAGTAATAATTAAGATACTCAAAGCCTTGGTCCTGGACAGTCAGAACAGTCAGTCACAGATCCTGGAACAGCAGAGGGCATGAGCCTGAGCTCACCCCAATACTTGAGCTGTGTGGGGTGAGCCTCTCTCCTGAAATTACCTGGCAAAATTGGACCACCAAGACTCCTATGTAACTGGACTTCCTTGGGCATTATCAGTGAGACCTGTAAATGATCTCGTTTTTAGGAATATTTATATTTCATAATACTAAGAAATATTAAGGTTGTAATTGAGCCCTCCCAGGAATACGGCAATAAAAGCTGTCTGCACTGTAGCTTAGGCACATTTACTTTGGAGCAAGCTGCAGTGAACATATGAAGGGCATTTCTGCGCTGTGCTTGTAAGAGTCTTCACATTTAAGACTGTTTGAATGATATTGTATGGGAAGAATAATTGCTCTTCCTCTACAAGTAGTCAAAATTAATAGCAACCTGCCTGCCAGTGGGCAAAATTAATAGCAACCTGCCTGCCAATGTTGAGACTTAAAAACATCTTAAAAACTGTTCTCGGGTCCCTACTGTCAGTTTTGGTTTCTTGCTGAATAATTTTTGAAAAACTCACGTTTTTTCCATGCCAAGTATGAGGAAATTTGTGAATATTGGTAAATTATTGTAGAAAATGAACTGAAACAAATTTCTCATCTATCCCTACACCAGAACTTAGAACATAATGTTTGAAAATTAATTTGACAATTTTAAACTTTAGATATCTGGAAAATAATTGAAAACTGAAATAGTTTAATTAGCTGAGTTCTCATTAGTTTTCTTGTTATTAAAATGATTTGGGGCTCAGCTTGGGATTTCTGCAAAATTGTATGTAGGTTGTGACTTTCCTAGAGCAAGTGAAGTTATTGGTTCCTTCAAATTAGCACTTTTTTGGCCTTTTAAGGTTGCCTTCCATTAACGTGGATTTTTATTTTTATTTTTTTACTGGATGGAGTAAAAAACCCATTAACTTGATTGTTCCCTGGAAACTTTGGGAATCCAACACATTTGGGAACTGTCAGGTTGGGAAAGGCTGTCCTAAAGGATGGCATCTCATCTTGTAGCTTCTTCAATTCAGTTTGCCTTCACCTTTTTTCTTTCCACACCCTCCAACATACACACTTCACTCCTTCCTCAAAGACTTTGTGTGTTAAAAGCCAGTTGATGCATTTTAGGTAGAAGGTACTGATCTAGAGTAAGCACAGCTATAAGTGGTTACCCACAAGGATCAATCAGTGAATCAAGGTTGGAGAATTCTTAATTTAAAAAAATGGCTTGAGAGACTTTGAGCATATGTAGAACATTTTTCTGCACAACTGAATCTCTGAATTATTTCTGCCTCTCCTCTCCCAGTCAGGAAGTGTGGCCTACAAAGAACAATGAAGGAGCAAATGTTGTGCATGCAAAGGTCAGGGATCCCAAATTCAATCTGTGGCATCTGCTGTTTAGATGATCAGGTATCTAACAAGCCCATTGATCTTGGCACTATCCTTATTTTAATTGTATAATTAGAAGGAGATCGGTAAAAGAAAAAGAAGGGTAAGAACAGAATGGGTAAAAGGCAGATTGGAAGGGGTGAGTTGAGCAAGTAATAGAGCATGAACGAGGAAGAAGCTAAGAGAGAAGGAAAAATGAGGTAGGGAAGAATTATTCTTACTTATCTAAGTGCATAGCATTGTGTGAGCAAAGTAACACTTCAAAGGGATTCACAGCAGCTCACTTCAAATAATATTATATAAGACTGTATATTTTATAATAACAGACAATAGAAATTGGTCTAGAATATAATAAATAGAAGAGGGAAAGTTACAAAGATGGTGACAATGCCTCCTCCATCCCAGAATGATTTGAAACTCTGTCCTTCCATAAAGGCCCAAGGGGGCCTACTTTTCGGCATAAAAATCCTGCCTCTCTGAAAGGACCTTGGCTGTTTGAGATCCTTGATCTCCAAAGAAATCACTTAATGCAAATTTCAAGACTCTTTTTTAAAAAGCCCTTTTCTATTCCTTGATAGTTGTTTCTTCTTCAGCTCTGACCTGGGCTTCAGAAAATTATCCTGCCCTTCCATCTTTCCTTTTTTACTCACTTTCTTTCTCCTTCCTTGTCTCCTGATCCCCTGATTAGTGTGCCTAACGATAAAGCCACGTAGATGCATTTCCTCCACTCCAAAATTACTTCTCCTGAGGTAGCTGCCATTCATGTTTTATTGACTCTGACACAGGGAGAGGAAGAGGATCCTACTCTAACAAATTCTGATAACCTAATTTACTAGAGCACATTTTTAACATCATTGTTAATTGGGGAATCTAGTGAGTTTGGTGAAATCACTAAAAAAAAAACTAAAAAAAAACAAAACAACTACTTATCAGATCAGTCAACAACTTATTTTCAAGTTTGGTCTTACCCATAATAGTGCATTTTGCGGAGAATGGAGATAACTGGATGCCCTCATAGCTTCTACACTCGATAAAAAGCTTTATTCCTAAGATTGCATAGGTTGCTAGAGCTCACTAATGTATGAGTTTAAAAAGTTTCACTTCTGGCTTGTGTTGCTGAGTATTCCTCAGTCATCCAACTAATGCTTGGATATGATCACTGTGTTACATCTTCTGTGTTTCATGCCCAGTGATATTTGATTTCAATATATACTGGCTGAGTACTTGATAGTTGGCATCCAGTGATGCTGAATGGTATTGATGGGTAACATTCCATAGTACATCACAGTAGTTTTTCACACTTTCAGTACTCAGAGAATGCTTTGCACATTGATATTTGCCAAGGGAAGAACCGAAGCTGCAAAATATGGGAGATGGGGCATGTTCCAAGACTCCTTCCTTTTCACAACAGGCCTTGTGTGGCAATCCTGCAATTGCTTACAGCCCAAATTAAAAAAGATTATTCACTAGAAACAATATACTTTGCAACAGTTCCAGTTATGGGAACCAGATTCTGTGACAGATCCATTAGCCAACTGTTTATTTGTTGTTCACAGTATTTCTTTTTGTGATGTATTTTTCACATGTGTTCATAAATTTATTTATTTATGCCAACCTGTTTCTGTATTAATCTTCTCATTTATACACATACTCACACATGTGCACACCTGCACGCACGCACACAGCCCTTCTTGAAAATATTACTAAATATGTATTTTGAGTGTAAATGTACTCCCTTTCAAAGTGTCTATTCTGTTTGTACAGTACTGAATTCTAAAATAAATATGTGGTGGGTTTGGGAGTAGAGGGTAGAGCAGGCAGAAATTTGATGACATTTGTTAAAGTACAGAGAAGGATACACCGTAGCCACAAGTTTTATGAACATGCTTTGAGATAACTTGTTAATTTTTATGTATTTTTGTGTCCTTGGATTCTTTATCCGTGGATTAAACCATCCACAGTTTGAAAACATTAAAAATATATAAATTACATATAATATAAAAATATACATTCCAAAAAACAAACCTTGATTTTGCTGTTTTATATATGAGACACCATTTTATTATACCATGTATATCATAGGACGTAAGCATCCATGGATTTTAGTATCCACAGGGAGTCTTGGAACGAAACCCCATGGACACACTGTATTATTTAATAAATATTCACTGAGATTCTGTATTAACTACTAAGTAATGTCTGCATAATGTCTCCTGGCTTGACCCCTGCCAGTGCATCTTAACAGCCAGCAGCTGGACTGAGTGAAGGTGGTCTGCTCATGACATTTCCACCACTACCCCTACCACCAGCTAGCAAGGCGGTGACAAGGCATTGTAACAAAGATCCTGCTTCTAATTGTCACAGCCTCACTTGCAGGTGGCAGATGGTGGAAGAAACATTATCCTCTGTGCACCCTGTTCAACAGCTGAACAGATCTCCTTTGCTCAGTCTAGCTGCTGGATCATTTATGTAGCCTTATTAAACATGGAGCAGTTACAGATTCATAACTTTCGGTTACTAATCTGTAACTGCAATACTGAATACCAGCCATTGTTTGTTCATCCATGCCTGATTATTGGCCAAGCTTTCAAACTGCAAGGAGAAAATATTTGTTTCACGGTGGAAATAGAGTACCAAACAGACAGAGTGGTAGAAATTTTCTCTAGCTCTAGGGTAAAAATAGTAAGGAGGGTATGATAGTTTTAAATTTATTTGATCTTAAAGTGCCATTTTAATAAACCATATGACTCAAAGAATGTACCAAAACAGCTCAAAGAACTTCCCAAAGTTCTTCGAGATGCAAACTTCATCTCAATATTTACAAAAATGCAAAATTTGATGGCTGAGTAAATTCCAAACCTTGCATTGATTCAGGCTGCAACCGCACTGCTGAAACAATCCAGTTTGACACCACTTTAACTGCCATGGCTCAATGCTATGGAATTCTGGGATTGTAGTTTGTTGTGGCACCAGAGCTCTCAGGCAGAGAAGGTTCATGGTGTCACAAAACTACAGTTTCCAGAGTTCCATAGTATTAAGCCAGGGAAATTAAAGTGGTGTCAACTTGGATTATTTCTGCAGCATGGATGCAGCTTCAATCCCATTTGCTACAGATATGGATTACACAAAATCCATATATACTCAAGGGTATAGCCTCAGTTCAGATGGGGGACTCTTTGACCTTATTGCCATTTGTTGTGACTCCAGAGTGTGGCCTGGGACATGTTGCATTCCCTTGTACTTGCACACTGCAGAAAATCAACACTTGTGAGTATCCTGTCTCTCGGCTGCACTTCTTAATAAGGAACTCTTTCTAATTTCTCCAATAAGTAACTGTTTCCCAGACGCAACTCAGAAAATAACAGGATATTATATCATTTGGTGGTTGTCATGCAAAGTATTTAACGTTAGATTTCATTTGATAGTTGACATATATGTAACATTTGATAGATGACGTACAATGGCAATTAGTATTTGACAGCTGGCATCTTATGAAGCTTCACATCCAAAGCCTGCCAAAACCAAACATATCAAGAAATTTTGAGATCAAATGCCACGTGCAAAATGGAAAAAACAACAACAAAGAACCTTGCGTCAACTTAGACATTTTATCATGGCACAAGCTTCCATGAAGTACAGCCTAATTCCATAAATGTATGAAGTTCTACCTCAGTTGGAAGATTATTATATACATGCTTGGGTAATGGGGTGAGTGAATGGGAGAATGTAATCAATGCAGTCAGAAGGAACTGAAGTGTAAAAAGTACAAATAATGATAATTACATTAACAGTAGCCACTCGTAGTAGTTGGGGTGTAACGCAAGCATTGATGAGTATTCTTGCTCTGGTGAACTGATTAACATGTGCAGTGTGATAACAAGCCTTGTCCTTCTTCAAGCCTTGTTCACTGGACCTCTTGATAAATTCTTGTTTGACTGTTTCCAATTAACATCTGTGAATGTCAAGAATTAGAAGTTATTTTGTTCAAGAATGGCCACCTTCAGGTCAGAGATAGAGTGTCTTGTGATACTGAAGTGTTTTTCTGTTACTTTCTGAATATTGCAATTTATGGCTTAAGATTTGTATTAGTTTATTTTTTTGCAGAAAGCCTAGTCTATTTCTCTTATGAAGAATCAAGAGGGTATTATTGGCACACATCACATGGCATGTCAAGCAGGAGTATAAACTACATCGTTGTGGATGATATTAGGTCATGCAGAATAAACATGAAACTGTAGTTGGACAATGGGCATGTCATAAGATTGGGTTCCCATATCTGATTCTCTGCTGTTGCTGATGAGCAAAAATTTTTAAGGCTTGAGCAACTAGCTGTAACAAGTACAGGACTAGCATTCAAGGCCTGTGAAAGGAAAGTATCATAGTCTATGACAGGGGTGGGAATCATGCCCTGCAGTTTCATGAGGCCCTCTGTGTGGACACCCGCCAATTTACACTAGTCCTCCAAAGGACTTGGCATAGGGGAGAGAGGTCTGAATTCCCACCCAAACCACCACATTTTAAAGATAGGAAAAACTTTTGTGGGGCTAGTTCTTGCTGTTTCACTGTGCTCCCTACCTTGAAACTGCAAACCTCTCCCCAAGCAACTGGAAAGGAGAATAGAAGTGATGCATTGTCACTTCTGCTTTCCAAAAAGTAGTGTAGGTGTTGTACTCTGTTACTCTGCAGGAGCCCAAAATCTAGTGGCAGGGCTTCCTCGAGTATGCCCATAAATAGTCATTGGGCTAAAAATAGCAATAGCATTTACATTTCTATATCACTTAATAGTGAATTTAGCAGTCTTTAAGTGGTTTGCAATCTGTAAGCCAATTGCCCCCAACAAGCTGGGTACTCATATTACTGACCTACAAAAGGATGGAATCCTGAGTCAACCTGGAGCCCTCTGGAATAATAATAATAATAATAATAATAATAATAAAAAATTTTATTTATCACCCGCCCCTCTGAGCAAGCAATCGGGGTGGGGTACAACAGTGTTAAAAACAGATACAATTAAAATAGTTACAACTCAATCCCTGCCTCCCACCAAAACAGAATTAAATTAGCACAAATTAAAACTGAATAAAGAATACAAACAATATAATATCATAAAACAATTATTCTTGGGCAACATTGATGGCAGCGTCTAGATATGTCGCTGGGTTGAGGCTGGAAAACTCCGGGAAAGACTTTGCAGTTGGGAAGAATTAAACACTGTCCGGGAAGGCCTGCCGGAAAAGATACGTCTTTACAGCTTTTTTGAAGCCGCCCAGAGTCGTAGAAAGACGTATTTCATCCAGCAGGCCGTTCCACAGTCTGGGAGCAGTAGCAGAGAAGGCCCTCTGAGAGGTCTGCAACAGTCTGGTCTTCATGGGCTGTAGGAGGTTCCTCCCAGAGGACTGAAGCTTGCAGGGAGGGGCTCATATGGGAAGAGGTGGTCCCTAAGATAACATGGACCCAAGCCATGTAGGGCTTTAAAGGTTAAAACACCTTGTACTGTGCCCGGAAACTAATTGGCATCCAGTGGAGAGACTTGAGCACTGGTATTCTGTGCTCTCTCCTAGATGTTCCGCTAATAAGCCTGGCTACCATTTTCTGAACCAAGTTTCTGGGTTAAGCATAAGGGTAGCCCTGTGTAGAGCGCATTGCAGTAATCTAAGCGTGAGGTTACCAGGGCATGTACCACAGTTTACAGATCCTTCATGTCTAGGAAAGGGCGCAGCTGGCGTATCAGCCGTAGCTGATAACAGGCACTCCTGACCGTCGTGTTCACCTGACTAGTCATGTGAAGTGACGAATCTAGAAGTACCCCCAAACTGTGAACAGAGTCCTTTAAGGAGAGTGTGGCTCCATCTAGGACTGGATTCCCAAACCTGGTTTCGGGCCTGTGACTGTGAGCACCTCCGTTTTGTCTGGATTTAGCTTCAATCTGTTTTTCCTCATCCAATCCATTACAGCTACAAGACAGTCATCGAGAGGAGAGACGCCATCTGAAGTCTGAGCTGACGATCTGGTCATGGAGAGATATATCTGAATGTCATCAGCATACTGATGACATTGTGCTCCATGCCTCCGAATGATCTCACCCAGTGGCTTCATATAAATATTAAATAGCATCGGGGACAGGATGGCGCCCTGAGGGATGCCACAATTAAGCTCGATTTTGGAAGAGCAACTGTCCCCGAGCCTCACCTTTTGGGATCTTCCAGAGAGGAAGGAGTGGAATCACCGCAATGCAATGCCTCCAATGCACAGCTCTCTCAGCCAAACCAAAAGGATGGAATGATCTATTGTATCAAAAGCTGCTGATAGATCCAAGAGCACTAGCAGGGTCACACTACCCTTGTCAATGTTCAAGTGGAGGTCGTCGGTCGGAGCGACCATGGAGGTCTGAATTCCATATCCCGTCCTGAAACTGGTTTGAAATGGATTGAGATAATCGGTTTCACCCAAGATGGCTTGGAGTTGGGAGGCGACTGCTCTCTCAATCACCTTGCTTAAGAATGGCAGCAATGAAACTGGTCTATAGTTGTTCCTGTCTGGGGGGGGGTCAAGGGAAGGTTTTTTCAGGAGAGGCTTCACAGCCACCTCCTTCAGGTAAGATGGTATAGTACCTTCCCTAAGAGACACATTGATTGTATCCCAAAAGTATACCCTCAATGCGTCTCCCCGCTGGATGACCAGCCAAGATAGACATGGATTGAGAGGGCAAGTCGTCTTCCTTATGCTTCCAAGGAGCTTGTCCACGTCATCGGTACTCACAGATTGAAACTCATCCAGTAAAGTGGCAGTAACAGGATTGCTGGACACCTGAGCTGTGGATACTGCTGGAACATTGGCGTCCAAGTCGGTCCTTATCCGAGAGATTTTATCTGCAAAATGGGTGTTAAACACATCACAGCAGGCTGTTGTAGGATCAAGTAGGGGGTTCGACGCAGGAGGAACCTGCGTCAACTCCCCCACCACTTTAAATAGCTCTGCTGGACGGGACTCTGCAGATGCAATGCGTGCAGAGCAGAAGGATCTCCGCGCTGCACACAAAGCCTCCCGATAGGTGCCAAGATGCTCTGTATGGTGAGTTCTGTCGGACAAGAGCCGGGTTTTCCACCTCTTGTGCTCTAGTCGTGGTCCAGTCAGCTTCATTTCCCTGAGTGAACCAGGGTTTTAGGTTAGAAGCGGGCTGGAAAGGATGCTCGGGGGCGATTGCGTTGATAGCCTTGGGAAGATCGGTGTTCCAGATGGTAACCAAGGTTTCGACAGGATCACCGGCGTTGCCAACCATTAAACCCTCTAAGGCCTTCTGGAAGCCAATTGGTTTCATTAGCCTTTGAGGGCGGACCATTCTAATGAGTCCGCTACGCCCGGGGGGGGGTGAAAAGTGGCTCTTAGTTCCATCTTGATCACAAAATGATCCGTCCATGATAATGTGGAGGTTTTTGTTACCTCCACCCACGGATACTCCTGTTCCATACTAAAAACCCCATCGAGTGGGGTACCCGCACAATGGGTAGGCCCGTTGACCAATTGGGATAGGTTCATGCTTGTCATGGATTCCACGAACTCCCAAGCCACTCCAGATAGATCAGATAAGCTGGTTTCAAGAAGAATGTTGAAGTCACCCAAGACCAAAAGTCTTGGCGATTCCAACAGCAACTCAGAGACCAGCTGAGTCAGCTCGGTTAGGGAGTCTGTTAGGCAACGGGGTGGCTGGTATACTAACAGAATCCCCAAACTATCCCGGGTCTTCAGGCTGAGGTAGATACACTTGATGTGGGTTGTTTTCCGGACAGGTTTCCTGATCAAGGTCAGGTTTGTTCTATGGACTAAAGCCACGCTGCCCCCTCACCCACTTTCCCTTTTCTGCTCACTGACCATGTAACCAGCTGGGAGAGCCTGCGCCCACGTAACAGCACTGGCATCTCCCAGCCAGGTCTCGGTGAAGCATGCCAGGTCAGCCTGTTCATCCACCAGAATGTTGTGGATAATGTCGGTCTTACCTTTGGCCAACCTGACATTACAGAGGAGCAGATTAAGGGGCTGTGGAATGGTTGGTACGCTCTCCATATTATCCTGGGAAACAGAGTAAACTGAAAAGGGATAGATATCAAATATCGATCCCTTCTTCCTTTGTAACATTTCTTCACTCTGTTGCGGCCATACCTTCCCTGCCCCCACATAACCTAAATACCCACTCCCAGACTGATCCCGGCTCCATTGTCTGATGGTGAAAATAGGTAATCCAGCTAAAATTCCCATCCCGTGATGGGTAAACAGTGTCAAAACAAACAATAAACAGGTGTTGAATGCTTTCCTGTCTAAACATTGTAGACATTGTGCAAGAGGACATTGTGCAAGGGATCCAATTTACAATGTTGTGGCTGCATACTAGCATTTAACCACTGTGCCACCAGGGCTCCCATGGATAGAATGGCTTTAGCAAAGAGGTGCAGGTGAAAATGTGTAGTATTCTGTTGTTTCTTTTCTGGATATGGGCTATAGTAGATTATCCCTCAGTAACAGTCTGGGGATCTTATTGCATGCATGTTAATTCAGCTTACCTCTATCCAGTTTAAAATTTAATTCGGGCAGCATCCTGATGTTATCAGATAGTTTTTATTGCTGAATTTGCTGACTGAATACAGCCCAGGTCCATCTCTGCTTCCAGAGCTGCTCCTCATGGCTCTTTTCAGATCTAGGAGTTTTCCAAGTTAAGAAAATGGTTGCAGGAGTCCTCTGGAAGCAGGGATGGACCTGGCCTGTATGTGGGCGGCAGATTCGATGGTAGAAACCATCTGATAACATCAGGATGCCACCCAAATTAAATTTTAAACTGATGTGATAAACTGTGCAGGTACTGTAATTGGAAAAATTCCTGTTTTAAAGCCATTGTCTGATAGGTCTGAGCAGATGTGGTCATGTCACTGGGCTTGGTTGTAGATAATGGATTTTGTTGTGTCTTCTAGGTTCTCTGCTGCACTAGAAATCACTCTTGTAAAAAACAGAGTGGCAAACTTGAAAAATATATATATTTTAAATATTTACAAATATTTATTTTAGCTTTGCATATATTAATAGACAGATTAATAGTTTTCGAATATGTCTTAAACATACTGCTGTATTTTAAAATCATTTTATTGTTATTTATTAATGGCCTTTTAAAACTGTATCATTTTAATATTTTTAATATGGTTGTTTTGTTTTTTTAAAAAAAGCATTAAATTTTCTATATTGGTCCCTGTTTTAACTTGCATTGAGATCCACATCAGGTCTCATACTGGAAGAAAGGTAGGATATTAGGTAAATATATGAATAAAATATTGACAGCTGAGATTAATTTGTAATTGAAAGGCACAATAAGAATGATCCCTACATAGCCCTATACCTGAGAATTAAAGGTCTCATAATTCTAATCTTTGTTTCTGTCCATTTAATCCTTGTCACAAAGTATTTCTAGCTTTGAATACAATATTAGACATACTTTGACAAGCTCTAAGGCAATCATACTATTTGACCACCTACCAAACTTCCAAATTCAAAAGCCTGTTGTATAGTATGTCCTAGTGAAATCAGATATGCTCTGACTCCTCCCAGCATTAAACAGAAAGACTTTTAAAAAATAATTTAAGCAATAAACAAAAAAGGGGGGATTTAATAACAGAAGGGGATTAGAGAATTTATTTGGGCTGGATGCCATATGTTTCATTCAGCTTGGAGCTCAGAAATAGTTGTCGTCTTTGTGTTTAAGATCCTGTATGCTTCATTTCTACTCTAGTTCAACTATAAAACCTCATTTGTGAATTCTCTTCCAGATTAAACATCAAATGAAGCAATATAGAGAAGAAAACTGCAAGTTATGTCAGTAGGATTCTTTCTGCCCTTGCGTTTAGCATGTGAATATGAAAAGATACCTAATATTGACTTGCAAAATGCTTCTAGATTTCCTGCGCTGTCCCTATGAATATCATGAGATTTCTTCACATGAAATTTCCCATGGACTTCACTTTCATACTTCAGGATGCCTATACATTGGCTTTCTGGGGGATATATTCAGAAAGTGAATAGAATAGTCATGGAAATATGCAGTAGGTGAGTACCATATGGATTGTGCTGTCTGGTACTGAGAGGAGCAGGAAGAAAGAATTATACTCAAAATACATTCTGTCATTTCACAAACAGATTTTTTTCAAGCACTTTCTCTTATTACTCAAGAGAGTTAGTTGGCTAAGTAGAGAAAATAATGTTAATGCTGTTATTCAATGCAAATAATGGGTTGGCAAGAGATAATCACCCTGTGTTAAATTTCTGCTTCTGTTGGAGTTCCTTTGCCTCATTATATGTCATGGCTCCAAGAAATTATGATTGCCAGTCTTTGAAATTCCATTTGGTCCCAAGAGATTCTAAGAGTGCTCCACTGAACATTTTGCCACAGTTAACAATAACATTTGAGCTACCATCTCCCCTGCCCTTGACTTTATTTTCTGTGGCAGCAGTGATGTATTCAAGTCTTTTACTCCAAGTCTCATGTCCTTGCAAGATACTTTCAAGCCAAGTCTCAAGTTCAGTCTCAAGTCTAGGAGCCAAATTTAACAGAAAAAAGGAGGTAGGATGTGTTTGTCATGAGGGAACAGCAAATGCATTAGGCAATGGGCTTGAGGCAGGGATTGAGGTTTGCTCAGCAACCTTTCCCCAATGCACATCAGAGGAGCCTTCTAAGGCTTTTCAAAAGCTTCAGAAGGAGTCTTCCACCTCAAGTCCTTTGTGTAAAGCATTTGCTGTTCCCCACCAAGAAATGAGTCCCATGCCCTGGAGGCAGATATTGCCTGCTGCTCAAAGTGAATGACACAAGCAAGTTGATCACTATAAGTATGCAACTCATGAGTCAACTTGAGTCAGTGTATCATTTATTGCAAAGTGAAGTCCAGATAGATTCACCATAGTGTCTTGAGTCTGACTTGAATCTGAGGCAGTTGACTCAAGTCTAAATCACTGCCTACATCCTCAATAAAAGCATCTGAGGAAGTAGACCTAAGTTTATGACAGCTCATGCTGCCAACTTCTTTCTTTCAGTTAGTCTCAAAGGTGCTACAAGATCTCTTTACATACTGATTCTACAGACTAACATGGCTATATCTTTGAATTCTACACCCTCAATGGCCAGTTTCAGAAACTGTCTGTGATCATTAAATAAGTATTTCCTTGCCTGGGATTAAGCGGCTGACTTTTAAGTGGGCCTGTCTGGTTCCCATATACTGTCAGCCCTTCTTATCCATGGGGGTTCCATTCCAGACTCACCTGCAGATGCCAAAACCCACAGGACCTTGGGTCCCATTGGTTTTAATGGTGGCATGGCCACATACACATGCCACTATTGGGGTGAGTGGAGCAGGTCCATCTATGGATCCTCAAATCTGTGGGATGCCAAGCCCATGGTTAGGGTGGGTGGATTGTATGCTTAATCCTCAGTGCTTTTCACTTTGGAAAATTAAATACTAGACACAACAGCTGTGGATGTTTCTCACTCTTTTCTCATTCAAGACTCCTTTTCCACCTGATGGAAGAAGATGGAGGATATACAGCTGGGATAACTCATGCCATGAATTTGGTTTTTCTGATTCTGTTGTGAGCAAAATAGTCTTCCAGTTTCACTGGATAAGGTAGTTGGTTAAAGTGTGTTTTAATATTGGATTTTATTTGGATTTTATTCTACAACAATTTCTCTTCTACTCTACCACATTTATTCCTGTAACAAAGGTCTATGTTACCTACAGAGTTTGGGAAAAGTTCCTTTTTGGACAACAGCTTCCAGAATCGTCAAGCTAGTAGCATATTGGTAAATCCAATTGATTCAGTAGGACTACTGTGGTTGAACTACAAATAAGATTCAAGTCAAGGCTTCCTTCTTACAGAATTAGTTCCTCCTCCATTCCTCTTTAATTGTTCCATTCACCTTCATCTAATCAGAATATGATTCAATCTTTGTGACTAAGTGTTCATGTACAAAACTTCATTTGTTTTCCTGCTTCCTTGTCTATCATTTAATTTATTGATTCTTTTGACAAAAAAGTGAGGTTGAAGTAAAAGTTTTAATTTTTTAATTTAATTTACAAATGGGGGGAATGTGGTCCAACAGCTGCATGTGCCCCAGAAACTCTGATTGGGGCTCTCTGAAGCCTCCAGGATGCCCTGAAATCTCCCAGCCCCCCTTCAATTGTATAAAAATTGGACAACTTTTCAATCAAAACCAACTCCATATCACTAACATTGACACAAAAATCTTGTAGATTGGGTTCCCTTGTCATCTACTACTTTCCAGTTCCAGAAAAGCTTTTAAAAAAGTAAATTTTTCAACTGGTTTCTAGAAATGGAAGTGACATTATTCACTTCTAGTCATACCAAGAGCAACAGTGTGGCCCATGGAGGCAATGGGGTGGATTTGTATCTTGTAAACCACCTTGAGTCCCAAATTTTAGGGCAAAATTGAGCATAGATAAAGGAAGAGAACAGAATAGAATAGAGGCCCTTTAATACTACACAGTTATAGAAATATATGATTCCACTTTAACTGTTATGGGTGCATCCAATAGAATCTGGGTTTTTTTTTACTTTGTTGAGGCACTGGGTCTCTCTCTGTGAGAAGCTTAATTAGTTCCCTGAAGTACAAACCCTAGGATTCTATAGGATGTTGCCATGGCAGCTAAAATGGAATCATAGTGCTATAACTGAGTAGGGTGAGAGGCCCATAGAACAGAGCAGGTTTAGTTAAGTGCAGTTCTTTGTATGGAAGCAAGTAAGCAAGCAAGCATTAACCCAGCATACCAACACACAAAAAGCGAGACATCCTTTTGTGTTTTCCTCATCTTTGAATCCCCATGGCTTCCTCAAAGATCTCTGCCCTGAGGGGCTCAAATCAATCAAATGCAGTCATCTCTGAGATTTTACCTAGACCAAATGACGATGTTCATTACCTTGGAGAATGTGGAACTTCAGCAAGGTTGATGCAGAAAGCTGTGTGTGCCTAGCAGAATCAAATGCTGTCTGGACGCCACAGGGCTAGCTTCCATTCTGGGCTGTCCAGCTGCCACGCTGGCAATGGCACATGATGACAGGCAGAGAATGATTATCTGACCATTGTGAAATTGCCTGAAGCAGCTGGAAAAAATATATTTACCCCTGAAATAACTAAAACAGATAGGGAGTCCTTTCTGGACTGTTTTACTATGGCCTTTGCATCTGAAAGAAAGGAAATTTAACCAAAGCCTTCTCCTTTCTGCCCTTTTGCTACAGAGGACCATTTAGAGTGAAATATTTTACTCACTGGTGAAGTGGAACTTTCTCAAACATCCAAATGAATGTAGTTCACTCATCCCTCCACATTCACTGGGGTTAGGGGTACAGGAACCTGTAAACATGGAAAAACAGCAAATAACAGAAAGACTTTTTAAAAAACTTGGAAATTCCATTTGGAAACTCTAAGTCCTCCAGTGCAACTCTGTGGTGAATATCTGCCAGACATTGACCATAGAATTGTGGTGGAGGAGCTACAAATGCCTAGTGGAGTGTTGTCTCTAGGAATCTCTAGGTACTTCAGTGTGATTTTTGGTTTAAGTTGAGTTGCACTGGAGGACACAGATATTCCTAGAGAGAACATATTAGTAAAATTCATGACTTATCAAATCTGCAAAAGTCAAACCCGCAAATGTGGAGGAATGAGTGTACATGGTTTTTCTTGGGAGACCAGAAATTAAGTTCAGGAAAAATGAACAAATGAATTGCTTCTGTTTTAGAACAAAAAGCTGACCATGAGATTTACAATGTTGTACAATTACAGAGGGGATTTGACACAGAACAATTTTGTTACAGTTGCATTGCTTGTTTATTCTTTTGAATATAAAATGCAATTGAACTAATTAATTATAAATTTGAGGGAATCATTAAATTAAACCTATGTAAATGCCAATGCATGGTCCAGTTTTATGGTCTGGATGTAGTTCTTTTTTTATCTCTTTTCAATTCATTTGGCTATTTCATGGTGTAGTGGCTTGAGTGTTGGACTATGACTCTGGAGACAAGGGTTTGATTCCCAGCTCAATTATGAAGCTCAATGGGTGACCTTGGGCAAGTCACATGCTCTCAGCCTCAAGGTAAGGAAATGACAAACCTCCCCTGATCAAATCTTGCCCAAAAAAACCCCCTAATTGCCTTAGGGTTGCCATAAATCAGAAAACACTTGAAGGCACACAACAACAACAATGAAGTTGGAGTATAGTTTTATCTTCCTTATGCCTGAATCTCCTTTCCCTCTTGTCATGGAAACATTCCTTGCTATAGTAAATAACAGCTATCAAGAAAAAAATGCATTCAGTGTATACTGATGTTATACTGATGTCAAATAATAGGATGTTAGGAAGTCCCAGATGCATATTCATTTGTACTGTATTAGTTCTGCTCTGAAATCACAACCACTCAGCTCACCCAAAGCCCACTGAAGTTCATCTGGACACTCTTTGAGGAGCATCCAATCCACATTTTTTGCTTATTTTAATATTCCAGGTGCAGAATAAATTCCCTATGAATTTCACTCACTGTAAAAAACAAACAACAACCAGTAATTTCACCCACTGTAAAAAATATCCAGAGCTGATAGAGGTAAAAAACTTGGCTGGAGGGGATGGGGTGGACGAACTACTGTACATACTCATGGAGAAGTCTAGAAATTTTTGTCAAAATATTAACTCCAAAAACCTGGACATATCCACCGGGCATTGTAAGTCCTGTACTTTAACTCTTTTAAAAAAGGGAACCATCCCCTGGTGAAAGGCAAGAACATAATCTGCCCTGGAAACACTGACCCCCTTCTATTCTCTCATCCATCCAGATTTTAGTGTGATCACAAACAATTATGTCTGCTGGAATTTTGTAAGATCTTTAGCATTGTTTTCCTTTGCTTCATCCTCTAGATCTTTTGTTACATGCCCCTAAGTTTTACCCTCAATTTATCCATGGGTCATATCAAAATCCATAATTTTGGCCTCAAAACCTGCCCTTGATTTATACATGAGGTACTTATAAAAGCAAAAAATAAAGTTGGTAAGAAGCTAATATTATGTTAAATGGGTTTTTAAAATTCCAGAATGCAATATGAATCTCTTTCTCACCAGACAGTGCATTCTGAATTTGAAACAGCAATTAGCATTTACATTCCTTTTTTTTTTTTTAAGAAAAATTCTTCCTGGGTAGAAAATCTACACCAATTTAAAATGCAATTATTCAACCATTATCTGTCAGAAATCATGGTGTAAATAACAATAAAACATCTATTTCCCCCATCATTATTTATAAGTGAACTTAGGACATGCTGCCCTATTAGCTATGATTTATGCTTTCATGTGTCAAACAAATATCTCTCCTGAATGACTTCACAGTAGGCTCAAGTTCAAGCTACTTGTTCTCTTGATGCCTTTGACAGTATCTATGGCCAAGTATGTATGGCCAAGAGAAGAAGCTATAAAGCAGAAAGTCTATAAACGCATTATATGGCCTTAAGGAAGCCCCCCCCCCCTTAGTTATGGATGATAATAATACTTACGGTACATAGTTTTTGTAAGGAATACAACCTAATGATTTATGTGATGAACTTTGAACATGAGGATAATGAAGCCATGTTGTCAACATAATCTCTAATGAAGTCAAGCTGCTTTTTCTCCAGTCCCATGCACTCATTGGTTGATATCCTACATGGTTGTGTGTAGTGTAACAGCCTCACATGACAAACTCTGCTACATCTCCTCTGTCACTAGCCCCAGGATTCATTGTGGCACTGCAATGTCCCTACAATATCCATTTCTTTATTTGTGGAGTGTCAGGGAGAGGATCAGAGAAGCATCTGGCTATGTCCCTATAGCCTAATGCAAACTGAGGACCTCTTTCACCAAGGTCCACTGGGGTCCTTCACAGTTCTCAGCAGATGATGTCATTGGGGAGGGCTGTTGCAATAATATAGTGAGTTTTTGGGTGGATTTGTTCATTGCAGAGGGAGGAAGGGAATACCAGTGTCAATAACAAGATGCACAACTATAAAGTGGAATTATGCTTGACTATGGACTCTATTGCTGCACCTGGGATGGACCATGGATTCAGCAGAGATTTCTGTGCAATAACACATGACTTCATCTCGAATTAGGACTGAATTTGGGAAAGGTAAGGTGGGGTTTTATCCCCATGCGATAGTGTCCTATGTGATTAACAAGATGCCAGCCACTACTCTCATCTTATGCTGTATTCATATGCCTTTCCTGGTGAGTCTAGATCAGAAGTTTTTCTCTGTTTCATTGAGGAGGAAAGCAGATTGGCAGCAAGAGCTGGCTTGGGAGTGGTGTGTGGGCATGGCAAACACACACCGCTGGCCCCAATTCTGCCCCCAAGCCAGAGTCATGCACCAGTCCAACCAGACAGTGGGCAGCATGGGAACTCTCCTGTGGCACAGCGATTAGATGGCACATGCTGCAGGAGTGGAGAAGAGCCGCAGCAGTGGCAAAAGGGGCGCCTTTTTTCTGGCACAAAAAGGAGCAGCATTTTGCTGCTTCTTTTTGTGCCAGAAAAATGCTGGATCAGGGCCATGGTGTACAGTTGTCAAGGCCCTGATCTGAGCTGCCCCTTTATGTCAGTCTGTTTAGACCCTGAGTCTCCCCAACTCCATTGCACACCCAGTCCCAATTGTTCCAGAGGACTAGTGTATGCAATGGAAAGATGGCCAATCTATCCCTGATATATAGAACTATAAGGAACATTGTTGCTGTTGTTTTTGTTGTTGTGTGCCTTCAAATCATTCCCGACTTATAGTGACCCTAATATCATGGGGTTTCCTTGGCAAGATTTATTCAGAGGAGGTTTTACCATCATCTTCCCCTGAGGTAGAGAGCATGTGACTTGCTCAAGATCCCCCAGTGGGTTTTTTGACTGAGCTGGAAATCGAACCCTCGTCCCCAGAGTTGTATGCCAACAGTCATACCACTATGCTAAGATGGCTCTCATAAATATCTAACATGCTGCCATTAGCAAGGGTCGCTCCATGCTGCTCAGCACTTAATAAAACTCTCCTGTTCTAGCCCAGCCTTTCAGTAATTGTGATTTACTGCAGCGAGGTGTATGTGAGATGACGCAAGGGAGAGGTTCAAAAGATCTTGAGGAATATCCCTCTTTTCTAGGTACCCCTAAATCTACTTCTATTTGAGGATCCCCTCAAATCAAGATACAAAGCCCATTAATCTCTCTCTTTCTTTGAGTGTGGTGGCATCAATTTGTGTTCCCTCCCCAGTCTTCTCCCCATGCTGTACCCAGTGTTCCAAAGAGCAGAGAGAATATTTGATTGCAGTAATTAGCTAATCAGTAACAGGCATAATTTCCCACTGATTAATGCTTTGAATAATCATTATAGTTCTAACTGTAGGCAGTTTTCTTATCAGAGTCACTTTGAAAACAGCTTTGAAAAGATAGATCTGCACCTTCGCAGATAAAATTAGAGAGGTCAGGTGCTCTGTCCTCTGGAATCCTGCTCTCTCCTTCCCTTCTCAATGGGAAGCATGGAGACTCAGAGCTTGTTCTTCCAACCCATTTCACTTCTTCCCTGATTCCTCCACAAAAAGGACAGAGGGGCATAAAAAACTAGGGCAAGTGACATTTTGTGAGAGAATTGTTGAGTGGGAACAATGCCCTATTCTGATGCAGAAACTGCAAAAGTTACCTTTTAGATTACAGCTCCCAGAATCTCCCACCCAGCCAGAATCTCCCAACAAAGCCAGGCATATTTAAAATTCTCTACCAGAAAGTTCTAGTTCTTCACCAAATTACAAATCCCAGGATTCCTCAGGATGTAGCTGTGAAAATTAGTGTGGTCTGAACTGCTATAACTGTGTATTGTGAAAGAGACCCCAGATATTTCTCTTACTGCTAGATATGGGCTAAAAGTATCTTTCCCCACTTTTATCCTAATTTATTAAATGGTACTTCATGTGCCAGTTATTTCAAATGCCTCGAGATCCTCCAAAGGATTAATATTTCCAAGAGAATTAACTCAGACTGCAATCTTAATGTATCTCTACTTATTGAATGTAATGGGACTTCCTTCTGAGTAGAAATGTGTAAAACTTGGATATTTACTCAGTTTCCAGCTTGCCGGCAGGTTAAGCCCTTCTCATTATTCAGTCCATGTGGGAAACAGTGGCAGTTGCCAGATGCTGAATCCTTTGGAAAAATCTGGATTACTGTGATTAGAGGCCTGTTCAAATGAGAGGGGGAGGAGTGGGTTGAATACGAACAGTACCAGCTGTACAGCCCCCCCCCCCCTCAAAAATGCTCTTTCCTAAATTCCTAAAATGTTTCCAATGCCAGTCTTTTGAGTTATTTTTTTTTTCAAAAGACTGTCATAGTGATTCCTTTAAAAAAGTAAATTCACAAGCTCTACCAGTGACTATTATGGATTTTTTTTTTTTAAAGGAGCTAGCTGGTCGAAACATTTGACTTAGAAACTCTGCAGGAATTCAGTTCTGAGCAAGTGAATTAGGAGTTACTCATATTGGAAAATACGAACAGTTCAAAAGAAAAGTGGATTTTAAACTTGCTGCCAATCAAAACCAGGATGGCTGTGGGAAGTAAAATAGGTTAGATGAGTGTATTTCATTGTGCCTGATCAGATTGTCCAGCAAAGCCAGACAGGGAAACAGACCTTCCAATTTCCCAGGAGTGAGATGGGGGTGGATGTAACAAACCAAGAAAAGGCCTGTGCAGGCCAGTGTTTATGGTAGCATGTCAGTGGTCTCCTACTCTCTCCTTCTTATACAGTTGCTTTTAAGATGGTCACATTAAAATCTGCAAATGTACATGCATGTACAAACTGGGCAGTCCCTGTGCAAGAGAATAAATGGATACAAATCTGACATTAAGGAAGAACACACAAAAAATCCTACAAAGAACATTTTAATTATTGTGGCTGTTCTGTTACAGAAGCCTTGTTTCTCCTTCATTCAGAAAGATGATCTAGCAGTATGAAATTGGCTAAATTGGAGCAACAGGGGTGCCTTTGCAAAAGGCATGGTGGTAGTCTCTGAGCCAGTGGAAAGTGCAAAACAGTTGTTGTGTATTTACTTAGTTTCTGAGCACTGCATAGGTTTCATAAGTAGTGGCAATCTGCCCCATTCCCATTTACAGATAAATCAGTGTGTGATCCAAATTGATGGATTGATTCGACAGCGGAGCATGGTTCCCACTACATTTATCCTAATTGCATTTTCTCCCACTACATTTGCTGTGATGGCATTTTTTCCCTCTAAAATTATCCACTTGTGGTTCCCATTCATGAATGAATCGATTCAAAATCATTTGGTTCCAGCCAGCTGAAGGGGAAATTTAAATAGATTCTGATCTGCATGTGGTTCACACCTGCGCAGTTTTGATTTATCAAAAAAGAAGCGGGGAAAATCAGCATAAAAAAGATGTGGGTTAAATGAGTCTAGTGCATGTCCCCCCTCTCGAAATCACTTCAGATTCAGATTAAGTGGGAACCAGGGTCATTTGAAGAGGTTCAAACCAATTCATGATCCGATTTAAAAGGTAGTGGGAATGAGGCCCTTGTTCCTTTCATTTCTGACTCTTACCCAAGTATCCTACAAGTGAATGTAAATTCCTAACAATTGTGAAGTGCATTGTGTAGCTGCCACAACCATGTTCTCAAGGAAAATCCAGAGTCATGTCATTGGTTTCAAACTCCATCATAAAAAAGACATTACAAACAAACAAACAAACAAACAGCTAATACAAACTGATAATTAAGTTTATGGGGTATGATTGTATTTCAATGCATAGTTAGCCGGGAGTGGAGAGTCCTCCTGGCCCTGCATTGAATTCTCCACTGCGAGATGCTATAAATGCACTTCCAAGAGTGAATGGGCTGTCTTTCAGAAATGAATCTCTCCATGGTAAATTGATGAGAACAGAGGACTGTGCACAAAATTCATAATATCAGGATTCTGCAAAGAGAGAACTATTGTTGCAAGTACTCTAAATCCCAGTATAGTCATAGATTTTTACAAATTGTCAGTTGAAGACCTGAATTAAGACTCTCTCATATTTGCTCACCTTGTCCAGCTAAACAAGCTCATGTCAGCGACAAAAGCCCAACAGACAAAAAAGCAGCTTGTTGTGGTTTATTTTTGTCTCAATTGCATCTATAAACAGGACTATGCAGTCAGCCAGTGTGGTGTAGTGGTTTGAGTGCTAGACTGCAACTCTGGAGATCAGAGTCCAGTTCCCCACTCTGCCATGGAAACTCACTGGGTGACTGTGGGCGAGTCCTACATGCTCAGCCCCAGAATAACTCCATGATATGTTTGCTTTAAGGTTACCATAAGTCAGACATGACTTGTAGGCACACAACAACAACAAAGGCCATAATATCTGTGAGGAAAAAATGATTCTGTGGGCTGTGGCATTTAAAAAAAAAATACCTGCATAGCTATATTTATATCTGCATTTCTTCCCACAGAAAGGTAAAGGCTTTCCTAAACTAGTACCTAATTCCTCAGAAACACTAGTGAAAAATCAGACAGCATGATTATACTGTCCATTTCTGAGTCATTCAGTAAGAGATAAAGTCATTAAGTTTGGGAACACAACAGAGATAATCTTCAGTAATTCCCCACAACCCATGGATGAGAGAGGTTTGGATTCAGCACAGTTCCAGCTGGGGTAGTGTTGGCCCAGATGCTGGTGATGTAGGATTTTAGCAGTGGCTCAAGTGATTAAGACACTGACTCTGTTGACTGCAGGATTGGCAGGTTGGCAGTTCGAGGCCCAGGTGCCACATGATGGGGTGAGCTCCTGTCACTAGTCCCAGCTTCTGCCAACCTAGCAGTTTGAAAGCATGCAAAGGCAAGTAGATAGATAGGTAGCATTCCAGTTGGAAGGTAAACAGCATCCTGTGCAATCATGCTGGCCACATGATCACAGAGTAGTCTGTGACAACACTGGCTATTCGGCTTAGTAACAGAGATGAGCAGCACCCTCTATGGTCAGACATGACTTGACAACCTTGTCAATGGGGAATACCTTTACCTTTACCTTATAAAACCTTTAGAGCCAGCATCGTATAGTGGTTTGAGCATTGGACTAGGACACTGAGAGTCCTAGGTTTGAATCCTCACTCAGCTATGGAAACCCACTGGGTGACTTTGGGCAAATTACATAGTAACTGCCTCAGAGGAAGGCAATGATGGCAAACCTCCTCTGAATAAATCATGCAGGAAAACCATAGGATAAGGTTGTCGTAAATCAGAGTTGACTTGAAAGCACATAGCAACAACAACAAAAATAAATTCTTTGTAAATTTACACACAAACAAATGCTCCCAAACAGGAATGCAAGCCCAGAGAATCAATTGCAGTATGACAGAGTCATGGGGGCATGCCTGTGCTGCAGCTGCTGTTGTAACTTAATCCATCATGTCTGCTTTTCAATATGTTTGGCACTGGTAGGTATGGGGAAGAGCTGAGCCTTCTGGGGAAAATCCAGGGTGCTTGAGCCCCTGCAGCCTCTCCATAATATTTATTCCTATGTAACCAGAATAACGGTGGTGATGGTGGCCTAGTAGTAAATTCTGAAGTACAGATGCTCAGGATGATAGTTCTCATATAGCAATGCTGCCAAGGTCTGTTCAAGATACAAACAGTGGTGTTGAACAATCTCCCCCCCCCCTGTGTAAATTTGTATTAAATGAATATGCTTGTGTGTTTGCACAGCCATACACCCAGTGAACAGAAGAATAAACTCTAATGCCCAATTTATTGGGACCATCAGATAGTCATAGACTAGTCAGCTACACTGAGAAAGGGCAAGTTAGTGTTTTGCATAGTAAAAGTTGACTGGAGAGACTGAATGTGTGTAAAATGCAGAAAACTACCCTTTTAAGAGTTTCCAGGAATTCCATTCCCCAATAGATGGAAGAAATGCTGTTACAGAGCCAACAATTCCAGCAATTCCAGCAAATTTTGTGTCCACCATGAGGAGGTCTTTGTGAAGGTAAAAGATCATATCTGCCCATTCATATCCAAGCCAGGCCCCACAAACCTAAGATTACAACACGGAGGGCTGACAAAATATTGCTAGAAAAATCCATTTCCTCCAAGCTACTGTGAGGATTGTAGTAAATCTTAAAGGAAACGGGGTACTCTATGATGGTATTACAGTACTGTCTCAGCTAATCAAAAAGTCCCATCACATTGACCCCACAGGCCTTGACTCCACTACAGCACTGCATGTTGTAGACGGGGAGATACAAGAATCCATCTTCCAGGAAAGGAGATTTAGGAAAATCTGTTTCAATTTAGTTGCAAATTCATTATAAAGGAATGAAGGACTTCCCTCACTGTTTTGTAGGACATGTTTAATGAACATTGAAAAGGCTGATTATGCCAACTAAGGAAGGAGGAGGAAGATTATAACAACAAGAGACCCTCAAGCTCCATTTCCCCTTCGTATACATAGAATAACTGGGCCACGAGGATGGTGAAGTCCATAATGAGGCATAGGTTTATGACGTTAATCGCAATTTTCATTTGTACTCGCGTGCTTACCCAAATAGGTCTTGTCATTAAAAAAATGTTTCTGCGTAACTGATTTCCTATTACATACATATTCCAGCCATAGAAAAGAAGCTGGGGTGCCAGAAGTGGGATTTATCAGTGTGCAACTTAGCCTCCTAGGGCATGAGTATTTCAGGGGGAAAGAATCACATAAATGTTGCTCCTAAATTCAGACCCTAGAACTCATTTAACTGCTAGAAGAATAAGGCTACTGAAATCACACAACAATAAGCTATCATGCATGTTATGTTCTTGTGTTAATATAGAAGTGAAGAAATTCCATTCACAGATCTTGATTACAGTGTCTCAATAATTTAAGAGATCTGGATTCTCTAGAAAAAATGAGGAGTAGCTATAGATATTTAAGGCATACAGCACTATGGATGTTATATGGTTTAACAGTCACTCCTTGTCTCCAAGGAAAGTTGGGAATAGAAATTCGTAGATAGAGTTATGGGTCCCTATCATAATTCTCATGCTACATGGATAATGGATGCTGTAGAAGTTTGTCCTCCATCAATCTAGTTTGCACTTCTCCAACTAATAGATCTGACAAAGGTTATCATTTTTCTGAATTCTGCAGTGCAGTTCTAGGTCTAAAAGTGCATACAGAAAAGACAAACAAAAATGTGGATTTTAGTGGAAACCACATACACATTAAAGGTTAAATTTTCCTTCACTTTAAGAAAATGTAGGGAAGAAAGGATGGAGTAAACTAGAGTTGCCAGGTCTTCCGGCATCAGCTGAAATTTCAGTGAACTGCTGAGAAATTTTGATTTAATTGTGTGATTTTATCTTATCTTAGTAACATGAATGAATAGATGCATTACTTGTCATACTGGGCAATTTATAAGACATGTATATTTTCAGGCAACTGTATGTATATGACACTACTTTTTTGACATATTAAAATGATATATATTATTATTGGCCTATATAGGACTTGGATCATCTTTATGTTGTTGTTGTTGTTGTTGTTATTTGTCATCAAGTCAGCTATCACTTTAAATAGTTCTATGAAGAGAGACTTCTGTGAATCCCAGTTATTAACAGCCCTACCCAGGTCCAGCAATCTCAGGGTTGTGGCTTTCTTGAGTGAATCAATCCATCAGCAATGTGATCTTTAGAAGGTATTGTGGGAAATCTACTGTCTCTCCCTCTCTCTTTCACACACAGACACACATGTTGTTCTGTAATTGTTACATAAGGCCCCTGTGAAGGGTGGAGGAGAAAGTGGAAAGACAAAGAAAAGAAAAGGACTATGCAAAGAGTATTATATATATATATATATATATATATATATGCTAAAGCTTAGGTTGGTACCCAGTGAATTGGGTGTTCTACTTGTAAAAAACAAGATGTGCCTATTTAAAAATACAGTGTTTCTTTTAAAATAGGCATTATTAATAGGTATTAAGAATATTAGCTTTTGAATCTTTCCATGGAATTTTGAGAAACTTACCAAGATGTCTGTAGCAAGTTCTTTCTGGCTTTGGAAGGTCTCTCGGCAACATTGGCCTGATCTAGATTGGCAAAAAGAAGTGTGTTCATGGACTTTCATGGCTGCATGAAAGTCTAGCCTTTAGATGAGAAAAAGGGAAAGTGTGCCATGAAAACGCTTTTTTTGCATTTTAGGTAAGAAGAAGCGCCTTTAAAAAGGTGCTGGTTTTCCCAGCTTCTTTTTTAAAAACTGCGGAACAGCACAGCTCCATCTAAAGGCTGCAAGCCTTTAAGGAAAAGGCAACTTCATGTCACACTTTCCTGCCAATCTAGAAAGCCCCATTGTGGCTTTGCCAGGAAGCCTCTAATGTGCCAGAAAGCCCTAATGACATCATTAGAGGATTTTTACACCCAGGTGCAATAGTCTACAGAAGTCTTCAGGACATGGAGGTGGGGAGAAAGTAGCTTAGCCTTTCAGTTAGGATTGGCAAAGTGAAAACTAGAAAGGGTTCCTGTACCATCAATGGCTGCACAGAAGAAGGAAGTTCAGAAGATTTTGCTTGTACTTTGTTGCATAGAAACAATACTTGCCGAATTTTCTCTTCTGCACAACTGTCACAACCTTCTTCGGTTTCAGTTCTATTTTGAATCTTTTGATGTCCTGAGAATTCTATGGGAATCTGACCCACAAATTTAGAGAGCTGGATTTATCTATCAAATGTCTAGGAATTTAATCCAAAACTTTGTCTTACATTGTGTTGCTATATTTATGGGCTGAATACAATACAGCACTACGTTGGCCATACCTATGTCAGATAATCATTTTTTTCCTGAGACAGTGTCCCCAAATAACTCATAGACAGTCTGCCCTTTTGGTGATGATCAGTATTCAAAACATGCAAAACTTTTAATATATATATTTTTAATCATGGGACTGATTTGCTCAGCAGAGCCCTGCTTTGTTTATTCTGTGCCATTATTGTTACCTTTAAGGAAGACAATGAAGAACTTAAAATAATAATTAAAATTATTCCCCTTGGTTGTCATGACAACAAGCTGGAACATTTTTAATAGTGCCAAAAGTTCCATCTGTTGCTTTCCTGTGCATGGCAAAATCAGTTTTCCACTTCTTTCCACAGAAGACCTGAATCTAAAGAAAAAGTCTGAACAAGCAAGAATCCCTTTTCCAAGTTGTTTTGAGGCCAGCTCTGTTGTGAGCCCCCTCCCCACCACTGCATTTCTAGGGCAATGACACTTAGCTGTGACCACCTTATCTGTCCAGAGAGAAAAAGCAAATGATAAGGTGGTTGTGACAGTGAAACTCTGAGATCCGGTCTCCTTGTGGATTCCAAACTCTCAGAGCCATACAGAATCATTCAGAGCACCTTCTCAGGAGCTCACTCAACCCTGCCCCTTTTTCTTCTCATCCTCTGACTAGTAGACATTTTTGTTAAGAGAATTGGGAAGATAGTGAAGAAGGGCTGGGTGTTTGTTTCTAACAGTGTCTGCAGTAAAACAATAAAGCTTGGAGTTGGATACAATGGACTTCTACTGTATCAATGCTGCTGTAAACATGTGTGCCTGCCTGCCAAAGGCAAGTTAAACAGCAGCTGCTTCGAGAATCCCTTACTGACCACTATCTTCCCCCCTTTCTTTCTCTTTTGCTGTTCATGTGTGCTCAGTAAGGAATCCTCAAGGCTGCTGCTATTTACCTTGCCTATGGATTTTATCACATCGTGATTAAAGAGTCATTATCCTGAGAATAACCAGGGAATAACCAGGCAATAAACAACAACAAATCATTCAGGGGGTTATTCCTGAGATAATGGCTCTTTAATAACAACATCATGTGAAAATCTTAATCACAATCGCATGATTTTCTCGGGATAGCCACTGTTTAAACCCCCAATTTTCCCCATGTGATAAAGTCCTGTGGCAGGCAGGCACACAAAAATACAGAACAACTTAAGTAGGATTCTTACTGAGCCTCTTTCACCAACTACCCTTAGCCAGTGGCATCACTGAGGTTGGTGTCACCCGGTATGTGTGTGTGTGTGTGTGGGGGAACTGCTTTGCTCTCCCTCCTGCTTGGCCACCTGCCTGACCAGAACCCTGCTAGGGGATGGTGGCAGTGTGGCCTCCAGAGCACCCATTCAGCATTTAATATAATAATAATAATAATAATAATAATAATAATAAATTATTTATACCCTGCCTCTTTGAGATCAATCAGGGCGGCTAACAACAATAAAATACAATTACATCAAATAAAACAAGCGACATCACTCCCCCCCTTAAAAAAATTATTAAATCTGTTACAGATTAAAACCAATAATTTAAAACCACATCAATCAATACAATACAATCAACACATCAATCAATACAGGCAGGATAGCGCAGCAACATTCTACATTAATTTCCAAAAAGACAGTGGGAAGTCCTCCGAGAAGAGGTTCTTGAGGCCAGGGTGTCTATCCTGGGAAGGCCTGCTGAAAGAGATCTGTCTTGACAGCCTTTTTAAAGCCATCTAAAGATGTCAATTGACAGATCTCATCTGGCAGATCATTCCACAATTTGGGGGCCACAGCGGAAAAAGCCCTGTGGGAGGTAGCCAAAAGCCTAGATTTTTGAGGCTGCAGCAAATTCCTCCCAGAGGATCGGAGTGTGCGAGGAGGATTATAAGGGAGGAGGCGGTCCCTGAGATAGCTTGGACCCAAGCCATTTAGGGCTTTAAAGGTGATAACCAACACCTTGTACTCAGCCCAGAAACTAATAGGCAGCCAATGGAGGGGCTTTAATACCGGGGTGATATGGTCCCTCCCAGATGTTCCTGACACTAGTCTGGCCGCCATATTCTGTACTAACTATAGTTTCTGAACCAAGCACAAGGGTAGCCCCATGTAGAGCGCATTACAGAAATCTAGACATGAGGTTACCAGTGCGTGAACAACAGTCTCAAGATCCCTTACTTCCAGAAAAGGGCGCAGCTGGCGTATTAGCTGAAGCTGATAACAGGTGCTCTTGACAGTCATATTTACCTGATTTGTCATCAGGAGTGACAAGTCAAGGAGCACCCCGAAGCTGCGAACACAAACACTGGAGGAGATTATGACCCCTCATCCAGGAGTGGAGGTTGCAGCCTAATTCTTGGTTTCGGGGCCGCTATTGTGAGCACCTCCGTCTTGTCTGGATTCAGCTTCAATCTGTTTTCCCTCATCCAGCCCATTACTGCCCGAAGACATTCATTGAGAGAGGAGACGCCGTTGGAATTCAAGGTCGACAAACGAGATATGGAGAAATAGATTTGAGTGTCATCAGCGTACTGATAACACCCAGCCCCATAACTCCGAATGATCTCACCCAGCGGTTTCATATAAATGTTAAATAACATTGGGGACAGAATGGCACTGTGGGACACCACAGGTGAGCTCTCTTTTACTTGAATGACTGTCCCCAAGCAGCACCCTCTGGGATCTATCCGAGAGGAAGGATCGGAACAACTGCAATGCAGTGCCTCCAATACCTAACCCCCTCAGGTGGTCCAAGAGGATGCTGTGATCTATTTATCAAAAGCCGCTGAGATCGTTGGTCAAGGCAACCATGGCAGTCTCAACCCCAAAGCCTCCATCCATTTGGCTGAGCAGATGCACTGGACCTTGAAGTACTGCCCCCAGCAGCAGCTGCTATTGTGGGGGACAGTGCTGCAGCCTCTGGAGGACCCATTTTGGGTCTGGTGCAGATAACAAGCAAGCAGAAAAGGGAGGCGATGCCTTTTCTCACCCAGTAGCTGTGCCAGTGCCTCAGTGGGTACTGCCCCAGTATGGTTTGCACCTCCCACATTTGCCAAATAATGACTCTGCCCCCAGCTTGTTAAAAAAAGCATAGACCTACCTGTTTGGTCACCAAAATGGAAATCATATTAAAGGTAGAGGCTGCCGGGGGGAGGGGTAATCCCTGGGTGCATTTTTGGAAGAAACTTTCAAGTGATATCCAGAAGGTTCATAATGTTCTTATTTACTTATGCATGGCTTACCAGACCTGCTTGTTTCATTTCACATATGATACTGTTTTGGATTAAACATTTGCGGAAACATGAAGTGCTCTTTTTTTTTTCTTTTCTTTTTTTGTGGTATAGGAACCTATCCCTATTCTTTCCATGTTTTCTGTGCCTCTGATATCAAATGTTCTGTTAAAGAAGTGATGCCTAGGAAGACATCTTCACCATTAATGGAGGCATACCTGTATGTTTTTGCCACAAATGGGCAATTTAGACTCATTAACTCATACAGAGTGAATATATATAAAGACCTGTTCCTGAGGGAACAAAACAAATCAATGCAACTGCAGCATTTTTGGACTACCTTCTGGGCATTGATATGGAGATGCCTTTGATGAGTGCCTGTACCTCCAGATTTACCTCAACTCCACCATACCTTTCAACTGTCCTAATCTAACAAGATCAGTCCTGATTAACCCTCTGTGAGATCACTTTTTCAACTGCTTTTAAAATGTTCCAGTTTTTCTCTCCTCCTCCCACTTTCCCCCTTTGTTCTCAGCTTACTTCACTATGGACAGTGAAGACAAAGTTCAAAGTGCAAAAGTAGTTTGCACTCAATTAATTCAGCAAGGGGAAAGGAGAGGGTGGAAGCACACCCTTTCAGTAGGCTTAGGCAAAAGCAAATTGCTGCAGCCTCTCTAGCTTGTGTGTTCTTCCTCATTAATAACTTCTGCCATGCTGACCATTGTCTGATGTTGCTTGGCGACACATGTCCTGGTTTCCATCTGTGACATGTTGAAGGGCACGTATCACTGACTGGGCCCATCAGTGCCTTCAAGGGAGTAGATAAACGAGAGTGTCAGAGATTCTTCTCAATGGGGCCTTTTGCTTTTTGGTCTTCCTGCTTAGCCTGAGAAGATGGGCTAAAATGAGATAACAGCTTAAAGAGTATCATTATCATTACTTTCCTATAAAACAAACAGGTATCTGCCCTCACTCAATGCTCCTGTGAAATCTGAATAATGAACTTTTGACACCAAATTTGCAATCATATATCTGAGATGAGACCTAGCACAGGCTATGCTCTTTGGCTTGGCAGTCCATAATATCTGTAAAAGATGGGCTTGCCATGATCAATAATTTATTCTGAGATGGAAGGCAAAAACTCAATTGAGCACCTCATCAATTATGTAGTGATTATCTCTACAGGGAAACATTGAAATGACTTCCTTTGGACAATCATCTGATGTCATACAATTTTATGATTTAATCTTATATTCCCAACAAGAAGGGTCCTCTCCTAACCTCCCAGTTAAAACAAAAGCACTCTTAATTCTTGTTAGAATGGAAGTAGGAAAGCATGTGTAGTGTGATAACCACTGTTAGCCTTGGCAATCAAGAGCTACTTGCTTTCCAGAGATGTTCTAGCAACATCTCTGGAGCAATGGCAGGGTCAAGTGAGGGGGGCAAATGAGGACATTTCCCCCCCAAATAAGAATTCCCTCCACCACCATGAAATCTTCATTCCATCCCCAGATTTCTAGTCTTGCAGTTGAGTACTGAGAAATAGAGTTTAGGAATATAAAGGAAAGGATATGTCAGGGTCTTGTAACACTTAATTCTAACATTTGACAAACTTACTAAAATATTGTACATGAACAAACGAAGCCTTTTCATGCACACACACCTTTGGTGCACCTACATTTGTGTGAGAAAAATCACCTTTGACATATGCACTGGTGGTGCAGTGGTTAAATGCTTGTACTGCAGCCACTCACTCAAAACCATAAGGTTGTGAGTTCAATACTAGCAAAGGGGCTCAAGTTTGACTCAGGCTTGCATCCTTCTGAGGTCGCTAAAATGAGTACCCAGATTGTTGGGGGCAAGTAGCTTACAGTTACAGTTGTTAGGTGGTATGAAGTGGTATATAAATGAAGTTGTTTTTGTTTTGCACTGACACATTAGAGGCACTCAGCGCTTCATCAGAGAAAAACACATTGAGCCATTTTGGCTTTTGAAAGTAAAGTATTTCGAGGAATTTCAAGTGCCCAGTTTCTTCACAGGTTTGCAGAGGAATCATGCTGCATTAGACTTGACTAAGAATTCAAATTATGGCAGGATGACTCTCATAATATGCTTTTACTGCCTAGACAGTATTATTTAGTTTATACATCTGTTTTGTACCTGGAAAATACTGTATTTTAAAGCTTCACAAATTATCATATTATTTAAAAAAAAAAAACATTAATTGGGTTGTATTTTGTCATTACCTGTGAAAACCTTTTCCCATAGAAACCTGTTCTATAGTGACCAATGCCCCAGCCCTTCTACCTCTCTTTATTTTCTCTTTCCTCCTGGTGAAAATAGTTTCACTACACTCCTGTCTCAGACTCTGGGTCTTGCTCTAGCTAGAAGAATGTGCCTGTAGTGGACTTTGCTCCCAGGCATTAGACCCTTAGGTGATCTCTTGACCTATTCATTCTTTGTAAACTTCTATGACCACAAATACTTCTAAGTCACCTCCTGGGATAAAGGTAACTTCCTCTTATCTTAGGTTTTCATGGACTCTGCCACCTCTGCTCGATCTCAACAAAGTCATTCTTCAGTGCCCTTCCACCAGTGATGTAGGTCTACCTCAGGGCATGCCCACACTGCAGAATCTATGCAGTTTGATACCATTTTAAGTACCACAACTATATCCTATAGAATCCTGGGATCTGTCATTTGGTGATGTATTTAGTCTGGTCTGTCAGAGAACTCTGGTGCCTTACCAAATACAAATACAAATCCCAGGATTCTGTAGGCTAGTCGTGGTAATTAAAGTGATGTCAAACTACTTTAAATCTGCAGTGTAGATATATCCTTGGTCTGACTGTGGCATGAGTTTATTAGACTAGTTTACTTTTTTTTAAATCTTGGCTGTCCTCCAAACTCCACTCCACAATAAGTTTGCTCATTCCCATTTGTAAGCCCCCATCTGCAGTAAGCAGACTTCCTTGCTAAGGAAGCTTTCATATGGACATCTCCATGTGCTATCAAAGGCATCACACAGCTTTTCAGTCTCTTTCCTTTTTCAACGGGTTGTCTGTGGCAAGAGAAGCAGTGGGAAAACATAAGAGATTTACAATTGGATGATGGTATCTGAGCCTCCAGTGTAATTTTGTGAACAAGGCAGGGCAATGGCATATAAATACCTCATCTGGAAGCACCCTAGGACTCTGTATTTCCTCTAGTACGTGCCTTGCCCTCCATCACAGATCTGTCAAGGCAGCTCCTTCTGCGGAAAATGTATAGTGTTTTCAGGGATTGACTGTGACAGTCACTAACAAGGAGTTATTTAAGAATTAAGTCTGGAATCTGTCGTATGCTATAATCTTTTCTGGCTATCTGCCTCGGACCGCTACATGGGCAGCTGCATGAACATGGAGTGACAATTCAGCTGAATGATCAAGTGTCCTCTTAAGGTTGGCTTTCTTGTTGTTTCCCACCATCCCTGGAGATTTGTTGCTGTAGCAGGATTACCACTTCAATAACTGATTGGTTTGTGTTTTTCTATCCTTGAGGAGTATTTATTTTCACTTCCATTCATCTGCTGGTTTGATCAAGCTACCTGGATTTCCCCCCTTTTCATAAACAAGCTCTTTCCTCTTTGATGCTTTACCTGTAATCATGTAGGAGGTTTATTTCCTCTGCTCTCTCTTGTAGAAGGGTGCAAGCTTTGACAGAAAAAATATGATGCTATGTCACCTTCCTATATTTTTTGAAAAGAAAGAGTTCACAGGCTCACATGCTAAATTTGGAAAATCCTGGAAAGAAACTTCAAACAAATAAATATAATACTCTCTCTGTGTTTGCGCATGCACACACGCATGCAAACACATGCATATTCATGGCATAATTAATAATAAATACTATATGGTATAGTGGTTTGAGTGTTAGAGTATATAGTGGTTTGAGTGTTAGACTACAACTCTGGAGGCCAGGTTTCGATTCCTAGCTTGAACATGAAACTCACTGGGTGACCTTGGACCAGTCGCATGCTCTTTGCCTCAGGTGAAGGCAATGGCAAACCTCCTCTGAACAAATCTTGCCAGGAAAACCCTGTGATAGGCTCACTTTAGGGTCACTATAAATTGGAAATGACTTGGAGGCACAACAACAACAACAACAACAACAACAACATATTATATAATTCATTGTTCTAAAATCAAAAGGTCTTTATCCAATCTGCTCAAAATCACAGCTTTCTCTCAGGCCCACTATATGAATGTTGTATTTATACCACCCTCCCTGCCCAATGCATATTATAGATCACATTAAATCCCAGTTTCTCCCTTACACAACACTAATGTGGCCACCTTGAGCCTACTCTATCTTCTCAGCCTAACCTTCTTCACAGGGCCATTCTTAATATGAAAACAGGGTGGGGAAAATATTGAGATAAATGGAACATAATTAATTATGAAAGATACAGTTGGAAACAGCATGATTGTCATAAAGAAATACATGTATTCCAGTGGCCTTTCAGTATATTTCAGATTTCAATTCTGTGAACATTTATCTCGGAAGTTTATTGCATGTAATTTTCACACCAACCTGGGCACGGGATGCTATTGGGCTAGAATGGGTCAAAACTGATTTTACCACATGCAAAATTGCTGCTGTGCTGGCCATCACTCACCCTGCAGCAGTGTTCTGGCAGCTGATTTTGGTACTACTGAAAGCTTCGAGATGATTTAGCCACATTTTAGTGATAGTAAGCCTCCTTATGATAATCTCCTATGATCCTAAAGTGGACACCATGAGGTGCAGGTGAGCAGGTCATGTTGCCTAGCTTGGGAGTCACTAAGAGGATTTATGTTGCAGACATTTCAGAGGAAGTAAGGAAGAGCCTGGCCATAAAACAATAGGATGACTCCAGTTGGAGTAAACAACTCTATCTTGCCAGGTACTGTGAGTTATCTGATGCAGGAATTCACCCATTCACACCCCCACTTCGTACCTTGGAAGATCCTACTTCAAAGGAGTTTAGCACAAAGCTAAATAATCCAGTTTACTTTGCCCAGTTTGAAACTTCTTCTAGGATGCAGCCAGATATTATCATATGCATTTTGTTGCTGATGATGCCTCCTGCCTTAAACTCAGCTCTCAGCCACACTCAGCTGGCTGACGGCAAAGTCGGGAGCTTCCTGGCTTTGCATATTGGCCAGCTAGGCTTGGATTCTAGCTGGGATTTAGGCGGATTTTAGGCAGGAGGCAGCATCGGCAGCAAAATGCATATGATAATATCTCACTGCATCCTGGAAGAGGATTCAAACTGGGGAAGTTAAGCCAGATTATTTAACTGTGCGCTAAACTCCAAAGTGTCATGCTTCCACATCAAAGATTCAGACCGTTCGGCCACATCAATTCTCTGGACTTTGCCCAGGGTATAAAATCTCTATAAATTAGGAGACTTTTCCTTTACTCATTTGATTAGCTTAGTTTTTAGGAAGAAGTGCTGTCAGTTTTCACTTTGATAGACCCCTATTTCACTCGCCAAACTCAGAGTGGCATGGGAGCGATTGAGTTCCCTTTACCATTTCCCAGAGACATCTTCAAGTGGAGCAACTTTCCTCAGGTGCAGTATTTCCATTAGAAGGCCTGATTCTGTTCCACACTAACACCTTTGTTTCTCAGTTCTTGTGCGCCTGTGTGAGAGTGTGTGTGAGATGCATGTGTGTTGAGTTTCCCCTTGTAAAATAAAATACAATTCATTGAGAGTTTGCCTCTGCAATTCTTCTTATCTTCCACCTCTGTAGACACAGAGAAGGTCCCAAGGGCCGTGTAACCCAGCCATTTATTGATCTCTATATAATCCCCCTAAGCAAAGCATCTGTTCTTGTTACAAAGCCATTCCCCATCATCATGTACAGATGTGAGAACTGGACAGTGAGGAAAGTGAGAGAAAGAAAATCAACTTATTTGAGATTTAATGCTGGAGCAGAGTGCTGAAGATACCATGGACAGCCAAAACAACAACAAATGTGTCTTAGAACAGATCAAGCCTGAGCCCTCCCTGGAAGCCAAGATGACTAAACTGAAGCTGTCATACTTTGGTCAAATCATGAGAAGGCATAACAAATTAGAGAAGACAGCAATGCTAGCAAAGGTAGAAAGCAGTAGGAAGAGAGGAAGACCACATGCTAAATGGGTAGACTCACTCTGAAGCTGAACAGAGTGATAGATGACAAAGGGAGATGTCTCATTCACAAGGTCACTATGAGTCAAGGTTGAGTCAAGGACAACAGGTTGGGTATGGGTCATGTATATTTTATCTTGCATTTTTTAATTGATGTAACCCGCTCCGATTGGATACAGAGGAGTGGGCTATAAATAAAACTTTATTATTATTATTATTATTATTATTATTATTATTATTACCACCTATGAGTTGAGGGCAAACTTCTTTTGCAGTTTGAAATTAGGTTGCAGCAATTAAGTAAGTCAAGTAAGTATCCATGATTTCTTTATCCACATATTCAACCATCCATGATTTGAAAGTACTGTACACACACATACACACACACATTCCAAAAAGCTAAACTTGATTTTGCCATTTTATATAAAGGGCACAATTTTACTGTGCCATTGTATTTAATTGGACTTGACTTGACCATCCATGCATATTGGTATCCATGGGAAGTCCTCAAATCAAACCACAGTGCATACCAAAGGCCCACAGTAATATGGGAACTGGAGAGAGAAACTGGGGCATTTTTAAAAACAGCTGAGAAAATGGGACAGCAGAGAACTAACTGGGACAATTGGGGAAAGAGTATTTTTACTGCATTTTAATTGCATAGCCTGTGTACTTTTCCTTCTGTAAGGGTATGTAAGGAAGTCTGTATGAGACATACTATTTTCATACAGACTAAAAAATAAAAATAATATAAAAAGTCTAAAGAAAGTCTTTATTCACTTTCTGTTTAAAAACAAAACACCTGCAAGTATTCTTCTGATTTTTTTAGGATTCTTAACTATAAACTTTTTATGGTAAATGGCATTTCCATAGCAATTGTCCACAAAGAATGTAGTGGCATTAACATTTCCTTTTGTAGGAACTCCCAAACTGTAAAAACTATTTTTGCACACAACCTGCTGTACTCCATCTAAAACTTGGTGGTATGGAACGTACAGTAATTGCCTTCTAAGGAGCAGCTAACCAAGCAAATTTCATCCAGTTCTACCAAGAAATGAAAAAGTGATTATCTTTTTTAAAATCAAAATTTAAAGATGAGTGGAACAAAGGCCATGCACCAGTGTGCCTGAAATTTGGGAAACGTCTTCCTAAGGGCCTGTATTATTAGAAAGCTCATCCAGTTTTTAAAAATACATAAGACATGATTCATGCATTTTAATTGTTTCAAACTAATATTTTAAAATTAATGGCTGGCATCTTGTTCACGAATTACAAAGGTAAAATTAATTTACAAAGGTAAAATTAATGCCGTCACTTTTTTTTTTTTTTTTTTTTTTGTCTTTGCAAAGGTCAGACTTCTGTTCCAAACAATGATTAAGCTCACCCCCCAAAATCTACTTTGTAAGCTGCACAGCCTCCTCCACCCCACATGGCCATTTCAGTGTTGTTGGAAAGAGGGAAGGAAGATGAATAGGGGTGCCTCCTGTTAGTTTTTGATAAATGAACATGCTGCAAGCATGTCATCTGCAGGGACATCCTGAACACCATCAGAAGTGCCTGTGGATGTCTAGGGCAGCACTTCCAGCTACAGGAAAATGGCTGGATGCATTCCCACTCATCCCTCTGCTTTCGGAAAACAGGGAAATGGCTGTTTTGTGTGGTTGGGGTGAAGCTGCTTAAAAGGTGAGTTCTGGAGGGCTAGCATTTGGCAATGTAGGTACAAAGACATAACTATCTGACAGACATATGCCTCCTAATGTAGGAGTGCAGTGCTTTAATTGGATTATTTAATGCCTTCTGAAATTTTTCTATCATATAGTCTTTTAGCTATTTTGTTTTAAATTAAATTGTAAGGCATTTTGGGGTGAGAAGCAGGATAAATCAAATAAGTAAATAAACCACTCAGTCAAACAAGGCAACCTTTGAAATGCTCAATGTCAAATCCACATGGTGATCAGATGGATACTCCAGGTACTGCTATCAAGAGAAGTGTGTGTCTGCTGGGAGCCTTGCACTGTTGTGAGTGTGTGCAGCATGTTTTAAAAGTATTACTGAATAAGCAAATACACAGAAGAACTCTCAGACATCTTGTAAATGTAATAAGGTAAACAGAATCTTTGATTTCCCACTCCCCAGATAGAAATTTCTGCAAAATTATCCTCCTCTTGCCAAAGAAGGTTGTAAAGGAAGCATTTTGCAAAAGTAAGTGGAGAAGTAAAGGAAGAGTTTTGCAAACAAAAGAGCAGGCACAACACCAATTCCCATAACTATTTCAGGACAAAACCACACTCTATTGAGCAAATATAATTATTACAAGGGCACCAGTATCCCCATTTCTTTGTTGTGTAAGGTTCTCTCCTTGAATTTCTATGTTGATATGTTTCCATTTGTTTTGGGGTTGTTGTTGTGTTGTTACTGCTTTTGAAACAGGAGTTCTTCCACTTTTGTAAACTGCTTTGAAATAGAAAAATAGACAAGAGTATTAAGCAACAGAGAAATACTTAAAATGCATAAGCCAGCAGATGAGCATTAATACTAGAACTAAAAAAAATTAGCTTTTTTTAAGCGAGCTGTTCTTAAGTGGACTTTTTTCACTTAAAAATAGCATTAAAATGAAATAAGCACCTATTTATTGTGTATGGTATACACTGGTGCATTCTCCTCTTTTGATGTCTATGTAGACAGTCTGGGGGATCCTGTCCCATTCAGAAGTTGCCTCTGATGTGGGTGCACAATTATTTGAAATTCATGTACTTGCATCTATGTCGTCCACATTGTCTGTGTTTATCACAGGAAATAGTGGTCCAGATTCAATTGTTAGTCCCAGCTACAGTAGATACACTGAACAATTGCTAAATTACCAGTTAACACATATGTAAATCCCATGATTCAATGGGTCTACTCTTGTTAGGGCTAGTAATTGGATTTAGGCCTGTGGTATTGCTCGGGAATATACACACCAAGAACTGTGGAACTACCTTCTGGCTATATAAATTGCAAGGAAAAAAATAACCCATGGTAATGTCCAAGTTTATAATCCCTTGGCAAGCCAAATCATGATGACAAGAATTTGCCAGCATGTGCAGAACTCAACTTGGATCAGGTTTACACATCTCACACTGAATGGCAAAAAATAAAAGCAAACTGCTTTTTCAACTCAATAAGCTGATCCAGGTGGAATTTGTTTGTTTGTTTGTTAAATGTGTTTTTCAGTGTCCTGGCACATGGTGCTTAAGAAGGCTAACACTGTGATGAAGACTGAAAGCAAGTCTCATGCAGACGAAATTTCATGACTGGAAGCTTACACAGGGCATTCTTTGCTGATATTTCTTTGACTGATGGACTTTTGTCTAATCTGAGATTTCTACCCAGTCATGAATGCTGGTATCTTTGGGTTTGTCACTGAAAGCTGTAACTGGCTTCTTAAATTTATTCTTGGAGAAGTGTCAAGGAAGGATAAACCCACAGGTGCTCTCCTGAGCTTTTGTGGAGAGATGGCACAAAGATGTAACAGATATATGAGGTAGATTTCTTACCATTGCCTCACACCTGTAAGTCAGCTTGAGCTGGGGTAGGGATCTTCTTGCCTAGCCATTAGTGAAGATGATGATGAAAATTGCCCCATTTGTCTCCAAATGGAATGGAGGAAGTACTCACAGGACTATAGAGTACATTTCTAGTTATCTTCTGCTCAAATAACTGCTTTCTGATAGAGAATGAAAACAGAGGTCATTCAGAATACAGAGGGCTCCACTCTTCTGCAAACCTTACCAATTGTGTTGAATGATCGATTAGCTGATGATGTGACCATTACACTGTGCAGCAACCAGGACTCACCAGAAGAAGAGAAGGAATCTCTCTCAGATTGGATAAGTTATTTTTTAGACTAAAATTCATCTTCCATCCAACACAGACCAGCAGAAGATGAGGGGGGAAACCACTGAGTTGCTGAACCCAGACACTGAACAAAGCCTCTGAATCCATCCCAGCTAAAAAGGTCAATGCAATTCTATGCTGCATCAATCGAAGTTTAATGTCTAGATCAAGGGAAGTAATAGTGCCCCTCTATTCTGCTTTGGTCAGGCCTCACCTGCAATATTGTGTCCAGTACTGGGCACCACAATTCAAGAGGGAGGTTGACAAGCTGGAGTGTGTCCAGAGTAGGGTGACCAAAGTGGTGAAGGGTCTGGAAACCATGCCTTATGAGGAGAGACTTAGGGGAGCTGGGTATGTTTAGCCTGGAGTAGAGACGGTTAAGAGGTGATGTGATAGCCCTGTATAAGTATTTGAAGATGTGTCATAATGAGGATGGAGCAAGCTTGTTTTCTGCTGCTCCAGTGGATATGATCCAGAGCAATGGATTCAAAGTACAGGAAAAGAGACTCCACCTAAACATTAGGAGGAACTTCCTGACAGCAAGAGTGAGTGGTGGAGTCCTCTTTGGAGGTCTTTAAACAGAAGCTGGATCTGTGGGGTGCTTTGATTGCTCCTCCATGGCAGGGGGTTGGGCTAGATGGTCCCTGTGGTCTCTTCCAACTCTGTTATTTATGATTGAGTCTATGAACAACAAATAAATATTTTAATAAATAAATAAGTTAAATAAATATTCAACTGGAAAATACTGTCACTACCTGAAGGGAAGATTAAAAAAATGGGTGCATGAATCAGTGGGGAGGTGAAAACAGAGAAAGAAAGAAGGAAAGAAAGAAAGAAAGAAAGAGACATTTACTGATGGCACTGTAGAAGCATCCTCCTGGTTGATATCCACTCACTTCATTAAACTATTGCCTTATCAGCGCTGACATCCAGGTGCAGGCAGGGAGCTGGAAGGGACAGCAGGATTTTTCTCCTGTGAGTAAGAGCCCCATGCCTTCAAACTATCTGCTTGGTCAGAATTGAAGATTTGGCATTTCCATCTGCGCTCTTGAGCATAAGCCGTGGCTGGTCCCCTAGCTCTTGTTATGCCGGATAGTCATGAAATGGAGGAAATCTTGCTGTTTAATACCCTGCCATTTTTAGTAATGACTCTGCAGAGGCGCCGGACAGAGACATATGGTTTACAGTAGAATATCCATCTCACTAGATCTGTTTTCTGTGGTTATTTATCACATTTGTCCTTCTCTAACGACGCAACCATCGGTTATACGTGATGTAAAAAGGGGAAAGCAATAAAGCTGCCAGACTATTGTACTCCAGCATTCTTGTCTCTTGCAGAAGTGCCAATAGCTAGTCTCACACAGGATTCTGCCTCCCATGGTGCTGGCTATCACCAGATGCTTCAGAAGAAGTGGTGTCGATTCCCTCACTAATAAAGTCAGGGAGTCATCCCCAGTATGTAAGGTAGGTAGGTATACAGGGAGTGATGGGTGTTCTTCCACAGAAGAAAATATAGTTGGGCACATGAAATGTCATCCTTAGATAGAGGGGAAGCTTAGCAATGAAGGTGATAGAGTGGAAATGAGACGTCTCCCTAGGACAGACTACAACTCTCATTATAACAGGCAGCATGGCCAACAGACCTGCAGGATGGGATGATAAGAAGTGCAGGCCAACACATCTGAAGAATGCTGGGTTAGAGAACATAGGCATAAACTATTAACACAAGGATTAATTGAAGCCAGATTTGTCGGCACTTAGTCCCTAAAACTTATTTGATTAATGGGTATATCAGCATCAGACCATGTGACACAGACCACCAGTACACTAATGTTCTTTAGATTCCAGTCCTAACCACACTTACCAACAGATATGCTCAGTGAAAGCAATTGGACTAATCTCTGAGTAAACCTGTATAGGATCGGCCCTTAGCCTCCAAACAAAGCTTTTTTTAAATGCATCCATTCCCATTTTACAGAAAACTAACTGCTTGCAAATGTATGTAAATGAGACTGTACACAGAAGATGATCTGTTTACTGATAGCACTCTAGAATGCATAGTTAACACCCATCAATTTATAAATGTCAATCCTGAATTGGGACTACAGTTTGGTTTGAGAACACTGTGGCTCTGAGCATATGAAGATTGCTGTCCTTACATCACCAATTCACCTCTGTGTCTTTGTGGTGAGGGATGGAGGTTATGACTTCCACACAACACTAGCACCATTAGAGAATTTGCTTACTTTCCATGACCAATAATAACGCAGCCTATAGTAAATGCAGCCTGAAACAAAACCTAACCATGTGCCATCAAAGAATTGTGTATTGTTCATCTCTTCTTCCTTTTTCCTCTCACTTTTCTGCTATCTGCTTTGAATTTTGAAAATTAAGTTCATCTAAGCAAAGGCCTGTCCTCCTGTGATCTTTAAACCACCGTGCACACAGATTGTGATTCAATAAATAAATGTGTGTGTGTGTATGGTTGCTTGCTCTTTTCTTGCCTCGAACCTCCATTTTTCTGGTCTTTTTTTCTTTTTCATTTAATGAACCCACTCCAAAGAGGGAATGGACAGGAAGGTCTATCATTTTGACTTGTTTTGCCATAAGCAGTGCAAAAATGTCCCAAGTCAGCATAGCCGCCATGTGGGCCTGAAACCTGGCATCTTTCATTTTGCAAATGAAAGGGAAAAAAGGACTATGATCTCCTTCTTTCAATCTCTCCTCCTAGCTTGGTTTTTTTAAATCTAAATTATTTTCAGCTCAGCTCAAAAATAGTTTTAAGGCCTAACACATTAGTGAAGAAAATTTTGCTTTGCTTTGCTGTTGTGTTTTTTGCATGTAGTTGACTTTGGAAATTCAAATCAGGCAGGTTATAAGGGCCAAGCAAGATTAGATGTGAGTTTTAAATAATGATGATGATGGTGATGGTGGTGATGATGATGATGGTGATGACTTTCCCATGATCTAGAACTCCCATGCATATGTGTGCACTATGATTTCACTTTAACAGTGATAGCAACATCCTGTGGAATCCTGAGATATGCAATTTGGGCAGAGACATTTAGAATTCTCAGTCACAGAAATCTAGTTGGTGCTTTCCCAGACTACAGACCCAAGGATCCCATAGCTTGCGGCTATGACAAATAATGTGGAATCCTATGTCCATAACTCTGTTGTACGAAAGGGCTCCTAGTTCCACTGAAGAAGAAGTTCCATCAGAGGGAGCATGTTTTTGTTGTTGTTAACTGCCCTCGAGACGATCTCAGCCCATGGCAACCCTCTGTCCCCTATTTCTCTGCTCAACTCTTGCAAACTCATACTTGTGATCTCTTTAGTAGAGTCCGTCCATCCTGCATGCAGCCTTCCTCTCTTTCTACTTCCTGCTACCTTTCCTAGTATTACTGTTTTTTCCAGTGATTCATGCCTTCTCATAATGACAACCTGAGTTTTGTCATCTTGGCTTCTAGGGAGACTTCTGGCTTGATCTGTTCCAAGACCAATTTGTTTCTCTTTTTGGCTGTCCATGGAATCCTTAGCACTCTTCTCCAGCACCACAGCTCAAATGAGTTGATTTTCCTCCCATCCTCCTTAACTGTCCAGCTCTCAAATCCATACATGGCAAAAGGAAATACAACGGCTTGTTCGATTCTAAGTTCTGTGCTCAGTTGTATATCTTTGCATTTTAGGATCTGCTCTAGTTCTTTCATAGCTATCCTTCTTTAGATGTCTTTAAACAGGCTGGATGGCCATCTGTTGGGGATGCTTTGATAGTGATTTCCTGCATGGCAGGGGATTGGACTCGATGGCCCTTGGGGTCTCTTCCAAATCAATGGGGCTTTCTAGACCGCCCAAAAGGAGCGGTCTGTACTCGCCCCTTTAAGCAGCAGGATGACGCCGAGGCTGCCGCACGGGCAGCCCCAGAGGCCTCATTCCACCGCTTTTGGAGGCCACGGGGAAGCGGCAAACTGCCAGTTCCCCGCAGGCTCCAAGCAGGGTGCAGCAGGCACTCTGGGCACCCGCTGCACCCCGCTTCCCTCAACGGGGCTGAAGGGAGAAAGGGGCCGCCGCGGTGGCCCCTTTCTCCTCAGGTCTTTGCTGCGGCCATTTAAAGGCTGCGCCAAAGACCCGACACAAAAAAAGAGCTCCATTTTGGAGCTCTTTTTTTGCGCAGCAGGAAGGGCACGATTGGAGCCCTCCCACGGCGCTAGGGTGTCATTATGTGCACAGCGAATCTAAACGCTGCGCACATGATGACGCTCTTCCGGCGTGTCCGTATGGATGCCGCCATCTTTAAATGGCGGCATCCATGCGCTTTAGGCCAAGGGAGGGTGTAGACGCTACGCCTTCCCTAACCCTAAAGGCGGGCTTTTTAGCCCTTAAAGCACTTCTTTTTGCCCGTCTAGATCGGGCCTATGATTCTAGGTTTTCTGTAGTCATTATTTTTGATTTCTTTATGTTCAACAATAAGTCTGCCTTTGCACTTTCTTCCTTGATCTTTTTTAGTAGTTATTACAGGTCTTTAAAGTTTTCTGCTAATATTATGGTGTCATCTGCATCTCTCAGATTGTTGATATTCCTTCCTCCTATTTTTACTCCTCCTTCTTCTGTGTCCAAGCCTGCTTTTCTTACAATATGTTCTGCATATAAGTTGAACAAGTAGAGTGATAAGATGCAGCCTTGTCTGACTCCTTTTCCAATTGGAAACCATTCTGTTTCTCCACGTTCTGCTCTGACAGTACCTTCTTGACCTGAACACAGATTCCTCATCAAAACTATCAGATGTGTTGGCATTCCCATGTCTTTAAGGGTGTTCCATAGCCTTTCATGATCTATGCAGTCAAAGGCTTTGCTGTAATCAAAAGAAAATCAGCACATGCTGATTTTCTTTTGAAATATCCTGGTGTGCTCCATTAGCCATCGTATGTTTGCAATGTGGTCCCTTGTGCCTCTTCCTTTCTTGAATCCTGCTTGGACCTCTGAGATTTCGCTCTTCATGTATGATTGGAGTCTATATTGTAGAATTTTCAGCTTAATTTTGCTTGCATGGGATATCAGTGCTATGGTTCTATAGTTGCTGCAATCTTTGGTGTCTCCTTTTTTATGCATGGGGATGCATATTGATCATTTCCAGTCTGTCGGCCATCATTTTTTCCCCATATTGTTGACATATGTTAGCACTATAGTTGACTCTGTCAATGTGGATCGCAGCAGCTCAATTGGAATATCATCTATTCCTGGTGACTTGTTTCTCACCATTTCTCTTATTGCAGCTTCCACCTCAATTTTCAGAATTTAGGGTTCATCTTCATTTCAACTTCTTTTAATTCCATTGTTTAATTATATTTTTGACTTTAGTATGACATAAATTCTTAGCTGTATCTTTTTAACTATTGTAGGCTACCTGAGTCCAAGCCTGAAAAAAAGCAGATGATGATGTTGTTGATGATGATGATGATGATGATCTAGCCACAAGAAATTTTATTTTACTCTAATTGTCTTATGTACATCTCCATCTTGTCTGGTTTGATGCAGCACAGGTTTACCACCATCTGTGGTGACGTGGCCTCCTCATAACAGAAGAGAAGTAAAAGACATTGCCAAGGAGCTGTCAGAAACTCATGCTAGATTAAGCAGCTGTTTGACTGCCAAGTGCTATTAGTGCCACTTTTTTCTATGATCTGGATGGAAAGGTCACTGTCTCATCTCCTCCTCTTTTTTGGCACTTTAATAGAACTGCATTAGTGGTCCCTGGCACCCAGCCATCTTTCTGATTAATAAACTAGAAATCAATGGAATAGGAGAAGCTTCATATATGGCATTGAGAAGGATGGTGAAAGATGATTTTATTTGTCCAGAAAATCATCTGGTCTACTCCCTTGCCCATAAAAAGGGGTACCTATCACCAAATTCCTGAGCCAGCATGGTGTAATGGTTTGAATGTTGGACTATAACTCTGGAAAAGAGCATTTGAATCCCTGCTCAGCCATGGAAACCTACTGGGTGACCTTGGGCAAGTCATACCCTCTCAGCCTCAGAGGCAGGTAAAGGCAAACTTTGTCTGAACAAATCTTGCCAAGAAAACCCCATGATAAGTTCTCTGATAGGTCACCATAAATTGATAACAACATGAAGAAGGTATCTACACTGTAAAAATAATATAGCTTGATACCACTATAGCTGCCATGGCTCCACCCTACAGAATCCTGGGATTTGTAATTTTGTGAGGCACCAGCACACTTTGGAAGAGAAGGCTAAAGAAACCAGAAATTTCTGGTTGTAAAACCAGAAATTTGAGAATCCCATAGATTGGAACTACAACACTTAAAGTAGAGTCAAACTGCATTATTTATACAGTGTAGATGAACTTGACTTGAAGGCACACAACAATATCACTGTATTACTACAGCTACCTTTTCCAATTTCCACCAAATCATAAGATGCTACCAATTAGCAAGACATAAACCTGGAGTTTGGATGTTACTGGTTACAAGCAATCAGTTACTTGCAACAAGAGTGGTAGCAGAGTTATATTTCAAAAGTAATATAACAACTTGGAATTAAGTTACCCCGCCTGGTTTGTTTATTTATTTAAGATATTTTTCACTTCTCGACTCACCATGGCCTGCCAAGCAATGTGCAAAGGATAAAAATAATTAAAACAAGAATTTATTGTTGTGTGTCTTCAGGTCATTTCCAATTTATGGTGACCCTGAGGTAATCCTGTCACAAGGTTTTCTTGGCAAGATTTGTTTCCTTCCTCTGAGGCTGAAGGAGTGTGACTTGCCCAAAGTTACTCAATGGTTTTCTATGGCTGTCTGAGTATTCAAACCCTGGTATCCCAGAGTTCTAATGCAAGACTCAAATCATAATGGGCTTCCAAATCATTGAATGTGTAAGTAAAGTCAGTATAAAATACTCCAAAAATTCTCTTTAAATAGTTCTAAAACTAGGCAATTAAAAGCAGTTTTAAAACCATCCAGAACAGACACCTCTAACACCTTGGTTTAAGAAGACACCTTGGTTTAAGAAGAGCCAAGGTCCAGGTGAAATAGTATATCTTCATGGAAACTCAGAAGGGGTGCAACTAGCCTGACTTCCTCCTGGAGAGAGCTCCACAGTTGAGTTCCTGCTACAGAGAAACCCACGATCATGGGGTGATGTCACATGCAACAGGGCCTCCATTGAAGATCTCAGTTTTCAGGTTGACTCATATGGGAGGAAAAAATCTTTCAGGCATCCTGGCCCCAAATGGTTTCTATTTACTTTTGAAAGTTACTGTTAAAGGACATTTGTAGACATTTCTAGAGGCATCTTGATAAAAGATTTTCAGGTTAAGGAGGGATTTTCATGGCTCAGTGAGGAACAGAACCTGGATTTTTCAAGACTCACTCCAATACTCTGTCCTATATTTCAGAGGAAGAAACTGGCAAAACCACCTCTGAGCATGGGTCTCCATAAGTCAACAGGCAATCTGAAGGCATCTCTCATATATTGGTTGTTGTTGCTGTGTGCCTTTAAGTTGTTTCTGAATTATGGTGACTCTAAGGAGACCTTGTTGTTGGGTTTTCTTGGCAATGCTTTTTCAAAGGAGGTGTGCTATTGCCTTCCCCTCAGGCTGAGAGCATGTGGCTTGTCCAAGGTCAACCAGTGGGTTTCATAGTAGAGCTGGGAACAGAACTCTGGTCTCAAGGGTCATAACCCAACAGTCAAACCACTATGCCATGCTTGCCCTACTCTCATATGTATTTGCATGTGTGTGTGTCTGTATGTAGAGTGTGTGTGTGTATAAAACATATAATGATATTCTAATATTTTCAGAATAAGATCTACTATCTGAAAATATTAGTAGTCAGAGTCCATCTGTGCAGAGTAAAGAGGAATAGGGCTGCCTATTTTTGGCCCAAGGCACTTGCACATGTGTTCATGCATAAGTGCATTCCATTCCATTTCCACTTTGAACAGTGATTTATTTTTTTAAATCTGCATTTAAATTTGCATTTCAAGATGTAGTTTGAATGTATTTTATCTCTAAATTTGCATTTTGATTGTATTTATTTTAAAAAAAAGAAAGGCTTTATTAATTTATTATATTTATTTATTGAACAACATTTTACGAAACTTTTATTTTAAAAAACTCAGACCTGAAAACAAATCCAATAAAAACAATAGCAATAACAACAACAATAGCAACAATATAATAAAAACAATTAAGATAAATCCATTGAAACAAGTCAGTAAGAAACAGTTATGATTAACAATGATAACAATATCAGGAAAATAATTAGGAAAACAAATTGTGTGTGTGTGGGGGGGGGGGGGTTGTTTTTGTTTGTTTGTTTTTGAAGGACAGAAACACCCAACAGTGGGAGTTTGCCAAATTGCAGTAGGAAGATGGTCCCATTTGATGAATATCACAATATCAAAGTGATAACAGCCTCATAACATTCAGAGAAATTCACAATCCATATTTGTGAACTGGATTCCAATTGAATGTTAGTCCAGGTGATGTGAACTGGATCACTTTTAAAATCTGTAAAAACTGAACTCCTTAAGCACTCCTAGTGCAGAATAGGATTGAACTGCAAATGCTGGATGACTTATATACATACCCTCCAACCTTTTACAGATGAAAGTTGGGATGCATTTGGCCAAGCAACATTAGGGTGTGACCAAAATGGAAAAAGTTAGTAATGAGGAAGACAAGACAAGCTCGGAGAGCAGTTTGCTTTTGTCTGAGTTCATAGTGAAGGGCATGGCCCTGTCTCCTCCTCTACTTTCCCCATATGTTACTTTTAGAACTCTGAACTTGGTTTGCAGCACTGATGTAAATGAAGGACAAAGGGAGAAAGTGGAAGGAGGAGAGAGAAATTGGGACATTTTAAAATCAGTTGCAACAATGGAACAGCAGAGGATTAATCAGGATGGTCTATGTCAGACAGATGCAGCTGAAAACATAACATTGATTTGGGAAGTGCAGCAAATTTGCATTAAAGGGAAAACTGAATGAATTTCTGCTCCATCACTACATCTAATTCAGCAAGTTTAATAAAAGAAATATATCCTCCACAACCCAAACAGGAATCCCTTCCTTTTTGTTCTTTCCAGGAAAGCCATATACATTTTGTGTTTTTGACCAGCCAGCAGGTTGAAGGCCACCTTGCTTCTGTAAAATAGTGATTTGGCTCAAAATGTCTGTCATTAATCAATGAGACCTTTCCACCCTAAACAGCTTGAGGTCCAGAATAAAAGTGGTTTCTCACTCAGTTTCTGAAAGCCATCGCCTTGCCACAACATGGCAAGATGGAGCACTCTCGGTCCTCTCTGTTTTCTTATCAGCATGCAGACCGAAAAGCCTTCATGCCTCTATCTTGAGCTTCCAACTAATAACCGGGCCAAAAACAAACAGAAATAATTGCAGAATAAACTAGAAATTAATACACATGTAATTATGTGTATAATTAAATTTGTTGTTTATTTCTCAATTAGACCTCATCACTGCTGTCAGGCCACAACTGTTCTAAGAGGAAGAAAGTACGCAGCATCCCTTGAAAAATATGATTCACAAATGCAGATCATTAGTGGAAATGGCAATAAGAGAGGAGGAAGAAATGTTCCCTGGTTTTGCTAATTTGCAGCAAATACTGTCACAGCCTACTTCAGATGTTCAAATAACTCTGCACACTCTCTTTCCAGGTGTAAATGAATGTGTCAATAAATCCTTGTGTGAACCATACTTTCCAGCAACCAAAGAAACATGTCTGCAACCGCATACATAAAAAAGGATCACATGAAGATTAAAAAATGCGGCTATATTTGCACCTCTGAACTAATTTGCCATTCTGTCAGAAGGAAGTGACCCATCTAGTGAAGAAATATAGGCAAGTCTCACATCCTGTGACTTCCTTTAAAAAAAGAAAAGAAAATTGTATTGATTTTTTTTCCGTATACAGTAAAAGTTTCCACTATTTCAACAGAACACAGAAAAGAGAAAAGAGAGAAACAAACAAACAAAAAACCAGGAAAGAAAATAACATGAAAGCAAGCAAGTGAAATGCAAAAAGAAATATAAGAGAATGAAAAGATGACTTCTGACTTATTTTTCAGCTATTATAAACACATTCAATCTTATACTGAATTTTTTTTTTTTTTTGGCAGACCAATAAAGGTATAGCTTTTTTGTGGATTTTGTATTTTGTTTTATTTAGCTATATGGCCAGCATGGCTACCCCTAAATATGTTTCCTAAATCTCAAGATGCAGGATTTAGAGGCAACAGGAAAATCCTAAGCAAGAGAGAAGTAAGAACTGGGACTTAACTCTTTGAACTTTATAGTTTGAACTATAATTGGCTGAGTTTTTCCAGATTTAGCAGTACAGGCACCTTGAGAAATCCACCCCCGCTCAATGCTGGCTTCACAAGGGAGGGACGCAACATGGTTCGTAAGAAGAGTTACTTTACTGCTGTTAATGGAGTTTAAATGTTGCTGTCCTTTGTCTCATTCTCTGCATGGCCAAGAGAGGTGAGCCTTTCTCTCACACTGAGATCCCTCCAAACCAACCGTACTACAGCAGAGGCATCTACACAAAATGTAGGCCGCCTATAACTTCAACACCTGTTACTCTTTCTTCTCCCTGTATGATTTTTTAAAACATCTTTTGTCTGATGAAGAAGCTAGTGGAGCTTCAGAAGCTTGCATTGTGTGTTTTGTGCATTCTGGCTGGCCAATAAAAGTATCCCCCTTTGTGAATTTCGTTTTATTATGCATCTTATGCAATCAGAATTAACTTGCAGCTGAGGGTGTCAGCAAATGCCACTGAGAAATGCAGTGTTTGTGCTGATGTCAGCTATCATAGAAGTTCTGTCTATAGAGACAGATCTGTAAGAGTCTACTGTAGCATGCAAATCATTACTAATGTTGCAGTGATCACATGTTGAACTGTGTAAGCCAGTATTTCATAATTTGGAAAAAAGGGTTTCTCCTTATTATTACTGTATAAGTCTAGAGATTTTAGTCAAAAAAATGACCCAAAAAAGCTGGGTCGATTTATCCACAGGTCAATGTAAGTACTGAATTTTAACTCTTATATGTATGAAAAAGGAGCCATCTCCTTTCTCTGAACAGAGTAGGAAAAGGCGAGAGCTTAGGCCATCCTGGGAGCACAAAAAAAAGCATGGATCCCATCTACTCTTTCATTCATCCAGCCTTTAGGATGAGCACAAATAGTTATGCCTGCCAAAATTTCCTAAGTTCTTTGGCATCATTTTCATTTTCATCATCCTTTACATCCTTTGTTACATGCTCCTAAGTTTTACCCTTGATTTATCTACAGGTTATATCGAAATCCATAATTTTGGCCCCCAAAACCTACCCTCGACTTATACATGAGGTCAACTTCCTCTCTCTGGCTTTTCTTCGCTAACGAAGGTCAACGTTAGGTCAACTTATAGCTGAGTATAGACAGTAGACTTCAAAGAAAAATAGGATCCAAATTACAAGGATCTATTAATCAACACAATAAGTGATTTTTAAAAACATATTAAGAAAACATTCCAGATGGCTGGACTCACAATACCTAACCAGAGCTGTGGAGGATAGGGGGGCTTGAAGATGTCTCATCCACAAGGTCACCATGAATCGAGGTCAACTCAGGGCAGCTAACAACAACAACACAAACAAACACTATAAACTGAGATGATGGTATGTTATCAAAATGAACTGGAAATCTGGAGCAGGGTGAGGACATGTATATCCATAAATTTCACCCTTCGCCCATGTCTGTTGAAATATTAAGTTGCTTTGAAACTTGAGAGAGAAAGGGCCAGATAACTAGCTGAGGCAAGCAATGCTGTACTATGAAGAGAAGTAATATAATATTGCTAAAATGGCTTCTGCTGCTGCTGTAAGGAAAGATCCTCTCCTGAATTCCCAAGTCAGCTAATCAGGTTCTTCCACTAGTACCTGCTGTCAGGCCTTGTGTTTTTATAATAACAAAGCCTCCAAGTAGGATGGATTATTATGTGCTCTTCTTCTTCAGAGTCACCCTGATGCCTTCTTGCTGGTATCTGGAGACAGGGTATAAACAAACACTTTTAAAAAAAGTATGTCCATGCTACTCTTTGAAAGGCGAGTGGCTTTTGGATTTTTCACAAATTAATAGAATTTTAATTTATAACTCTCCAGTCCACTAAAAATCAGCCATTGCAATTAATTCTCATTAGGTGCCTTGAATACATGTATTATTGTTTAACATAATGCTCATTTTCTCATCTACCATTTTCTTAGGGGCACAGGAGCTCAGATACTTAGAAGGTACTAAGATGTTCCCTGTTCACTTTTATGAGCAGAGACAGCTCTGCATGAGGAAAATAGGTTCAAACACAGATATGTTTGCTTCTAAAAGAAATAGGGAAAGCTGCCAATGTGACAAAGAGATCCACACATATATTAAACACAGAAATATGTGTTTCCCTGAATGGAGAGGAACCAAAGAATAAAAGCAAGGAGACCTTGAGTTCATCCACACTATAGAAGTAATGCAATTTGATACTAATATAAGTGTTGTAGCTCCATCCTATGGAATCCTGGAATTTCTGGTTTTATAAGCTCTTTAGCCTTCCCTGCCAAAGCATGGTCATGTCTCACAAAATTACAAATCCAAGGATTATGTAGGATGGAACCATGGCAGTTAAAGTGGTGTCAAACTGCATTGTTTCAACAGTATGGATGCACTCCATTCTCCACTGTTGTTGTGGGCCTTCAAGTCATTTCCAGCTTATGGCAACCCTAAGGTAAACTTTATCATTGGGTTTTGTTGGCAGGTTTCATTCAAAGCAGGATAGCCATTGCCATTTTCTGAGGCTGAGAAAGAGTGATTTGCCCAATACTCCATAGCTTCCAAATATTTCACAGATTAAAACTAGGATACACATGGCCAACCAACATAAGAATGTGGTCAAGATAGCAAAAGTTATTAAGGAGGAAGAAGACACACAAGTGAGGAGAGGTTGCAACAGTTTGTTTTTTCCTTCCTATTGGGGGAAGATCAAGGCTTATGGGCAAAAATTAATTTGCTTAAATTGTTTTTTGTGTTTTAATGTATGTTGTTTTCTGCCTTGAGCCTTGAGGAGAGGTGGGTAATATATATATATATATATATATATATATATGACTCTGTCCCCTCCTCTCCTCTTTGTTGTTGTTGCTGTCTGCCTTTGAATCAACCCCAACTCATGGTGACCCTGTGAATGAGATATCTCCAAGCCCCCCTATTCATGACCTCCCTGATTGAGCCTAACCATATGGTGTGAGGTCTTCTACTACCTTCTACCTTTCCTAGCATTATTGTCTTTTCCAATGTGTTCTGACTTTTCATGATGTGGCCAAAGTATGACAGACTCAATTTTGTCATCATGGCTTCCAGGGAGAATTCAGACTTGATCTGCTCAAGGACCCATTTGTTTGTCTTTTTGGCCACCACAGTATGCTCAGCACTCCTCTCCAGTACCACATCCCAAATGAGTTGATTTTATTCACTTTTTTCAGTGGCCAGCTCTCACATGGTGCTGTGGAATACAATGAATTGTGATTCTAACTTCAGTGCTGAGTTGTATATCTTTACACTTTAGGATCTTGTCTAGTTCTTTCATAGCTGTCCTTTCCATTTCTTGTCTTCTTCTGATTTCTGGACTGTAGCCACCATTCTGATCAATGTTTGATTCAATGTACAGGAAATCTTTAACTATTTTGACTTCCTTGTTGTCTAGGCTGAATTTATGTAGAGCGTACATGGTCATTATTTCTGTTTTCTTTCTGTTCAACATTAAGGCTAACTTTGCACTTGCTTTTTTAACCTTCCTTAGTAATTGTTCCAAGTTTATGATGTTTTCTGCTAGTGGTGTGGTGTTGTCCACCTATCTTAGATTGTTGGTGGTTGTTCTTCGTATCTTCACTCCTTGTTCTTCTGAGTCTATACCTGCTCAACCGTACCAGCCTGGCCAGCCCTAGCAGTCACCAAGGTTCCCATTTGCCCACCTGGGACCACTCCCGCATCCTGTTGCCCAGGGAATCAGGCCCCTCATGGGCCCCAGTCTGCCAACCATCTGCTCAACACATCCATCCAACATTTTTGCCCAGAGGATTAGGCCCTGTGTGGGCTTCTATCCTATGTGTATTGTCTCCCCTGCTTCCCAATCAGAGTGAGCAATAACCTTCTCCCTCACCTGAACAGAGGGTATGCTTTTCCCCCTGCAACACACACACATTTCACATATAAAAGGTTTTTAGCCATCTTGGTCCATTGATGTGTTGCTTGAACAGGATTTTAAAGGGTTAGCTGTTCACAAATTACAGATAATTTAATTTAAAAAACAAAACAAAAACAAAACCCTGCTTCTTTTAGTTGCCCTTTGGTCTCCTTCTGGATGCTTCATGTGTATTTCTGGTCAGACAAGGCAGTGTGGGGTATGTGATGTGTGTGTGTGTGAAGTAGACATTTACTCATTTATATTGTAAACCTGTACAGTCTTCCAACAGCATTTATTTCCACTGCACCTGGGATCAGAGCCCTTCTTTATTTACTGTACATTGCCTCATCCCTTCTATCAGCTATCCTTCTCTTCTGTCCATTCCCAAGTAACTTTTGAATTGGTAGCTCTTGAGAAGGCACATCAAATGGAGAGGAAGGACAAATCTCTGTCTCTCAGAAGGTATAAATGGACCATCAACTCCCGACTCTGAAAATGTAAATAAAACTGGGGAATCAACTTTAGCTGTTTCCTTATGCAAAACTGCTGAACCATCTACTGTGGATTTGCACATATACTACTCAGGAGACTGTATTTTCTTTTAATAGTTGCCGACTAATTTTAACACCTCTAATTTTAACATATTCTGGTTGAATTCAGTTTTATGGGGGTGGTGGTATGGGAGGGATACGATTGCTGTTTTACTTTGTATTTTTTAAATTCTGTTGTACCCTGCTCCGAGTATTTTATTAGAGGAGCGGGTTATAAATCATCATCATCATCATCATCATCATCATCATCATCATCACAAACCCTACTTTAACTGCACAAATGCAGCACAGTTCTAGAGAAGGACATGAGGGATCATTGGTCATCATGTTACCTGCTCTTCTCAGTGATACTAGCACTTCAGCCATCTTACAAGATGTGGGTATTAGATACAGGGAAATACATTCCCATAAACATTCTCAGACATGAGCTATAGTTTGGTCTCCTTATTTTGCTCTGATGATAATGTCGTATATAGTCTGGACTGAGGCTTGCTAGTTCTATGGGTACTGATAAACTATATCCCCACCTCCCAGCATGCTAGAATTGGCAAATCTGGCCCACCCACTAATTTTATTGGCACTGTCCTAATGTTGGAATTCTTTTAAACTGATAAAACAGCCCTAGAATGGGAAGGCAGATGTTATTTTGTAGCAAAATATGTGCTTCACTGTGACATCATTCCTGTAGACTGGGCCCCTTTGCCCTTATTACTTAGAAACCTCAAGTACTTTGCATTTTGCCTACCATTTGGAAAATATACACCGGCTATAAAGTGATATACTTAAAGAATCCCTGCACTTTGTACAAATGGCTATTTATGATGTGCCGTCAATACTACTCTACCGAGAGGAGAGCGCAGCGGATTGATGGAGCACTAAGCCTAATCCATCAGTCACTTCACTACAAACTCTAAACAGATTTTAATTGTAAGGCCAGATTTACTCCAGCCATCTGCATAGCAAACATGTCTCCCCCATGAAATAGGGAGATACTTTATTCCAGATGCTCTTTTGCAATGTGTATATTGTGTCCCTGCTGATAAAATATTTGTCACAGTGCAAATGTAAGCCTGCTTCCTGAATAACATAAGGCCTCACTGAAAATGCAGAGTTACAAAATTTAGCACCAACTAAACTCCTCCATTTAAAAGTGCAATGAAAGAGAGCCAAAAAGAGTTACAGTGTTATAGGCAAAGTGCCCTCCACACAAGTCTAACCCACCTGTTTTCTATCATTGTAATGAGACTGGGGAGTTGTCTACACTGGCAGAAAACCCCATACTCACCCCATAGCCACAGCACAATTTCCTGGTCAGTAGCAACTCCCATAGCACCACATTCACAGAGGCAAGATTGGAGCAACCCAGACGATCCTACGACGATCACATGTCCTGTAGTACTGAGAATTTTTGGCCACACAGCCGTGTCCCCATCACCAATCTGGATTGTCCAGGTGAATGTGGGGAAAAAAGGAATTTTTATTTCTTCTGCATTTACAGAGAAAAGTCTTACATTGCCTATGAATCCTGAGGAACATTGTGTGCCCAGGTTTCAGCCACTGTGGGATATGGGGTTTCCCACTGTTGTAGACAAGCCCTAGGGTGAGCAAGACATGGAGAATCCTAAGCAAACAAGGTAATCAGAAATGGGTTTGGGGTTTTTTTGGTATTTATTAATTGTGTTTGGTTTTTTTAGATCGCTGTGAGCATACAGAAAGATGAACATTTTGCTAAGTAGTCATATATAGGGCCAGATCCTAAATGTTTTGGGAGTATTCCCATATCCTTCAGTGATGTTGTTCTGACACAGATAGTCATGACAGTCCATTCCCCACAATCCTAGGCACCTCAGCTGTGAAAACCAACATGGGAGCCAATTAGAAACTGCCATCATAGTGTCTTGACAATATTGACGCCTGTGGACTGAGGTCCATCAACTCATTTCAGATGACTCCCTCAGCAGCCATGTCACAGAAGTAGTATTTACTGACTGTTTTCACTTAGTCTAGGTGGTTTGGATCAGAATTGCCCTGAGCAAGCTATTCTTTTCTGACACTTTACTACACAAAGTCATATCCTTGTCACTCTTTTGCTTCAATTACAGAGCAGCTGGCATAGCAGAACTGAAGAAATTGGACATTATCTGAAATATGTTCAGAACACCTCAAAAGATTGTTATTTGTAGTTCTGAAATACAAGTTAACTGAGAGAGATGCCCCCTCCCCAAAAAAGATCTCAGAATTTTCACTGCTTTCTAGCTTTTCCTTCCTTAGTGGCAGACTGATGAATCCTAGCATGCAGTTGCTAAGGCTTTACTCTTGTTCCATGCAAACAAAAGTATAAATATTCTGGAAGAAAAGAGCTACTGCAGTTCCATACCTTGGTACTATGTTGTAGTAAGTCTTCTCCTCTTCTGCAAAGGGAGGAGGAAACAGTTGGAATTTTCTCTTTCACATGCAATGTCTGCATAGTCAGGAGATTAGGCTGCCAAGGTAATTTCGAACCTGATGACATATATCTACAAAACAAAAGACAAATACTTGTCAGGGTAGCAATTATTTGATGGATTAATGGAGGTGATCACCGTCCCATCCAACACTTGATTGCCATGTCACTCTCACTTGTTACTTGATTAGAGAATACACATGAAAGAAAATTAGCCCCATGACACTTCCAGATTGGGTCAACGTAAGAACACTCTGTACAGGGTAAAATTACTTTGCCTTAAAGGAATTGTGCTGTGTTCATTCTGTTTAAATGGCCTTCTGTATGGCTAATACTGAAATAAAACAGAACACTATTTATTTTCTTCGTGTTAGCATTCTTGCCTTGAAAATGGAATCAACAGTTCTTGTTTTACTTTAGGGTGATTCATATCTATCTCAGTTCCAAGAAAGGGAAGGGATATGGTGAGGTATGGGCCAATCTAACTATTTGTGGGATGATCTGTCCTATGAGTTTCCAGACAACTGCCAATTCTCCAGGCTTTTTTAGAAACATTTTCAAAATATAGCCCAATGCTTGAACAGCAGCAAAAAGTCCACACTATCACAATCATTGTTCTCATCACTAAAATTAGAAGTGTTCATTAATTTAGGCCTAAAAACAGTTTCTAGTCCAGATTAAGTAGTACAATTGAATCAATAAAAGCCAACATAGCGTAGTGGTTTAAGTGTTGGACTACAACTCTGGAGACCAGGTTGCAAATCCCCACACAGCCATGAAATCCACTTGGGCAGGTACACTCTTAGCCTCAGAGGATGACAATGACAAACTCCTCTGAAGAAATTTGCCAAGAAAACCCTAAAATAGGGTCGCCTTAGGGTCGCTGTCAGTCAGAAATGACTTGAAGGCACACAACAACAACAACAACAACAACAACAACTTGAATCAATGGACCTTGCATAAATGTTGACTCCAATGGATCTACTCAAGTGGAGAGTAGCATTTGGATTGGGACTTCAGTTTTGATTCATTTTGTTGAACATGAGAGCACTGTATACGCTGCAATCTTTTTATACACACTGCTGCCATCCTTTCCTTTTTCCTTCCTCTCTCTCCCCCATCCTCTCCCACAATAGTGATTATGTTCTTATGCACATTCACACAACTCATATCTCACAAAAACTTCTATGCTGCTTTTTCTTTTTTCTTTTCTTTTTTGAAGAGGCCCTTTCTTTGCTTTTCATTCAGCAGGGGAAACTATGTGGCCTTCTTATGGGGAATTTCACCTGGAAGGACCCAACTAGCCTCTTGTAAAGACAATCAATGTGGGTGGCTTTTCCATAAAGGTGTTTGCTTGTTGTAGGAAATCCACCTGCAACCTTGAATAATCTCTTCCACCACACCTCCAAAATTGTTCGTTGTATTTAAGCCTCCCTACTTAGTGACCATTTTCTCACTTTCTTTTGCTCTGACCTGACTGGTCTTTAAAAGCATGGGATTTCACTGAGGCTCATCTTACTTCAAAGTTACAGAAGACAAGAGTGACCTAAGACTATTAGAGATTTCAACCAGGGAAATGGGGACAATCTTTAAATTACAGCTTTCATTGGATACCAACATTTTTATTTTATTTTGAGGGGCAAATGTCTTTGATATGAAGCTTAGCTAGAAAACATTCTCTACCTGATGTAAAAAATGGGCAAGATTGCATGAATGGAAACAAGCTACCTTATTTGTTTATTGTTTGTTGTTACGCATTTTAATAAAAATTAAATTGCATTTAAAAAAAAGAAATTAGGTTGCCCTGTTTAAAATACCACCCTATAAACTTCAATGTGTTTTAGAAAAACTATAAACACATTGCACATAAATAAAGTTAGGAATATAACAAGGAAGCAGAAATATGTCTTACCTGAGCCTCTGAACACTAAGGAGGAGCTTAATGCTCATCTATGTAGTTCTGGTCAGTTCATGAACTGTATACAGATTACTGGGAGTTATATTAGGATGATGAAGATGTCCAATTTGAACACTACATTTATGCATCTGAACAGAACTTGCAAAATACCCTTTTGGCTACATCTCACAGAATATCTCTGCCATCATATCTGTGTGCTGTAGTCCAAAAAAGTAACGTTTCCAAATTCTGCATTGGGAAAAAATTGCATTAAAATATGCAGTAGGCACAGAATATCTAGGGGGAAAAGTCGCTGAAAGATCCACATTCAACAGCATACACTGTTGTACATCTACAAACAAACAGATTAATTTATATACTGCTTCATGCCGCCTAAGCAGTGTCTAAGCAGCTTACAACTGTAAGCTACATCTAGTTGATGGTGATATTTGCATAGATTTTTCCTTGGTGAAACCTAGAAGCCCCTGTTTGGAACAAAATCGAGACTGAGGGAGAATCATAGAATCATAGAGTTGGAAGAGACCATAAGGGCCATCCAGTCCAACCCCCTGCCATGCAGGAACTCCCAATCCAAGCATCCCTGACAGATGGCCATTCAGCCTCTGCTTAAAAACCTCCAAAGAAGGAGACTCCACCACTCTCCGAGGGAGTGTGTTCCACTGTCGAACAGTCCTTACTTTGAGAAAGTTCCTCCTAATGTTGAGGTGGAATCTCTTTTCCTGGAGCTTGCATCTATTGTTCCGGGTCCTAGTCTCTGGAGCAGCAGCTTGCTCCCTCCTCTATGTGACATCCCTTCAAGTATTTAAACAGGGCTATCATATCACCTCTTAACCCTCTCTTCTCCAGGCTAAACATCCCCAGCTCCCTAAGTCATTCCTCATAGGGCATGGTTTACAGACCCTTCACCATTTTAGTCGCCCTCCTTTGGACACGCTCCAGTTTCTCCACATCCTTTTTGAATTGTGGTGCCCAGAACTGGACACAGTATTCCAGGTGGGACCTGACCAAAGTAGAATACAGTGGCACTATTACTTCCCTTGATCTAGACACTATACTTCTATTGATGCAGCCTAAAATTGCATTGGCCTTTTTAGCTGCTGCATTGCACTGTTGACTCATATTCAACTTGTGGTCTACTTGGACTCCTAGATCCCTTTCACATGTAGTCTCGTTCAGCCAGGTGTCCCCCATCATATATCTGTGCATTTCATTTTTCCGCCTTAAGTGCAGTACCTTACATTTCTCCATGTTGAATTTCATTTTGTTAGCTTTGGCCCAGCTTTCTAGTCTACTTGGGTCATTTTGAATTTTGATCCTGTCTTCTGGGGTATTAGCTACTCCTCCTAATTTCATGTCGTCTGTAAATTCGATAACTATGCAGAGAGAGAAAGAATTTAATGGAAGAAGAAAAAGTGCTGTTGATCTTGCAGTCTCTATTTCTTTCAGTTCTCATACTAGCAAGATTGAGCTTCCTGAATGATACCCAGAAAAGATCCAGCTTCTTTGGATTAGCTGTCCCAATTACATGTACGGATGCGCTTGACAGTGAAGAAAGCAGATAAAAAGAAAATCAACTCATTTGAGATGTGGTGCTGGAGAATAGTGTTGAGAGTACTGTGGTCAGCCAAGAGGGCTAAATTGAGGTTGTCAAACTTTGGCCACATCATGAGACAAAAACCAATGAAGCCTGAACTCTCCCTAGAAGCCAAGATGGCTAAATTGAGGCTGTCAAAGTTTGGCCACATCATGAGAAAGCATGACTGATTAGAAAAGACAATAATGCTAGGAAAGGTAGAAGGTAGTAGAAAGAGAGGAGGACCACACACCAGATGGACATATTTAATCAGGGAGGCCATGAACCTGAATTTGCAAGACCTGAGCAGAACAGTGGAGAAAAGGGTCCTTAGAGATGTCTCATACACAAGGTCACCATGAACCAAGGTCAACTCAAGGCCACTTAACAACAACAATCCTATGACACCTCCCATTCTCCATCTGATGCAGAAAGGGCAGGAAAATGGAACAAGAGAGAATAAATGGAAAGATAAGTGACCACAGGAAACGAGACTTGAACTGGGCAGTTAAATTTGTCACCATATGCACTCTAATGTATTCTAGAGTATTCTATAAATACATTGTATGAAACAGAGCTGGTAATATGAAAGCAAAGCAGAAATATGGCTTTGATTTGCTTCTGGGTGTTTTATTACACTGCCCTCAGCACTGTAAAACAAATGGAACATCTGCAATCGAGTCTGAGCATTATACGACACAGCATGGCTCAATTGGTAAAAGTCTTGCAGCAGGCCAAGGAGGTTTAGCTTTCTTTCCACTCATTACCAAAGCTATAGAATAGTACTAAAAGGAAACACTTCCCTTTCAATGAGGTATTATTATTTATGATTCCTTTAGCTTTATATCCTTTCCTCTGGGCAGGTTGCATAAATGTTTGCAGGTTAGCTGAAAAAGAGGGGAAAGAAAGAACCCAGATCATTATCCTTCTTTGCCAGGAAGACTGTATATGATAGAAGGGCATATCAATTTGTGATCTTCACATAGAAACATTTACTTACAAATTGTACCCAAAGCTATCAAGTCCTACTGTTCATTATACTTTTAGGTTATTATTCTTTTCCATTTTTGACCATACACATATTCTAGATACTTGGTACAGATGGATCATGAATGCCTATAGATCCAGAAACTCTTTAGGCATTCTGTTTCCTGCCCTTCTAATCCCAGCTAAGAATAGATTGTGTATATTTTGTGTTTGCATGACTAGGGCAAGGTCATTTTATACCTTCTCACAAATCATACCCCATGGCAGAAATCCTACCACTTCCTAGCAAAAATGATGGCTCATATTTCCTTATCGCTTCCAGTGAATTACATAATCTCCTACTAAATCAATCAGCTAAATGGGACAACTGGTGGATGGGTATAGACCGTTGCCCCCTAGCACAAGTTATGTTGCAAGCACAAGTTATGGGATAAATAGCAAGCTGACTTTCTTTTGGCTATAGGCAAACAGTATAGAGTGCCAATTAGAAACGTAAAGACTGTACACAGAAGAAAGCACAGGCTTACAAATCTATTCGAGATCTATGAAGATGTCAATGGAACTGTGGATAAAGAAGAAGAAAAATTATGTGAAAATATCTGATATGAAGTCATTCACTGGAAAACTATAAGGGAATGTAAGTCATCATAAAGGAAATAATACTGTGAATCAAAGACTGGCTTGCAAGAAAAGGGGAAGAAGCAAACAATCAGTTGTCCTCTGGAAAAGCTTATAATGATTCCAGCAGAGTTCTAGGAACAGGATTAATTGATGAATATATGAATCCACCTTGAAGAGAAGAGTCTAAGCGGTCATGTGGCATGTGTGTGTGTGGACAAAACAAATACATTATAATCCATCAGGTGATATAAGAGGGGCTATGATAGCCCTGTTTAAACATTTGCAGGGGTGTCATATTGAGGATAGAGCAAGCTTGTTTTCTGCTGCTCCAGATACTAGGACACGAAGCAATGGATACCAGCTACAGGAAAAGAGATTCCACCTTAACATTAGGAAGACCTTTCTGACAGTAAGAGCTGTTCAACAGTGGAACACACTCCCTTGGATTGTGGCAGAGTCTTCTTCTTTGGATGGCCATAATTTTGGGGTGTTTTGATTATGTATTCCTGCATGGCAGGGAGTTGAACTTGATGGCCCTTGAGCCCTCTTACAACTCTACAATTCTATGATTCTACCAGCCCAGTTACACAGAGAGATTGGAACTGTTGGGTTTTGGACTACAATCCCCACAGTATTGCAGCCATTGGCCATGCTACTTATGGATTCTGGGACTTGTCATCAATAGAAGATATAGCACTTTATCAGTATTGGGCCTTTGAGTACAAACTTGTTGACTAAACCAAATCAGTTTAACTCTGTGGTTACCTCTGGTACAATATATATATGATTGACATTATTATTTGTCTTTCTCCTTATAGTACCCTATCTCCTTTTTGTGTCCTGTGACTTCAGAGATATAAGGTTGGTTCAGAGGTGCTCTCAGCCTGATTTTATCAGTGTATTTTTTTATTAAAAAATCCTTTTTGATACCAGTTATGTTTAATTCCCAGGGTGGCAATACGATCAAAACGTCAAATCCATTCCCAGAAGCTGGCATCAAGAAGGAGAAGCTAGGCATATATGAGTAGATCATTTGCTAGCTGTCAAACCTGGCCCCAGGTTTGACTGCTGTACTGTAAAATAATTAATGCTCAATTCTGGAATCTGCACAGAGTGGATGACAAATGCTCCCTGACCTCCAATGAATATTTCATGGCAGGAAACAGTGAGCTGACAATTAAAACCTCTTTGTTTTGGCCCCTGAAGGATTTTGCTTCCTTGCTGGACTTCTATGCAAGTTCCTGCAAAAAAGGCATTTCTTTTTTAAAAAAAAAATTCTCCATACTATGCAAAGAACTTACTGGATCCTGATACCCCTTGTCAATGGATAGAAAGTGGCCCAATGAGTAGATATTCAGATAAAGCAGGTTTAGGAATAAACAGAACTAGGAACCATTGGTCCCACTAGCCCAATATTATCAACTCTGACTTGCAGTGGCTAAAACTAAATACAACTAAAGCCCATCAATTATAAGATTAGAGAATTTTAAAAATTAAATAAGCTAATATATTCAAACCAAGCACTAGATTAAAACAGTTTCAAATAGTTAAACCTGCATCAAGAAAGGGAAAGAATGATAAATCCTCCATGAAAACATAATTCTGGAGCTGGCAATAAAGAGATTATCACACAGAACTTCTACAGCGCAGTAATCACATTTTTGAAGCACACAGAAACATACCAGTTTTGAAGCAATCTTTATTGCATCCCTTTTTCAACAGTGTTATGGCACGGCACATTCCTTCCATACTGCCTAGCTTTCTCCCTCTTACTGCCCTACTTAGGGTATGGAGATTTGTTTGGCAGGATCAGGGAAAGATCAGGCAGGGGGAAGAGAAATCAGTCTCTTGTAACATGGATTATGTAATCCATGCAACATGGATTATGTTTTTTGACATACTGTAATTGTTATCTTTATATATTTTTTTCTGTCACATATTATGCTTATATTTTATTTGCCTAATATTGTTTTGGTGTGGACTTGTGCCGAGGGGTTGAGGAAAGGTTTTTCCATGTACCTTGTTTAATTTGTACTATTCTTATGTTTTCTTTGATTGCCACTGTATTGATATTGTTCATTGTTTTGTCTGCCTTATATGGCTGGGGGGCTGGGAGGGGATTAATTTGTTTTTTATTGTATTTTTTGCTGTACTCCACTGTTGTTAGCCGCTCAGATTCCTCGTTGATTGGGCGGGATACAAACAAATTGTTTATTATTATTATTATTTATTATTATTAGTCTGGCAGGGGAAAGAGAGACCAGTATGGGTGGGAGGGGGGATCCATTCAGTGGCATGAAGAATGATCTGTCTGGCTGGGAGGAAGAGAGATCAGTCTCTTGGCATGAAGAGAGATCCATCTGGTGAGGGAGAGATCCATCTGGCAAGGGGAGTAGATCCATCTGGTGTGGGTGAAGAGGGATCAGTCTGGTGTGGAGGAAAGATTGGGTGCCAGATGAGAGCAAAAACAAAAAGAAAAAAGGGCACCCCTTGGCCTACTTGGGAATAGTGAGTGAGGAGGGTGGAAAGGAAAGGAGAATACTGTCCCTCATGCCCCCTTACTGATATCTCTTCTGTTTCTGAAGCAGAAGAGATTATTGCACAAGGGGGGCAACCTGGACATGCTACCTCTGAGTGTGATGAAGTCTCCTCCTTTGGAGGTTTTAAACAGAGGCTGGATGGCCACTTGTTGAGAGTGCTTTGATTATGTCTTCCTGCATGGCAGGGGTTGGATGGGTGACCCTTGAGGTCTCTTCCAATTCTATGATACTATGATTCTTTGTGCATTGGGAGGTGGGGGTCAGTTCCTAAGCTCAAACTGCATAATATGGCTGGACTACTAATTAAAGCAATTAATTCACCTGATTCAAAGGGAAGATTTTGTCCCATGAGTACCAATGGGACTGACACAGACTCTGCAGTCCTGATGTACAGCCCTTTTGTTCCCATTCATGGGACCCTTGAGAGCTGGCACAGCATCTGAGCCAAGGTTCATAATTGTCCTTGCCCCCCCCCCCCAACTGACAGGATGCCACTCTCTAATAATTGGGTCCCACTCTCTAAATCTTACTTGAATATGCTGAGATTTAGCAACAGACATTACAGCAGCAATCTGTAATTAAATTTCATTTGTTTCTACTCTCCAGATCCACAGAGTCCATGATCCAAGAATTCCTTCCCCCTCTCCTGAGCTCTTTTCAGCTCTTCTTGTAGATGCAGTCTGTATGTAATACTTTTATTGACCTTTAAACTATGGAAAACCTAGGCAAATGTTATAAGTCTATGTCTTCTAGTCCTGGGTCATTTTTGATTCACAGAAGAACATACATACATTCAGTGTGAGAGTTGAGGCAAAGGGGGGCTTTTTCACAACAGAGATTTTTTTTTTTAACATGGGCAAGTCAATTAAATAGGATTCTGTTTCAGCCTGGAACTGTGTCGATTTGCTATTGACTTGGTTCCAGAGAATGGGAGCAATTAACATTGTGGGCTCTCTGTTGATTAAAGAAGGCATCCCACAACCCATGTATGAACCTTTATGCGTAACACCAGTAAAGATAACCACAGGGCAGGTTTTGCTCATTTACTACTGGCTGACTGAATAAAGTTGCAGTTCTCATGGGCACCTGAAATGGCATGGGGAGTGGATGTAGCCATTTGGGACCATTATTTAAAAACATGTTTGTGGAAACAGGAAAAAAACACTCCAGGGATTTAAGGCAAGCAACTTTCAGGGGATTTGAATTGCATTGCTCCCTGAACTCCCTGAACTCCCTGGAGGTCAACCCACTCATCCACCCACCACATGCTGCTGAAATTCACTGATAGGCAGAAGTAGAAAATACAGCAGCGTACATACACGCTTTAAAAAAACAGCACAATTCTGGTTTAAAACAAAGCACATGGGGAGCACACACCTTATTTTAAAGCCAACAGGATTTTCTGGAATCTAAGACACAGCACACAGGAAGAGCACAACTTGTTTTAAGGCCAATGAGACTTCTAGACAGCTTCTGCAAGAAGGAAAAAGCAGTGCCAGTTCCTTTCTTGTCCCAGTCTCAGAAAAGGGATGCATATGTCCATAAGATCCCAAATTCCCAATGATGAATAAACACCATGGAAACAAGGCAGGGGGAGAAGAAATCATACAATACTCCCCCTTCCAGCTCCTGACTTCTCACACCTTCTCCCAAGCCTTCAGTCATTATGGAGAAGATTGACAGGCCTGGGGAAGCTGAGCTGGATACATTCTTTCACTTGAAAACTTTGGGGGAGTTCAGAGTCAGGCCTGCTGACATTTGCCCATCAATCTACTTTCCTGCTATATTGCCAGGAACAGCAGTGATGGGCTGCCTGGAGAATGACATCTCTGAAGCAAGATGGATATTGGGGGCTTGTGTTAGATGACAAACTGTCAGCAGGATTGAAATGCAGCACAAAAGGATGGCCAAGTGGGCATGGTAGAGGGACAGAGCCTCCTGATTGATGTAATTGTGACTCAAGGCTGGGGAAAGCAAACTACTGTCCTGTCACTTCAGCAATGAGGGACAGTGCAGGGAAAAGGGCCTCCATCCTGCTCTCTTACTTTATTTGTAAGCCATTCCTGCATGGTGAAGGGAGCTGATAATTATAAAATGAGAAGAAATTCTGGTCATAAAGTCTCTTAGTAAATGCCACATTTGCAGTTAGAGTGTGGGATATTGCTTTGCAAAAGGAATTAGTTACTTATAAGTTCAGTGATAGTGAACACTGTGATGTTGTTGAATATGGTACAAAACATACCATCTTGTCATCACCTCAGTACCACAGAGCAAAGCCTGTGGCAACAACATAAGGGACACCATGTAAGCATTTAAACCATTCAGTGTTCCTTCACCTTACTTAGTGAAGACATAGCTAAAACATTATGGTTACATTACAAAAGAGGTGACATTATCCCTTGCTAAGTTATAGTTGTAACGCTATTTCATTATATCTTCTGAAAGGGAAGAAGTGAGACTGACGATGGTCTTTCACCACTGTCTCTGATGACTGATGGGAGTTGTAAGAACATCCAGACATATCCTTCTACTGTGAGCTAAGTAAAGTGATAGAGAACAATTACAGTTCCACAATAACCAAAGAAGAGCAGTTCTTTCTTTCATATTCTTTGATAATAAGCATTTTCATGAGATTTGGATTTTGCTAGAAAAATTGACATATACATTCACAAAGCCCTGCGCCTTTCATGTTTAATGTGTAGTTAGTGATCATGACAGTCATTATTCCCTCACTCTGCTATGGCTTAGATTAAGAGAGAACTTGATGTGAATGCGATGTAATGGAGCCAATACTCCATCAAAAGGGAAGGCATCTCCAAAATGTGTACTCTACTAAAATTATATATATATATATATATATTTTTTAAATATATAGCCTGAAAGCTCCACAAAAAACTTTTTAAAATTCATTGAGATGAATGGTTTTGGATGCACAGATAGTTAGACTGTGTCAGTCCAATTTCCTTATGTGTTTTCATTTCTGCTTCCATCCGTCCCACCGATCCATCCATCCTTTTGTGAACATTTTCACATTGTTTGCCAAAGGGTTGATGAAGAAATGTCAAAAAGAGCTAATTTTGTGGTGTATGTGTGTGTGTTGTTTGTGAATGTTCACCATTGCTAATACAGTGTGTGCATGTCAACTGCAGGCTTGCCACCTGCAGTTTGAACTTCCATGGATGGCAAACCTGGCTTTTTCAATGGGTGTTCGTACACATGGTAGCATGAGCAGGAGTGTGCACCCATTGAAAAGAACAGGACCCACTTTTTTTACTATCTGCAGGGGGGAGGGTTTGGAACAGATCACCCGTGGATAGCAAGGGTGCCCTGTATCTCTAACAAAATCTTCATGCATACCGATTTTTTATTCTGTCTCTACTATATGTTAATATATGCTAAACAGACAGGCAAAAAGAGGTGCTTTCAGGCTGGCTTGAAGGCATGGCATTTAGATGGTACATGCCTTGAAGCCAGCAGGAAAGTGTCCTCTATGCGCCTTATGTAGTGAAAACCCATTTCAAAAAGAAGCAGCTTTTTCCTGCTTCTTCCTGGCTTGAAGCCATGTCATGTGGTCATGACATGAGCACTCCAGCTGCCTTGGCAGCCAGCAATACAGTTGGTGGGGTTTCAATGTGGCTTTAGAAAAGGCAGCTTCAAGCCACTTTTTCCTGTCCATCTGTTTCACCCCATAGACACTTTGAAAAATATGGGGGAAAGGATATGATGTACCAAATTTATTCAGAGCTGGCTTGTTTATTAGTACAACATGTGTCCCTTCTGGATTTACAGTGGGCTATCCTTATCCATGGGCTTGTCACCTGCTGATTTGAGCTTCCATAGACAGCATGCCCCATTGGTTTAAATGGATGTATGGGTACATGGACATGCAGCTATAAGAAAGAGAGGGCCCACATTTTTTGTTATATGTTGGGGAGCCTGGAATGGGTCTCCCACAGATAAGAAGAAATGGCTGTATCAGATTGTTAACCAGGGCGGGTTATAGGCACCATACAACTCTCCAAGTACAACATCTCCACTGACTGGCAGAGTATTTTCAGGCACAATGTTTTGGTTCTGACCCATAAAGCCCAACATAAATAATATATATAAATAAAATTTTATTTATATCTCCCTAGAGGCCCCTACGGATCGAGGCGGGCTTACAACGTATTAAAAGCCAATACAGTAAAATATCTAAAACAATATATTAACAATTACCACAGTCACATCAATAATCTGGGGAGTTCCTGGGTCAATGGGGGTTACATAAGGTCGGGTGGGTATGTCTGCTGGAAGAGGTCCATCTTTAGTGCTTTTTTGAACGCCTCCAATGTAGGCATCAGACGGATCTCCTCCGGCAGGTCGTTCCATAGTTTTGGAGCTACAGCTGAGAACGCTGAGCGAGACATAGACTTTAGTCTCGTGTTTTTGAGATTTAATAGTTTTTTATCAGTTGTTCTTAGGGTGCAGGGCAGATTATGTGGGGAGAGGCGTTCTCTCAAGTAACCTGGGCCCGAACCATATAGAGCTTTAAAGGTAACGACCAACACTTTGTATTGTGCCCGGAAGCAAATTGGAAGCCAGTGCAGAGATTTAAGAATGGGGGTAATATGCTCCATCCTTGAAGCCCCCGTCAGCAATCTGGCCGCAGCATTTTGAATCAGCTGAAGCTTCCGAACTTGTGCGAGTGCGTTACAGAAATCTAATCGAGAGGTTATCAGTGCATGTACTACTGTTTCTAGGTCCTCCCTACCCAGGTACGGGCGTAGCTGGCGTATCAGCCGAAGCTGATACCAGGCACTCCTGGTGGTCGCCTCCACCTGTGATGTCAATTGTAGAGACGAATCCAGGAGAACCCCCAGACTACGAACCTCGTCCTTTAGGGGAAGTGTGACCCCATCAAGGACTGGTTGTCGAATCTCCGTCCCCGGGCCTGGAGAGCCTATCACGAGTACCTCCGTTTTCTCTGGATTCAGCCTAAGTTTGTTTTTCCTCATCCAGCCCACTACCGAGTTAAGACAGGCATTCAGAGGAGGGATGCCATCCTCAGTCACTGCAGCAGTCGGCTTAGGTCCAGGCTAACTGGCAGACTGTATCTCCCAGTACAAGCCTGCCTGATCCCTGAGACATGCAAGAGAGGTCCTTCTATTAGTATCACCATCTTCTCAGGTATGGCTGGTGGGGGTGCATGATACAGGCTTCACAATGACTTCCCTTAAACTCTGAGGCTCCCCTCCTTGGAAGGTTGGAATGGCCTCCTCCTTGATGTTCTTCCACTGACAAAGACTATTTGTATTCTTACAGGTTTTAAGAACTAAATGTTTTGTGGGAAGGGTTTTTAAATAGGTGTTAGTGTTATTTTAATTGTACTGCTTTTCTCTTTTAAGTGTTTGCTTTAAAATGTTTCAGTATTGTTAATAGTTTGATTCTATTTTAGGAGATTAGCACACAGCTAAAAAAAAATTAGACTTACAGCTGCTGAATTGAATTATAATTCGGGATGTATCCTGATATTATCACATGCATTTTGCTGCCGACGCTGCCAGCCATATGCAGCCTAGGTAACTTCTGGCTAGAGACCAGAGCTCAGCTGGCCAATTTACAAGGCTGGGAGCTTCCTAGGTTTTAAAATTATCTGGCTGAGCTCAGATTCTAGCCAGAAGTTACCTGGGCTGCACTCGGACAGTGGTGGCAGTGGCAAAATGCATGCAATAATATCAGGATACATCCTGAATTAGAATTCAATTTGGCAGTTGTAAGTCGCTTTTTTTAGCTGTGCACTAATCTCCTAAATGTCGCCTTTAGTATGTTTTTAACTACATTGCGCTCAATTTATAAGCTGAGTTGAGTCCCATTTTGGAAGCAAAAGTGAGGTATAGATGGTGATGGTAATGAATAGAAAACAACTGTAGTTCCAGGGGTAATAGATGCTGTGGAAGGAATTCCGAATGGATGGACAAAATATTTGTAGAGTCACAATAGCATAATGACATTACTTGAAACATGATAGATTATCCAACGATATTTTTTTCTGATTTTTGGATTTTGGGGTAGAACCTGAATCACTAATAACCCTTGAACTCCTGTCAGTTATATCTGGTAGACTGTGAAATGGAGACGACAACAGCAGGGTGATGAAAAAGAGTAGGAGAAAGAGAAGGAGAAGGCCTGGAGTTAACTTGGAAACATCTGCCCACCACTATCAGTGCTAGATAATAGGCACAGTGAGGGTGACCAAAGGTCCTCCTTTTCCCAGACATGTTCCACATTCAACCTTATGTCTGGGGGCTCTGAGAAGAATTGTAAAACATCCTCTGTTTTGAGTCATAAAACCTGTCCTTGTGTCATCCCCACAAGCAAGCAAGAGGTAGTGCAACAGATTTATTACTGTCCTGGCTGGTGCAAAGGGCTTGTTCATTGCAGGTGGGGGGGGGGGTGTTTGTTTTTTCTGACAAAAGTGTGGAAAGGAAAGGAGAATCTGAGTTGTTGAAGCAAGTTAGTGGCACCAAGGGGAAGCAGGGGCAAATGTGTGTGATTTAAGTTGAGGAAGAAGCAGGATAGATGAGAGAGCATATAGGAAACCTGTTTGTTGCTAGTAAAATACAATTTTAAGCATTTGTTTTGCTCAACCAAGCATTTTAACAAAGGTCAGTTCTTCAGAAAAATAGCAAGAGCAAGAGCACTTAACATTTCTATACTGCTTCATAGTGAACTAAGCAGTCTCTAAGTGCTTAACAATGTGCTAACCAATTGCCCCCAACAAGCTAGGTATTCATTATACTGACCTATGAAAGGATGGAAGGTTGAGTCAACCTGGAGCCTTGGGATTGCCATCACAATGTTGTGGCTGCAATATTGGCACTGTGCCATCAAGGCTCATGGTTGAGTACATAATAAAATACAAGTATATGTAATATAGCTGTAAATAAACCATATGAAATGAATTTATATTTATATTAGTTTTTTTAGCTTTTATTTTGTAAGGTCCTACTTTTTCTTGAATGTCCTACTTTTTGCGGTCTTGTCCTCCTATGAGGTTATGACATCTGGTCACTCTGGACGCAGTCCAATCAGGATCAAACACTTCTGAAGTAGTAACACACTAATGTGCACTTACTTGTAAATAACTTATCTGAAATTAAATTAGAATTTGGCTGGAAACTCCTTTTGCATTCTTTCTCTCATTGAAACTCATGGTATTTAAACTTTAGAAGTGCTGAATTTGATGGGTTGAATCTTCTTGTACATGATAACCTCAAATTCAGTGTTCAGACTAAAAAGGGCAGAGGATAGATTGTTCTCTTGCCATTTGTGGTATTTCTTCTATGAGATGGGCTGTAGACTGCACTGTAAAAGAAAGGAGAAATGAATAAAGCAAAATACTCCTAGTGTTTCAATGTTGTCTGTCCTCTCCTATGATTTTTAAAGCTCTTGTCAAATAAGCACCTTTATTCTTCCTGTTTGCCTGCACTAAAATAGCCCATTGCTCTCTATACACCCTTTGGCATCTGCTTCCTACTCACTCTTTGTTGTCATTGTTGTTGTTGTTGTTTTTTGATGTTGTTGTGTGTCTTCAAGTCATTCTTGACTTATGGTGACTGTAAGACTAACCCATATGGGATTTTCTTGGCAGGTTTCTTCAGCGACAGTTTGCCATTGCCATTCTCTGAGGCTGAGACAGTGCGACTTGCCCAAGGTCACCTAACGTACTCAACCATGGCTGAGTGGGGATTTGAGTCCTAGTCTCTTGTCATAGCCCAATGTTCAAACCCTTACTCAGGTCTTTACACATTCAGTCAAAAGTAATTAAATATGCAATGAAAATAAAGGCATCAGACCAAAGTTAAACAACCAACAAATTTAATTTTATGTAAAATCTTTGAAAATCAATAATTAAATTGTTGCTACAATAATGTTCCTAGAAAGAAACAATTTTTTTGAAGAAACAACTTTTACCAGTTCATCATAATTAATTATCAACAACCAGCTATATGAAAAATAAAATGTATCCAACTAAGCAGGATTAAACCAAGCTCTAGCAAAATAATAATTCTCTCTGTCCCACCCACCTCACAGGTATATCAGGGGAGTTAGGCTGGCACCCACCTTACTTTCTTTTCACAGATGGGAAAAGACCTTTCTCTTTAGACAGGCATTCAATGATTATCTGTACAAGACTCATTGCACCAAAATAATGTGTCAGATCTTGCTAATTGTTGTGTTGATCTGGGTGTGCATTTTAGTGATATATGTTTTTCATTTTTTTGTTCGATTTCATTTTAACTTGTGTATCTTGTGGGTTTTTAACATGCTTTTTTTAAATTTGTTGTGAACTGGAAAAAAGACTGGATAGAAACAAACAAACAAACATAATTAAAGTATACCATCCTAGTCTATTGGCTATACATCTTCAAACTTGCTTGTTTTCAGTTCATTTTATTTTGTTCCTGGAGTCTGGACCCTCTGCAACACTTTCCAGGGTTCTTTCTTTGGATTTATTTGTTTTATTTATTTATTAGAGTATTTATACCCTGCCCTCCAGCCCTAAGGGCTATAAGAGTAGCTTACAATTATTATTATTTTATCTCTTTTTTGATTATGATGTGCTAGCTACCTTATGTACATTCTTCCCTGCCACTAAACACATGATCTAGTCAAAAGGGTTGTAGTTTTACCTTTCTTCTAAATCCCATTACAGTGGGGTCTTAGTATCCACTGGAGTTTGGTTCTAGGACCTGCCATGGATACCAACATTCATGAATGTTCAAGTCCCATTAAATATAATGGCATAGTAAAATGGTGTGCCTTATATAAAACAGGAAAATCAAGGTTTGCTTTTTGGAATTTATATATTTTTTAAAAATATTTTCAAGTTGTGGATGCTTGAATCCTTAGATAAAGAATTCATGGATACAGACGACTGACTGTATTAACTAGGTTTCTTTTCCTCCTTAGGTTTAATTTTCCTTGGTTGACTCATCTTACCTTCTGTAACCTTTTGAATAGTCTAAGGTTCAAACAATGTCTAAGCAGAAAGCAACCATTATGTACCTGTGAACAAACACAAGATGACTGTATGGTTTAAATACTTCACAATCCCCTTAACTATGGGTTTTTAAAGACACAGGGGAGGCTATCATTTGGGTAAATAGTGTGTGCATATATTACGTGTGAAGGGGCATCACTAGGGGATGTAGAACACACTGTGTGACACCCTAGCTTACACATTGTAAACCACTTATGGAGTGCTTAAATGCACTGAAAAGTGGTATAGAAATGTATTAGCTATTGCTATTACTATTGCATGTGAATACATTTATGCTGTGCCTATGACAGTGTACTTTACTGGTATAATTTTAATTTTGCTAGTTCTTTATGTCACAATTATTAAAATTACATTCAGTAAAAGATGGGGATTAGGACTGATGAGTAACATTAGTACAATAAAAGTTACTAAGCATTCTGTATAGTGTGGTATGGGACAAAATCAAAGGGGTGTGTGTATGACCTTACAACCTACCACACTCCGTGACACCAAACCCTAGTGATGGCACTGTGTTTGTATGTGTGTGTGAAATCCATGGGTGTATTTCAGCTAGAACTCTTTGTTCTTTACTAAATAATTTGAGTAGTGGTCAAAAGTGGCACCATTCTGAAGAAGGCCAATTGGAAAGAGACATTTTTCATAAGGTACAAACATGTAAGGAGACAGACACCTGAGTTAACCCTGGTCTCCATTATTCTTGTTGCCTGGTACGAACAAGATAATTTGTTTTCCTGTCTTCCTTTTACATCTTAGTTGAGTCTATCTTGTGCAAGATGACAACCTGTGAGAGCAGCAGTGATGCAGGTGGATTGTACCAATAATCTATGGGATAGCAAAGGCAATGGGGATAGCCTATAAAGAAAGGATTCATTTATAATTTGGCAGCAGTCCTCAAACTGGAAGCACAGTTGACATTTTGAGATAATTCTTCAATAAGAAGATGAGTACGTGGTTACACCCACATCATTTGGACAACTGCTAAAGAACAGATTCATTGGAGCTTATCAGATGGGAGGAATTTCTCTTTATTTCAAATGGAGCCAATTGGAGCCAATTCGAATTCACGTGAATTCGCTAGTTTAGCGAATTTACGTGAATTCCAATTGCATTCAGAATGCATTCAGAATAATTTCCCATTACCTGAAAATGACTACCCATTGCCTGAAATTGCGTGAGATACTTTAATACACAGTAACGTAAAACCCCATGATTGCATTCGGATTGCCATTAGATTATACTTCCAATTTCCGTCGTCTGATAAACTCTATTGTGTTGAAAAATACATTGTTGCATAATAATTCTTTAATATATACTATCCATATTCCTTTGAGATGGAGAACAGTTGGAGGGAAGGAAAGGGAGGGGCAGAATATTGCTATACTCATTACTTTCTATTCTTCCTTCAATGGGAAGAGCCTGAAGATTAGAATTAGAATATATACTTTTCAGACAGAAGTTCTCATTGTGACAGTCAGAAGCAGGATGTCTGTTGCAATTCCTCCTCACTCTGGAAGTTACTTGTGGAAGTGGGGATGGAAATACCAATCTGCTGAGCCATAATCAACAAGAGAACAGTCTTCTGTTGCTCCCAGCCACTGCTGCCCAGTAAGGCAGGATTGAGGGACTTTACTATCTCTATGAAATTCCTACACTATTGAATAAGTAGGGATTGTGAATATGAATATGAGTTACAATTCAGAACTGCAAGCGTGAATGCCAGCTAATGTGTTTATCTGCTTTTAATTCTATAGATGGTTTAATTCTATTTTTAACTATTGTAAATTTTTGGTTGTATCTGTTTTGGGTTGTATCTGTTTTGACTTTTGGAAGCCACCTTGAGTCTTAAACTGGGGGGGGGGGGTGGAATCATGACTCTGAGACCTGCCAGGCTCCATGCCAATGAAAGGTCATCATCATCATCCTCATCCTCATCATCATGGGCTACTGATGCTTCAGAATATTGGCCAACTGAGGCCTTGCTCTAACTAATGGTAGGGCTGACAGATTATTTGTGTTTATCATATACAGTCACCCCTCTTAATGCACAGATCTGGGATCAGCATCCTTCAATGTACATGGAGAGGCGACCTCCACTATTTTCAATGCCTGTGTACCACGTGCATTGCCATGCACATGGGGGTGAACTCCATTTAAACCTATGGGGCTTGAATAAGCTGAGCCTCCATTTTTTGCTGGAGGGGATGGAACAAATCCCCTATGAAAACAGAGGGTCAACTTTGTGTGTGTGTGTCTGTCCTATATATCTATCTTATATATATTCTATATTCTATCTAAAGAGTATATACTTGAAAAGAGTATATGTTTATAACATGTCACCAGGAAGTATTTCAGCTGCATTTTCTGAGGGCATTATCACCAGCATCCAGCACCATACACTGACTCATATAATGTGTGTTCATCACTCCATCATATTTTTCCAGAGAAAACACAGATTGGGAGGATTCTTAGCTATCCATTCCCAAAGAATTTAGGTACCAGTGTACTATCTTCATCTGTAAGTACTCAGAAGCCTTCAGAAACCCAGATTAGGATTAAGATCATAATTACTAATCATTTAAGATTACTCTTTGATTACTTCTCCCTTCAAACACATTGAAAACATCCCTATTAACTAATATATTTCCCCTCTTGAGGTTAAGAAATATCTACATTTTCACAGTTTCCATACACTCATTTCTTTGTGCCAAGTTTAAAATAGATCTTGGAAAACTGAAACTTCAGCCACAAAGCCTAAATTGGTTTGTTAGTCCTCACTAGAGAAGACCTATTGAATCGATGGAATTTATGTAAGGGTTGACTTATCCATCAAATTCCCATTAATTCAGCAAGCCTATTTTGGTTGGAGTTAACAATTTGATCTAGAATTTTCCAGCTAGCATGGTAACTGCTGGGAGATTCTGTGAGCTGTAGCCTAAAAAAGAAACTTTCCCAAGCTCTGGTTTAAATATACACATTTCTTCAGTTTCCTGCACCTTGCTTCCATTCTGAGCCAGACTGAGAATGGATGTAGTTTGCTCTCGAGACCTGCCAGGCTCTGGGCCAATAAAGTCACTGCATTCAGATTCTTTATTCTGCCCCACCTCCACACACTAAACAAAGTACAACATAATTTCACATTTGTCACTTTACAGGCTCCTTCCAAGCTACTCTGATTTGTGATTTCTATTTCAGGAGCTCTGCAAAGGACTGATGCTGATTAATTCCCCCCTCTAGGAACTAAAAGTAGATCTCCTCCCAGTGTGTAGAGAGAAGAAGGGGGAAGGAACCTTGAGCATCCATGACATGGATGGTATTAATTCTGGCATGGAAATGGCACTTAGGCTGCCTGTAGAATGACTTAATTTGTTTCCTAATGGACACAATGCTTTGCTGATAAAAGCCCTAAAGTGCATTTAAAAAAAATTAAAAAATGATTGCTCCTTCATTGCCCACCAGAGAATTTCTTTTTCTAATCTTTATGCTCCATTCTGATTCTCTCAAAAGAGAATGGCATAGTAGGCACAGGAAACAAAGGGATGAAGCAACACATATGCAAACTGGGCCAATTTGTTAAATCTTGTTTGCTTATTAATAGCCTGCCTTTTCTCTAAGGGACTCAAATGAGTGTTTTAGCTTCACATCAGCCCTAGGAAGTAAGGTAGCATTAGTGCAAGTGAAGTCAAAGCTAATTGGCAGAATTGGCCCTGCCATGTGGAGGAATGAAGCAACTTCCTCAAGGAGCTAATGGAAGGAGGCAGGCATAGAGGTCTCCTAAACTTTATTTCTGAGTCCTCTGGGACAATTCCTTTTGTAGAAGGATAGATCATGTATTGCATTCAATATCTCCTGCTAGCCTCTTACCCTCAGGTATTATTATTTGATATGGCCTTTGACTTATGGCATCCTATGAACAAGAGACTTTCAGGAACCCTGTTTATCAATTGCCCTGCTCAGGTCTTGCAGACTCAGGGCTGTAGCTTCCTTGACTGAGTCTATGCACCCATACTGCAATCTTGCTGTCTTCCTTCTGCCTTCTGCTTTACTAAGCATCATTGTCTTTTCCAATTACTCACATCATCTCATGATGTGTCCAAAGTGCAATGGCCTCAGTTTAATCATCTTTACTTCTAGTGAGAATTCAGGCTTGATTTGCTCTAAGACTCATTTATTTGTCTTTTTTTTTTTTTTTTGGAAGAAGTGAGAGTAAAGAAGAGATAGGAAAACATGACCTGATGGAGCAAAGGCAGGAACTAAACTGGGCAAACAAGGGGGGTGGATTCCCCCGGTGAACATGCCCAGAAGTCATAGTCCTGTTTGATTGGAGCGAATAGGGGGAACCAACCCTCATGAAGGATGGCTCCGCCCTCAATGCTGGAAAAGAGTTGATTTCCTTCTCCTGTCAGCTTTCTTCACTGTCCAGCTTTCATAAATACACACAGAAACTGGAAATACATTTCCCAGCACTGAAACAGCCTATTCAGTTAGTGTATGTGGAATGGAGACGTGGATACTATCCTGTTCTTCACCTCAGACAGTAAAATGTCTTAGGCCAGATCTGCCATAGCCAAGCAGAGATCCAAACCTTAATTTTGTTTAGCACAACTATGCCCGACACATACTGAGTCACTGCTTTGTGAAGAAACATTCCAAAAAATACTGAAAGATAAGTAAATAAAGAGAGCTCCCTGTCTTGTGAAGTGTATTAAGGAGATGGCGAAAGAAGAGGGAAAGCTATTAGCTTATCCAAAAATTACTGTAATGCAAGAACACCGAAAGAGGGGTCAAGTGGTCACTTTGATGTGCTACTATATGTTGAAAAGCCAGGGTGCCCATGGACAGAATCCTGTAGAAGACAGACACATGCATTGGTTTGTTTTGTGAAGAGGACTTTTCAAAGTGTGCAAATTTTCTCATAAATGTGGCAGAAGGAAGATTGTTTCTATGGTATCTCATTCTTTTAATTCTTAGCTAACATAGTGGCCAGTGGTGGTGGCAGGGAGAACCAATATTTAGTTGCTTTGTTCCATTTCAGATGGTGATAAACCTCCCTCAAGTCAAAACCTTAGTCTGCTCATGAAAACTAAGAACTCACAGGTTTGTGGAAAGGGCCTTATCTGCAGCATGTTTGTGTCCTTCATGCAAATAATATGTTGAATATGTGCCTTTAATATTTTTGCATATTGCAAAATATCACAATTGGACTGGAATGCCAACATAGGGCATATTAATTCATGTATTACCAGTTTGCATATCAACAAGGACTCCTAGGCTTCAGCAGAAGACAATTATGCACTGATTTGGAAAATATGGATCAGATTAGACACAAATTTGTGAGGTTCAACAAGTTTACTGGGTAATGGTTGTAGCAGGAAAATGTCAAGGACTACATGAGAAAAGATTGCAGGCTACTCTCTAAAGATGTAATTTTATGTCTGGGTCTGGCCTCTTCACTTCTTTTACACTAGATTCAGGATCAGGTTATATTAAGATAGCAATCTTTGTTTGGGTATCATTAGTAACTGCTAGTTTGCTTTATGGTAATTTCCAGCTTGCTTTGCCACATCCACACTGTTGAAATAATGAAGTTTGACATCACTTTAACTACCATGGTTCCATTTTTGTGAGGCATGAGCACTCTTTGTCAGAGAAAGCAAAATACCTTGTAAAACTACAAATCCTAGGATTCCAAAGTATGGAGCTACAGCACTTACAGTGGTGTCAGACTACATTACTTCTACAGTGTTGGTGAATCCCTACTTTCCTCTTGCACCACTCTAACCTGCAGCCATTTTTCTCTTCCTTCTCTCTCCTCCATAAGATCCTATATTTGATTATGCAAAGTTTTAGTAAGTGAAATTATATGTTTTTCAAAGAAGTTTACTTTTTTTCCATTCTCTGCTACACCTGCTTTTGGGGGGGGGGGGGGGGTCAGGAATGGCTTGTTGTTCAGCTTCTGCTTTGTTCAGCTGTTGCTTTGACAGTTTCTCTCTCCAATACTGTCTCTCACATGCTGGTGATAAAATTAGCACTGGCACTAATAGATCATCCAACAGGGTTTTCTCATCCTGGCCACGGAGACTTGACCGAATGGGTTAAACAAGGGGTGCTCCTGCTGAACGCTGTCCTCACCATCCGGATGCACAAGCCCAATTCCCACAAAGAGAAGGGCTGGGAACTCTTCATGGATGCAGTGGTCTCCTGGCTGAATAAGAACCTGGATGGACTGGTCTTCCTCCTCTGGGGGGGCCTATGCGCAGAAGAAGGGTGGCGCCATCAACCGGAAGTGGCACCATGTCCTTCTGACGGCGCACACTTCCCCTCTTTCAGGAAATCAGGAAATAGCAGCAACTTTTTATTACCACCAGGGAAGGGCTTGTTTGTTTATTCCAGAAGGATAAGCCTAGCAACACCATCAGGCCTGGCCTCAAGCTGAAGTGCCCTCCCTTCATGACAAGACCGTCTGGCATAGGAGAGAGTGAAAGGAGAGGCCTAGCAACACCATCGGGCCTGGCCTCAAGTAGAAGAGCCCTCCCTTCATGACAACACCATCTGCCCTAGGAGAGAGTGAAAGGACTGGCCAAACTCCATCGGGCCTATCCTAGATTATGAAGCAGAGCCCTCCCTCCATGCCATCTGCCTTGATCCAGGTGTCAGAGGAAGAGAAGAACTTTTGGACCTGATCCTCTTCCCCACCACCATTCCCTTCTCCTTTTGTGTCGTGTCTTTTTAAATTGTAAGCCTGAGGGCAGGGAACTCTCTAATTAAAAATAATAATTGTAAGCCGCTCTGATAGCCTTTAAGGCTGAAGGGCAGGGTATAAATAAATAAATATTAGTATTATATTATCATGCCATTGCCAAGCTCTAACCACCCACTGGGGTTGTTCATAGGTAAAAGATCTGGTGTCCAAGACCATAGATCTGCATAAAATTTGCATATGCTAAAATAGATAGACTGACCCCATCCAAGGAACAGATTTGTGTCAAAAAAAACAGATCAAGATATTTTGCTATTTGCACCGAAGGATAAATAACCAGCACCACCCTGCATACAAAAACCAACTGGACTGACAGTTGAGTTTTACCTCAGTACTGACAATGGGATAGGCCTCTTCACCTCACCTGAGTGTAGTACGGTAGTTTGAGTGGGTGTAGGAAAGGCAAATTACACAGTAATTTAAGCTTGGAGGAGCTCAAAAGAAACAGGTGGGTGATTTCCACTGCAGATCCCAGATGAAGTTGTCTCAATATACTTAGTGATGGAGCCAGACTAGACCTCTCCTGGGTCCTGGCAAGCACATGCAGACCTAGCAGTGTCACATGCAATAATGAGATTGTTTGACCATTTCTTTTACAATGGGGTTTCCTTACTCTTTTTCCTGAAAATACACAAGAGGCCACTGCCAGGTGCATGATGTTGAATTAAACGGAGAAGGCCTCTGATATGATATGTCTGTTCCTGCGTTCTGTTAAGACTCGGTGAATACTGAGCTCCAGGACATGGCATGGCTGCTTTCCAGACTGCACCTATTTCCTGGTGCTTAGAAGAGTTAGGAATTGCTGCCCAAACACACAGCTACAAGCTCTATCAGCAACTGAGTAGCTGGGTATCTGCCAACAAGGGTGCTGTATATCTGTAGCTGCTGGCAGCAACATTTGAACATGCATTTTTCAAAGGTAGTATCTCATGGGAGGTTGTGGATTATTTTTTCTCCTTTTGTTGCCATGTTTTTAAGCATTGCTATCCAAGGCTATCATAGCACTTTGTTTTGCCTTTATATATTTCTAAACACACCATTTATTTTTTATGTTCATTCATTTACTTGTTGCTGGAATCTCTATTTATCCTGGTCTTTGCAGTGCAGTAAAATATGAATAAAGGCACATTTCCTTCTAAGTCCCATCTTCCTCTTGCTATATATGATTAAAAAGAGAGGGAGAGAGATAGTGAGAAAAGAACAGAAAAGGGAAATTAACAAGACTTGATAGCTATTGCATTTTAAACTTGTATTAAAGCATAGCATCAAAAGCACAGATGTTGTTGTTGTGTGCCTTCAACTTGTTTCTAGTTTATGGTGACCAAAAGGTAAACCTATCATGGGGTTGTCTAGGCAAGATTTATTTAGAGGAGACTTCTCCTGAGGCTGAGAGCATATGACTTGCCCAAGGTCACCCAGTGGTTTTCATGGTCAAGCAAGAAATCAAACCCTGGTCTCCAGAGTCATAGTCCAACACTCAGACGATTGGCTCTCTCTCATTCTTGGCTAGTCAGATTGTCTCTTGAGTACTGTGTCTGGAAAACTACTATTATCAACAAGACAAGACCAAATGAATCAAGGGGATTTACAGATGAGCTGATTTACCAGTGGGTCCTTTCTAGTTGGGATTTAGCTAGGGTTGCAATATTCTAGTCCCTCATATCTAGGCATCTAATTTACATATCATGCACATTACTATAATTATGTATATTATTCAGTTTACATCATGCAACTTGAACATGTTAATCATTGCTTCTCTCCCCCCCCCCTTATGTTTCAACCTTAGCACCAATACTAAGCTAAGAGCTCTGTTTTCCTTCTTTTCCCAGCTATAGAGCAGGTGTGAAGAGAGGAAGGCTTCCAAGCAGCCCTAGGCTCTAACTGCCAACACAATCACCACACAACACAAGACCATCTCTGCTTGCCTCTTTTCCTTTCCACCTTTTGTTGCGGGAAGGGAGGAATGGAAGAGTAAGATGGCAATGTTACACCTGTGCAGTAGTAACAGGAACCTGCAGGACAGAATGAGGCTCCTGCTAGTGCCAGTCTTCTTGAATTGTTTCCTGCTTTATCACCACTGCCATTTTAAATATCTGTCCATTGACCTGAGATGAAGGAGCAATCTAGGATTTATTGCTTCAGCTGGCCAGGACATTTTTTTTTAGTCTTTCGATGCAGGTTTTTCCAAATTTTTGAAGTCAAATGGCAACTAAACTAACTAAAGTAGATTCATTGAATCAATTAGATTTACTATGTGTTGACTCACAGATGGAAAAAAATGTTTCAATGGGTATACTCTAACTGGAACTAACTAACAGGATTTCAGATGGATTTAGATCCAAGTTTTCTGAGGAACATTAGAAAGAGGTGGATGTTTTCAGCATGCAGAAGAGAGCATTAAGGGGATCCATGATAATCTTCAAGTATTTGAAAGACAACCATGCAGAAAATGGAATCAACTCAAGGCAGAAGCCAAGACTATGGATAGAACTGCAGAACAATAAATTTCAGCTAAGCATTAGGAAAAGCATCCTGATAGTAAGAACTGATTGACAATGTACTAACTGCCTTTGGAAATGGTGGGCACTTCTTTGCTGGAGGTATTCAAGCAGAGGCTGCAGAACCCTCTATTAAAGGCACTGTTGCAAGGTTTCTCTCCTGAACAAGCGGTTGTATTAATTGATCTCTAAGGCCTTTCAAATTTTTCATGGCTTTATAGGAACAGAAAATTATCTGTAATCTTTTTTAATCACCCAGTTTTGGATATTATGTGTAAATTAGGAATATTTTCTGCCAAAGTGGTAAAAACATCTAGGGCAGAGATACTGAACCTGTTTTCCTCTGGATGATATTAGTCAATAGTTCATAGTTTTTTGTGGAGCTTTCAGGCTATGTGGCCATGTTGTAGAAGAGTTCCTTTCTGACGTTTCACCAGCATCTGTGGCTGGCATCTTCAGAGAATGATAGCCTGGAAAAGGATTGGATATATATATTCTGTGTGAGCCTGGGAAGGAAGAGTAATTTGCAAATGTATTGTTCTGTTGCTAATGGCAGTCCTCAGGGTGGGAGGATATGCAAACAAGGATTAATGTCTGCTAACTGGTGCTCATTGTCTGCAGGGAATCCCCTGGCCTTAGGCTGTTGCTCATTTGCATAGGTTGATAGTTCCTTTCTCTCCTTTTTCATTGAGCTGTTGGATTTGCATCTTTTCCACTATGTTGAGGTGTCTTAAATTTCCAATGTATCTAGGATTGCCAGGTGAAATAAGGAACTTCTGTACCCTTCATAGTTGTATAGATGAGGGAATTTCAGTAAGTGTTGCTTGTTACTTGGTTGCATTACCTACACAACCATTACAAGTCCAGGAGTGCTCTCCATTTCTCAGTTTGGGCACTTTAAATGTATCAATTGCCACACTTCATTATGTCCTACTGCAACTGAATGGTCCTAAGCCAATAGGTCATATTCTTGCATAGCAGGGGGTTGGACTAGTTGGCCCTTGTGGTCTCTTCCAACTCTGGGATTCCACAGCAGCAGTGATGGCTGGATTAGTCCATAACACCTTATCTCACAAACACAGCCTGTCCAAATAACCTATTCCCATCATTGCCAGTTTGCTAAAAATTTATTTTTGTCATTGCCAGACACCCAGATGAGACCAATGGGGCTTTTTCTGAACACGCAGCTGAAAGCTTTAAGTCTTGTCTCCATGCTTCTGATAATAAATAATGTTTATGTTTGTACATGACAAACAGTGAATCTCTGTTACTGACACCTAACTCACCCTTGATATCCAATCTGTCTCCATAACAAAACGCCTGAACTGGCTAAAGTGAAAGGTGGAGACTACAGGGCCGAAAGACCCCGGCTGTTATCAGCATCCTACTTACAGCAGCCTCCCTCTGTCATTGTCTGGAATCTCAGAGTGAGTTTCTTTACATTTGGTTTTTGGTGGTTATAAGTTGGCAGCCTCAGCACCCATATGCACCCACTTAAGCAGAGACAATTGGGCTCAGGATGAATGGAGAAAGAGTCCTCTCCTCCTTCATGCCAATTCACTGGCAGTATGAGAAATGATGTCTATTAATTTGTGGATGAGGCTGATATCTAGTAATGGATGTCTAGCAATTTGCTGATACAGGAAGTCTTAATTTGATTACTAGGGCTGATCCCCCTCCTTTCTCCTAAGTAATGGTGCTCAAAGGTCACATTTTACAGAAGCCCCGGCCTTCTAAGTAAGCAGGTCAGTAATGAAAATAGGATATAGGGGTCTTTAATCTTCTAGATCAGGGCTGGGTGCTGGGTCTAGCTTTCAAAAGTTACATTTTATGATGATGATTATTACAGCTCTCAGAATCCCATTGCTAGTACAGCCAGGGGGCATGCTGGCTATTGGATTCTGGTCCAAAAAAAGTAACTTGCCTGAGTTCTAGCCCTAGGTTTGCAACTACAATGAAGTGGTTGCTGAAGACATTTTGCTAACTGAGTAGAAAGAGGGAGGTCAGACTGGCCCCCTCCTTGCTGTTGTTTCATCAGAAAGTGAAGACATTTTTATTCAGACAAGCTTTTAAAACAGAAGGTCTTGAAAGGACAGGGTTGGGGAGTCTGTACTGTTTTAATTGTATTGTTTTTAAGTGTTTTTATCTTTTTCACAACATTTTATTTTTTAATGAGTAATATGTTTTAATACTGTATCAATTCACTGTTGTATGTTTTTAATTGTATTTGTAGAAAAGTTGTATATCACCTTGATTTCTGACCTTGGAAAACAATAAGAACAAAGAGGAAAAGGTGACACTATCTTCCTCACCACCACGGAAAGTAGTAGACTAGACTGGCAGCTGAATCTTACTGGCAAAGCGACAACATCCTCTGCCACACCTAAAAACAGTTATGGGTGTAGTATGTGTGACTTTGTGTGTAGTCTGTGTGACTTTGATGGTTCTGTCCACCCATCAGAATAGCAATTGCCACCTGAAACAGCTCCGTCATTCAGCATAATAGCAAGACTGGTCCCAGTACAAAGAGATTTGTCAGCAACATAAGGTTCAAAATGGAATAATAGCTGGAAAGAGGCATAGGCTGATGCAACATTGAAGAATTAATGCAGTTTAACATAGTTTTAACTTCATGACTCTATATATAAAATCCTAGGATATGTTGTTTGCTGTGGCACCAGAGCTCTTTGACAGAGAAAGCTGAATATCCAACAAAACTACAAATCCCTAAATTCCATAACACTGAGTGATGGAATTGAACTGCATTAATTCTGCAGTGAAGATGCAGCCATAAATATGACATGGTTATAGCAGTTTGATAACACTTTATTTATTGTACCCTCTCCTACAGTATTCTGGGATTTGTAGTTTGGTGAGATACTTAGATGTCTCTGTTACAGAACTCTAGTGCATTCCCTCAGCTACTGCTATAGAGCACTTAGATTCTTTCTAACCAAACTATAAATTCTGAGAGTTCTTTGGATACAATCATGGTAGAGTTGATGCAGAATTTTTTGTCTGTTTGCTCGTTCTGTATTTGCAAGGCATTTGGCTACCTTGTCTTTAAGCATCCTGGACTCCTAATAACAGGGTAACCAAATAGTTTGAGCTGTGAGGTCAGCTGATCAAAATATGCCAAAGCTGCTTCATTGTTATTATAATAATTATTATTATAAAATTCTCAGATTTGGTTACTGCAGCCCTCTGCCTCACTCTATGGTGTTTTTTCGTGGATACAAAAAGTATAGCAAAGGGTGAATGTTCTCCTGATTCCCCCTGAAAATGGGATCAGGAAAGCACTAGTAAAATAGTGTCAGTGTTTTTTGTTTTTGTTTTGTTTTGTTTTGGGTTTGGGTTTTTTGGTGGGGGGGGGCAACTGAGTATGCCAGTATTTCTCAGTCTTTAGTCCTTCAGATGTTTTGGCTTTCTGAGAAGCCTGCAGCCTGCATAGGCAATGGTTAGAAATTCTGAGAGTAGAAATTCCAAACATCTGAATGACCAAAGTTTGAGAACAATTGCCGTATGCTCTTTCTGAAGAGCCATAAGTAAGGACAAGACCTCTTACCATTTTAAATGTTATTCAGACTGAAAATTGACACACAAGTTTGATACATCATGTGAAACCACTTAAAGTAACACAATACCTAAGCTACCCAGAATTAAGTAAAGACCACCAATACCTCCCTTAAAACAGCTCCAGAGCAGAGTCTGGGGTGTTACTTTTAAGAAGAATTACTGTAATGACATGCTGAAGCCATCCATGACTGAGCAGTGTTGGGAGAATTTTCTGGGCCCCCAGAACATCATCCTACCATTGCTCAGTTATGGGTGGTTGATCACAGAGCTTAGAAAAGTTATTTTGGGGGGGATACAACTTGGTGAACAGACAGCAACTTACACAAGTTGCCTGCAGCCATGCTGGCTGAAGGATTTGGGGAGTTTAAGAAAAATTTTCCAAGATCTGCTTCAGCATACCATTATATCCATTCTTATTTAAAGTAACTTTCCATACTCTTTTTTGGGAAAACACACTGTATATCCTGAAACTAGCTCTATTTGACAAGGACAGTCCTAATTAACCTTCTGCAATACCATTTCCCAGCTTCTTTTACAATGTTCCAGTCTCTCTCTCCTCTGCTCACTTTTCCCTTGTCCTCTGTATACTTCAATTGTTGCAAACTGAGGGCAAAAATAGTTTGTAGACAATAAATTCAGCAGGGGTGATAGGAGGAGGCAGAATCCTGCCCTTCCCAGTAGGCTCAGGTGAAAACAAATGCTGCAGCCTCTCTTAGCTTGTGTGCTTTTCCTCATTAATAACTTTGCCATTTACCCCCCTCCCCAATTCTGATGTTGCTTGGCCACACATTTTCATCTGTGAAATGTTGAAGGATATGGCACTGTCAAAGCTCCTTCAGACAAGAGCTTGGTAGAAAGTTCAGCTACACAAAAAGCCCAACTGCACAAAATAGGAAACAACTTTGAAAGTATTCACTGTTGAATGAGTGGCCTAGACATTCAAGCCACATGAAGCTAGCTAGAATATTACTGTTAAAGGTGGGCAACTTGTGGTCCACCAGATGCTGTACTCTGAAATGATTGCAAACTAAAGTAGCTTACTCTGTGGTTAAGGTAAAGCACCTTATTATATGAGGTGCATATGCGCTCATCACAGATGCCATCTCTTTGCAAGCCAACTAAAGGGCTTGAGATCTACTCTTCATGTCCTTTTGCTTGGTGTCACAATGCCCGATCTAGGCATGGACTGGGAACAGGCCTGAATGAGTGTTATCGCACAAGAAAACACTGCTGACACCACTGGGAGACTACAAACCACCTCCAAGCCATGCTTTGCCCGCTGATTTTGAAGGACACAAGGATCAAGCAAAAAATATCCTAAGGCAGAACAGTATGGCTTCCCAAAATGTTACTCTATTACAGCTCCATCAGACCAAGCAATTATAGCCAATGGTGAGGGAAGATAGGAGTTTCAGCTCAGAAGCATTTAGAAGGCCAGAAGTTACCCCTCCCTTTACTAGAGGAAAGAGATCAAAATGTATCCTTATAAAAATACTGCCCTCCAGTTTAGTCCTGGTCTCTGTTGCAGCACAGCTCTTCTTCTACCCCAAACTTTCTCTTACTTAGTTAGGATGGAGGCATCCTAAATATATGTCCAGAGTGTATGTTTAAATGCAGGTATTAAACATTTCAGCCTTTTAACTTGAATATTGCCTGTTTGCCTTGTATTTACTGAAGTTAAGTCTCAGAGGGATATGCAAGAGATTCAGCATATTTTCCTGCAAATTCTGCTGAAGCAGACTGCCTCTTAATTGAACGAGTCTTCATCTTTCCTGAAAAGGGGCTAACACCCAGGGGAACTATCCTTGATCCTCTAGTTTGTTCTACAGCAGAGCATTGTCCAGAAAGTTGCTTATAGTGGCCTCAAGCCTTTATAGCTTTATATCTCGTGAACTCCAGAGGTAAAGAAGACCATATATATTCTCTGGAATTAGTAGTAACACTGGCCATTTACTGAGGACAGTAAATGAAGTCATCCTCTAATTCATAACTGGGGACACCATGACCTCTCAAATGTTGGTGAGCTACAAATCCCATCAGCTCTCACAAGCATAGCCAACAGTGAACGTTAATGGAAGCTGCATTCCAACAACATCTGGAAGACAATATGTCCCTCACTCACACGTTCCAGTTTTGTTGTTCACCCTTTTGTTTATCGGAACAGCCTCTATGCATAGAAATCTACCATAAATGGAATATTTTGTTTGCTATCACTTGTCTCATAGAAAAAAAGAAAAAAGATAGATGTGAAATATAAATTATCTATCTACCCATCTAGCTATATTTTATTATTGTGTGCTTCAAGACATTTTTCACTTTCAATAACCCTATCATGTGTTCAGAGGGGGGTTGTCCTCTGAAGCTGAGAGACTGTGACTTGCTGAAACTCACCCAGTGGATCTCCATGGCTGGGTGGGGATTTGAACCCTGGTCTCCACAGTTGTAATCCAATGTTCAGACTACTTCGCTGCGCTGGGTCCCATCTATCTATACATTCTATACCAATATATTATACTGTACCTATGCCTTTTGAATCAATAGTAATTATTTCTGCATTTACAATGATACATGTAACTTAGCATATACCTGTTTTATGCAAACCTGGGTTGCTATTGTCTGCCTCCTAGTTCACTCCAACTTATAGTGGCCCCATCATAGGGTTTTCTTGGCAAGATAGATTCAGAGGAGGTTTGCCATTGCCTTCCTCTGAGAGAATGTGATTTGTCGAAAGTTACCCAGGAGATTTCCATGGCTTTGTGGGGATTAGAACCATGCTGGCCCAGCCCTCATCCAACACTCAAATCACTGTACTACACCGTCTAAGTAGAGACTCTTATCTATTGACACAAACAACGCAAGGGATTAGATGTGGTGGGTACAGAAGGAAGGTCCCATTTACATTCACGATGGTTCACAATATGTTTACAAGAAATCAACCCCCAGACCTAGAAACAGTTATATCAAGAAGCTGCTAAAGAAATCTCATTTTCCTGATAATGCCTCTTTTATGGCCTTGGTCATTCAACAGCCCAAAGGTAACATTCATTGGTACACACTGATTTACACTGGTAAGGCTGAGATCAGAATCTACTCCCCTCTAATTACCCAGCCTGAAAGAGTTTCCCCTTTGAGCTGTTATTTCTTTTCCTTTCCAAGTGTCCTGTAATGTCATTTGCTAAATATATTAGATTGCTCTTTACCTTGGCCTGATCTTTTGAGACTTTTCAAAACACTCCCCTGCCTCCCTGCCTCTGTGGGAATTTCACAAATCACTGTTGATTAGTCTCAGCCGCAAATAGGATCGTGTATCATTATCTAACTACCTTTCTTGCAAAGCACCTTCTACCCCAAGGACAAAAAGAAAATCAGGAAAAGGCTTCCTCCCCAAGGCCACCCTCTTGCTCTGCACAACAGAGGCTGGCCAGGAAGGGGGGTTGGAAAGAAACCCATTAGATGCAGCAATGTATTGATCGACATTAAACACACTCAAGCGCTATCTAATTGAACTGACAGGCTACCAGTGTTTAAAGGCAGAAAATTAAGGCTGTTAATATAATAATGAACAGTTGTGCTCACTGTCTGTGCCTCTGACATTTCATATTGTCATCTCACCAGTTAATCGCCACCTCTTCCCCTTTGGAGGGAGTTAATATGTTTTCATCTCGTCGCCCAATGAGGTGGCTCTCCCTCCCATCGTTTGACAGGTTCTACCTATTAATGAGCCACCCAGCTAGAGCAGCTTTAGCGAAAGAAGAATAATAACCCTTGGCTCTCACAAGAGACTTTCATACTTGACTCTAAAGAAACTTCCTATCCTCCCTCCCATTTCCTCATCACTGAAATATGGCAATGAGAATGGGAAAGGCAAGGATTAGAGCAAGGTTGGGCAACTGCAGCAAGTCTGAGGGCCATTCTTTTGCCCTGAGACCTGCAGGGGGCATGTGGATGGCAAAAATGCCAAATGAAGCACCACACATAAAACCAGCAGTGGCGAGAGGTCCACTTATGGACTTAAGAAGTGGATATTTTAATATTAAAAAGCTCTGTAAACTATATAAAAGATGATCTGCCACTCCTGTGTTGCTTTCACATTAGGCAATGATAGTATTATGATTCCAAGTTAATGGCCATTTCAAAATCTTATGGGATCGTGAGGCTTGTAGTTTGGTGAACAGATGTGAGAGCTAGACAGTGAAGAAAAGCAGATAGGATACCATGGATGGCCAAAAAGATAAACAATTGGGTACTAGAACACATCAAGCCTGAACTCTCCCTGGAAGCCAAGATGACTAAATTGAGGCTGTCATACCTTAGACACATCATGAGAAGGGATGACCCATTAGAAAAGACAATGATGCTGGGGAAGGTAGAGGGCAGTAGAAAGAGAGGAAGACCACATGCCAGATAGACTCAATAAGGGTCTCCTACAGTAGGCTCAGCCTACAGGACCTAAGCAGAGAGGTTTAGGATGGGGGGAGGGCTTGGAGAAGTCTCATTCACAGGGTCATCATGAGTCAAGGTCAACTAACAACAACAAGGAGCTAGAGAACTCTGGGTAGGGATTCTAAACTGTAAATCCCAGACTTTCAGAGAATGGAATTATGACAATTCAACTGGAGTCACAGCACAATAATTTTGTAGTGCAGAAGGACTCTAAAGGCTTCCAAGAGAAGTAGTTCATCTTTGGGGGGGGGGGGCAGAAAAGGGGAGATTTGAGGCATGTAAAGGGGATAGTGACCACAAACACAAACAAGAGGGCTTCATGCAGCCCAATAGCTGAGTGACTTTGAGCCACTCTCTCAGCCCACCTATCTCATAGGGTTACAACCTATGACTTAAATCACAGGGTTGTTCAAAGGATAATGTGGAGTGAATGAGGGGAATGAGAACTTCCTTGAGCTCACTGGAGAAAGGTGAGATAGGAATGTAATAAATAATTAAACTAATGGGTAGGATGTGTCTGATTTCAAAAGGGATGCCTAGTTGCTTTTCATCTTAAACATCTATACTTGCATACAAAGAATTCAATGAGGCCTCAAACACAATTTTATTGTGCACAGATTTGTCTTAAACCTCTATAAAGGGCAGGATGTGTATTATCCTCATCACCACCACATATTTATCCTATACTTCCAGTGAGGAGCTGGACTATACAATGTTTGCAGTTCTCCTAGTATAACCCTATGGATATGCCCCAGTGAGGCTGGTTAGAATAAGAAGTAGGGATTAAGCCAATGTAGTCACTGAATGATGAAGGGTTTCCCTAGTTTTAAGTCCTAGCTTTCTGTCATTGTGGCACACTTGATCTTTTCTTTAAAAAAGAATACAATATGTGAACCACTTTAACACATACTATATAATCATTTTAAGTGTTCTTATGCTGAGTCAGTCTACTGGTCCATCTGGCCTCATAATGTGTGCTCTTTCTGCCTGCAGTTGTCTAGTATCTCAGGGTGGAGTTCATCTCAGAATTTGCTACTTGGTGGGATTTTTTAAAACTCAGACTGGAAGGGATTGAATGTAATGTATATACAAATCAGAGCTTGAGGGGGGATTACTTTTCAAACTGCAACTCCCTTGGCCACTGTCTGAGGGATCAGGGGAGTTGTAAATCTCTAAACCTTCTCTAAACTCTAATAGAAAGAAAATGCTCTGTCACAAAACTGTGACCATTTCCTATCCCCAAGTTCTATTACAATGCTCATAATAGTCTTATAATATAGTCTAAGGCTGCTGCCACGTTGGAGAATTAATGCAGTTTGATACTGTTTTAACTGCTATGGCTCCATTTTGTGGAATCCTGGGCTTTGTAACCTGTTGTGGCACCAGAGCTGTCTGGGAAAGAAGGCTAAATATCTCACAAAACTACAGATCCTAGAATTCCATAGCACTGAGCCATGGCAATGAATGCTTCTCTGCTCCAATCTGTCCACTGGCCAGTAAATGACCATGGGGCTTATTGCACAGATTTAAAAATGGACTTACTACTCCTGAATTGAATTCTGATTTGGGCTGCATCCGGATCCTATTGCATGGATTTTTGCCGCTGACACTGCTGGGCAGGTGTAGCCTGCGTCACTTCTGGATAAAATCTGAATTCAGCCAGCTGATTTGCAAAGCCAGGAAGCTCTCAGCCTTGCAAATTGGCCAGCTGAACTTGGATTTTATCCAGACGTTACATGGGGCTGCACTAGCCTGACAGCATCAGCAGCAAAAATCCATGTGATAAAATCTGGATGCAACCCAAATAATTCAGTTTGGGAGCAGTTAGTCGATTTTTAAAGCTGTGCAATAAGCTTCCATGTTTGTGCAGAGGGAGGCTGTACCAGCTGAAGGGTGTTTTGGGGTGGGGGAATTTGGTCATTGCCCTGTTGGTGGAAGATTCCAATATTTGCAATGACCAAAAATTGTTATGAAGATGTAAGTAGGGAAGTAATTCTTCACTAATTTTCTTCTCAAAGAAAGCAACAAGTAGGTTTTAGTAATTCTCTTCCTGCTCTGAGAAAATATTTGAAAATCACAGTGTTTTCAAAGCCAATTAGCAATTCAGGACTTATTCTCTGCAAAATTCATATGCTGTTGTTTTATGCAGGAAACAGCATTTTTTGCACAGAAAATATAATGCCTGCCTGGAAACGCTATTTTCTACACACATAATGCTTTTTCTTGCAGAAAAAAAATGTTTTCTGTATAATGCAAACACTTGCTAATTTGTGTAGAATAAATCCTTTCCCAAAATTTCTCAACACTTGAAAAACATATTTTTACATGAAAAATATTTCCAAATATTATTTCCATTTCTAGATGTATGTTGGACTTGAAGCTGTATTACTCAGTTACCAGGTGCCCACCTAATTGTATATACAATATTTGGTTTCCTGGTGCAATTTGAGATGAATGTAAATAGGTAGAATTGTCACTATTTACATCCGTTTACACTGCTTGTTGAGGCCTTCTCAGAGCTTGGAAAATTACTTTATTGGACTTCAGCTTCCAGAATCCCTCAGGCACTGTGGCCAATGGTCATGGCTGCTGGGAGCTTTTCAGAACTGTAGATGAAAACAAGTAACCTAAGGAAAAGAAAAGAACTGGACTGAAATTCACAAATATATGCAACATAAGGTGCTTAAAAAAGCAGATCTGTATGAAAATTAGTTTCATCTGAATTCCTCTATACAAGGACAAGGAGCTGGACCTAGATGCCCTACAGATCCCTTTGGCCTCTTTTTCTTATATTTGCGAGCAAAAGGCCTGCCAGAAGAAAAATTCTCAAGTTCCTTTGAACCTTCCTTTTGTGAAGTCAAAGGCTTGCATGGCCAGCATCCTTAGGTTTTTTTGTGGGAGGATTTGTGTCTCCTCGTATATCCTCCCACCCTGTGTCCTTGCCATTCACCAGCAGACTAACACACAGATTAACATGTAAATCACTTTCTCTCAACTGAGGGTCACACAGTATATATACCCCCATGCCTCCATGCCACCATTCTCTGAAGATTCCAGCCACATATGCAGGCAATATGTTAGGAATAAATTTGGCTACAACACAACCACATAGCCTGGCAAACCCACAAAAACCTTCCTTTTTCTCACTGATCTAAATGGTCTTTTGTAAATATTCCTCTTTAATGGGGGCATGGTCAGGGAGTGGCCAGAGAATGGAGCCATGCCCCCTGCTAGTCCATCTATGCCACACCCTTATCGCACCTAACATTGGAATTCCCCAATCAGAGAATAATAATAATATGTTTTATTTCTAGCCGCCCCTCTGAACGAGCAATCTGGGCGGGGTACCATAGAGGATAACAATTAACAAAGCAAAAATACATAGCAGTTATAGCAACAACAAAAATACATAGTAATTATAACAAAAAATAAAATTAACAAAGCAAAATACATAACAATTAACATATGAAAACAAGTAAAAAGAAAATCTCCATTCTCAACCCCCATCCCAATCCTAAAACAATGTGCACTATACACAATCTAAAAAGAAAAGAAAAGAAAAAAGTGGGGGGGGGAGAAAAGACTCCTCCTTAAGTCCAGGAGCCAAGGCATGGGAGGAGCCCAGGTGGAGATAGGGCAAACAAACACTCTCTCAGACAAGTCTTCTTCACTGGCAGATGTTGGAGAGAAGTAACAAACATTGAATTTCCATGGAAGGAATATCTCACAGTGGTTGTTCCCCTCCAAAGTCATAGTTGGGTATCTGGCAGCAAAAGGGATAAGCACTCTTTTCTATGGTCTTTAGGACACTGTTCCAGGGACCACTGGGTTGTACTGTAAAGCTGCAATCCAATCCCACTGCATTCAGTGGGGCTTAATTCTGAATACACACCAATGGAACTACTCCACAAGATGCTCAGTGCACATAAATGTTGTATTTACAAAGCATGCATGCATAAATCTGTATGTAAAATTAAAGTACATTGTGGTATCAGACTTGTTTTGCATCTTACATTGTAGAGATCTGTGCTAGCCAGATCATTCCTTACCTACAGGCTATAGAAATACTGTATTTCTCACCTCAGATCCTCAACTGTTTATGACAAAAGGAGACAGGAGGACACTCCTTGCTTTTGGGTGATGTTATTGAGCAGTGTTTCTCAAACATCCCCCCCCCCCCCCGGGTAAGCCACTTTTAAATTTCAAGATGTCTCACTGGACCATTTTATACTGTAGTTTGTTTGTTCTACAAATCAAAGCATATAACACATATTTTAATAGTATTTATTTTCTTCCATGCTGGCAACATCAAAACCAACATTGTATTGAGAAAATCACAGGCCCTGTGACAGGCCGCTGAGAAGTGACCTTCAATTGTTTTTGTTTTTTCTTTTCATGTGGAAAGTGGGTAGACTGCACTAGCATCGTATTATGAACATTACAGGCCAGGCTGTCATTAACCTGTTTGGGAATACAGCCCACTCCCATGGTTAAATTCTCTCAATTTCTATTGTCAGGGGTGGGATGGTCAAGGTACAGCGATAAGTGCAGATATTTTCAATTGTTCCCTGACCACAGCTTGAGAACCTTGACAGAAATTATTGCACCCATTTGTGTGAAAATACCAAATACAAGGAAATCAACTACCTACTTCATCTTCCTTGCAAAACTCAGTCTTGTCTATGCTCCGTAAAAAGAGGAGAATATTTCCATTGGACAGATGCCACATCTCATTCCGTGATCCCACATATTGAAAATGGAAGAATTCCCTCCTCCCATTTTGACCAGTTTCAGTCTTACATCACTATAAGACTGGATGGTTGCTCTCTACATGTTTCAGTTACAGTCCCATAATATTAAAGAGGGACAAAAGAGAGCTACAGTACAGAACCTGCAGCTCAGACAAATTTTAAACCACCATTGACCATCATTAAATTGGCAATGCAAATAAGTTCCAGACTACATGCACATAAGAATTGAGGAATATATATCAAATGGTTAATGGGAATGGAAGTATACATTCCCCTTAGAGACATTTTAAAGTGTTTATCAGTGGATGCTACTTTTCATGGAAAGCACATCCATAGCACAAATTATAGAACTCTAGGTGGGATACATTTTGGAAAACATTTATTTTTACAAGATATCAGCCTGTTTTAATTACTGAAGAGCCTGATCCTAAGTAGCTTCACCCTGAAGTAAGCTGTAACATATTAAAATAAGTGTACATGCTAAATTAAAATAAATAAATAAATAGCCAGGAAGGGAAGGGAGACCTGGATCAGGACTCTGGGGCACCTGGGTGCTTCAACCCTTTGTTCCCATTGTGGTCTTCATCAGCACTACCCTTCTGCCTCCTGGTTCCAATAAATCTACCTCCTCTGTGTGTATGTGTGTGCGCTTGTGTGTATTTACAGGTGTGTGTTTTAAAGTAGTTCTTTTATCCTTCATCTGTTTGGGAGTTCAGTTCCCAGAATCTTTCAGTATCATCCAAGGAAGTGAAGCTTCTAGGAGTTGAAATCCCAAACGCCTGGAGGAAACAAGCGTCAGTACCACTTTTAAGAGGAAAAAAATGCATTCCAGAGGTAGTTGTATGATTAAGATCATGGGCAGTTTGGTCAAAGGCCACTTCATATGTATACATTCATTTACCTGTTTCTGGAAAGAGACTCTTTGGCTTCAGATCCAATCACTGTACTTCCAAGAGAAGCAGAAAGAAATTATTAGTTGATTCAGTCTTTTATAAGATGGAAGACATGTTTGAGCCCCTGGGAAGATTTGCAATATTTAACCCCTTACACTTCCAGGCCATGTTCAGTTAGTCCTCTTTGTTGTCAGTAGCCGGGGGCATTCTTTTAATACTATGCAAATCAGAGATTGCCAAACTCTATAAAAAGTAGTAGTAATCACGGTTTAAACAGGGGTTGGATGTCCCTCTGTCAGGAGTATTTTGATTGTGTATTCCTGAAGGGCAGGGGGTTGGACTGGATAGTCCTTGTGGTCTCTTCCAATTCTATAATCCTATGCGCCATTAAAGCAACAACAACAATACTGTAGTCTTCCCAAATAATGGGCATAGCAGACTTTTATCTCTTCCAGCATTTTCCTTTGCTCTCTCCTAAGATTCCATGCAGAATGCCTTTTACCACCATCACTGGGATCACCTGTCTGGATCTGCCTTCAAACATGTCAGTTCTTCATGATATGTCTGAGACCAAGGGATTTCAGCTCAGCTCAGCAATAACATATCTGGGTTGTGGATCCAGCTCTGCCACTTTCAGATCAAGGAACTGGCAGTGTGCTGTCTTCCATCCATATTTATGACATTTTAGTTACAGACTGGCAAGTAAACTGAGAGACAAGAAAAGAAAGAGTGACTGACTAAGAATGTAAAATCTATAAAGATATTTCTTGTGTCAAGTGGGAAGTTCTCTTGCAGGAGATCTGCTGGGCATTTAGTGTATTACTTAGTACCTTCTAAAATCAAAGGAACTGTGGCTGTCTATTCTGTTTCTGTAGGTATGTGGCAGAAAGTTGGAAGGGAGAGCCTGTTCTGGAAAAAAGTACTTGGAGAAAAGGTGCTCTCCCTCTCACTCATAACACTAGAATCAAGGATCTTCCACTAAAGTCGAGTAATGGGAGATTTAGGACAGATAAAAAAGGACTTCTTCAAATGACTTATGGGATTTTCTGCTGGAAGATATAGTGATGGCCACTAACTTGGATGACTTTAAAGGGAAATTAGTCAAATTAATGAGATTAATAAAGCTATCAGTGGCCACTAATCATGGCTTAAATCCACCTGTTGGTCCCTTGTATAATAGAAACATTGAGGAGATTATCATACAAGACTTCTAAAGCACAGCAATATCATTTTTGAAGCACACAGAAACATACCGCTATTGAAGCAATCTTTATCACAGCTCCACTTCAGTACCGGTATGGTGCAGAACTGTTTGGTGCACTGGTATCCTCACTTCTCCACCTCTGCTTCCTCCCCATTATTGGCCTGCTTAGGGCAGATCTGGGGAGGAGTGAGATCAGGGGGTAGGATGGTGAGAAGAGAAGACAGATCAGGCAATGTGAGTGGGGAGGGGGAAGAAAGATCAGACGGGGGGAGGTGGCAAGAAACAAGATCAGGTGGCAGAGGGGGAGGAGGAAGAGAGGAAGGGAGACACAAGTGCTGCCAGTACCTTCCCAAAGCCAGCTGCTGTATGAATGTGCAAACAGCAGCTGCTTTGAGAAGGTGCTGGTAGCTGGGATCTCTGTAGAGAGAGGGAAAGAGGAGGAGAGAAGTACAATTAGAACCTGTACACACACCATGTGAGTACCTGGGAAGGTTAACTGCTCCAAAAGGGACCTATAACACCAAAGCAGTCATGGAATATCAGCAGCACAATTGAGCTCCTATTGATGGGTTCACCCATCAGTGAAAAGGTGCACAGCAGTAACAAATTGAATACAAGGCAGCAGAAGAACAGACACAACATTGTACAATAAATACCAGCAAAAATGCATTTATCCTATCAAAATTCTGCTTTTTAGCCTCTTATGATAATCTCCTAAATGAATGGAGCTTACAAATGTGATGACTTTCCAACTTTCCATTTATTGAGTGGGCATACTTTAGCTGGGCTAACAACTTGGAGAACAAGAGACAGGATTGGTGGTCATTCATGGCATGATTTTTTTTCTTCTTTACTATCTCAGTCGAATGAATATATTGAAGATGCCAGCCAGCTGCTGGTGAAACATCAGGAATAAACTCTTATAGCCTGAAAATATGGCCTTATAGCCTGAAAAACCCACATTGAGCTGCATTAACACAGAGATCCCTTGGTTGCAGAGTCTTCACATGGGACAATCCTTGCCAGCATAAATGTAATGTTAGATTGATGTTGTTGGGCTTTTTTACTCCAGTGTACCTTAACTGTACAATCCATTTGTATATTTCTTGAACAAGTTAGAGAGGACATAGATATCCAGTTGAAGCTCTTCTAGTTCATTTGGGTTGTAACCATCCTGAATGTGTGTACTCATATGCAAACTTATGTCATTGTTTGCTGTAACATTTTTATCAATGTTCCTTTTACTTCTTTTTTCCCTTCTTAATCATGAGTTTGTTTTGCCAGAGTTTTCACACCTTTCTATTTTCCTCAAATGGGCAATACTTCCACTTCTAAAGAAAGCATCCTTGTCTTTTATAGCTTCCTAGATTTTTCTTGTAAACCATGCTGGCATTTTAAACTGTGATGTATAATTTATCTGAGAGTCTGTTTTAATTATTTCAAGTAACCTCCAAGAGTCCTGAAGATTTTCAACCCTCCTCATTCTCTTTCAATTTCTTTTTTACTGTTCTTTTGTTTTGGAGAACTTGCCTGACATTAAATATGACCCTTTCTGGTCAGCTTCCCATTAACATATACAGTATGTTCAGTTTGATAGCAGTGTGGTTATAATTTTCAAGCAGTCCAATAGCACTTTAACTATCACACCAGATCATGAATACTATCCAGCATTAACTTGCACCATCTCCCCTTTAGTTGGCTTCATGACTAGTTACAAAATCCACCAACTGGAGCCAAGTGCAAAACAAAACAAAACACATACATTTGGAATGAAAGAATTTTAATTGAAAATCTAATGCCTGGTCTAAAAGAGACCAAGGTCCAAAACACACAACAGAAATAACCCCGTTTGAGGCCACTTTAACCGCCCTGGATCAGTGTTAGGGAATCCTGGGAATTGTAGTTTATTGTGGCACTACAGCTCTCTGACAGAGAAGGCTAAATGTCTCCACAAAACTACGGTTCCCAGAAATCCCTAACATTGAGCCAGGGCACTTAAAGTGGTCTCAAACTGGATTATTTCTGTAGTGTGTTATAGGCCATAGTGAATCAACTGCTGGATGTAACCCATTGATTCAATGGCTCTCTTCTAGATAGGACCAGTAATTGATTTAGGCTTCTGAGCCAAAATATTGTCTTTGGGTACTAGAAAAAAAATGGTCTCATCCTTGCACACAAAAAAATACACTTCCACTTCCACTTTAACTGCCATGCTTTCATCCTATGGAAATCTTGGATTTGCCATTTGAAAAGGAATTCTCAGACCAAAAAACAAACAAACAAAAACAACAGTGCCTCTCCAAAATAAAAATTCCAGTATTCTGCAGGATGCAGCTACAGAAGTTAAAGTGAAACCATAGTGCTATAACTGTGTAGTGTGAAAGAGACCTTAGCTTCTCACACACATCATAATTTTCTTCATTTCAGCGGGATAATGGGGAGGGGTTATTTTTTGCCATTATTAAACAATTTGGGATGAAAAATCTTTGCCAATTAGCAGATCACAACCTAACGTCTATTCAACTCATTTCTAAAGCAGTTATTTACTGTTGTCTTATTGTGATCTGAGTATACATTTATTCTGTCAATATGAGAAAGTTACAACACAGATCCAACTCCACTACTGTAACAACATTCACTCCACTTGTTGCTTCCCTGGTTTCTTTCTGCATCTCAGACACACTCCCTGAATTTCTATCAGAGGCGATTATATGTCTCTCACGTTATACCACTTTCGGGTCCTGGTATTTTCACTCACAGTAGTCCAACAGAAGAATGTGAGTTTATTCTTCTCATGTTTTCTAGTTTATTGCACTCAATACTTTCTTCAGTATTTAAAGCAACATCATCCTCCAAACACCATTTCTGTAGATTTGATATCCAGGGATTATCATTTTCCTGTCTCTCACTGTTTTTCCAGGTTTTTGCTACACTCTAACAGTGTGTTGTGATATTGTCCTATATCTATGCTGTTGTTTTTCATACCAAGTACTCCAGTTCCAGCTTGGCTTAGACTGAGGCTTCTGGCACTGGTACATAAAAAACACACCTATTTGTGTTAATTATTGCCTCCCACTCCAACTTTCCTTTTTGTGTCTAATTTTCCCTGCAATTCTTTGGCACACACATACATACAGACATAAAACCCTACAATAAATGTGTTCCTCTCAACAGCTAAGATATTTAGTCTGGGAACAAAATAACAGGCAGAAGCACAACACAGCTCAATCTGTTCTCTCTTGCAGTACACACTCTTCTTGAAAAATAAATATTCCCCTTCCTCCTCTGTACCTTCCAAATTATCTAAACCAAATCGACATTTGGTCTAACACAATTAATACTTAAATCTCAACAGCTACAGCTGAGTGAACCAAGAAATTGCTTGACATATTTGCCTGCATTGTCTATGAAACTGACTATCCTATGCAGACAGATAACTCCAAATTACCAGTCTATGATCTGGATCTCTGTGCTGCTGGATCTCTATGCTTCTTCCTACAAATTGAAAAAAAAAAGTTTCCCATGACTGTGAATGTGATTTCTATATTATTATTCTCTCTCTCTCTCACACACACACACACAAACAAACACACACACACACGTGCACACATGTTCAGTCATGCAACAATGTTGTATGGATCTAAACAACTAACTGTTTTGCCTGCATCCTGTGTTAGCAATTTCTCTAAACTCGAAGTGAGGAATATTGGGCCTTCTGAATGGTGGACTGTTAATCCCATCATCCATAACCAGCACATCCAACAACGAGAGAATGTGGGAGTTTAGTCCAATAATATCTGAAGAGACACATAGTCTCCATTACTGATTCCAATCAACTATCGTCTCTCGTCTAAACCCTCAGCTTCTTCAGGTAACCAACCAGTTAACAGTTGGCCCTCCATACCCTATCTATGGATTCCACTATCCATGGCTTGCAAATATTCAGAAAAAATATGAAAGTCCAAAAAGCAAACCTGGATTTTGCCATTTTATATAAGCAACACCATTTTACTGTGCCACTATATTTAACAGGATTTGAGCATCCATGAATTTTGGTATCTACGGGGGCTCCTGGAACCAAACCCAGCAGATACCAAGGGCCCACTGTATTTATGTATCACATCTATAACCCATTATTTATTTATTTATTTTTAAAAATCTATATCACCTTTTATTATATGAAATTTCAAAATTGTTAATATATAGTTCATTTATGAGTAAATCCTAATACAATAAAGCTGTAACATTGGCAACTATGATAAAAGATAGGAAATAAAATTCAAAGTAGACTAAGACAAAGAAAAAGTCAGTAATGAGGCTTTCAAGCATATATAGTTTGGATTTTGTATTTGTTTTGACTTCTCCCTGGGATCTTGTTTTCCATTTTGGCCTTGGGAGAGGCTTCATGGCCACAAGTCACGTAGGAGCAAGAGGATTCTAGTATGCCAGGCTGCCTGCCTTTACTATAATGACTGCTTTTACTATCTTGATTGCTGTGGGTGCTAGACCAGTAGTGTAAGCATAAGAAGCTGCCTTTCATGGTATTCAAAGCTTGGGTGCTGTGAGTAAATGCAAATGCTAACTACTCTATCACGATTTCAGTCAAGCAATCCATGAGGGACATTCACTTCAATTGGCCAGTCTAAAGCCTTGGCAGGAAATCTGTCCCATACCTCATAATAATGCAATAAATTAAATCATCCCTTCTGGTACATTTTTGTTATGGAAGCATAGTTCTTATAGTTCTTAGATTCCTAGTTTCCATTCTATCAATCAGGATGAGAGGAAGGTGTTTGCTTTTGAGGGTGCTGACAAATAGTAGATGATTATCAGTGCAGAGGGAAGAGGGAACCAACCTTTGCAGCAGTCCATTTGCTTTAGGTCTTCAGTTTCAAGCCTGCCACCTATCCTCTAGTGACTGGCAAGTGATAAAACTCTTAACTAGCTTTTCTTACTCTGATGTCCTTCAAATGTTTGGGACTTCAGTTCACATGGCCCTTCACCATGCTCCATGTGGCTGATGGAGGTTGAATCCAAAACATCTGGAGGACATCATCCCGGGGAAGGCTGCTCTGACATATGATAAATTAACAATTACTAACATGAAAAGGAAGCTAGATACAGTATTTTAATGGAAAGTCCCTCAAATTCCTCCCTTTCATAGTAATTCTGCCAGGCCTCACCATCCTGGCAGCCCTGTGTTGGATGATATATCTTGCACCATTTCATGAATGAAAACTAGGACATGCGTGTAGCCAAACAACATCAGAGTGTGGTCAAGATGGCAAAAGTTATTAATGAAAAACAACAGACAAGCTAGGGCAGGTGGCAATAGTTTGCTTTGCCTGAACCTACTGTGAAGGGCAAAACTCTGCTCCCTTCTGTCTTCTCTCCTGCTGTGTTAATGGGACATAAACTATGTTTGTACAGTACTTTGAACACAGTTTGCAGCAACTGAAGTAAGCCAAGGAGGAAAGTGGGAGGAGGAGAGGAACTAGGACATTTTAAAAGCAGCTGGGGGAAAAATGGAACACCAGAGGATCAATTGGGATTGTCCCTGTCAAATCAGGACAGTTTGAAGTTATGAGATGACAGCTGCCACCACCTCCAACTAGCATAATGGCCACACAGTCTAGCCTATTAGAAACAGTAGTCCAACACTTCTGTAGGGCCCCATACTGAAGAAGTCTGTTTTGTATGCTGCAACTCAGTTGTGCAAATCTCACAGGAGAAGTGCCATTTTAATGGAGAGGTAAAAAGGAAGCTTCAGTGTGGGATTTGTAGGAAAGGTTTTAGATTCCCCCCCCCCCCCCAAAAAGCAAAACAAAACAAAACACACACATAAAACTAGAAATGCTGCTGCAAAAAAGCAGCAAGCTTCAAAAAGTTCTGTATTGTTTTGGTGACCTGTTTAGGCCTCCTCAGAATAGAGTAAGCAATTGTTCTTGAGGAATAAATCACATGCAATCACAAATATTAGAAAGAAAGAGAGGAACTGCCCTCCTGGTCTGCCTAAATGCCACTCCTGATAGACAATTAATGCCTCAGGTTACCATCCTCTTGCAATCTCTGTTTTCTCAGCCTTGTTTCCCCTGCTCTCCATAGAGTCCCTGAGGGCACATCGTAGCATCAGATGCAAGGCAAGACAAGAGAATTAAGAAAACCTTGGCTATTCCCTGGGAGCATTCTTCATGCTCTCTGTGTCGCTCAGTGCTGCTGAGTCAGCAGTCTTCCTGCTTTGCCCCCTCCTCTTTGCCTCACTGTCCCCACTCTGCAATAATATTTCGTCTGCCCTTGCTTGATCAGTGGCCTTTGCCAACTGTCCAGTGAATTTTATCAGTCGCAGTCACTCAAGTGAAACCTGACCAGCTTGAGGAGCAGCAGGAAAGCTGTAAGGCAGCACTACAGTGGCAGCGGGCAAAGCTAGTGCAATGATTCCTACATCACACCACTGTCACAGCAGACTCAGTGCCACCCATGTAATATCACCCCTCTCCCAGGAGATTCATTTCAGCTTGATGAGCCAGGCAAATGACAAGTTACTGGCTTTGGAATGGTTTGGTTAAGAAACTAGGTCCTGGCAGCTACAACATTTGCCAAAAAAAAAAAAAAAATTATGAAGAGAGAAAGTTAAAGGAAAATGAATCTGATCTTAGACTGTATATTGGAATGTTATAGATGTTCCTATTGCCTTGTAACTTATGGTCAGATTTTCACCCAAGCCCTGGAAGTTCCAATGTTTTGCCACTGAGGGCGAGAGTTCTCAAAATGGAAAGTGTAGCACTCTCAATCTAGGACCATTGAAAATCTAAGATCAGTTCTGAGCTTGGCAAGTTATTTTTTACAAATATTTAGTTAGAATTTGTTATAATTTAGTTATAATTTCAAGCGTACCCTACAAGTATTTAGTTATTGTTATGGATATATGGATATAATTTTTTGAAAGTAATTCTCTGCTTTCCCATTTCTTAAAATAACCAGAATACTTACTTTTAGTTCCTTTTAATTATCTGAAAGCAACAAGCTCTTGGCTTGTAGTGCAAAATACACTCCCCTCCTATTCACCTCAGTATTTCAGCACCTACAATGAAGTGTAATGAAGCTCTATATAATCCAGTACTTGAACCACATGATATTACTTCTGCAATATTTGATAAGACCATACTCTTGTACATATAAACACAATTAAATGTTATAGAGACAGAGCCCCATTTAACTGCGCAACTACACCTTAGTCTTTAGATGCACTAGTGCTATAGTGCTCTTTTTAAAAAAAGAGTGGGGAAATCAAGCTCCTTTTTAAAGGCGCTTCTTCTCCCTTAAAGCGGCATCTAAAGGCTGGGCTTTCATGCAGCCTTCATCACACCTCTTTTTGGCAATCTAAAATGGGCCAGATATATCTCAGGGAATGGGAAGTGAGGAGTGGGAGGAAGGGGGAGGGAGGGAGAGAGAGAATTTGGGAAAGTTCTTTTTTGGACTACAACTCCCAGATTCTCTCAGTCTAACCATTACTCGTTCAGGGATTCAAGGGTATTTTGCAATGAGTCAAAAGAGAGTCAGAAAGAAATTTACAAATCAAAAGTAATTTGTGAGTGCAGGTATCTCTGAAAACTGGATGCATTGCAGTAGATAAACTGGTCATTTACACATTCTCAGGGAAGGAAATGGATCGCCCCCAAAGAGGACAAAAGTATACTAGTTTGCATAAAATTTGTATATGGCAACTTATACTGGTTCAAGCAAATTTAGAAAAAAAAATTACTATAATGTACATGGAAATACAGGACATCCAAATGCAGTGACTATGTTTATCTACTATTCAGTCTTCCATCCAAGGGTTGTCTGATGAGAAGGAACATCAAGGTCCTTGCTCCCCATTATTATGGTAACCTTTAAGCCCAAAGTGCTTAAAAGTTAAAGGAAATTGTGGGGAACTTTGTATAGTGGACTGACAGTGCTTCAAATAAAATACGATTTTGCCTTAAGCAAGGCACATGATCTCTCTAATAATGGATGTACTGCCTGACAGAAATACTTGTGCTGCTTAGCCCCACTTATGCTCTTTTTTGGTATTTGGTAAATAACTGAACAGTATAAAATGTCCACAGTCTTCAGGGATCTCTATTCAGAAGGGATGCCAAACTCAGAGAGTGTTGGCCTCGCTGCATGGGGAATGATGAACATACCATAATATTAACCATATCCATATGATGGTGTAAATATGTTGGATGGCTGGAGAAAGCGCACTTTTCTTTGGTGTTCTGACTATTAACCTAAGGCAATTGCTATGCAAAGGATAATTCTGGTCATGACACACAAACAGAGACATCAGAGAATAAAGTGCAATGTATCAGAGATACCTGTCCTTTCTAGATTTTGATCCTGAATGGAGAAACCTGGGCATGTCACTGACATCTTGAACCTTCTCTTTTTCCTTCTCTGATCTGCTGGTTCTGTTCATGGACTCTGAACCACAGCCTAGCTCAGATAGTTTTTCAAGCTGTACCTAACTAGTTCAAAGTTTTATCTCCCAGAAACCATAAATTATTATGACAGCTTTTAGGAAAACTCAGGCCTTTTGTCTGCTGTTCATTTCCTTTTCCTCCCTTGCCATTGATCAAACCTACAGAGTTTAGTCTTCTCAAATGCAGAAACAAAGAGGTGTCTGGGCCTTGTCTAATTGAGATGTGAAGAATATTTAGAAGCATTTTCCATGCATGAATTCCCCATAATTAAGTCTGCACCTTGATATCCCTGATCACTTTGCTATCCTGTTTTTTTCTCTTCTTGCCAACATTATGATTAATGCCCACAGTGATTTGCTGCCATTTCAGCTTTGCAATACTTGATAGCCCCCTTTAGAACATCAGGGCTTAAGTTTCTGCTTGCAAGGAGCAAGGAGACCACAAGTTGTACTATTAATCAATGTGTAATTCAGTCAGCCTTTGGGGAGATATCAGAGCCTGGCTCTCTCTAAAAATGATATCCCCCGTGGAATGTAATAAATATTTTTATTGCATGTGCTTTGTTGCTGAGAGCAGGGAAGCTGAGCCGGAGGGGAATGCAAGCTTAAAAACTATTGCTGTATTGCCTGAAGGTCATGAAGTATGTCTGAGTGAGAGGAGAAAAGGCAGCGTAAGCCAATGCTTTTCCAATGCGTGGATTGAGGGCTCTAACAAGCACTAAAAAGCTGATGCTGAAGAGCGAGAGTTGAGTTTCTATCCATTAAGCCCTGGCCTGACTTACAATGTCAAACAGGGGATGGATCAGGTATTGATGAGCAACAGAGCCTCTTAAAGCAAACTCTCTGAACCCTTGAGGAGAACTCTGAATGGGAGGGAATTTGAAGGATGTCAATATCAAGGTTTTCCTCCAAAAAAAAAAAAAAAAAGCAATACCCCACTTATATTTTCTAGATTGTGATGATCTAAATGAATGTAAAGATATTTTCCCAAATGAAGAAAGAAAAATGCCATGATGGGAGATAAAGAACAGTCATAACAAATGTTCATACACATGTGAAAACTGGGATCTAATAACCTGGCACCATGCACCTGTGAGTCACATAACAGTGTAATAGCACTTTTGCCTCTTGAATTGAAACATGTTCCTGTGTCCATATGGTAAGTAACAGCCTGCAGTACTGGCTAGAAAGTCCTCTCCTCTTCTTCACTCTTATCTTTGGCTGGTACAAGTATTTCTTGTGCCTCCTCTCAACCATACCAGAGAAGTACAACACACTCATGTGATATTGGGGCGGTGGGCTGTGCTTCACTGATAGCAAGTTTTTCAGGATGATGTCTTGCTAGTTGTCCTGTTAGAACCTCTGAGGCCTATTGTGGGTATGGCCAGTCCTCCATATCCACAGATTCAGCCATCCATGGCTTGAACCCCCCCCCCCATTCCAAAAAGCAAATCTTGATTTTGCCATTTTATACAGATAAAATCCCTCATATAAGAACCAATGCAGCTGCTGTCATTGTAATGGAAGTTGACAGTGGGGCGTCCTGCAACTCTAAGTAGAATTACACTGGATCAGTTCCAATTGGTGAATACCACAGATGTGGACAAGCTGCTGGGCAAGTAAGGAAGACAACTTGTCCCCTGGTCCCTGTCTGTCCTAGCTGGTCATCCAGGGAGGACATGCAATTAGACTTCAATTACAATATATTCTTAATGCATCTCCCAGGGAGGGAAATTTTCCATCCTATTTAAAAACAGTGATGGTATAACCACTTCTAAATAAGCCCTCCCTGGATCCCCTAGATTTCAACAACTATAGACTAGTTTCAAATATCCCTTTTCTTAGCAAGGTGATCAACAGGGTAGTCTTGGATGATACAAATTATCTAGACCCATTCCAAACCAGCTTCAAAGCAGCATATGGAATTGAGACGGCTATAGTCTCCTTATGGATGATCTTTGCCGGAACATTGAATGTGTCACTGCCGGTGCTTTTGTACCTCTCATCAGTGTTCGATATGATTGACCAAGGTATCCTACTGGGATGCCTAGAGATTTTGGGAATCAAAGGAACTGTGCTTCAGTGGTTCTGGTCCTATCTCTTGGGCAGGTTCCAGATGGTGGTGCTTAGGGATAGCTGCTCTTCAAAAAAGGAGCTGTTATATGGCATACTACAAGATGCCATTCTATCGCCAATGCTATTCAACATCTACATGAAACCACTGAGACAGATCATCCAGAGGCATGGGGTAGTGTGCTATCCACCCAAAAATATTTCTCCGTGCCTTCAAAAACAGCCTCAGCTGAATAAATGCTTGGAGGAGGTAATGAGCTGGAAAACTAACTGAAGCTGAATCCAGACAGGTTCAAGGTGCTTACTGTCAAATGTCCTAACCTAGGTTTGGAGGTGTGTCAACCAGTCCTGGATGGAGTTACACTCCCCCTGAAAGACTATGTTCACACTTGGGAGTGCCTCTGGATCTGTCACTTCAAATGGTAGCCCAGATAGATGCAGCAGCCAGGAGTGCTTACTATCACCTTTGGCTGATATACCAGCTGCGTCTCTACCTGGAGTTGGAGGACCTAAAGATAGTGCATGCACTGGTAACCTCAAGGCTGGTTCTCTGACCAGGTCTATCTAATTCTTTTGAACTTCTGCAACACACTGTACAATGGGCTACCTCTGTACCAATTTTAGAAAATTCAGCTAGCTCAAAACATGACAGCCAGATTGATTATTGAGACATCCAGGAGTGATCCTGTTACACCAGTATTAAAATCACTCAATTGGTTGCCAGTTAGCTTCCAGGCACGGTACAAAGTGTTGCTTAGTACCTTTAAAGCCCTACTTAGTTTGGGTCCAGGTTAACTACAGGATCACTTCCTCCCATATAATCTACCCTATACTCTCAGGCAGCTGGTTGACCACCGCACAAAATGAAAGAATTAGATAGACCTGGTCAGAGAACCAGTGTAGTGCAATGGAGTTGGGAGACCAGGATTCAAATTCCCATAAAGCTACTGAATCCTCCTGAGTGACTTTGGGCAAGCCATGCTCTCTGAGCCTTAGAAGAGGGCAATGACAAACCTCATCTGATTAAAACTTGCCAAGAAAACCCTGTGTTAGGATCATGATAAATTGGAATTAGTTTACAAACACATAACAACATAGCTCTGATCAAGCAGTCAGTGGGGCAGTAAATCCACTTTCATTTTAATCTGAATTTGGATGGCGATATCTGAGATTTTGAACTTATTTTGGAGCTAAGGTTCAGTACCTTGGATATCTCCTTTCAGTTCAAACTGAGACTTAAATGTACTGTCCAGCTGACATGGAAGCCACCAGCTGCTGCTGTGATTAAACAAAGCTCTTCTTAAGTCCTTGTATTTGGCTTCATCTACACTGAACCACGCGCAGCCTCTCTCCAAGTTTCAGTTTTCTTTCCCAGCCATGCACTGGGATTGACCATGGAACCATTTGCGCAGAAATAATATAGTCTATTCAATTAGTGATGGTTTTGATTTTTAAAATGAGATTATAAAAGGAATGGGAAAAATAAAAAAATGATTTTAAAAAATGGAGGAAGACATAAATGGAGCTGAAGTTGCAACTGCCATAAAGAATCCTCTAGCTGCCGGACTTTTCCCCCCTTTGCTACAGTCAACCTGGCTTCTCATTCATGAATTCATACAAAAGCTGATCCAACACTCAGAAGCCTGGTAATGACCATATTCCAATCACCTTAGGATATCTAGCCCTTTTGGTCCTTGAGAGAAAAAGTGTGATTATTGTTCTCTGTTCATTCTCCATTCTTAGGTAAATGTTACAATGCTTTGCTGCCTGCCGGTTCCACAATCTCTTTGGCAATCTTTTTGCTGTGAATTAACCCAGTCACAAGGGAGTGCTTAATGGTCAGGCTACCAGGTTCACAGATTATCTTAAGCAACTGATATTTAGTGCATAAAAGAGGGTGAAACTTCAAAAAGATTTTGTAAATGTCACAGGAAAAGTCTATTATAGATTTTGGGACTTTTTATTCAGGCCATGTCAACACAGCATGACTATCCTGGCTCTGGAAGGAAGGCAGCTGAAGAGGAGTATTGGGCCTTCTGGAGAGAGTGTTTAAAGGGCACAGAGAAATAACTGAATGCCAGGAGGTAGAGCACCTGCCACTTTTCTGTTTCCACAGCTTGTCGCCAACAAAAGACAGGTGTTTATATTCTGCATATACTTTTTCTGCACACAGCTGTCTCGCTGTGCTTTGATCTTTCGTATGCAACCTAACAACTTGCCTAGGTGTTTGTTTGTTTTTTTACATTTCAATTACCAGTATAATACATTGTTGGACTAAGAAATACCCCTCTGAATCCCAGAGTAGTGGGTAGGTTGGTGTTGTCTTTTTTTAGAAAGCAAAACAGAGCATAGCTTCTCCTTGGTTGGACTCAGCTCCTTGATTACAGAATTTCCCCTATGCACCAAGGTGACTGTTTATGCCATTGCAAGCTCCTACAGTCCTACTGCAATAAGACCAAGCATACAAGAAAAAAGACCCTTTAGCCAGTAGTCAAAGCTTGCATGGTGAACTGTCCAACAGCCTGTGATTCTGATCATCAAAAGCAGGAAGCTAGAAATGAGGTTGCTCTGCTCTCTGTAGGGATGTTCTAAAGACCTGGACTCTTTCCCCAAACATGCCTTTTGAAGAATTGTTGCTTTCAAATAATCTCAGACTTACAATGATTCTAAAGTTTTCCAAGAAAACACAATTTCTTGGTCAGATTTATTCAGAGCAGGTCTGCCTCCGAGGCTGAGAGAATTTGACTTGCTCAAGGTCATCTAGTGGGGTTCCATGATGGAGCAGGGATTCAAACCCTGGTCCCAGATTCGTAATCTAATGCTCAAACTAGTACAACAGATTGGCTTTTTTTTTGAGAAGCAGCTGTTACTAATTTCATAGAATGAGAAAATTTTCCTTCTTGCAGTGTAGCAAACTCTCTGGCTATTATTGTAATCTCCTAACAGGTCTCCATAATCCCCACAGGAAAAGAAAGGTAGAGCTTTGCAGTGGAATCTACAGAGTCACACATTTCATGCACACTCAACATTTTTATGTCCAAGTATCCTGGATATTATTCAGCCACTGTTACCTTATCCCCCTTTGATATTTTTCTCATTGCATATTAATAGTGCACAGTGGTTGGAACAAGGAACTGTTCCTATGTGGCTGTGTATCATTACACCATCCCCAACTTTGGCTCAAATATTTTCCAATATGCATCATCGTCACCTTCTTTTAGAACCTGAAATTGATAAGCATAAAATATTTGTATGGCTACATATGCTAATCTATAAAAAAATATCTCTGATTACATCCCTGTTCAAAGACCTCAAGGGCAAAGACTTGTTCTCTTTTGCCCTAAAGGACAAAGTTAGGTTTAACAGGTTTAAATTACAGCTCATTAACTTACTGAATCATTGGGACAAATGCCTTACTGGTATTTGATAATGAAACTAGTTATGGGGGGGGGGGGGCATCTGTACTTCACCAGAGATCAAGGAGAAGATGTAACTGTTGAGATTTATTGAGAATGCTTTAGTTCTGAACCCCTTCTGCATCAAAGAAGTGTAACAGAATTTGGATAATCTGAAAGGGGTCTTTAACACAGGTAAGTCAGACTACTATAAATTAAGTCCACATACGCACCAGCCCTCTACAGCTGCCTATGTAGTGCTAGCCAAAGTGTGCTATGAGAAAAGAACACATTAACAACACTATAGAAAGTTCCTGAAACACCTCAAGGAAGAACACCTCCAGCTGCCACCCAAGGAGGGTTTAAACTCAGTGAAATTTCCTTCCAAAGAAAATTAGATGTTGCTGATCAATTAACAAAGGGAACTTAATTTGGACACACTTCATGCTATCCTATATATTGTTTTGCGTTGTAGCATTCCCTGATTCCAAGATGAGAAAGAGATAATTACAGATCATATGCAGATAAATATGGTTCTTATTTACATTTTCCATAGCTATTTAAACTGTTGCAGGTTTTCAATCTCACCATTTGCTTTGAAGAAGCAGTTTCATTTAAGTTCGAAAGAAGTTCAAATCTGAGGTGCCATTACTGACAAAAATAAAAATAAAATAAAAATCCATGAGCAGTATGTGGTTAGTTGATACATAATGCTGCATATGTAGAAAGTCAACAAACCTCTGGTGTTAGCAGTGGAAAGATGAGGAGGAAGATTAAACGTATCTGAAAACTACAAGGCCCCAGGCTTGCTCTCAAGACAGTATTCTATGGGTCAGCATACTGGATCAAAATTAGCCCCATAATGAATTTAGATTTTTCATGTAATCCAGTGCAAAAGGTTAAAGTGCATGGTAAAACAAAAATTTTACAGAATAAACTTTTCATCAGTTTCAGTAACATTTCTTCTTCTTCTTCTTTTCCTCTTTAGCTCCTTTAAATTGCCTTCTCTTGATCTAAAACAACTTCCTAACTGAACTGCTCCTTGTCCAAGTAGATTGATATGGTATTAGGAAGCTTCCTATGTGTGTTTTTTCTGAGTACCTCATGTTGTTTCCAAGGATAGTACTAATTAACTTTCTTTCTTTCTCTTTCTTTCTCTTTCTTTCTCTTTCTTTCTTTCTTTCTTTCTGTTTTGATCTCTCTCCCCTCCCCCTCTCTCACACCATAAACATATGTAATTTATAGTCCATCTTTACCCCAAACTATGACTTACAGCAGCTCCCAACAAAATAAAACAGAGATACATTGAAAAACAGATTAAGAACAAGTACAAACAAAGCAATATGAAAAGTTATCACATTAAAATATAACTGAGCAACATTGAGTTAAAAAGCAAATTAAATATGCACCAATCTTTTTTTAAAGGCACACAACAATCTGTCAGTTTGTTCTTCCTGAGCAACCAGCCAATTAATGAAAGTCTGCCTGAATAAAAAGGTCTTTGCCTGTAGTGCAAGGAAAACTGGGAGGAGGACAGTTTAATTTCTTTTAGCATCATATCCTGGGAGGAACCACAAAAAAGTTTCTGTTTCACATACTTATCACACATCCCTGTGGGACCAAGAGAAGACATCATTGCTCAGGTAGCCTTGTATGAGAGAATGCGTGTCCTTCCGATTATCTGTGCCTAAACTTTGTAACTCTTTTCACATTATAACCAGCATGTTGAATTGTGTCAAGACCTAGACCAATGTTCAGTGTTTTATTGTTTATTTTATTTTATTTATTCTATATGCTGCCTTTCTCAAGATGGCTCACAAAAGAATTAGCTAAAAATAAAATAAAATTTTAAACATGATTAAAATGTGCACATTAAAACAATAAGACTATAAACAGTATTAAAACATTAAAAACATTTGTTGTTGCATGCAAATGTTAAAAATAAAGCACCTTGCCCCATAAGAAGTCTCCATGCAAGGAATTACACCTTAAAAGTCTGCTTGAAAAAATGTATTTGCCTGTTGGTGAAAAAAAACAGTTGTTATCTAATCTAATCTAATCCATCCATCTATCCACTCACCCATCCATCCTTTTCCCCAGTGCAGGACTCCATATAACATGCCATATAGTCCACTAGTCTACTGCTGTCAGGAAATGCAAAAGTCAGCATAACACTCTCATGCTGAAGCAAAATCCAGCTACCTTCCAAGTTCATTTGTATGTATGGAAAAGGAAGTGAGATGCCATCTTAGTCTTTGCTTTTGGGAGCAAATGTCTTGGGCTGTCTCTATTTCTAATGAATCAAACCATTGAGCCAGGTAACTCATGATGGGGGTGATGGTGATGGTGATGATCCTCCTGCTTCTTCCCATCCCACTCCAGGACTCAAGGTGGATTGCAAAAGTGAAAACTGATACATTTAAGAATTCACATCATAGAAAAGTGAAAAGCGTAATTAAACTATAGTCAGCCCTCCATATTCACACAATTTTTTATCCATGGATTCAAGCATCCACAGTTTGAAAATATTTTTAAAATATATAAATTCTAAAAAGCAAACCTTGATTCGCCCCCCCCCCCCATATATATATATATATATATATATATGGAACACCATCTTACTGTGCTATTGTATTTAATAGGACTTGAGCACTGACAGATTTGGTATCCACAGGAGGCCCTGGAACTAAACCCCAGTAGAGACCAAGGGCCCACTGTATCAATAAAATTGAAACCAACTAAAATATTACCATTAAAGATACTAACAAATAAACAGTACACAACATTATGTAAGGCCCTTCCCCTCTAAGCAGTCAGTCTTTAAAGGTCAGCTGAAAGAAAAAAAGTCTTCACCTTGCTATGAAGAGACAGCAAGGTGGGGGCTAGTCTAAACTCTCTAGGAAAGGTTTGGGAGCAGGGTCTGGGAGCAGCCACCAAGAAGAACCTTTCCCATATTCCCACCAGATGTGCTTGTGAGGGTGATAAAATTGAAAGATATAGCCAGGTTAGTCTATAGAATAGTATGTAGAGAGACCTTATAGCACCTTTGAGATTAACTAAAGAAAGAAGTTTAACTAAAGAAAGAAGTTGGCAGCATTAGCTTTCATAGACTTAAGACTACTTCTTCAGATGCATTGTGAGGGTGGTGAGACAGAGAGAAGGGCCTCCCTAGAAGACCTCAAAATACAGGCAGGCTCATATATGAGAATATGACCCTTCAGATAACCTGGACTTATTCCATATAGGGTTTTACAGGTCATAACCAGAATTGGACCAACAGCCAACAGTGAAGTTGTTGCAACAAGCTTGGTGTATGCTCCCAGTAGCCAGTTGCCTTTCTGCCATTGGAAAGGCCCCTTCAAACCATGGAAGGGGCTTCAGTCCAACACAGGCATTATCCAGTTCCTCCCATTCCATCTATCATATTGGTCCAATAGGCAGAAGAAGATATAGGGGGAAAGGTGGAAAGGGCTAAAATCACCACCTCTCTCTCTGTAGAAAGCTGAGATCAAGGATAAGGATATCAGTCAATTCTTCCCATCTCACTAAGCAAACTTGACCTTGCAATTTTCTGTATCTGCCATTTCAATGAATAAGACATAGCAAATTCATTCTGCTGCCCTGTATAGGAAAGGACTGATAGGCCACTAACTGGGGAGAGCATAGGGGGAAAAAATTGGTCGTCATTGGCTGTTGGGTTTTCTTTATTATTATTGTAAACACTTCAGCAGAGTTTGTTATCTGTAGTATCAATATTAAATAAAATAAACAGATAAAGCATATCAGTCCTTGCTTATGGGTGATCCTAGGAACTTTGGATTAAAACAAATGTGCCCCATTTCCAAACACAAACTAAAAATATACAATAAACAAAAAGTGCAGCATCATTAAGCTGTATAATTGGCCAAATATATGCATGTCAGTTTAGCGTATCCTCCGAGGTAGACTAAAAAGTAATGCATTTGTGTGCTTGTTGAGTTTAATTGCAAATGAACATGTATTCATGGCTACACTAACCAGTGAGAACGTCCCTGCCTCTGGAAAATAACTCAAGAACAAATGGAAAAGTTGATTTAAATTGATGATTTAAATCGCAGCTCCACTTGGTGATTTAAGTCGCTAATTTTAAATCAATCTACTCTGATTGGGACATAAGGCATTTCAGCTGGTACCACTAATAAGTCCCTCTGTGGCAATTAGGAGGATTCCGATATGCATAAAGTCACATCTCATCCACACTAGATGGGAAAAAAACTGTGATCAAGCAACAGTTTTAGTAGACAACCCATCAGAGGAAATAAATAAAAAGCAACCAGAAACCACCATGCCACTGGGTACTAAATTGTGTTAATATGAACTTTCATTTCTGTAGCTCCTAAAATTTAACAGCGGTAGGAATCTAATTTGTGCATCCTTGTCTTCATTCTGGAAATAAATATATTAACCTGTTGGGACAACTCCTCTTTTCCTGCCAACCAGTATCAACAGTCAATCAGAATCTGTCAACATAGCAATGGTATCGCTTTGAGCTCTGATACCAAAGTAGTTGCTATGGGAACTAGAATAGTTAACAGTGGAAATCTCTGCCTTAGCTACAGCCCTGTTCCCTCCCTCCACAAAATGTACACACATAAAATTGCAGTTGTTGTAGTAGCAGATTTCCATGAAGATTTTCAGAAGTTAAAGAGGAAAGACCTGGAGCTTTATCAAAGTGACTTTTCAGTGTAGGAAATAGGACCTTTTGAATCCTGCAAAGTTCTGATCTCGGTGCTGCTGTTTTTGCTGGGCTTAGGTTGAGATGGGGAGGAAAGCCAAATTGCTCCTTGCTTTAGGTTGGCTCAGGTCCTAGGTAGTGTATAGTTATGGATGTTCATGAACTATCTTGCCCACGGAAAAAGACTGCCTTCCTGGCTGATCACTTGATTGAGTCATTTAAATGCTGTGGGGGACTACTAGCAGCCAAGCAATTGAACAGAAACCTCAAAGCTAGCCCAGAATCTGGTCTGACTGTTATCTTTCCTCAGCAGTGCATTACCAGAGGTTTCCAAGATACCCCTCATAACCTCCACTCAAATGTGCCATACATCACCACATAGTCAAGAAATATATCCTAAGAGGTAGCTTATTTATTCTCTAAATAGCACAGTCTAGGCAATTTTTCCTTTCCTTTTCATACTTCAGTTTCCAGCATTACACATATTAAAGGCTAATTTAAAGAGAGAGAGGAAACAGGCAATGCCAATTGTAAAAAGACAATAGAGAGAATTGGCCCACACTGAGAAGTTTAAAAAAGGAGATGAAGTGATTGGGTACAAGCATCAACAATCTCATTTTCCTTTCCAAACTGGAGAACTTTTTGGGGAGGTTGGTGGGGGTGGAATAGGATGATGAATGCTTCTCTAGTCATAAGGCACCATAACAAAATCAACAAGACAAATACATTTTTCAGATCAGGTTATTATGAACTGAGGTGACATTACTAGGGTTGTTGTTGTTGTGTGCCTTTGAGTCATTTTTTAAAAAAATTATGACAACACTGTCATTTTTTCTTGACACAATTTGTTCAGAGGAAGTTTACCATTGCCTTCTCCTGAGGCTGAGAACATGTGACTTACCCAAGGTCACCCAGTGGGTTTCATAGATCAGTGGGAATTGAACCCTGGTCTGCAGAATCATAGTCCAACACTCAAACCACTATACCACACTGGCTTCTATCACTAAGATTGCTGACACATATATTCTGTTTCTAGATGAATAACAAAATATCCTCTGTCTGTTCATATATATGCTACTGAGACTGTCCCACTGCTCTAGAGCAAAAAATGGATTCCGACACTGCTTAAAGAAACTAAGAATAACTATGGAAATTATTGCACTGGCTGTCTTTTTCTGATCTGGGCATGGGCTGAAATCAGACTGGGTCCATGTCTTATCACACAGCTCTGTGCCCAGATTGTTACTGCTCAGTATCTCTTCCTGTTAGAATGGTTCTCTCTGGCTGTTAACTAAACTTTTCTGTCTTCCAGTTTCTACCCATTAGTTCTAAAAGGAGACTTTTGACAAGAATCAAGGTGGCTATGACTCTGTCTGCTCCCTTCATACAGAGGAGCACATCATAGTCCTCAGGTTCCATCAGCTACTACAAAGATACAACCCAGGATTCCACACAGGGGTTTATCAACTCCAAGGTTTTACAAAACACAAATGCTAATCCTCCCATTTTCTTCAAGGTCAGGACTGTGACAAGGCCTTCTGAACTATTGCTTTAGGGCCACAGCCCAGACAAAGAGCCTTTATGTGGCACCTGAATCTGGGCTTGAAGGGTACTTCTGCTCAGCCTCCTTCCAGTTTCAGGTCTCTGTATGGTCAGATCATGAAGGTTCAGACCCTCGAGAGTAACAATAAAAATAGAAATGGAAAGAATGGAAATGCTGGTTGGGTAATGATTTTGTGGGCCTTAGAACTATATCTCTACCTGGTTGCTTTAAAAAGGTGCAGTCCAAGTTCTGGATTCTCCTGTACCTTTAATCTTTGGGAATGCCTTCTACTACACAACCATTGAAAAGAAAGAAGATTCCTATCTCATATTGCACTTGGGTACCCTATCTAATTTACACGGATTCTCCCGCCAGTAAATTGATCTGGAGTTCCTGCCTCATATATTGTTGCAAAACCAACATTTCAAATGTTCAAATGTTCTAGTATGAATTCTTCCCATCCTTAGGACAATGGTAATCCCAATTAGGACAGACCTACTGAATCAGTGGAATTTATGTAAGTGTTAATATACAATCTAGAGTTCACCATTGACTGTGCTGAACAGTTGCTTGGGGTTGCAGTCAAACAATGTCTGGAGGGCCACATGATTCCCAACCCAAATTTAGGATGTAGCTGGGAAAAGCCATCTGACTCTTTTCATAGTATTTTCCATTTCTATGTATGGTTGTGAAAGGTGGATAATGAAGAAAGTTCACAGGAAGAACATCAACTCATTTGAAAATATGGTGCTAGAAGAGAGTTTTATGTATACTGTGGACTGCTAAAAATACAAACAATTGCAACCATGAACAAATCTAGCCCTAACTCTCACTGGAAACAAAGACAGCTGAACTGAAGTTACTGTAGTTTTTTGTGGGGTTTTTTTTTGGGGGGGGGGGACTGTGAGGCCATGTTCTAGAAGAGTTTATTCCTGACATTTCACCAGCAGCTGTGGCTGGCATATTCAGAGAATGCTGACATAGAAGAGAGTGGGGTATATATACTGTTGGTTGAGAGGAAATGGTTTACATGTTAATCTGTGTATTGGTCTATTGTTTAATGGCAAGGCCATTCAAGATGCCAGCCACAGCTGCTGGTAAAACAGCAAGAATAAACTCTTCTAGAACACGGCTGCATAGCCAGCAAAACCCACAAAAAACTATGGATGCCAGCCATGAAAGCCTTTGACTTCACACTGAAGTTACTGTACTTTGGAAATACCATAAGACGATATTATTCTTTGGAAAAGACAATAATGCTCAGCAAAGTGGAAGGCAGTAGGGAAAAAAGAAGATCACATTAGAGGTAGATTGATTAATAAAGAAAGCGACAGCCTTGAGTTTTCAAGACCTGACCAGGGCAGAGGGGTTTATTCATAAGATCTTGATAAGTCAAAGCTGACATTATGGCAAATACTAAGAATAAAAAGACAAACCTAAAATCTGCCCCACCACATCTTGCACTCTAAAATTACAGTACAGTACTTCAGTGTATTGGTGTGTTCTTATTCACCATTCTAGTTAGCCATACTTTCCTTCCAGATACTTTATTCTATTTTCCCCACACCAATTTTCCACTCCTGCCCACTCCCATCAGTCAGCAAATATTTGAAGGGATGTCACATTGAGGAGGGAGCAAGTTTGTTTTCTGCTGCTCCAGAGACTAGAATGCGGAACAACGGATGCAAGCTCCAGGAAAAGAGATTCCACCTCAACATTAGGAGGAACTTCCTGACAGTAAGGGCTGTTCGACAGTGGAACACACTCCCTCGGAGTGTGGTGGAATCTCCTTCCTTAGAGGTCTTTAAGCAGAGGCTGGATGGCCATCTGTCAGGGATGCTTTGATTGGGAGTTCCTGCATGGCAGAGGGTTGGACTGGATGGCCCTTGTGGTCTCTTCCAACTCAATGATTCTATAATTCTATGATTCCATGAACATCCCAGGACACTGAACATATTCATTCCTCATTGGGTTGGTCTGGGATTCTTCTATTCCAGGCTCATGTTCCTGTTTTCTTTAATATTTCTGCAAACCTCTAGCTTGCTGATAAATTCCATCTTGTGTGGAAATCGTTCCATTTTGGTTACATAACCAATTGCATTCATGCCTGAACACAGGAAATAGAGGTAATGGTTGGTTATCTTATCTATTTTATTTCAAGATGTACTGTATGCATGATTTCTCATAGCTTAGATTTTAATGTTCCATATTAGTATCCATATGAAAGGTAGTTTGTTCTTTACTCCTGATAAAAGCCCATTCCAGTTTACAAAGAATATATTCAGAGGTAAAATAAAAATATGTACATTTTAATATCATGATTAGTCTTTCCTTCTTTCTAAACTGAGGCATGCTGCTGTCCCAGATTCCTATCACTCAGGATTAAAATCAATTGAACTAAGCAACAAGTGAATGGTTGCTCTAAGATCCTTCTCTGGAGATGAGACAGCCTGTCTGTGGCAAAGGCATGTGGCCTAGAAACAATTGTCAGCACTAATGGATTTTCACTGCAAATGAAGCCAAGGAAACAACCGTCTCAGTGATCTTCATTCCAGGAGGTTTTATTTATGATTATGAGTTGCTCCAAAAGATTTAAAGTATATTTTCAGTGAATCTTATATTTCTAAGCAGGTACAAAATGAAAATGCTACAACATTTATGTAGCATATAGCAGCTGTGGGTCACCCAGTACTATCACACTCAGCAAGAATTTAAAAGAAAAAGAGCAGAGCATGTGACACAGAAATTTAGATGGGACTGATCTAGGGGGAAAGATACTTATCCAACACAATGATTCAGCACAGTTTCACTTGAATCTCATGACAAAAAGAAATATAGTTGTATGTACACAGAAGACATCTTAATTTCAAATCCTTAGATTTCCTTAACCAGAGGCCTCAAATTGGTACTTGCTGTAAAGGCATGCTTAATGTAATGCCCTTCAGAAATTTATGCTGGTGTGAGTCAGTTATGTAATGGTTTGAGCACTGGATTCCAACTCTAAAGACCATGGTTTGAATCCCTGCTCAGCCATGGAAATCCACAGGGTGACCTTTGAACAGTCACACACTCTAGCTTCAAAGGAAGGCAATGGCAATCTCTCTCTGAAAAAAAAACATGCCAAAAAGCCCCCTGTGATACGGTCACTTTAACGTCACCACAAGTTGAAAACAACTTGAAGGCCCACAAAATATACGCTGTGATATATACTGACATAACCATCCATTATTCCAATGCATGGGCTTTAAAGGTAACTGCAAAAGGAGATATTTAGTATTTTCTCGTTCAACAACAATAACAGACATGCACAATGCAGTTTGCTAGTGCCAGAGTGCATGCCTACATCCAATCAGTGTTTTTTGGCGGCAGGTGGAACCTGGTTACTGTCCAACTGCAGGAGAAAAGAAGAGCCATTCCCTCCAGACTGTCAGTGAGAATAGCCATCTTTTCAATAGCTAAAGATGTTGCTCATGACCCCATGTGAATACAGAGACACTTGGTAGTGCTTGGTATGAGATGAACCACATGTGAGTCATTAGAAATGCATTCCAAAAATATGCCTCTTTACCTGAATCAGGAATATGTCATGAAAAAGTCCCAGACTCTTGGAAATTTGTATTTCCAAAGCAATTTAAAGCCATTTGTTTTCTAAACTGTGTAAAGACATTGAATCAAAAAGAAACCTTTCTGCCCCAACAATATTTCATTTTGCACTATCTGTATCTTGTCATGCCATCCACAGGAAGATCATTCTTAGGGTTGACAGGCAAAGGCTGCCTTCAAGGCCTTAATTGTTCAGAAATGATACTGGTAGGTTCTGTTTTTCAATGTTATTTCCCCTGAGCCATCAGAAATGGAGGAGGGAAGGAGATATAGACATTATAAAAGGCTTAACACTGGCCCAAAGAATCCAAATAAATCTGTAAATGCAAACAAACAAGCAGGCCCTGTGGGGACTATAGCCAAATTCTGGATTTCATACAGTGTGAATGACAAGAAGTAAGTGGGGGGGGGGAGGGTGAGAGAAGCCTTTTGATACACTTAGGAAAATCTCCAGAATCAGTCTTAGGCTCATAAGGGTGAGTGTGTATTTCCTACAAATTAAACCTTTTTTCATCCTGGTGAGAAGTGACCAGCGGGGTGCCACAGGGTTCTGCCCTAGGTCCATTGCTATTCAACATCTTTATCAATGACTTGGATGAAAGAATTGGGGGCATACTTATCAAATTTGCAGATGACACCAAATTAGAAGGAGTAGCTAATACCCCAGAGGACAGGATCAACATTCAAAATGACCTTAATAGATTAGCAAGCTGGGCCAAAGCTAACAAAATGAATTTCAACACGGAGAAATGCAAGATACTGCACTTAGGGCAGAAAAATGAAATGCATAGATATAGGATGGGCAACACCTGGCTGAACAAGACTTTGTGTGAAAGGGATCTGGGAGTCCAAGTAGACTATAAATTGAACATGAGTCAACGGTGCAATGCGGCAGCTAAAAAGGCCAATGCAATTTTAGGCTGCATCAATAAAAGCATAGTGTCTAGATCAAGGGAAGTAATAGTGCCACTCTATTCTGCTTTGGTCAGGCCCCACCTGGAATACTGTGTCCAGTTCTGGGCACCACAATTCAAAGAAGATGTGGAGAAACTGGAGCGTTTCCAAAGGAGGGCAACTAAAACAGTGAAGGGTGCCCTATGAGGAACAACTTAGGGAGCTGGGAATGTTTAGCCTGGAGAAGAGAAGGTTAAGAGGTGATATGGTAGCCCTGTTTAAATATTTGAAGGGATACCATACAGAGGAGGGAGCAAACTTGTTTTCTGTTGCTCCAGGGACTAGGAGCTGGAACAATGGATGCAAGCTACAGGAAAGGAGATTCCACCTCAACATTAGGAGGAACTTCCTGACAGTAAGGGCTGTTCAACAGTGGAACACACTCCTTGGAGAGTGCTGGAGTCTCCTTCATTGGGAGCCTTTATACAGAGGCTGGATGGCCATCTGTTGGGAATGTTTTGATTGAGAGTTCCTGCATGGCAGGGGGTTGAACTGGATGGCCCTTGTGGTCTCTTCCAACTCTATGGACCCTATCAGATGGGAAGAATTTCACTTTATTGCGAATGGAGCCAATTCGAATTCACGTGAATTCGCTAGTTTAGCGAATTCACGTGAATTCCCATTGCATTCGGAATGTGTTCTGAATGACTTCCCATTTCCCAAAAATGACCCCCCCCCCGTTGCCCAAAATTACGTGACATGCTTTAATTCGCAATAACGTAAAACTCATGATTGCATTCGGAATGATTTCCTTTTGCCCCAAATTGCGTGAGATGCTTTAATTCGTAATAACGTGAAACCCCATGATTGCGTTCGGATTGCCATTGGATTATATTTCCAATTTCCGACGTCTGATAAGGTCCTATGATTCTATGATTCCAACAGTGGGTTTTCCTAACAGATATGTGTCTCAGCAATCAGAAGTTCAAATTAAGCCTGTGTTTACTTTCCAGTTATCAATTACAAAATAAGGCACACTGAAGACAAAACATATTGGTGAGGACAATCATATGCTATAATGAACAGACATTGTTCACAATTTAGACGAACACCTCTGCAAAAAATGTGTTAACCCATATAACGTAATTGGACTGTCAAACAGAACCAGTTTGTGTCTCTGACCTCCAACTGTATTTCCAAGATAATGAGTTGTGTCCAACTGTGTCTGTCTTCCAGCAAAATTAAGATTGTCTGGAAAAAAAATTCTGAGGAAAGACAGAGAAACCACTAGAGCAGATCTGGAGGGAGCACAAGAGCTGCACTGGGAAAGAGAAGAAATCTCCTTGCATGAGCAGATGTCCACTTTGCAATATTTGCAATATTCAGTGTCACCTTGTATTTCAAACTCAGCTAGAGAGAAAGGAAAAAGGACCAAATGGTCAGGAAATGCAATCAATCAAGCAATAAATAAAAATAAATAAAGTGACCATTCACAACAGCAGAAATGTTAATTAACACAAGAATGGCACACAAAAACCATTATCTTGATTCACACCTACACAAATAGAATCAGACTTCTTGGTAGCTTCTGACTTAGGATTTTCACATTGGAGAATGGCAATTTTCATGTCAGAAGGAAAAGCTAGGAGTGTGATTCACTGTTATCTTTCTTGTGTACTCTATGCAAAGGTCATGTTTTGGAACAGGTTAGATTTAACAACAACAGCAAGAAAAGTGCACTTTTTTCTGAAGCTGATTTGTTAATAATAACTGCAGTAGGGAATAAGGCCATGAAAGAATTTGCATGGGAAATATTTGAATCATTTAGGGAACTATACTTGCCCTTAACTTGAGCAGCTGGTTTCAATTTATGATTGAGGTATTCAAAGAAGAAAGGTAAAAAAACAAAAAGAATAGTCTGTTAACTCAGTAATAGGTGACAGTTTTAAAGAATAGCCCGCAGCACTGTGCTACTGAAAAATCAATGATACAAGTAAAAATAGTACAGACTAGAGGTGTGAAGATGTTGGAAGTCACTGTGGCCCTACAGACATTTTCCCCAAGTTAGTGAAACACAAGCATGCAGGCCAACTACAGCTAAACAGAAGTTATCCAGGAGATAGTAGTCTCTTGTGCATGGTCTTAAGACTACGGCCAAATGACACTCTGTATCTAGTATGAGAGCCACCCAGAAAAGCTGCTGTTAGTGCCATGTGCATTTAATTTTGAAAGTTAGTGCAAGTTTGGCATAGCATGACCCCTCTTCTCTCGCACAGGGCAGGGTCACCCTTTCACCAGTCCTTAGCCAGGTGTGCTGCACAGTCCTCTCCAGGCTCTCAAGACTGCACAGACGACACAGTTGTTTTCAATTTAGTTATCTCCTTATTCTAATGTTTAGGAGAGCCCACTTTTGCATATGCAGCACAATATTTATGTGCATAGGCTCTTAGAAATAAGCCCCACTGAATTCAATGAGGTTTTCTTACAATAAAGTCTATAAGACTGTAGCTTTACTCCATTTGCTTTTGCTTACTTTGGTAAAGGCCAAATATTTCATCTATATACTTATCAAGTATGAATTTAGGGGGCTTTTTACATTGGCAAGAAAGTGTGACCTGAAGTCGCCTTTATCTTAATGCTTAGCAGCTACATAGCAAGCCCCAGGTGTGCATTAAAAAAGTGCAGAGCTGCTACACTGAGGGGTGTGGGAACGACTTATCTGAGGTCTTTTTTGTGGCTCAGCAGTTACATGGGAAGCTGTCAGAACGCTACAAATACAGGCGGAGCTGCTACATGGGCAGCAATAAACGCGGCTTTAAACTGCGATTTTAATTTTTTTTCCTTGCCGGCTGCGAATTGCGCTGTTGCGCTGTTCGTGCCGCCGCGAACAGTGCTATTGCGATGGTCGAGGCTTGAACTGCACTATTGCGAGGGTCGAGGCTTGAACTGCGCTATTGCGAGGGTCGAGGCTTGAACTGCGCTATTGCGATGGTCGAGGCTTGAACTGCGCTATTGCGCTGTTTGCGGCTGCGAATTGCGCAGTTTTAAATGATTTAAAGGGGGTTTGGGAGCTTTAAAAAACTGCGCGGTTAAACCCCAGCTTTTACACCTGGAGGGCATAGAACGTTTTAATTAGGAGTGAAGTCCACACCACGCATGCTCCCAACCCACGATCCATTCTGATCCGCACCTGCAGCGCAGCCTTTAAATGGGCGCCTTAAGGAAACAGAGCCCCATTTAACTGCGCAACTACACCTTAGCCTTTAGATGTACTAGCGCTGTAACGCACTTTTTAAAAAAGTAGTGGGTCAACCGAACTACTTTTTAAAGGCGCGTTTTTTCCCTTAAAACGCCAAAATGGCGTTTTCATGGCACACTTTCCCATTTTCTAATGTAAAAGCTGGGTTTTCAAGCAGCCTTCACAACACCTCTTTTTGCCAATGTAAAACGGACCATTATTTCATAAAAATCTTACTCTCACATACAGTATGACAAAACACACAATACAGTTGGCCCACCATATACACAAATTTTTATCCACTGATTCAACCATCCACAGCTTGAAAATATTCCAAAAAATATAACTCCCCAAAAGTAAATCTTGATTTTGCTATTTTATATAAGGGAAACCATTTCACTATGCCATTATATTTAATGGGGCTTGAGTTTCCATGGATTTTGGTATCCATGGGGGATCTGGGAACCAAACCCCCATGGATACCAAGGTCCTACTTACTACAAATTCTGTGAGTGAAATATTGTCATAAGTTGCCTTGGATAACTATTACCCTCAACTTCTCAGCTGGCAAATACAAATGATAGTGAACTACCAAAGTTGTCATGAAGATAAAACATCAATTTGAAATTAAAGTATCCATCCATCCATTTATCTTCACAATAGTATGTTTTAAATGCTCACCTACATCTTTGATTTATTATCTTTTCAAGGAAGTTAGTCTAATTAGTAGGATGAGAATAAGTGTCATCTATCCAATCCTGATTTATGGGGCAGGGTTGATGTTGCTACCCTCATAAGAGCCAGTGTTTATCTGTACACAAAGCTGTGGGACCACATGCAAGGGCTTTTACATATCCAGACCACAATCAGAGAACATTGCCACCATGACAAAGCCTTGAGGGGCGTGCTAGCTTTGCTGCAGTAGTGACGGCAGCTTCCTCCTCAGGAGGAGGTCACCACCGTAGCAAAGTCGAGAGGGTCGTACTCTCCCCTTCTCACCCCACAGTGGAGAGATTGGGTGTCATCCCTCTTCAGGCATGTCACCCAGTGTGGAATGCACAGCTCCACAGTGATGCCACTGACCACAATTACATATTGAGATTCATAATTACATGTTGAGATTTAGTGTGATGTTGTACTTTGGTACACAATTTCCTCTTTTTCAAACAGATGCCAAGAATTCTGGTGAGCACCATGGCATGACTGGGGCATACTGTGGCTAAACCATGGGGGTCACTTTGTATGGACTCAAGTCATACAGCTGTTGCCCTCCCCAATTTCTGGGCATCTTAGATACCGAAGCAAACAAAACAAACAAACAGCTTCATTTATATACCGCTTCATACCACCTAAGCAGTGTCTATGCGATTTACAACTGTAAGCTACTTGCCCCCAACAATCTGGGTACTCATTTTAGCGACCTCAGAAGGATGCAAGTCTGAGTCAAGCTTGAGCCCTTTTGCTGATATTGAACTCGCAACCTTATGGTTTTGAGTGAGTGGCTGCAGTACAGGCATTTAACCACTGTGCCACCAGTAAAGACTACTCCCAAAGCATTAATCAAACATGAAGACCTGAAATACATGAGTTTGGGTTAAAATGTCTATGTCATATCACACTATTAATACAACAGAGGCCTGAAGCAGACGGGCCAAAAGGAGCAGCTTCTGGCTGCTTTGGGGCATGGCATGCAAATAATGCATGCCCCCAGAATGGTTAGAAGCCCCTCTGAGGCTGCCTAAAGTGGCCCAAAACCACCAGCAAAAGGAGGTGTAAAACCCTGCACCTGCTGGCAGCTCATTTGGGACTGCAGTGGTGGCCTACTTTGAGAGCAGGCCATGCAGTCGCTATGGTCCTCAGCCTATTGCAGGCCGGTCACAGGCAGAGCAACCAGAGGTCACTCCTTCTGTCCATCTGTTTCACCTCAGAGAAACCAAAACTATATTTCAAATTCGAATGAATATATTCATCCAGTATTAACTAAACTGGGAAATAAATGCATTTCATCTGCATCACTAAAGGCCACAATGGTACCTTTCTTAGTTACAGCCCATTGAGACTACTGTAATGCATTTTACATGGGGCAGCCTTTGAAGAATATTTGGAAATTTCAGCTAGTTTAAAAAAAAGCTGCAGCCAAAGTGTTAAGAGAGGCAGGTTACAGGAAGCATATTACTCCTCTGTAACAACTGTCCCACTTCAGTTTATTTCCCAGCACAATTCAAAGTGCTGGTTGTGACCAAGAAAGCCCTTTATGTCTCACCTTCAGGCTATCTAGTAAACTATATATCCTTATATGAGCCTACCTGGCCCTGAGATCATCATGATAGGCCTGTTTCTCAGGAGTTTATCACATGGGGAAAATTAGGGGTTTAAACAGACATTTTCCAGGGACAGTCCCACATTCACAGCAAAGGTTTTCACATGACATTGTGATTAGAGAGGACCTATCCTGAGAAGAACCAGGCTAAGTCCTCTCTAATTGCAACATTGTGTGGAAATCTTACCACGATTGCATGACTGTCTCCAGTCACAAATACGGTTGGTGGGGATGCAAGAGAGGGCCTTCTTGTTGCTGGCCCCCAGACTCTGGAACTCTCTACTCAGGGAGGCCAGAATGGCCCCCTCCTTGCTTTCCTTCCATCAACAGGCAAAACCCTTTTTATTCCAAAAGGTTTTTAAAATGGAAAGTTTTTAAAGAATATTTTTAAGTTTTTAAAGGTGGAGGGTGCTATACTGTTTTGAGACTGAACTTTTTAAACTGCTTTTTACATTTTTAATGGTATTTTAACTTTTTAAGTGTGGTTTAAACTCATTTTAATATTAGCAATAGTTTAATCCCATTTTAATGTTCACTTTTTGTATGTTTTTAGTTTTGTATTTTTTTTTAATTGTAAGCTGCCTTGAGTCCCATTTTTGGTAGAAAGGCAAGATGATGATGATGATGATGATGATGATGATGATGATGTCTGCAAAGAGTTATGTAGTTCTATTGTGAATTTTTCTGAATGTTGCTTTTTGCCATCTTTTATTCCAGATTCAAGTAAGGAAAACACTTGAGAATTTACTTTTTCCCTTGCTATAACTTTTGTTCTTTTCCTTGCAAAATTGCCAAGTCTGCTATGAGTTGCTGATTTTAATTATTCTTGGCCCTGGAGCCAATAATAATTTAGACCTCCCTAATGCATTACAGTTTAAAAAGCTAATTGGAAACTACATCTGGAACACAACATTGCCACCCATTTTCTTAATGACCCAGAAGGGCACAGAATCAAAGAACAGATTATGGTTTCTTTTTAAAAAGCCAAACACCTTCCCCATGTAAATCAGCATGTTACCATGAGTACATGTGAGAGACATATACATCCTTTAACCTTATTTCTATAATCTGTTCAAGGTATGCCAGTTTCACCCCGAATGGGGCAGAATATCCCAGAGTCTTGGAGACGGCAGTCAACTATGTACCATATACTGTAATTCCAGACTTCCAGATTATGGGCTTCTCAGCAGGAGGTTTCTGTAGTTCTCAACTTTTTAAAAACATTTTTTTAAAGTATCAGACTATTTTCTGTCAGTTCCTGGCACCAGCTCAAGCATTTTATTCCCACCCTAAAGTGAGTTTTTTTTAAAAAAAGTCAAGACACATAGGAGCCAAAAAGACTTATTCACTTTTCTTTCCTTCCTTCCTTCCTTCCTTCCTTATCCATCCTTCCTTCCAAAAAACTTATAGTGATGTAGTGAATTAGTGAAATGACATCTTTGCAGTATAATATCATAACTCTAAGAATTAATTTTTAAAAATCAGAGGAGAAAACCATAGGTACATGTCAATAGGCAATTCACCTGTTTAAAAAAATATTTGTAAGAACACTAGTAAACAGATCCAAGAAATTACAACAAACAGACACACACACACACACACACACCCCAAACAGTGAAATTAGTGGATGCAGAGTTTAAACCACCCAGCAAAACCCAGTGAACTCTTACTTTAGACAAATTTGAAAGAGTCATATACTGCCTTTGGGAGACTCTTGTTGCCTCCATCTCCTGAACAAATGACAACTGGTTTGCATTTTCATTTCAGACTTATTCATGTTACTTTAAAGGTGTTCAAAGAGACAGTGCTGAAATCACTGATAATTACACAATTGTGCTGTGACTACATCACTCTCAATTTCACTTTCTTGACCTACATAATGGAATTACTATGGGCAAAATTTGGCATTAGAGGGATGCGAACGCTCAAGTGGTTAAGATACTGACTCTGTTGATTGCAAGATCAGCAGGTTGGCAGTTCGAGGCCTGGGTGCCGCATGATGGGGGTGAGCTCCCATCACTAGTCCCGGGTTCTGCCAACCTAGCAGTTCAAAAACATGTATGCAAGTAGATAAATAGGTACCACTTCGGTGGGAAGGTAAACACCATTCTGTGCAATCACGCTGGTCACATGATCACAGAGTAGTCTCTGACAACACTGCTTCTTCAGCTTAGTAACGGAGATGAGCAGTGCCTCCTATGGTCAGAGACCACTTGGCAACCTTGTCAATGGGGAATACCTTTACCTTATAAAGCCTTTAGAGCCAGCCAGCATGGTATAGTGGTTTGAGCATTGGACTAGGACTAGGTTTGAATCCTCACTCAGCTATGGAAACCCACTGGGTGACTTTGGGAAAGTTACGTAGTATTTGCCTCAGAGGAAGGCAATGATGGCAAACCTCCTCTGAATAAATCATGCAGGAAAACCATAGGATAACGTTGTCGTAAATCAGAGTTGACTTGAAAGAATATAGCAACAACAAAAAAATTAATTCTTTGTAAATTTACACACAAACAAATGCTCCCAAACAGGAATGCAAGCCCAGAGAATCAATTGCAGTATGACAGTCATGGGGGCATGCCTGTGCTGCAGCTGCTGTTGTAACTTAATCCATCATGTCTGCCTGTCAATATGTTTGGCACTGGTAGGTAGGAGGAAGAGCTGAGCCCTCTGGGGAAAATCCAGGAAGCTTGAGCCCCTGCAGCCTCTCCACAACATTTACTCCTATGTATCCAGAATAACGGTGGTGACGGTGGTCTAGTAGTAAATTCTGAAGTACAGATGCTCAGGATGATAGTTCAGTGAGAAGGTAAACAGCATTCTGTGCAATCACACTGATCACATGGTCACAGAGTAGTCTCTGACAACACTGGCTCTTCGGCTTAATAAGGGAGATGAGCACAACCCCCTATGGTTGGACACAAGGGAATACCTTTACCTTTTACTTACTTAGAGCAGACCCATTAAAATAAATGAGATTTCAGTTAATGGACACCCTCTTAAGGAGATTAATTTTGGATTGAGCCCTATCTGTTACACACATGACCATATCATACAGCAATACACAATATCACCTTATTCTTAAAATGGCTCCCCATTGGTGTCATGATACAAAGAACCTAGAATGCTATAGGAACTGGTGTTCAAGAAAGAATCACAACTTTTTAAAAAGCTTTTATTCAAAAAGGAAGCCAAAACATCTCAAGATAAATAGGAAGTATCATCTCCTCAGATGCCAAGATTGATAAAGAGATCGATCACAGATTAGCAAAGGCATATAGTACATTTGGAAGGCTTCACAAAAGAGTCTGGAGTAACAAACACCTGAGATGAAGCACAAAAATCAGTGTGTACAGAGCCATTGTACGGTCCATTCTCCTCAATGGGTCTGAAACATGGGTCATCTATCACCAACATCTATGACTCCTCAAACGCTTTCATCAGCGCTGTCTATGCACAATCCTAAATATACACTGGACTGACTATGTGATAAATGTTGCTGTCCTGGAGCAAGCAGGGATCACTAGCATTGAGGCCATGCTATTGAAAATGCAGCTGCACTGGGCAGGGCATGTTTCTAGGATGGAGGACCACCGCCTCCCAAAAATAGTACTCTATGGTAAACTCGTCATGGGTCAGCGTAAGAGGGGCACCCCAAAGAAGAGATACAAGGACTCCCTGAAACAATATCTCAAGCTCGGCCAAGTTGATCACCAACAATGGTCTGCCCTGGCCTCACATCAGGAGACATGGAGACGCACTATCCACAATGCTGCAACCTCTTTCGAAAACTCACGCAGGACGAGTCTTGAAGAGAAACAACAATGCAGAAAGAACCACAACTTGGAAACATCACCCAAGGAGACTTTCTGCTGTGCTTTCTGTAACTGGACTTGTTTATCTTGGATCAGCCTTTTTAGTCATCAACGCACTTGTAGTAAGCATGGGATAAGTCCTTCCTGAATCTTCGTTAGTGAAGAAAAACCAGAGAAAGAGATATTTCAAGTCATACTAACTACCTGAGGCAATGTGCAGAAAACAATTGCCAGGGGAGATGAGAAAGTATTACTGCACCTGGGGTTATCTGGTTGGCCACTGCATGAATAGTATGCTGGACTAGATCGGACTTTGCTTTGACCCAAAATGCTTCTTTTTATGTTCTTAATTTCTGAATGCAAGGAAGCATGCAAGACAGAAAGAAAAAAACAAAGATGCAAGAAGAAACTATTGAAAGTAAGAAAATTACTTATGTCTGTCTAGATAAAAATGGCACCTTAAACCATTCCTGAGAGTTACCCCTAAAGGCTACCTGTGGGTTTTTTCACTGTAAAGTTCACCTCACCTGGTATTCTGCTCCTGATAATGGTCAACCATAGATGGTACCAGTTAGTGGTTTATGGAAAAGTCTGTGCCCTTTGCCTTTCACTGTCAGCTTCTGATAAACTATAAGGCTAATGATATTCTGAATGCAAGGCTCCATGGTTACTACCTTGTTTAATCATTATTGATGGGTCCATCTGTGATATGTGAAATATCTGCTTTGCTTTGTTACCTCTTGAGGTTTAGGTGCAATGTTAAACACATCATAGCATCTCTTCTGTTTTTTTTCCTCCTTAAAGTATCAGTCACAAAGGGCCCAATAATTGGAATTGTGGTTCCAGAGAAGGAAGTATTAAATCTTTTTTTTCCTCCTTAAAGTATCAGTCACAAAGGGCCCAATAATTGGAATTGTGGTTCCAGAGAAGGAAGTATTAAATCTTTCTTACCTTAATCCTCATTGCATGTGGATAGTTTCCTGTTGCAGTCCCTGTGTTGTTTTAGTTCCTGGGTGTTGTTGTTGTTGTTGCTGCTGCTGCTGCTGTAGCTGTATTTTATTATACTTCCTTAACATTGGCGCATGTATTTTTATTAAACAGGATCTAGTAAGGTTCTGTTGGTGACAGAACTGTTTCCCTCCAGAGCATTGAGAAATGGAATAGTCTTCTCCCACCTTCCTGACTGCCCCTGCAGCCACTCCTTAACCCTCAAAACCTCTACGAAGAGAGATCTTGTAGCACCTTTCAGACTAACTGAAAGAAAGAAATTGGCAGCATGAGCTTTTGTAGACTTCAGCCTCAGATGCCATTCCAGAGTGGCATCAGATGGCATAAAGGATTGCAGAAAAGTGAGAGGATGAAGAAAATCCCATCATGATAGCAGTCACCAACTAGTATAATGTTCGATTTAGGCCACTATGCAGCTTTGTGTTGTGTTTTCAGAACTTTGTCATCTTATTGTCTGATTGCTCTGTTGTCTAACACAGCTCTTAGAGAACTTGTCTGATAGGCATCTTCTGGATATAAACAATAGATAATCCTTTCTCCATTGCAACTTTTCTAAAAAAAAAAAAAAAATACACTCAAAAATGTACTGCAACAAACAAACACAGCCTTTTAGCAAATAGTGCCCTTAGGGGGCAAATAGCTGTTTTGGTGGAAATTTTCAATGGGCAGTGATGGAAAAGGTTAAACTCTGCCTCTTCCCCATTCCCTGCTTCTGTTTACTGGCATTCAGGACCCCTGTGATGTGTTTCATGTCCTGGCTTGTTTGACCTTGAAATGTCATTATTTGCATCATTGTACTTGCATTTTAGGAGAAGAAAAAAATAGTCTTTACCTTACTTGTACCATCCATGGCTTCCTGTCTGTTCTCTAGCAATTAATCTGCTTTCACACTCAGAAAGCCATCTTAAGGGTGCCATCCTAAATTTCTTTAAATCCATTAGAGATATTTCTTTTGAGAATGTTAATTTATGATAGCAGACTGTCATGTTTTAGTGGAATTAACTTATTTATGGTAAATAAAGCATTAATTACTATGGATGTCCTTAGTACAACAAAATATCTAAATTAAAAAGCCCTTTAAAATCCTCAAGTAAAAATCAATGGGTGGTGGGGAGGAACAAAGGTTGATTGCTTCAAGAACACATCAAAGATATACAAGAGAAACATCCCTAGACTTGGTTGCAGAAATCCCTAAAGCTAGTCTGTATGCATGGAAATTCACTGACAGCCATTATTGGGAGCAGAATCCAGTGTAGTTGCATCACTAGGGTTGGTATCACCCCAGTGTGGTAAGTCATCCTGTTACCTGCAGGCTGCCTGGCACACACACACACACACACACACACCCCAGCCAGACCAATGGTCTTGCAGGAGTAGATTTGGCCACTGTGGGTCTATTTGCCACCGATAGCTGGTGTATCCAGGGCACTCAAAGGGACTGTCTGTGTCCCAGGCCATTCCAGTCTATCCACCTGCTTCACAACTACTGAAGGGGTCCTATTTGGCAAAGGGAGTAGCCTCAAGTTTTCACTGTAGTGTGCTGACAATGTCTCAGCTGTCTTCTTTGCCTCCTGCAGGTGGGTGGACTGGGTCCTCCACAAGACCTGTAGTCTCCAGGTATCTCAGTCTACCCATGGAGAGGCACAGCAGCACACACCAGAAGGCAGTCCCTTCCCACAGCCTAAGACCTAAGTAGCTATCTAGTAACAAACCAAGTGGTTAGTTAGAAAGGCCAAGAAAAAACTAGACCCACAGACCCATCTGGCTATCTAGTTATTGTCTCCAACTTGACAGCTGGTTATCTGCCCCAGCATTGCTACATTTGACTGATTTAACACTTTTGAGGGAACATGGCTAGAACTAGGCTGCTCTTACATTCTGCCCAGCTATGGGAATTACAAAAGCTGTACTCAACAAAGTGACCTTTACTTCTTTAAATAAAAATTACACTTAGGTGGTTTAGTGCTTGAAGTTAAAGGACCATCATTTCTAACAACAAGCAACCTTGTTCAACTATCCCCCTCTTCCATACAAACTAAAATTGAAACCCAGCATTTTGGAAGCACTAAACTCTGCATGCTGCTATATTTGGGCATCCCTGGATGCCATTTATGAGTTTTTACCAGCTGCACTTGGCACTGTGAATATTTGCTAGATTGACACATTGAAAGCTGATGCAGGACCACAGCAGGTGTATGTCTTATCTACAAATGTCTGGTTGCACAGAGGGAAGAGGGTTTAGCATACAGCCCAGTTGCCCCCAGGTGAAATAAGGTATAGCAAGTGAATCCCAGTAGCTTGCACACTGGGACTGCATTTGGCTAGCAGGCATTCAAGCAGCACAGATGTATCCACTGCATTGCTTCTATAGTTTGCACCATACGCATATTGATGGTAGTGGTGGGAACAAACTTAAGAGATGGGAGGGCTTCCAAGTTTTGGGTTTTTGTTTGTTTGTTTGCTTGTTTTGTTTTTTCAACTTGATATGCAACTTCTTTTTAAACTAATGTTACACATTTGGTGGGTGCCAATTTACCTATGTGGAGGTAATATACTGAAGCAATCTTGCACTTTGCATAGAATCTTCAGCTAGAACATTTCAAATAGTGTAGATGGTTGAGTGCATAAGTTTTCTTTTTGGGAGGGGAAATAGCAAAGAAGACAGTAGCCAGCAGGATTAATTATGGATTTTGTAATGTATATCACAACCTATCTTGAGGTAGGATAAATAATAAGAATAATGTATGAACATTCTGGTGTTCATGAATACACAGAAGAGAAGGGGATGGATGCACTCTGGCTCACATACTGTACCTGCAAGCTTTCCTATACTGGTGGAAAGAATAGAAAAGAGGCTATAACCCTGTTCAGCTAAACATGGTTACACTCTTCGGTATGATCAGGAAGCTGTATAATCAGAGGTCTCCAATCCCATGGAACACTACAAAAAAAGAGATACTTTCATAAGCACTTTCAATTGCTCATCTTATAAGGCTATATATACCATCCTATGTCAGCAATGTGCTTCAGCACTCCACAGGCCAGTCTTTGCACCAAAGGCTAAAAGGACATAAATCAGATGTTAGGAATGGGAATACACAAATACCTATTGCAGAACACTTTAGTCTTCCAGCACATTCCATCTCTGACCTCAGAACAGTGCTCCTTGAATTAAAAAAAAACTACAAGGGATGATCGGAAATAGTAAGAGCCAAATTACAATATATCCACAACCTCCAATCCATCAACAGTGGGTTACATAGAGACAATGGCATCCTGGTACATTACACATACTGTAACACTAGTTAACAAAAGTCATCCACCTACTCAGGTCTCAGACAATATCTTTCCACCTGCATTTCAGCCAAATCAGGCAGCCCAGTAAAGCTGGCTTGTAGCTGGCTTGGGGGCATAGCGTTTAGACATGCCACACCCTCGAGTTGCCCAGAAGCTGGGCTGGCAATTACACGCCGGCCAACTTCCAGGCAATTTGGGGGAGGAGGATGGTGTTTAGGCACCACTTATCTTGGAGCCAATGAAAAGCCAGCTCCAGCAGCAAAGGGGCAGCCTCAAATAAGAGTGGATATTTTCCACTCTTATTTGGGGCAGAAGCTGGTGGTATTGGGGCCATGGCATGTGGTTGTGCTGCCCTAAACCTTGCTTTCTCATGGGCAACTTGAAAGTGCACATTCAGGGCTGTCTGTTTTGGTCCTTTGTCTCTCAACAACCATAGTTAACTCTGAACCTGTCACATCGTCACTATGCCCATGATAGTCTGATTGTAAAGGTCCTTCCTGGGCAACATATCTCTCTTTCCTTCTGAGGAAGTAGACTGAGTCCACAAGAGCTTATGCTACAACTTCTTTTGCACAGTCTCAAAGGTGCTACAAGATCCCTTTTCATGCTCACATTCCAGACTAACATGGCTATGTCTCAGAACATCTCTGAGGATCATTTTAGTAATACTTTAATGATTTTATTGATTGATTTTTATATTGTGCACATATTTTATTTTGTATTGTTGTGTTTTGCACCACACCAACCACCTATCTAACTACTGAAAAATTATTTGGCCTTTCAGATATATATTTACTTCTGTCACCTGGGTTTTATCTACATTCTGGGCTCACTTCCCAAATTCCTCTATGCCTGTTTCCATAATCAGCTGATCCAAAACCAGTTCTGACTCACTTGCCAACCTTTGCCTGCCTTACCTTTTTGACCTCATAAGGACATACCCTTAATCTCAGATGCTGGCACTTAAATCCCAGGATGTGGGATGCTGTTAATCTGGCAACCTTCCTCCATGGCAATAGTGCTGGAACTGGGTTTAGTTTAATGCAGCTTCATGAACCCATCCCTATCTCCATCCCATACATACTAGAAGACTCTCCCTAGCATGGTTTGGACCTAACTGGTCCAAAATATGGCAGCCAGTATTGTGAAGGGAACATCTAGGAGAGAGCACATTACACCAGTGCTTAAATCTCTCCACTGGCTGCCAATTAGTTTCTGGGACCAGTGCAAGGTGTTGGTTTTAACCTTTAAAGCCCTACATGGCTTGGGTCCACCCTATCTTAGGGACTGCCTCTCCTTGTATGAACCCCCCCCCCCCCATACACTCTGATCCTCTGGGAGGAACCTGTAACAGCCTATGAAGACTAGTCTGATGCAGACCTCCCAGAGGGCCTTTTCAGCTATCGTCCCCAAGCTATGGAATGACTTGTTGGATGAGATGCATCTCATTGCATCCATCGATGGCTTCAAAAAAGCCTTAAAGAGGCATCTCTTCCGGCAGGCTTTCCCTGACAGCGTTTAACATCTCCTGGCTCCAAATCCAAGAGTAAGAAGTCCTTTCAGCCTCTTTCCCTTATGATTTTAACCCATCTATTCATCTTAAGGACTTCCTAGCTTTCATATTGTTTTGTGTTATGTTTTATGTTTTTAACTCACTGCTAATTTAATTTCATTTTAAGGGGTGGGAGGTTGGGAAGGGATTGTTGTATTTTAACTGTTGTCGTTTTAATTAGTTGTACCCTGCCCCAATTGCCTGTTCAGAGGGGCGGGCTATAAATAAAAATTGTTGTTGTTGTTGTTAGAATGTGTCTGACTGATGAGGACCTTGCTTCAGACTATTTGAAGGACCATATCTTCCTGTATAAGTTTGCCACACCTCATAAAATCTTCAGAGGGGGTGTGTGTGTGTGTGTAACTTTCTGGATTGTAGCTAATCTCCCAGCCAGCACAGACATTAAGAGCTGTTGTCCAAAAATGGAACTCCGGGCTCTGCCTTTCCCCTTTCAGTGGGGAAAGTGCATCATGCACAAAAAATAGCTTAACTTCCCTTGTCCCATTACCTGCTCCTCCATCTCACTTAGAGACCTTGTTAACATTTAACTCTGACCTCTTCCTGCACCTTTAGCTACCCCAGTTATCCTTACTAAATGTTTTATAAAATTCTGTCTCCCAGGCCTTCCATCTCACTACCCAAAGGGCAATATGGGTAAGAAATGCTTCTCTGTGCACCTGTGCCAGGCAGTTGGCTCCAACCAGGTCCCGTAATTCTCGGCAACCTTTCAACATGCCTCTTGATGGAAAAATTACCAACTTTAATGCACTTGTGACTTAGCCAGTTAATTTGCACCTGTTTCTAATTTCAGACTTGCTGGAATAACAGGGCAATTCTGTAATCAAAATATTGGGAACAATTGTCAGAGCTGCCACTCAGCATCTAAAAGAGAGAAAGAGGTGGAGAGAGAGAGAGGAAGAAGAAAGCCTTCATCTTATACAGAAAGTTGTGGGAAGCCTTTTGAGGCTGGAGTTGATTCTAAAGGATAATAAAGGGCAGCCATTTATTAAAGGTTCATATACATGGTGTTCTGACATACCCTTCCTGTGTGTGGATCTATTAAAAGCAATGCTCATTAAGGCACAGAGGAATCCATGGCACCATTCTTGCTAGACTGCAGTTTAGGTGGCAGTCTAAACAAAGAAAAAGCTTTTAAAATAGTTTTGTTTTCACTCAGGCTGCCTTGGATATTACCCTGTGTAAGTATATGTTTATATAATCTTTGGTCTGGTTCTGAATGGCCCAGACATCCAGTTTTGTTCGCAGAAGAACTGGAGGTTGGGCAGTACATCATCCAGTCTCCCTGCTAAGAGGCTGGGGGTGACCTATATATTTTGCCCATGCAGACAGGGCCTATGTGGTGGTTTTTCACATAAAGTAGTCCTGAACTGTTTAGGTCTCTAAGACTCATGTTTGGTCAGCCATTAATCAGTCCTTCCCAGTAAAACAATTGCTTGTGCATACAATCTTCCCACTAAGCATGCCTTGGCACTACTGGCTTCCAATTGCAAGAAAGTTTGGAAGACAGAGCAAGGATAGGAATCGTGCTGCCCTCCAGATGCTGTTGGACTTCAAATCCAAGAACCCTAATTGGAATATTTAAAGGATGCTGGGAGTTGCAATCCAATAACATCAGGAAGGCTACATGATTTCCCTCCCCTTTCCATAGAGGCTGGGAGTTCTTTTATTTCTGGGAGGGACTTTTAGTACAGTGAAGCTGGCACAGAAGATGCTCACTCTGCTTTACGTCTCCTGGGCTATCAAGGTCAACACTGTGAACTTGAGATGCCACATCTTTAATTGGAATGCTCGGTTCTTGCCACCAGCCATGACAAAGGGGGATGTGACTGTTGTTCATGATCAGCCTGGGTTTGCTTATTTAAATTCCCAGACAATTTATGCCATTAATGAAGCAACAATAACTATAGCAACTGAAACCTGTCAGGTATTGTTTGGTTCTGCTGGGGTTTGGTTTGTGCTTGGTACACTTCAGTCTTTCTTCTTCCTCTTTTTTTTTGCACTTCACCCTGTGATGTCAAATACAAGAAATTGCAAACCTCCGGATGCCCATGTGGCCAGACATCTCTGCATTTTAGCTGACAACTGTGTGTGCTTTCTAAATTAAAATTTTATTGGCGTTTCCATTAAAAATAGGTATATCTGTAGTACATGAACCCAGTACAGAGGAGATAGTATGCCATTTGTTTAGTTATCTTGCAGAAGATTATTTCTGTTATCATTAGTATGTTGATTATTGTAATTATTGAAAGAGAGAGGACCGAGAGAAAAGTCGCGCAAAAGGGAACGAAGGGAATTAAAAGATAATAATAAAAGATAATAATAGCTTCCTTTGTTCTTATTTTTCTCTCTCGACAACCTTCCGTACATACTAAATTTCAGCTTAATACTAGAGTCAATTCCTCCTGTTGCTAACACGCCCCCATTGATAGAAAAAAGACTTAATCCCCTGAATGCCTGCAATTAGCTATAGTAGGAAAGAGCATCAAGAATTGTTACAACTCTATATATGTTTTCTTTCTAGCTCTCAATCCTGGAGTCCATTTTTCAAACATCTTCAGAAAACATGTAATTTATGGGTGGCATCCTGCTAATGACTTATGCATGCACATGATGAATCATATACATCATAAGTTTCCTTACACATGTGGTTATACCTTTTCCCTGATAGCATATCATCTGTATTCAATTGAAAGTTGTGGAAGCAGAGTTGAATATGTAGTGCCATTGCACATGCAGATGTGCATTGAGCACTGCAGTTATGCACTTTCTATTTGTTTGCAGATTCGGCTGTACTGTGTTGCAATTCATTAATGCATGTTCAGCACATAACTCCATTATTGTAAAATTTCACTCTGTCTCCTTTATGTAGGATCTCAGCCTATATGTAAATGTAAATGAATACGTAAGTTATGTCACATAGGTATGTTGGATGTCACATTACTTTCAGTAATAACTTTCATTACTTTGTGTGATCTCAGATCAGATGCAATTGTCTATTATTTTAAAAACTTTATAGCCCATCCTTTTAGTGTTTTCATGGTACTCAGGGTTGCTAAAAACAATGGAAATCAAGCATAAAATACAGTCACACTGCAAACAATAACATGGTAAAAATAGACTGATACTGTAAATAAAGCAGTTTAAGCTAAATGAAACACACTCCCAGACACAACAGCCACCTGAGAATCCCAGTGCAAAGCAGAATCCAAAGCACAAGAAGCACTTGGGAGAAGAAGATTAATCCATGATTCCTCATAAGGTGTATGGCATCATACCAAACAACTCAAATTCCTATTCCAGAGTCAAACTGTCTCCTCTGTCTTGTCTTGATTAAGTATCAATTTACCACCTGTTTATCATATTACACATCTCATTCATAGCCATCAACAGCAAGGTTCCTATCGAGTCCAAGAATGCAGAGATCAGTACTTCAAGGTTGCCAGGTATCACTTTTAGGCTCTGTACCAGATATGTAATGTGTGAGGTGCTTGGACTCAAGGCACTCAAATATACCTGGTCTGACATACAAGTCAGCTTCTGATAGATATCTTGACCTCATTTTCCCAGAGATATGAGCTGATTTGAATGAGTGGATCATGCCAGCATCTCCCATGCAGTTGGCAATCCAAGTAACAGTGATCAAGGGTCATGGATGGCTAAAGAGGCAACTGGCCAACTAATTTCTTGTTGTCAACTGTGGTGACACTATGAATGAGTGACCTCCTAGTCACCCTGTCAGCAGAAGCCCTGCTCAGGTCCCACAGACTCAGCCCTGTGGCTTCCTTGATTGGGTCTATCTGGAATGTACCCTTTCTCTTTTCCTAATGTCCTCCACCTTTTTTAGTGTGCCATAATTTCTCACAATATGTCTGAAGCACAGCAGTCTCAGTTTAATCATCTTGGCTTCTAGGGTGAGTTCAGACTTGATTTTCTCTGAGTCTGTCTTTTTAGCAATCCACAGTATCTGTAGATGTCTTTTCCAGCACCACATTCCAAATTAGTTTATTTTCTTCCTCACTGTCCAGTTTTCACATCCCTACATAGAAATGGAAAATAAGATGTCATGGGCACTCCTAACTTTAGTATTAAATTGTATATCTTTACACTTAAGGATCTTGTCTAGTTCCTTCATGGCTGCCCTTCCAAGTCCTAGAGTTCTTTTAAATTTTTGTCTATAGTTTCCATCCTGATTAATTACTGAACCAAGAAAAATCTTGAATTATTTCAATTATGTCTTCATCATTTAAAGTTTTGAAAATCATATCTGGTCATTATTTTCATTGTCAAAAATGTGTTCAACTGTAAATCCCCTTGCATTTCATGCCTTGATTTTCTGCAGTAATTGTTCCAGGTCTTTGCTATTTTCTGCTAGTAGTATAGTGTCATCTACATATCTGAAATCGTTGATTTCCTTCCTCCAGGTTTTACACCTCCTTCTTCGGAGTCTAATCCTGCTTTATCATTGATATTTTCAGCATAAAAGTTAAACTGATAGATTGATAAAATGCAGCCTCATCTGACCCTTTTATGAAATTGAAACTATTCTGTTTCTCTATATTCTAAGGGTGGCCTCTTGTCCTGAGAACAAGACAATCAAATATTGTAGAACACCAATTTCTTTAAGAGTGACCCATAGTTTTCATTGAACTACAAAATCAAAGGCTTTGTTCTAATCGATAAAGTACCAACGTGATTTTCTTCTGAAATTCTTTGGTGTGACCCATTATCAATGTTATATACTACATGTTTAAAAAAAAAGATTGTCAGAAACTTATTTTCAGGCTGTGGAACTCCCTACGAAGGGAGAAAGAGTTGGCTTCTTTCCTTGTTTCTTTCCACCAGCAGCAAAAACCTTTTAATTCAGGATAGCCTTTAGCAAGTGACCTGAGATGCTATGAAAAGAAATTTTAACCGGATGAGTGCTTTATATTTCTTCAAATGGTATGTTTTGTTATGGTTTTTATGTATTTTCGGTATTGGTATTATTTTATTATAAGCCTGCATGGATCCCATCTGTGGGAGAAAGGTGAGGATGTACATTGAATAAATTAATAACAATAAATAAAAATGTGCATCTAATTCAATTGAATGTCTGAAGATAAATTTTCTGGACCCTTTTGCAATGTGTAAAGGCAGAAACTGATAATGTGGCCTGCAATGAGATACTCACCTTCCTTTACAAGTGTATTTAATATTGATGCATGCAATTTTGGTGGAAGAAGAAAGAAAAACCTAGCTCTTCATTTGTGCTTATGGAAGAAAATTACATTTCCTTAGCACAGGGATGTATAACCTATTATGCAAGATGTTTATAAAAATCTGCATGATGCACCTAATGTTTTAGATAGCTGATTGTGAATTCAGTGTCTCTGGGGATATCCTCCAAGCTTCATCATAACCACTTTATGCTAGTTTCAAAGTTGCTATGTTTTTATCTGTAATACGCCTAATATTTCTGGCTGTAAGCCTATTTTATTTTCTACATAGAAGCTGCTTTGATAATGGGGCTTTCTGGCTGTATAGAGAATAGCAATTCTCGGAAACCTGCAATTTGAAACAAATGTATAAATTCCTAGATGATGGCATCTTTCATTGTAAGAGTGGGGAAAATGTAGCTGGAATCTCCAGAGCATTAGGAAACCCCTTTCTCAGCTGAGAAAGGAATAGCAAGTGAATATTGTTTATACCCCTATTATTGTATATTACCTTCAATATTTGAAGCAATATGCCTCACAACACGAATAGATAGGGAGCACAGATATGGGGAACTATTACCTTCATGCCCAGCTTATGAGCTTCTCATAGGTATGTGCTTGGCCACTGTAGGAACTAAATGCTGATATAGCTAAGCCTTTAGACCACTCTCGCACCACTCTTATATTGTAGATCTGCAGTTGCAAACATGATATCACTGTGCAGATGGAGGATTACAATCACCAAGTGAGTCCAGGCAAAATAAATAAGGTTTACCAGTTGGAACACAGTAAGGCCTGTGTTCTTCCAGCAATGAGAAAAGCCAACAGTTAAGGTTGCCATATCTCCAGATTGCCAGGTTTTACCTGGATTCTACACCCAGTGCATTTTTAATTTCATTTGGCACAGATTCCAAGCTTTCATATTTTTAAAAAAAGAAGGAAGTCTCTAGTCCTTCTGCAATCTGTGCAAAAATGTGGAGGGACTCTTCTGACCATTTTTTCTTCAAGAAACAAGTCCACCCCAGCTTTAAGGTTTCAGGAAAGTGAGAGTGACAGAGTGTAAAAAGCAAGCAAGGAGTGTACTTTGAGGGCACAAGGTGATGAAAGGCAGGAGGTAGGAAATATAGGAAAGCTGTGAGTAGCAGAGGACAAGACACAAGGAGTGAACATAAGGATGTAAGATGAAGCAATGCCGGTAGAAGGAATAGGAGAGATGAGAGATGGGAGTGCAAACCCTGTGAGGAACAAAAGGCAAGAACCAAGTGAAGGTTACACCCCACCTAGTTCTCTAAATCTAGATCTAGGATCTAGTGTGAAAAGAGGTGAGAGAGATCTGTAGATCTGGAAAAAAACACGGTTTTCTGTAAAAGAAATGGGCATGTTGCAACATCTAATTGTCTTGATGTGGAACCTACATTCTGGACAAGAGGCCACTGTCAGGACACAATATGGAGAAACAGAATGGTTTCTCATTGTCAGGGGGGTTAGACAAGGCTGCATTGTATTACCCTGTCTCTTTAATTTATAAGCAGAACAAATTAAATGGAAAGCAGAATCAGAGAAATCATGCATGAAAATTTAGGGAAAGGACGTCAACAATTTAAGATATTCAGATGACACCATATTACTTGCAAAAAATATAGCAAAGACTTGGAACAACTACAGGTGAAAGATAAGGATAAAAGCGCAAACACAGGGTTACAACTGAATATTAAAAAGACAAAAATAACCACTGTTGATTTAAAAACTTGAAAATGCTAACATAGACATTGAAATAGAATCCCAATATCTTGGTTCAGTCATTAATTTAAAAAAATACACTGCAGTCTAGAAATCAGAATACAACTAAGACTTGGAAAAGCAGGCATTAAAGATCTAGATAAGGTCATCAAGTGTAAGGATATATCTTTAAATACCAAAGTCAGAAATATCCAGGCCATAGTATTCTGATATCTATGTATGACTGTGAAAACTGGATAGTGGAAAAAGCTGATGGTATGAAAATCAGAGTTCTTTGAGCACCATGGACTGCTTAAAAGACAAATCAGTGGGTCTTATTGCAAATCAAGCCTGAACGCTGAAGTGAAGATTACTAAAATGAGGCTGTCGTACTTTAGAATTAATTATAAGTAGGAGTATTGTTGGGGTTTTTAAAATTATTATTATTATTATTATTATTATTATTTTGGTAACTTTCCGAACTCTGAGTTTCCCACCCATAGTGTTCCATGGGAAAGATTTATTATCATTCCTTCCTGAAAAGGAAGCACAGGAGCAGCATAGTAGATATACAGCTTTGCCAGACCTCTAAGAACAAAGCACTGATTTTCTGCATCATTTTTTGATGGAATACTCTTTATGGTCTCTGGCTGTTTGAAGAAGTGCAGTTCCTTAGTCACCCTACATATTGTTCTTCTTTGTCCTTGGCTTTTCAGAAAGATGAACAAAAGATGAAGGCAGCTGGGGGGTGAATGGAAGGAACTCAACCCCTTTTCTCCAATCAGAGCACTGGCAAATCCTAAAACAAATCAAACCTGCAGTCACTTTTTATTTTTCTGGGCTGATTTGCTTGTACGTAGTTGCCTTTGCCATTTTAATATTTTGTCCGTGGAGTATTGTGAAAGGAAAACAAATAGGAATAAAATTTAGAAAGTTTTATGCCTGTTGCAGGAAACTCGTCTCTGATGCCATTTGTTAACATCTTGGATGTCCCTGCGGCAGTGTGTCAGCTTCACGTTACATTCAGTCACTGCATTACAGTTTTATGATTGCAATTTATAGTGTTATAAGTTTAATATAGTAGTGTATTATAAAAGGACTGTTTTAAATTAATATTTTAGGTACCAGAGAACATGGTGCCTCATGGCAGAATCAGAAAGATAATTTATAAGGTGTTTAGCTACTGATCTGGAAAGTCTGCTTCCAACATGGATGCCAGCAATGATGAGATGGGCATAGACTCCTTCCCTACTTGCTGATAGTTTGGTGGAAAAAATGAGCACAGGAAAACCAAGACAGAACAGGGCAATGAAGGCTGGTGATGAGAAAATCCAGCTTACCATCAGGGCTTCTGGATCTGCAAGGAGGACAAACTGTCTGCACAACCTGGACCAACAACTAGCCAATACCAGCAACACTGTCTGCAAACTCCCCCATCCCACTGTGGCCTAGGTCCCATTAAAATGCAGTATGTGCTTCAGGAACCATGCTAACAAAGTGACAGTGTGGTACCTCCTCTTAAACTCCTTTGCCCACTCTCTGGCATTCCTCCCCTCGCCCCAAAGTCCCTGCGCCAGCACACAGAGAATCACCCTAGAGCATGGGCTGGACCCTTGTTTTGCCCATTTTGGCCCCATGCGTCATTTAAGCAGGTCAGTGCAGAAAGAGAGTGGGAACATTTCTTTTCTTTCATGAAGACACAGTCTTAAACTTTCAAGAGGGCTCCTGCAAAAATAAAAGATGGGAGTACAATTAAATCCAATTTCTAGTCCCAACTACATCAAGCCTCTATATTAAGGGAATAGACATATTTGTTCAGCAGTAGATTTGCTCTAGTCAGGGCCAGCAGTTGTATTGTGGCCAATGCTGTCAACAGAGGGGTGGGGAGGTTTTTCTAAAAAAAAAAATAATAATCTATATTATTTGCTTATGAATATAATAAACTAGCACTATGCATTTCAAGGCCCCTCTGTTTATTCTGCTGAGATGGGCCTCTGTCCCAAAGTTCTACCCTGAGAGAAGACTCGTAGGTGTGTACCCAAATAAAGCAGAATGATACTTCTGCTCACTTTTGTTTCTGGGCAATCAGCAGTGCGGAAAACTTAAAAGTTAAAAAGTAACTAGCTGAGGAATGAATTAGGAGGTCCAATAGATAAAGACGTATAGACTAGCAAACCTGTAGCCAGGTTGGCTGGAAGATTCTGGAAGTTGTAGTCCAAAAAAATAAATTTTCCAATCTCTAATTTGTTCAAGGGTTTTGATATAGATGATGATGATGATGATGATGATGATGATGATGATGATAATAATAATTTATTTATTTATACCCCGCCCCTCTGGGTGAGCAATTGGGGCGGGGTACAACATATAAAATACAGATACAATTAAAATATAGCAACCCAATCCCTCCTCCCAGCCCATAGATAGATAGATAGATGATAGATAGATAGATAGATAGATAGATAGATAATCTATTTAGCTTCTATTTTCCACTTTGCTTCTATTTTCACCTTTGCAAATACATCCACAAATACAAAAAAAAAGAAAACTAGTAGAAAACAGCCTAAAATACCTGGGAATTGAAACTGTTTTCATTTTTAATTGACCTTCAGTGTTGTGTAGTCTGCCATGAAGACCCAGCATACAGGGGTTGGGGTGGGTCAACATTGTATTATATATTTTGCCCAACCCCTTCCTTAAGTTCTTTTGGCGACATAGCTTCTCTTCTGGTCTGGGAGGCTGAGAGGTAAAGCATCTGGGATGGTAACACTAATGCAGGGAAGGGCATGGTTATAGAAAGGTGATACATTCTAATGACAGCCTGGGGTGAGCTCTTGCACACAATGCTTTTTAGATCTGTAGACACTGGATAGAAGAAATGCACTTACACTCTGCCCTGCTCACTCCTTCATGAGCACAGCACGTTAAAGAGACCGCTGGGCGACATGTTGTGTTGTGCATATATTAGAAGGAGCCTGCGGCTAATTGCAAACCTTGAGGGGATGCAAATCATATTAGGAAAAAATGTGATATGGAAAATACATAAACAGTACATTAACCTTAAAGATCTAATTTATACCGACAGCAGCAAGTTACCCTGCCCATAATTCTTATGATTGCCTGGGCACTGGGGGAACTTCTAGGTCTCCACTGTGCCTCAGCACATAAGGGCGACTGTACCGTACGTATCAATTGGCTTATGTGTCTATGCAGCATTGCCCTCTGCTGGTTGCAATATATCAGGCAAGCTGACATGAATGCTTCATTTTCTACATATATTCCTTTCTCCAAATGTTAGTGAATCGGTTTCTTATACTTGCTGCTAGAATAAGCCACAAACTCCTGGGTGTTTTATACCCATTGCAAGAAACTGAGATGCTTCTGCATGGATGAGCCTACATAGGAGCTGAATCAGCAGATGCTCTGAAATTATCACAAACTAAAGTAACTGATGGAAGGGCAAGTTACAGCCTGTGGCTGTTACGTGGAGCCCCAGGGGCTTTTTGAAGCCCACCAAGCCTGCCCAGCAGTTGGTAGATTGGCAATTCTGCCTCCATGAATGATTGGTAGCTAGAATACATCCACAGATACAAAAAAAAAAAAGCAAACTAGGAAAACAGCCTAAAATACCTGTGAATTGAAGCTGTTTTCATTTTTAATTGACCTTCAGTGTTGTGTAGCCTGCCATGAAGACTCAGCATACAGGGGTTGGAGTGGGTCAACATTGGCCTCTACACCCTCCATGGTTGCCCCCTCATCTATGAAAGGTGCATATGCACACAGTAGTCATTTCCACAGGCTAAGCCTTCAGGCTGACCAACTAAAGGGCTTGAACCCCAGTCTTCATGCCCATAGTTTTCTGCTGGCAGAAGCAAATCCATGGTTTAGGATTAGGGATTGCCTAAGAAAATTTGGTAGGCATTTGGGGTCAACATGTATCAGCCCTAGCCAACATAGCTAATGTTTAGGAATCATGGGAGTGATAGTCAAACAGTATATGGAGGGACATGAATTACCCACTCTTGGTTGGTGCATGAAACAAAAATGGAAGAGGCTGTGTTTTCCCCTGCAATAATAATATCCCCATTAACAGTCTATAACTAATGTTGTAACTGATGTCTATGTATAACTGAAGGTGAGAAGTGTCCTGTTATTTCCTTTCTATGAGGAATAAAGAAAAGGGGCATTCTACAACCAGCAGATAGGAGGGAAGGATTGCACAACCTGTTGGAAAATAGATTTTTCTTTCTGTCTGTCAATGTGAAGGTCTGTTTGCACTGCCAAAAATCCCTGAACTAGTTACACATTGGCTCCACAACTGCAACATAAATGGCTCTGTAAGGCTCAGCTACAAGCAGATACAGATTCACCTTGCAAGATCAAGAATGACATGGGGTTGGAAAGAACTAGAAGCATTGCTGAGAACCAGCAGCTGAATAAATGGAGCACCACATTTAGACATTGGAGGTTTATGTCAAAGTCACATTGCAACTGAAGACTCACTGGGTAGCCTTGGGCAAGTTACTTGCTTGGCTTTGATTCTCCATCTGTAAAATCAAATTTGTAATTATCTACCATAAAACCATACAGGTATTACTAGAGTGTGTGTGGGGGGGGGAGAGAAATTGCTACTTCACAGAATAGGAAAAAGGAAGACCACATTACGGTTGGTTTGATTAAATAAAGGAAGCCATGGCCTGCCTTTGCAAGACCTGAGCAGGACCATTAATGACTGCAACTCTCATTTATAGATCACCATAAGTTGAAGACAACTTGAAGGAAATGAGCAACAACAAAAACCTCACAGAAGCAGCTGCTAGAGAACTGTACTATATCATGCTGCAAAATAATGAGGGCATGTGTATATCTTCCACATGAAAATATCTCTTCACATTGAAAACTTGCATCTGAGAGTAAGGACTTAACATAGACTTTACCCTGAAGTTATGTTTTTCTGAACACATTTTTGGGTACTTTTTCCATGGAGGGAACATTCAAACATACACTTTCTAATTAAAGCATAAAGTAGAGGGGGGAAAAACAGAAAAAAAACCCTAATTAGTCATGCTGATTGTATAAACAGACCTTTCTTACAGTATCAGTTTTGTTGTTTGTTGTTATTCACAGTTGTCTTCAAGTTGACCTCAGTCCATGGTGATCCTGTGAATGAGACACTTCCAAAACACTCTACACTTAACAGCTTTTCTCAGATCTTGCAGATTCAGAGCTAGGGCCTCCTTGATTGAATCTAACAGTTTTCCTCTCTTCCTACTGCTGTCCACCTTTTCCAGCATTATCAACTTTTCTAGTACCGTATATATTCGACTATAAGTCGACCTCATGTATAAGTTGAGGGCAAGTTTTGGAGCCAAAATTATGGATTTTTCTATGACCCGTGAATAAGTTGAGGGTAAAATTTAGGGGCATATAGGAAAGGATCTAAAGGATGAAGCAAAGCAAAACAATGTCAAATAACTTCCACACATCCATCAGACATAACTCTTTGTGCTTATTCTTAAGACTGGATGGATGAGAGAGTAAAGGGGGTCAGTGCTTCCAGGACAGATTATACTCTTGCTTTTCACCAGGGGATGGTTCCTTCGTTTAAATAAGAGTTAAGATACAGTACTTACATTGACCCATGGATAAGTCAACTCAGGTTTTTTGGGTCAATTTTTTGACCTAAATTTCTAGACTTAATACATGAGTATATACAGTAAGTTATGACTTCTCATGATATGGCCAAAAGCTGGTAGCCTCAGTTTAGCCATCTTGGCTTTTAGGGATAGCTTAGCATTGATTTGTTCCAGGACCTTTTTTTTTTTTTTTTTGGGTCTGTTTAAAGACATCCATGGTATCTGTAGAATTCCTTGGAGAGCTGTGTGTAGGATTCTGGAGATGGAGGAGTGGGCCTTCTAGGCCTCGTAGTTCACACTCCCTCCTCAGAAATGAAATTCAAAGCTAGAGCATCCTCAACAGATGGCTATCAAGCCTCTGCTTGAAGGGAGAGCCTCTCACCCAGGAAACTCATTTTTTCAGGAACTGCTCTTACCATTAAAAAGTATATCCTTATTTGTTGTTGTTTACTGCCTTCTATATAGCCTCAGCTCATGGTGATTCTGTGGATGAGGTATCTCCATGACCCCTTATCTGCTTAGTTTGCTTAGTTCCTGCAAATTCATACCCATTACTTCCCTGATTCAGTCTATCCATCTGGTGTGTGGTCTTCCTCTTTCTACTATCCTCCACCTTTCCCAGCATTATTGTCTTTTCTAAGAGTTGCCCCTTGTCATGATGTGGCCGAAGTACAACAGGCCCAGTTTGATCATCTTGGCTTTCAGGGAGAGTTCAGGCTTGATCTGTTCAAGGACCCATTTGTTTGACTCACTAGGTTGAATTTATGTATTTCCTCCACGGTCATTATTTTTGTCTTCTTTATGTTCAGGATTAAGCTGAAATATCCTTATATTCAGGGGCATTTTGATCTCCTGTAATGTAATCCTATTTTCAGGGTAGGCAGAGGTTTACTTTCCAGATGGTTTAGATTACAACATTCTTAATTCCACATCACTGAACAGGCTGGCTGTGGCCTTTGAGGAGTTATAATTCAAAACACCTGGCAGTGGCATCACTAGGGTTCTTGTCACCCGGTGCAGTAACTCATGGTGTCACCCCCAATTGACTTCCTCCTATTTCACACCATAAAGAATCTGTAGAAATGCTTATTTCCCACTAATATTACTCATAAATCATAATTCCCATACACCACTGAATACAATGCTAAAAGTTGTGACATAAACAACTAGCAAAATTAAAATTATACCTTCAAATTACAATATTATAACACAACCTAAATTTATTTACATAATCATGGTGAAAATTTGGTTGAAATGTGATGTTTTTAAAGAAAAGTTAAAAAGAATATTTTTTAAAAAAAAATCATTTTTTTTAAAAAAATTAAACTTAAAATTTTGACATTTTAATTTAAAAAAGTCGGGGCCTCTCCTTTCTCCTCCCACTGAGCTTCATCCCACTCCCACCATCTTTTAAAGCATTTCAAAGGGAAGCAGATGAATGCCACAGCCCATTTCTGCCAAAAGGTAGGTGTTTGAGGGTGTCACCTAGTATAGTCCGCACTCCCCTAGTGATGTCACTGCATCTCGGGAACATCAGGGTGATTATCCCTGCATTAGATATACTCCTACCCTTTGAGGATCACCTTTTGGATATTAGATGTCACTGCCCAGATTTTTCTTGAAGTGTTCTCTGTTCTCATCCACAGAAACTGCTCATCCTTTAACTGCTTTGACTGGCATCCAAATGAAGTGCTCATTTTCTAGACAGTGCCAGAGACAGTGTAAGAGACTTAGGATTTTCCTCATTGCTGTGTGAGACTATTCTTACAGCTACTGGGTGACTGTGCTTAGTCTGTGCCAATAGTCAAGGATGATTGGTTAATATTTCCTCAATAGGAGCTCAATTGTGGCGTCCCTCAGGGCACCAACCTGTCCCCAGTGCTATTCAACATCTATATGAAGCCGCTGGGCGAGATCATTCAGATGCATGGAGTGCAGTATATCTGATGACACTCAGATATACTTCTCCATGACCAAATCGTCGGCTCAGACTTCAGATGGCATCTCTCCTCTCAATGACTGCCTTTGAGCGGTAATGGATTGGATGAGGAAAAACAGATTGAAACTTAAATCCAGACTAAGCGGAAGTACTGACAGTTACAGACCTGAAACCAGGTTTGTGAATACAACTTCCAGTCCTAGATGGAGTTGCACTCTCCTCAAAGGACTCTGTTCACAGTATGGGGCTACTTCTAGATTCGTCGCTTCACATGACTAGTCAGGTGAATGTGACAGTCAGGAGTGCCTGTTATCAGCTTTGGCTGATATGCCAGCTGCACCCTTTCCTGGATTTAAAGGAAATCTGTAGTACACGCTCTGGTAACTTCACGTTTGGATTACTGTAACACACTCTACACGGGGCTACCCCTGTGCTTAACCCGAAAACTTCAATTGTTTCAAACATGGCAGCCAGATTAGTTACTGGAACATCCAGGACAGAGCAAATAACACCTGTGCTTAAATCTCTCCACTGGCTGCCAATCAGTTTCCAGGTGCAGTACAAGGTGTTGGTTTTAACCTTTAAAGCCCTAAATGGCTTGGGTCCATCTTATCTCAGGGACCGCCTCTCCCCGCAGGATCCCCACACACACACATGCTTTGATCCTCTGGGAGGAACCTGCTACAGCCTATGAAGACTAGGCTGTCGCAGACCTCCCAGAGGGCTTTCTCAGCTGCCGCTCCCAGGCTATGAAATGGCCTGCCAGATGAGATACGTCTTATTACGACCCTTGATTGCTTCAAAAAAGCTGTTAAGACGTATCTCTTCCAGCAGGCCTTTTCGGAAACTACTTAATCTCTTCTGGCTCCGAAGTTAAGCCCTAGGCTCTTCCAGCTATCTCCTGGCTTTATACCCCTGATGCCACCGCCTATGCTGTGTAAAGAATTATTGGTTTTATTAAGTTATATTGTTTGTAAATCTTTGTTTGCTTTGTTTTAATTCATATTAGTTTAATTCAGTTTTAAGGGTTGGGAGGTTAGGGATGGGTTTGTAGGAATTGTTTTAATTGTGACTGTGATTGTTTTAATTCAGTTGTACCCTGCCCCGATTGCTTGGGTTAGAAATAAAACTGATGATGATGATGATGATGATGATGATGATGATGATGACTGGAGAGGTTTTATTGACTGAGCTCAGCAGAATCATAAAGGAGTGTGTATGTGTAAGGAGGAGACATTTAGGAATTTGTGCAAACACAAAGAGATGAAAGATCAGTGAAGGGTCAAAATCTTTGAGCCAAGCTGCTCTCTTCAGGAAATTTAAAGCAGAATTGGTGAGTATCTTGTCATCTTAACAAGGCTATTTACTCCATGATGCTTTCGTATCTTAAAATACAATATACTCAAATATAGCAAAAATAATGTGACATATCCCCAGCCTCTCAAACAAGAGCACTTCTGGAACAGGAACTTCAGAGAGCTTGTCATCACTTTCCAGAAGGAAAGGACACCTACTTAATTTTCCACATCCCTGTCTACTTCCCGTGTTTCCTCTAATGTACCAAAAGATACTAAAGAGGTCAAATTTTGTCATGCTTGCCAATGCCAGCTCATCTCAGTTTTTTAAAATCACTAGCCTTATGGAGAATGGGACAGCGAAACATGTACTATTGCATTTCCCCCTCCTGAAATTATGAACTGCAAGGATGGGCATTTTTTCCTAACATCATGGCATGTACCCCTTCAACCTTAATCTGATTCTTCAGTTATTTTATTGATAAAATAAGATGTTGGGAATTGGATGAACTTTTCCTTTCTTCCATGACCACCCCCTCCAATGCATCTAGGCTTTCCATATGTTCTGGGAACAAATATATCCATGTCAGGTTGATGGATACCTACACATACACACTTACACACACTTATACGTCTACTTCCATTTTCACTGTTTTCATTTACAAATCTATGTTACTTTATATTATTTAATGGCATAAATCTAACTGATGGTTCAAGCTAGAGTGGACTCACTGGATCATTTGCTGAACGATAAGTCAACATTATATAAATTCCCACTGATTCAATCAGTGAACTCTAGTTAGGATTAGCATTTGGATTTAGGCCAAAGAGGCCCCCAAATGTGGGCCCTTTCAATTACACATAACTGATTCTACTTCCATGTCTGTATCCTATGGAATACTTGAGATTTTCAGTTGCAGAGAGGAGTCACTGGACCTCTCTGGCTGACAATTCTGAATACCTCACAGAACTACAGATCCAAGGATTCCATGGGATGGATGCATAGCAGTTAAAGTGAAATGGAAGTGCTATAAATGTATAGCATGAAAAGGCTCTGTCTAAAATACTATATAAAATACTGTACTTGCACTTGAATGGGCCTCTTTTCCTCCCAAATTGATAGGCACTTAGTCATTTAAGTGAAATATTAAGGAAAATTATAATAAAGGCACATTAAGCACCTTTTTTGGTAGAAATGTGGGTTATAAATATAATCAGTCAACCAGTAAGTACTTCAGCAGTCTCCAGGACTGTCTCATTCAAAGGAAACTAAACCTTGTTGTCATGCTGCCCTCAGGCTTTTTATTGTTCAGGGAGCTGAAAAATGCATAACACCGCCAAAGAGAGCCAGTAAGTTTTTCTCTCCAATGGGAAATGTCACTTGTGGAGCTACATTTGATGTTAGGTAATAACCACAGAGTCAATACAGTAAAGAGAAAGTCACTTTGGATGTTCAGCTTCATTTTACCACAAAATCAACTATTATTTGGTTTGCAAAGGCACAATGAAATAATTTAAGTAGGAGAGATGGGGGGGGGAGAGAACATCCCTAGGCTGTCCATGAAATTCTGTCTTCCTCAGCAAACAAGGAAGAAGTATCAGGAATATAAATGAGTCAATACTCGCTGTATTTCACATACAATTTCAACTGCAGTGAAAAGGAGGCAAGGGAAGCTGAGGCCTGAAGGTTCCAAGAGACCAGCACCCATCATCCACTGGCCCCACCCTTCTGCCCTGCTTTAAAAGCCTTGCAGGCAGAAGAGACTGAAGGAGGCAAGGGAAGCTGAGGCCTGAAGGCTCCAAGAGACCAGTACTCATCCACAGCCCCCTCCCCCCCCCCCCCCCGCCATTTGCACCTGATGATTCTACTCCATTCCCTGGTTTTTTGTTTGTTTGTTTTATAACTGGTATAACTATTTTAAGTATGTAATTGTATTGATGGTTGTTATTGTTGATGTTGTTGTTGTTGTTACTTTGCTGTCGGAGGAGAGTTGAGGGTTATCCTTTCAATTATTATGCTATGTTATGCTTTATTTGCTATGCTATGTAATTTTAATTTTTATGTAACTACTTTAACTGTTACTGTGTTTTACTATTAAGTAATGGGGGTGTAAGGGGATGGCATAATGGATTATTGTTTGTACTTTGTATTTTTATTCCTGTATTCTATTGTTATTGTTTTGTAATCCGCCTTGATTCCTTTGGGAAAAGGCAGAATATAAATAAATAAATTATTGTTGTTGTTGTTGTTGTTGTTAAAAATGCCACATTCTGTGAACATCTTCCTTGACACTATCTTCTCCATCTCAATTTCCTTTGTTTGATCTTACTAATATTATGGTATAGCCGTATCTAATTTGCTATGTACATCATGATGCAAACCCATACCCTCCAATATTTCACACATGAAAACCATGACACATATGGTCAGACAACATCAGAGTGTGCTCAAGCTGGCAAAGGTTATTAATGAGGAATAACACTCAAGCTAGGATTGTTTGCAGCAATTTGCCTTTTCCTGTGCTTACTGGGAAGGATAAAATTCTGTCCATTCATCTCCTCCCCCGCTCTGCTGAGTTAATGGAGTAAAATCTACATTTACCCTTTGAACTCAATATGCAGCAATTGACATAAACTGAGAACAAAGGAGAAAAGTGACAAGAGGAGAGAGAAACTGGATAAGTCAAATATAGCTGTAAAAGTGGGAAGACAGAAGAGTAATAGGGACTGTCCTTGCCAAACTGGAACAGATGGAGGGCCTGCCATCACATTCGCAGTATGATCTCCAATTGAAAGGGACACAATCTATGAGTGATGAGGAGAGACTACCTTCATTATCAGTCCACTTCTTTATGCCTGATTGATGTCACCAGATAACCAAATTTGATTAACTACACCGTGTTATCTATTTGATCCCTGACTAGCTGGAATTTTTTATCCAACTAACTCCAGAAGAAAAAAGAGTAACCGTGTTGTGGAAAACTTTGCTAGATGTACAGCTGATAAGTGTAACTATGGAAATGAACAGCATCCAAAATGGGAATATTCTCAGAATGCTAGATTTTTTAATTTTAATTTTTATTTTATTTTTTGTCAGAGATGTCTCCCTTCACTATTTTCAACCTGAAGATTACATGGGATAATATTCAAGAATATGTTGGCAATTCTTGAATATGCCATGAACATACCTGGGGTTGCTGCATAATTTGGAATCACCTTAGACTCCTGGAGAATCATCTGTAAAACTCATCAGAGACAAACCTGTAAAATCCCACAGCATACAACAATACTGGAAGTCTTTTCAGTATGTCTTATTTCCCACTGAATCATTTTCTTAGCCGTCAATCTGACAGCTGTGCTGTCAAAATTCAAATTCAACTTGTACAATGAATTATGTTGGTGAAACTGAATAGACAAGATCAGGAAAACCTGTGGAAAAAAATAGGTCTATAAAGGGCTCCTTTGGTTCTTTGTGGCCAGCCAAATGTTCAGTCTCCTTGGTCTACCTCCTAGCCTCTGTTACTCTTGTGTATTGTTTCAGGTTGGCATATTTCTTATATTTGCATGTATCTTTTTTTGTGTGGTGGTTGTGTTGTTTGTAAAATTACCAATGGATTGTTTTATCAACCTCCAGCAAAGTAGCCTAAAGATGAAAATGAAAAACAATGAAAAAGAGCTTGTTATTTGGAGAGGGAACATTGCATAAGAGACACAGTTTCATTATGCGCTGGCATTTCAACAGCAGAAAGAATGAATTGCATTGCATTGGACACAATCTTCATCAATGATATGTAGATACCCACAACTAATTTCCAAGAGTGACTTAAATGAATATTTTCCTCTCTTGCCAGTTTAGAGTAGACTCCTTCTTCCCAAGACCAGGGTTTTAAAACAAATCCCTCTTCAATAGTACCATTCTAGGGTCACATTTTAGCTTATTTATTTGATTTATTTGTTACATTTATATCACATCTTTCCTTAAATGAGTAAGTGGGGGCATGACCATTTTACACATTGTTTTATCCTCAAAATAACCCTGCAAGGCAGCTGAAAGTGACTGGCCTAATATTTACACTGTAAGTTTCATGGCTCAGTGGGGACTTGAACCTGGATCTCTGGAGCCCCAGTCCAAGACACTCAAGCCACATCAAACAAAATACTAACTAATTTTAAAATTAGTTAAAATCTCCATTCTGACTTGATATCTCTCTTCTGCTTTTAGACAGCTGGTGTTGGCTCTTTTATTTTGTCCCCCCCCCCCCAAAGTTATTGAATCATTGTTTTATTACTTTTTTTTTGTATGCATGATGCTCAGAGAGTTGCTAGCTGTAGGGTAGGCAACTGCTGAAGGCTGGTGGGCCACATTAGCCACTTGAGGACTTTGAATGGCCACACCTTCATCATGCCCACCCCACCCCAGTCTTTGATTTTCTAAAAACATTTAAACCTTTTTATTTAAAAAAACTTTTTTTAAAAAAAATGAACATTCCTACTTGTCCCATGGGTTGGGTGGGAAGAAATTTTACCATGTCCCCACCCCTGACTACTTTGATTTCAGAGGAGGCTTTATTAAACTAGAAGTTGACTTTTGGTTTACTTCCTGGACTTAATAAGCTCTCTTCTCAGTCTAAAATCAGCCTGGGGGTTTAAGCAATGCAGCAAAATTGCCCTCTCCATCATTGAGGGTTGGAGGAGTTATTTTAGTTTTTAATTTTTTTTTAAAAGTCGGTTGGGAATCCTTGGGTTCCTCAAAATGGACTTGGTGGTCAGCTGCAGCCCACAAGACTGACTTTGCCCAGCCTAGTTTAAATTAAATAAAATTAAAATTAAAACAGGTCTACTATCCTAGTTCAGGAGTTGTGTGTGTGTCCAGTTGGACCCTCCAACATCCAGACTCCACTCCCTCATTTCCTGCACCACCAGCACTTTGGGCTATCAAATCTTCTGAAGCTTCTTTGTGCTTTAGGAGAACGTTGGCAATATAGAGTTGAATGCAGAAGAGAAATCACACTATACCTCAGTCAAAGTAGACTTTATATTCATAGAATCACAGAGTTGGAAGAGACCATGAGGGCCATCCAGTCGAACAGCCCTGCCATGTGGGAATACATAATCAAAGCACTCCTGACAGATGGGCATCCAGCATCTATTTAAAACCTTCAAAGAATGAGATTCCACCACACTCAAGGTGGCATATACTACTGTCAAACTGGTCTTACTGTCAGGAAGTTTTTCCTAATGTTGAAGTGGAGCCTCTTTTCCTGTCATTTGAATCCATTGCTCCATTTCCTAGTCATACCATAGCCATGATATGGTCTGATTTGCACATAGACACATGCTGCTATTTATGTTTTAGACCACACTCCAAATTACATCATTATTTGCACCCCATTTTCTGTGGGGTTTTTTCATTTTTTCATTTTAGTGAAAGCTTCTACCCAATTAATGTGGCACTAGCCTTTACATGATTTCATCTGATCAGAACTCTTGTACTATCACTGGTCAGCCATGGAGCTTATCGCTTAGCATTTTAAACTGGCTCCAGCCTCCTGGGCTGGAGCTGGGAACGTGTGATGGAGGCAGAGATTATCACACACTAAATTGCTGCCGAACCGCCAGCCATCATCAGCCCAGGTCTCAGCCATGTCTCAGCTGTGCTCCGACAGCACTTTTTAGAAGACAGAAAGCTTTCTGACTTCTAAAATGTGCTGGCGGAGTACAGCTGGAACCCAGGCTGATGACAGCTGATGATTCAGCGACAATTTAGTGTGTGATAATCCCCACCTCCATCCTGTGTCCTGGCTCCAGCCCGGGAGGTTGAAGCCAGTATAAAATGCTGTCTCACCCTTTCTCCAACATTACTAGAACCCTTGCTGTGTACCCTCAAGTTGTTTCCAACCTATGGCAACCCTAAGGCAGGGTCATGGGATTTTCTTGGGAAGGTTTATTCAGAAGAGGTTTTCCATTGCCTTCCTCTGAGGCTGAGAGAGTATGACTCAATCTAGGTCACCCAGTAGGTTTTGATGACTGTACAGGAATTCAAAACCTGGTCTCCTGAGCTGCAGTTGAATGCTCAAACCACTAAAACACAGTGGCTTTAACGAGAATCTTTATTCAGTGGTGAATTTTGCTCATTTAATTCACAAATTAATTTAACCCTCCAGCACATCCAGAGTCTGCAGGGTCTAAAAAGTCTGGTCTATGCATTTGTTTTACCAGAACCTAGATGCAGCTCCTTCATAACTGTATCTATTTTGCAATAATCTATCTTTCTTTTCCAGTAAACCATAATTAGATTATCAGTCTGAATATGGGTGCTGCATGACTCAATGTTTATTAATAAGAAAAAAAAATCCTTTTCCAGGAACTCATATATAGAAAATGCCAGATGATTAAATAGGACATTGAGTGACAAATGTGAACTGAACTGAACTGAAAGGCAAGGAGAATTCTGGTCTGGATATACACTGAACTGAACAATTTCAAAGACTAGGATCTGGGATGAGTACGGCAACAGTTTTGCTAGCACTGAAGATGGTGTCCCTATTCTCCAGGCTCACCAGCACTGCTTCTGTCTCAAAGGCTTCCCATTAACTTTAGGGAATTCATTTGAGAAAACCAGCTTTCTGCCTTTGATAAAAATAGCCAGATCAGTGTCTTTCCTTAGACAAATTGTCAGCTGAAAACCTTTTAAGAAACCATCTTGCTGTGAAATACGCTTTTATTATCTGAAATAAAGGACCCAGGCAAACGCTGGAGCTGATAATACAAAGTGCCCACTCAGTTCTGTGTCAACACAGATCATTTTTACACCACAATAACAGACAACACAGAGTCTTTGGGTTGGGGGAGAGATGGAGAGGGTCTGAAGAGAGAAATAAAGTGTTGATAAGTAGCATGAATCTTGGAAACTGGACCCTTGGAGAGAGGTATTTTTTCCTTGACCCCTTTCCACTGTTACACAATAAATAAAAAAAGCCCAGGGTTAGTGGTGTAGAAAGACCAACAGATTTTGTTACATAGACAGCACCAAATGAGGAGGTTCTTTCATAAAGGAAAGCATTTAGGGAGAGATGCGTGTTGGGAATTAAAATGACTGTAAATATGAAAGGCTGCATGCCACAGTGATTTGAGTGTTGGGCTAGGACTCCAGGAGGCCAGGGTTTAAATCCTCACTCAGCCATGGAAACCTACTAGGTGATGCTAGGTAAGCCAAGGCAAGGGCAAATTGTCTCTGAATAAATCTTCTGATGAAAACCCTAAAATAGGGTTGTTAACTTGAAGGCATATAACTGTTGTTAACTTGAAGGCATATAACAAGAAGGAAAACAAAATAATAATACAGTCATCCCTCCATATCCACAGATTTTTTAATCCACATTTTTGGAAGTATTTTAAACATATATAAATTTCAAAAAAGCAAAGCTTAATTTTGCCATTTTATATAAGGAGCACCATCTTAGTATGCCACTGTATTTCATGGGACTTAAGCATCCATGGATGTATCCATGGACGGTCTTGGAACCAAACCCCAGTGGATACCAAGGGTCCACTGTAACATGGAAAAATAGTATATACAAACTGAAAATTGAGATTACTTGTGAATTCTTAATGTTTTTGATAACAAAAAAAAAACAAAACAAAACAGGAAGAGCATTACATTCCTTGCAAAATCTATGGAGGCAAATCAATGAGATTAATCACTTTATACCTACTGGATTCTGTGGGAGACCTAATGTTGAAATGTTTCCTGTTCGAATCAGTGAAACTGAAGTTCTCTGTCTTTGGTTGGTTGTGCTACTGTTTCTTATACTGTATCTGGTCTGACAGTTGTATCTTTTCCCAGATGCAATTATTTCAGCAAAACCTCAGAGATAAAAGGACCCCCACCTCATTGTCAGCTGCTCTGCCTCATGCCTGGTGCTGCTGAATGCCATAATGGTTGCCTCTCAATTGTGTAGAAGCAAGCTTCCTAGAAAACAGGTGACAGTTACATATAGGGTGTGGATGGCACTAACAGTGTAATGGAGCCAGAGCCCAAAGGTCAAAGTGCGGAGACTGTTTAGTTAGCAGAGACATTGACATCATTGGCCACCTTCCTCAGGATTCCTTGTTTTCTATGTGGCTCACTTCATTTCCCACAGTAAATGGAAGAGAGAAGAGTGGAGATGCCAACATTGTTCTCAGCAATCCTTGTAGTAAAGTGAGCTATCTTGGAGCAATATATCCAGGGGTTGCTGTGTTCCCATGTAGCAAAGTAGAGTAACATCCAAAATCCACAAAACAGTGATACCTTTATTGGAACAACCAAAATCCACAAAATACACTTTGCAAGCTTTTCCTACAGTATAATGGCAACGTTTCGATTTTTGTTTTAACTAATAAATGATACGACATATATATCATAACCAGCATTATTCATTTTATATATAAGTTAGGATTTGGCTGTGTTTTCTATGTAATTTAGGAATAGTTTGAAGAATTTAGTTAAACACTAAGCATTGCAAGCATTGGAAGTCAAGCTTGGAAGATAACCTATAAAGATGAAATTGATAGTGAAAGATGTAAATGTAAATTATGCATAATGATAGTTATATACAATTTGGTTTTTTAAATGTTTAGTTCTTAAAAAAATACATCTTGCAAGCTTTCCAAGCTCCACTGGATTCTTTGTCAGGCAAAGGTGTTAAAAATCATCCAAGAGGGGAAGAATTATCGCAGTGTTAGTCACACACCATACATTTTGTTAAGATAGACCTGTTCTTAGTTCAGGTAGTATAAAAGGACATTCATGCAGGCAGGCTTACCTCCTTCTGGCTATGTGGATGCTGCAGGAAATAAAATTTAAGTTTCATTAGCAAGACAAAATATGCACATAGGTAGAGTTCAATACTGCTGCATCTATGGAGTTTTTCCCACAGGGGAAATCCCATGCAGAATAAGGGATTTAAATCAGAAAAACACACAAAAGCGGATTGATTTTCACACGATGTCACTGTTAAAGTGATGTTAACCTGAACGAAAAGCAGACAAAAGCTGCTCCTTTTTACTTTCGGAAAATCCTGAAAGTAAAAATGAGTCGCTTTTGTCTACTTTCCGTTCAGGTTAACACCAATTTAACCATGATATGTGTGAAAATTTTGCGGGGTTTTCCCAGCCTTTAAATCCCATTTTTGAATGGGATTTCCCCCATGTGATAAAGTCCTATTTCTGTATCCCACTTGGAGGTTCAATCAAAACTTGCATGTAGAAAATCCCAAGTTCACATAATTAATGGCAACAAGTTAGTTATCTTTGGTAAGAAGAGTTACCAAAGCCACATTCCAAATATAAATAATTAACCAATCAACCAATCATGTAATGAACCAGCATCAAGTATAACCAATGTTTCATAGGTATTATCACAGTTATTATCTATCAGAAGCATTTTGACAGGACATTTTCAATTTTTATGGCATTTTCTTATCAATCCTAACGATTTCTCACTGAGAAATTTCTCAAGAGAGAGTGCAACAGAAAAATAACAAGCAGCACAACATAATGAGCTACCTTTCAACATTGCAACCACTAATGGCAACAACTTACTTTTCAACAGTGTAGCAAGCATCAAAACCAGACAACTTTTACAACAGCACAATGAAAATAAGTTACTTTTGGGATGTTATAAGCTCTGGGTATAGCTCTGGGTACTGATAAGGTACCTCCAAACTTTCCACTGCAACCAGCTGCAATGTCACTGTCGTTTATCTGTCACTTAGACAGGGGGCCAAACTTGAAATAAAACCCATGTCTTTTAAACTGTTCCTGTGAATGATGGTCCTGCTCCACGTGGGTAGGAATCACATACCAGTATATCTACTTTAGTGTTTTTTAAAAAAAGAAAATAGGGATTGAAAACAACATGTATCAGGTACATATACCCTAAACCTCCCCTTTCTCCGAGGCAATACTGCTAAGCCCATACCAAGGTAATTGATGATACTACTCAGCTTGTGTCTCATAAGTGTGGATAGATCAGGACATTTCTGTGATACCACTTCTATTTAGAACTTGCTTTTATTAAATGAATATTATCAATACATTCACAATAAAGAAAAAATGTGCAGACTAATTTAAGTGGTAAAAGGGAATATATATATATATATATATAAAATGTCTGGCTCATTATTTAAACAATTTTCCTGAATGAATTTTGCAATAGTTTATACCAGAGATGGGCAAAGTACAACCCTGGGCAAAGCTTTAGAAGTCTCAAAGCCCATCACCAAACCTCCCAACAATTTTTTAGGCAATTTATGCCTAAAAAATAACACTGGCCTGATACAGACAGGCATGAAGAGGCATCTGAGCAGCGCCATTAGGGTTCAGGAGCGTGCATCGTTTACATGCTCCCAAACCCTAATGTGTAATGGTGCTGGTGCCATTATGTACTGCCGTTTACACAGTGTACGTAATGGTGCTGCCGCAACTGGTTTCCCTGCTTCTTTTTTGTGGTGCAACTGCACCGCAGCATCTAGCTGCTGCAGTGCAATTGCACCGCAAAAAGAGGTGGCGCCAGACCACCCTTTTTGAGCGGTCTGTACCGCCCCAAAGAAAGCTTCCCTGACACATGGAAATGTAAAAATATCCCCCGGAAACACCCTGGAGCACCGCACTATGCCTGATGCCACTATCCTCTTCTGCAGTTATTCTAAAAATGGTGGAAGAAAAGACACTTCATTTTTTGTCACAATTTTAAGAAGGTCTGCAGGGGTAATGTCTCCATTTTCCTCTGGTAGACCTCTCAAAATGGCACATTGCTTCCTACTGACATTTTGAGAGTGGCTGCAGAAGATAACAGAGGTGTATAAGCCTAATGTGTGAAGGAGTGAAACCCTAGGGGAGGGTCTAGAGGGGGAAAATTGGTCCCTACTCCCCCCATGCACTATAAATTGCAAAACAGCATGATATATACTAGCAGCCTACATTCTCTCTTTGATACATACCATGTATTTGCTTTTTGTTTTGAAGGAGATGAATTTGCAAGGGAAATGGAAAGCCAATAGGGATTCCATGATCAGAACAGCATACCCAGTACACAAAGCAAGGGAAACAATAAATTAGGTCCTGTCCTTACAGGATATTTTATTTTGGTGATCACTGATAAGTATTCTAGAAGTGGAATTGTAACTCACAGAGATATATCAAATGTGGCACGAGGTCATCACTATTAATCTCCCATGAGCATAAAATAAAAACTAAAAATATATAGAAAACCAATAAATTGGCAAGCCACCCCCCCCCCCTCATTTGGTAGAAAAGCCCCCATGTCTTATATAATCAGTCAACACCCACCCACACATCCAGGGTGTGATTGACCATTTGGGGCTAAAAATATTGGAGCGGTAGGGAGTTCGAAAGCTGGTGTTGTGTAGTGGTTTGAGTGCTGGACTATGAAGATTTCCATACCTGGCTCAAACATGGCTCAAACATCCCTGAAATGTCCTTAAATGTGGAGGAAGTGCATGTGTCTGGAAGCCAGGTGCTCTTCCGCAGTCATCATGGGAACGTTATTTCCTCCTTATGAACTTTGCATTCATAGGAAATCTGTTCCCCAGGAATAATTCAGGGACGCTAAGGAGGGAGCAATGTTTCAAAGGCGATTGAGGCAGAGTGCCTGGCTTCCAGACACTTGCACTTCCTCCACCTTTTAAAGCCTTTTGAGTGACAATTGAGCCAGGTAAGGAAATCTTCCTCACTAATGTCTGATTCCTGGCTCAGCCATGAAAACTTGCTGGGTGTCCTTGGATAAGTCATGATCTCTCAGCCTGAGAGGGAGGCAAGGGCACACAAACTCTGAACAAATACTGCCAAGAAACCCTGTAATAAGTTCGCCTTAGGTTCATCAGAAATGACTTGAAGGCACACAAAAGAAGAGGAAGTTACAGGGATTAGAAAAAAGGCCTGGAGGGTGACACATTGACCTAATTAACTTTTTCTTGAAGTTCTCAATAAGAAGTCTGATGTGAGATTCTGCCTTCCAAAGTCAGATTGTTCCATTGAAATTCTTTGGTCCAGAAATAGGACACCAAATCTCATAAGAACATCCTCACTCATGAAATATTCACTACCATCTTGCTTCTGAGGCAAACATTGCCTACTAATGGAGGAGCATCCTCAGCGTCTCTACCCCATGTCCACAGGAGACCCAGTGCAGAGAGACTGTGCAGTGGGATAGGAAGCAGAAAAGATAGTAATATCCTTCAGAACTTCTTATCAAGACTTTATCTATTTAATAAACTTTCAGCTAGTGACAATTCAGGATACACTCTTGTCCGTGTATCTTAGCTACCTTTACACTAGGTGATAAAAGTGATGATACAGGGGTCCTGCGAAGAGGAGTACCGAAAGCAACAGCAATATGGAGCTCTTATTTAAGTCCTGCTCAGACATGAAAATCCACAGGATGACCTTGGGCAAGTCACACTCAGCTAGCCTCAGAAGATGGCAATGGCAAACCCTCTCTGAAGAAACTTGACAAGAAAACATTGTGATAGTGTTGCTGTAAGTCAGAAATGACTTGAAGGCAAACAACACACACATATGGATCTATGCCTATGTGGTGAACATCTCACACCCACCAACATTTCAGAGATGAAAACTAGGACATATGTGGCCAAGCAATACGAGAGTGTAAGCAGGATGGCAAATGTTATTAATAGGAAAAGACAAGACAGACAGGCTCTGAAAGGCTGCAGCAGTTTGTTTTTGCCGCACAGGGACAAGAAGCTGTCCCTCCTTCCCTTTTTCCCCATTGAGCTCACTGAGTGAAAACTATTTTTGCTTTTAGAGCTCACTTTGCAGCAACTGAAGTAAGCTGAGAATAAAGGAGGAAAGTGGGATGAGGAGAGAGAAACTGGGAAGTTTTAAAATCAGCTGAAAAATGGGATGAAAGTAGATTAATCATGATGTCCCTGCCACATCTGACACTTGGACCATTAACCAAAGATGCAAAGAGTAGTCAGCCCTCCTTATGCACGGTTTAAAAATATTCCAAATAAATAAATCCAAAAAGCAAACCCTGATTTATCCATTTCACATAAGCAACACCATTTTACTATGTTGTTTTCTATGGTGGTACTAGAGCATCCATGGATTTTGGTATCCATGAAAGTCCTGGAACCAAACACCTGTGGATACCAAGAGCCCACTATACATAATTGAAGTAAAAACACCAAGTCTAACAAATAAGGAAAATTCATATACATGGATACCTTACAAGGCAGTGTTTTCATTCTACAATTTCTCCTCTTCACCTTAAGAAGTGGGACCAGGCCTTGAAATCTGGCAACATGAATCTTAAATAGAACCTCACATAACATGTTGCAATGTGGGCCAGCCATCAGCACCACCACCACCGTCACTCATTGTGTTTGGCCTGTAGATGCAACCAACTGCAGTCAGTTGTTTTACACGGGACATGCAGTGTGTGGCTTCTCCTGAAGTATGGTGGGAGCAGTAGATTTGTGAAGAGTGAAAACTTCTTGTTCGGCAATGTTCTGTGTAGGACAAGCTATGGTAATTACATTGGCTTAACTTTGCAACACAGAGATATTGTGCCCTTTAAAAGACCTATATAGTTGGCTGTTCATACTAGACAGTCACAGAGATTACCAGGAGATAAAAGCTGCCATCTGCTTCTTGGCTGCTGCTGAAGAGCCAAGGAAAAAAGGAGCCACAAATGGGAATAAAGCGGAAACATTTGTGAGCAGCCTGCCAAACAGAGTATCACAGGTTAGGGCTGGCAGGCAACCCACACATAAACACAGAGGAGCAGCACAGAAGTGGAATGCTGCCAGCTACAACCATGAAGGACCCAACGCACATCAGATGCACCTCACCTCAGAGCAATGAGGCAGCCTGGGAGCCTCATGTCATAGGTCTACCTCAAGGGTGGGAATAAGGCTGTTATAACAGGATCACAATGACAAGGCCCTAGAATCATAGAATCATAGAATCATAGAATCATAGAGTTGGAAGAGACCACAAGGGCCATCCAGTCCAACCCCCTGCCATGCAGGAACTCCAAGTCAAAGCATCCCTGACAGATGGCCATCCAGCCTCTGCTTAAAGACCTCCAAGGAAGGAGACTCCACCACACTCCGAGGGAGAGTGTTCCACTGTCGAACAGCCCTTACTGTCAGGAAGTTCCTCCTAATGTTGAGGTGGAATCTCTTTTCCTGCAGTTTGCATCCATTGTTCCGCGTTCTAGTCTCTGCAGCAGCAGAAAACAAGCTTGCTCCCTCCTCAATATGACATCCTTTCAAATATTTAAACAGGGCTATCATATCACCTCTTAACCTTCTCTTCTCCAGGCTAAACATCCCCAGCTCCCTAAGGCGTTCTTCATAGGGCAAGGTTTCCAGACCCTTCACCATCTTAGTTGCCCTCCTTTGGACATGCTCCAGTTTCTCCACATCTTTTTTGAATTGTGGTGCCCAGAACTGGACACAGTATTCCAGGTGGGGCCTGACCAAAGCAGAATAGAGTGGCACTATAACTTCCCTTGATCTAGAAACTATACTTCTATTGATGCAGCCTAAAATTGCATTGGCTTTTTTAGCTGCCGCATCACACTGTTGACTCATGTTCAGCTTATGGTCTACTTGGACTCCTAGATCCCTTTCACATGTGGTCTCGTTCAGCCAGGTGTCCCCCATCCTATATCTGTGCATTTCATTTTTCCGCCCTAAGTGCAGAACCTTACATTTCTCCGTATTGAATTTCATTTTGTTAGCACTGGCCCAGCTTTCTAGTCTATTCAGGTCATTTTGAATTTTGATCCTATCCTCTGGGGTATTAGCTACTCCTCCCAGTTTAGTGTCATCTGCAAATTTGATAAGTATGCCCCCAATTCTGTCATCCAAATCGTTAATAAAGATGTTGAATAGCACTGGGCCCAGGACAGAACCCTGTGGCACCCCACTGGTCACTTCTCTCCAGGATGAAAAGGAGCCATTGTTGAGCACCCTTTGAGTTCGGCCACTCAACCAATTACAAATCCATGTAACAGTTAACTTGTCTATCCCACATTTTGCAAGCTTGTTTGCAAGAATGTCATGGGGAACCTTGTCAAAGGCCTTACTGAAATCGAGGTATACTATATCCACAGCATTCCCTTCATCTACCAAGCTGGTAATTTTATCAAAAAAAGAGATCAGGTTCGTTTGGCATGACTTCTTTTTCTGAAACCCATTTCAGAAAGGTATGACAAGGAATAGGACCAGGAACACAAAACAAGTCAATGATTGATATGGCTGTTGAAGAGGTTTGAGAAGAAGAAACAAAGAAGGGTGAGCGAACATAAGGATGGGGCAGGGATTCAAATGGAGAGGTGCGTCTCAAAATATAGGAAGGTGAGAGAAAGTATTCCCAAAACTGCAACACTGTGTCAGTTCAGGCGAGGGTTTGGAAATATTTTCTAGACTAAAAGGCCCAGAATCCCCCAGCTAACATGGTCATAAGTAATATTTCCCGTCTCTGGTTGAGACACATGCAGTCTGGCTCAATCCTCAAAAGACTTTGCAAATGTAGACTATTAGCCCTCTCCTAAAAGTTCTTCCTACTCCACACACCACCACTTTGTAAACCAAAGAAGTCCCCAGGCTGCCTGCCTTCCTACATACCTGATTATACAAACTGAAATGACATCCTGAAGCATGAAGTGATGACCTTTGCACTTGTAGCAATATGGTTAGAACAGTTTACTGCTGGACACAAATGAAAGTCATTGCACGAACAAGAAAGAGCAGATGGGGAGGTTGGTACTAGCAGTTTGCAAGGCAGAGCTGGTTAGAGGATTCTGGGAGTTGTAGTCCAAAATAACTTTCCTCAACACTGCCCAGGATTAGGTAGATAAACTGAAGGAAGCCCAGTCATGCTCCTTTCAGCATTTTGGAGGAAGGGTGAGACAAATGTGCTAAATCCAGAAAACATAATACTGTAAAGCAGAGTGAAAATTATATGTTTCCTTTTTAAATATGAATGTCAGTCTAGGGTATAAGAAGACAACACTGGATAATACAGGAAATTAACTTTCCTGTGGCTTCAATAGAAGGAAGGGTTAGAAATTGCATTAGATGTTTGTTTAAAAGCTAACCCATTTAACAATGATAAAACCTAACCATAATATCATGTTGCATATCCACCAAATTGTATTAGACTACAGCGACGGGATCCAAGGTCTACATTCTCTTTGCTGTTTCTGCTTCTTCAGATTTGACTTTTAATAAAAGCACACTCACATCCTCTTCAGTGGCTATTGAACATTCTAATTTTAGACTTTTCATTTGTCTTGGAATGGTCAAGAGATTTCTTTGAAGGGATGACAAGGGGCACAAGGGTCAGAGCTTTTACCAAGGCTGCTTGTAGACAATGAATGGACTAAAATTAGGGAAACCAGGCTAAACATTAACAAAAAAAAAGAGGGAGAGGAAGGAATATAAAGATTTTAGATCTGTTTTTTGCCTGATAATATATTGTTTATTATGGCAGTACCTAGAGATTTCATATATCATCAAGAAATGAACGTCTAATCTTTTGCCACAAAGTATGTGCAAGGTTTCTCCTTTTTTAAAGAAAAATGCACCTGGGAAAAAAGTATTTCTAGCTCTGTGGAGAACAAAATTTGCTATAAAAAAAGAACAGCTAACTACTAGTTTTCAAACTTACCTGTTCCTCAAAGGCACAGGAGGGTAACAAGATTTTTGTAACATAACAAAAATATGGACTTGAAAAAATAGATGGCAGTTTAATGACCTTGCTCAACTCACTCCTAAATGCTTTTTAATAAGAAACAAATCTTGCTTTGTTTTATGACAAAAATAGAAAATCAGCTTAAGTCCTCAACAAACTCCCCCTTCTCCAAAGTGGGGAAGGGCTTTGCACCAAACCTAAAGCTGTTGGGCCCAGGCAGCATTGTTAGGCATTCTGTTGGGGGCTACCCCCAACCTAGTCAGGAGTGTGATAAATTTGATGAGCCTATACTTCTAATCCAAAGTATGCATATGGGGCGCTTCCAGAAAAATCACAATCCCTAAAAACAATGTAAGAAATAAGAGCAACATTACCTTATTGGCATAACAGTGTCCAAACATTTTCAGAAGTTACCCATAAAATATTTTTCTAGAGGCACTTGGTCATGGACTTTTCAAATTTGATACCAATGTCTTATCAATCCTAAAGGTTTTATTTCTCTCAAAAAAGTAACAGAAAGTAATGAAAAGGGAACAAGCAGTGACACAAACAATGTAACATGTTACCCCATCACCATGATGAGTAACAACTGGTCACTTTTTAAACACCGTAATGAATGGTAAATGAATGATGAATTACTTTCAAAAAAATTTTTTTTCAAGCTCTGGCACTACTCTAAAAGCATTCGATTGCATCTGCATATTGGTTGTATCAGAAGAGTAAGTAAGTCGGTATAAAAAATTAACCACCTTATTATTTTCTCTGCAGAACATATATTTGCAAGGAAAATTACTTTTGATAATTTATAGTGAAAATCCATATATCTCTACTCAGAAGTCTCAATGAAAACAAGGACCTTATTCCCATGGAAGGGGGTATAGAACTGATAGATAATGTTGCAACACAAAAAAAGAAAAAAAAAATAGGAAGAACCAGTTCTTGTGAACTATCTACTTGAGTATTTGGTGGTTTGCAATGGATTTGGTATGAATTATGTGGCAGAATAATATTTATAATTTGGAAACTGATCATTTTTGCTCTTAATTTTAATAACTATGAATGCACTGGTGGCTGATGTCTCCAATGTAAGGAGGGCAATGAATCTGCTCTGGGTAATAGCCCAACTTCTAAAGGAGCTGTCTCAGAAGCTGAATCTATACAGATATTGGAGAAACCAGCCAGTAGTGAAATAACATTTATAGATATTTAGATGATTCATAATTTCCTGATATTCTGAGATATTCATTTTTCAGTCCATTAAAGCAAGTTGGCTTATCTAGTGAATCAATATTAATGGTTATTAATGAATATATCATCATGAAATATGACATCCTAGAATATAACACATTTATTAGGCTGATATTCTATGTATTCTCTTCAAATATGGCATGTTAACTATCAACTGGGGGGTGGGTCTTGCAGGGCAAGCGCTTTAAGACTATGTTTTGTTCTAATGTACCACCCTACAGTCCCAGGTCTTTCCCCCTTAGAAAAGTGAAAATTCTTCAACCTTGCTCCTAGATTTTTTGAAAGCACTTTGGATCACATGTTGGGGGAAAGCAGGGGTAGAATAATTAATTAAATAGATAACCCCAAGGCATAAGAAGTCAAGATCACAAAGAATTCTGCCCTTATTCACCAGAATTCGCCAAACTTTGGCCCAAAGAGGCAGCTATATCAGCATTATTTATTCATTTACATGTGTCTAGCTGGCATGTTTATCAAGGGGCAGAAATGAAGCCGAAATCCCTGCCATTCATTGTATATGTATTTTTAAAAACTTGTCTGATTGGTATATACATGTGTACATATAGTACACCAGTGTAGTGTAGACTGACAATGGTCTGCCCTGGCCTCACATCGGGAGGCATGGAGACGCACTATCCACAATGCTGCAGCCTCTTTTGAGAACTCACGCCGAACAAGTCTTGAAGAGAAACGACAACGCAGAAAGAATCACAACTTGGAAACATCACCCAAGGAGACTTTCTGCTGTGCTTTCTATAACCGGACTTGCTTATCTCGGATCGGCCTTTTTAGTCATCAATGCACTTGTAGTAAGCGTGGGATAAGTCCTTCCTGAATCTTCGTTAGCGAAGAAAAGCCAGAGAGAGTAGTGTAGTGGCTTGAATGTTGGACTCAGGCTGCATCTACACTGCAGAATTGATGCAGTTTGATACCACTTTAATTTCCATGGCTCAATGTTGTGGAATTGTGGGATTTGTAGTTCTATGAAATATTTAACCTTCTCTGTCAGAGAGCTTTGGTGCCACACAGCAAACTACAAATCCCAGGATTCTGTACAGTAGAGCCATGGCGCTTAAAGTAATATCAAAATGCATGAGTTCTGCAGTATGGCAGCAGCCTAGGACTCTGGGAGACTAGAGTTTGAAGTCTTGCTCAGCTGTACAGTCTAATGTATGACTTTAGACATGTCATTCTCTTTCTCACTGAGAGAAGAGCAATGGCAAACCTCCTCTGAGTCAATCTTACCAATCTATGGTAGGATTGCCATAAGGCTGAGTCAACCTGAAGGCACATAACAACAGGAACAATCATACCACACATGTATCTACAATTGGAAGAAAGTCCAGTACCAACCATGGGTAAAAACATACACATGGGCAGTTGTTATATGCATTCCATGCCAATAAATGTTCCTATACTAGTGTTTGGCATTGTTATGGTTTCCCCCTATTACAGACAGTGGCTATATGTACATTCAGCTCGGTGCATAATGCTCAGGTAACCAGATGTATCTGTGAAGCAACTTAATGAACAGCAAACATTCAGAACAGGTCAAAGGTGTAATAATTACTCATGTCCACAGTGTAATAACATCTTAAAGGGATTTCACCACAAACCCAGATTCAACGCACCATTGACAGCCTGCTGCCACCCATGGGCTTGCACAGGAGGACTGCAGGTGGATTGTGTCCTTTTTCTATAGTGTCTCCAGACATCCTCATGAATTTCATGTGGCCTTCAAAACAAATTAAAATCCTTCAAGGAAGCCTAACAGATGGACTTTAAGATGGACCATTAAGAATGATCTAATTTCCTAATAGGTGGAATTGGGAAGTGTGCCCTTAGCCAGGGAAAACGCTTCCTAGGTGTTTAGGGGTGGGGGAGGATTTGAGAAACTGGCTTGCCAGCTGTTAATGGATGGGTTTGAATTACACTATGAATGTTAATGAGCCTATTATGAAGAGTACTCCATCATGTGACAAAGGTGTATTTAATGATGTTGAAAGGTTTCCCAGAGTAAATTTTAAAAACCCTAATAGGGCAATGAAGACACCATTAGTGTATTTATTAATTACAATGCACCTAAATTTCAGCCTGACAGCTTCAGGAATGAGCTCTCCAATGAACCCCACAAAAGGACATAGAAAATCTGAGACAGAAATTACTATTAGGTGTTTTAACTCTGCACAATACAAATGTGTTTTGATGTTGTTCAAAGCATCCTGCCTGGCTCTGTCACCTTGCCTTGCTCTTGTTTCTTCAGTCTGGCCTTTCATTTTGATTTTTTGTGCTATTAGTCTGATGACTTTAATGGCTTTTACTATTTAAATTGTTCTTAATATTCTTTAGACACTTTGAGTTCTATGCTTTAGTGGAAAGACCAGATGGAATGATAAAATAATAAATAAAACAAAGCTTGAAAAAATTACTGAAATAAAATATACAATAAATCAGACCTTTACCTAATCTGTACTACTATCTGTACCTCCTATGCTATATATAATGCAGTCTACAGTCTCCTGTTTAGCTGACTTGCTGAAGCAATATGCTCTGTGTGACAGACATTTGTAGTTCTTGTTCTGCATCTTTTGAAACATGCTCAAAATAGATTGTATTGTGCTCAGAGCCTGGACTATTTTCCATAGTTCCCAGGCTTCCCCCCAGATGACATGCTCAGACATTTGCCATACCTCTTTATGCTAGCTGATGTTGTATGTAGGTAGGAATGATTTATAAGCACAGGGCCAAGGCATGTGTTCTTGAATGCCACCCAAAGTTTGCACAAGTTAGTTTTTGGACTGTACATTTAAAATTTTCAGTAAATATTAACTTGCTCCAGTGGGGAGGAGTGAGGAGCCAGTGTGGTATACTAGTTTGAGTGTTGGACTATGACTCTGCAGACCAGGGTTCAAATCCTGGCTCAGCCATGGAAACACACTGGGTGACCTCTAGCAAGTCACATTCTCTCAACCTCAGAGGGAGGCATAGGTAAACCCTGTCTGAAGACATTTGCCAAGAAAACCTCATGATAGGTTCGCCTTAGGGTTGCCATAAGTTGGAAACAACTTGAAGGCATACAACAACATTAACCTGCTTCAGACGTGTGTTTTGACTAATACTTGGAAAGGTGCTGGGAGGTCCATAAGCACTTAATACTTTTAAAACTATTAATAGTTTATATTATTAACATTCAATTAATTCAGTTTTCAATTTCATGCATGTTTACTTGAGGAAAAAAACCCATAGAAAACAAGGGGACTTCCCAATAACACTGATGCAATCTTCAACGAGAAGGTTGTATCTGAAGAAGATGTAGTTCACAGAACTAAACTGGTTTGCCTTACAGGTTTTTCAAGACTCAGTTGTTTCCTTTGCCCTTCTTTTTTATACATCATGTTTATTAATCTACTATTGTTGTTCTGTGTCTTCAAGATGAGCCAATTTATGGCAACCATATCATAGGATTTTCTTTGCAAGATTTATTCAGAAAAGGCTTGCTTTTTGCCTTCCTCTAAGGCTGAAAGACCGACTTGCCCAAGGCAAGTGGTTTTCTAGGGCTCAGTGTGGATTAAAACCCTGCTCTCCCAGAGTCCTAGGTCAACACTCAGAAAACACACTATATTTACTCTTTTAATCTACAAGACTACTTGAACTAATGTTTTGTATTTTATTTTATTTTCTCTCCTCTTCCAGTCATGCATGTGTTATCTTCTACTATGAAATGTCCAATTTGCCTCCATTTCTATTTACCTAACAATATAAGGTGAAATCACACAAGGTAAGACCACAGACCTATCTAGTCCAACATTGTATTCACATAGGCCTGCTCTAGATGTGCAAAATGTGGTGCCTTTAGGGGCGTTTTGGGGTTAGGGAGGGTGCAGCATTTGCACCCTCCCTAACCCTAAAGCGTATGGGCATCGCCATTTAAAAATGGTAGCGTCCATACGGATGTGCCATAGTAGTGTCATGGCGTGTGCAGCATTTAGATATGCTGTGCATGCCATAACACAATGGCACCACGGGAGGGCACCAAGCGCGCCCTTTCCCCAGCGCAAAAAAGGAGCTCGAAAACCGAGCTTGAAAACTGCATCGGCTCCTTTAAACAGCCGTGCCAAGGACCTGGGGGCACCGCTGAGGAAAGCTGAGAAGCGGCAGTTTTCCACTTCCCTGCGGCCTTTGGAAGCGGCGGGATGGGGCCTCTGAGGCTGCTGGTGTGGCAGCCTTGGCCCCATCTTGACGCTTTCTGAGGCAGCTGCAGACCACTCCATAGTGGTCAGCCAGATTCCTATGGGAAACCCACTAGTAGTACATCCCCCCCCCCCAACATTTCACAGGTGAAAACTGGAAGCCATCAGAGTGTGATCAAGATGGCAAATTAAGGAGAAAGACAAAGAGAGACTACCACAGTTTGCTTTTGCCTGAGTCTACTGGGAAGGGCAAGACTCTGAGTGCAAACTACTTTTGCATTCTGAACTTAGTTTGCACAATTTAAGAAGGAAAGTGGGAAGAGGAGAAAGAAAATGAGACATTATAAAAGCAGCTGAAAAAGTGGAGTGACAGATGGTTAATTCAGACTGTCCCTGTCAAATTGAAGCAACTGAAGGGTATGGTAGGACATGTACTCTCCATCTACCATTTCTCTGCAGCTAATACACAGAGGTATACTGTCTTTGATTCTGGAGGGTTTGGAAGCACTTAGCCCAAAGCTGTTACAGGGCTAGGTTTTATGAAATACTAAGAAGCCACTGAGAATAACATGATCACTGTGGGTTTCCAAACATCTGCAATGGCCTGTATGTGAGAGAAAAATAACACCAAGCATCTCTGTAAACACCTGCACAGTCAAGCCAGACAGCTGCAGAAGCACCTGCTTTATATACCTTTCCTGATGTAAATCACTGGAATTTGTGACAGGTTTCATGGGGAAAATGATAAGCTTCTTGTTATTTGCCATGTGTGATGAGAGAAGCACATAAACCCCCCAAATAAAGCCATTTGTATTGCTAAATGAGTCTTGAGCATGGTGGGTTTTCAAGAAAATATATATAATACAGATTAATTTGTCAGCTCAGGTTTGGGACTCAGCCTGCTCTGTGCCAAACTGCTGAGGGAAGCTGGTTGAAATAATTATTCTAGACTTAAGCAATCATTCTTTTTATTTCTGAAGGCTAATGGAGTGAAAACACAGCTTTCCATACCTTTGGTAATGACAGAGTCAGAAATAATGATTGGGGACTCTTGTGTTTCTCTCATAATGAGGAAAGCAACATGAAATGATAGGGATTTGAGGCCTGAACAACTGCTTGCTCTTTATTTCAAAGGCAAATGGAGCATTGAGACCAGTTCTTTAGGTTAATGGAGCTACAAATAGGGTTTGGAGGGATGGATTGTAAGTATTCACAGATAATACAACAGGGGTAATATCTTCCTTCATGTGGGAAAGAAATATTTACAGATGCTGTGGCTTCAGTGAAGTGAGGTATTCAGGTAGTATAATTTGTGGAATCAGGATGAATCCATAATTTATCTTTCACTTCCTCAACCTGTATGCTACTATGATGTCATGCAAATTTACTGGCAAATACAGCATGCTGATCAAGCAAAATCTATTGCATTTATTTGATCTAATAAAATATATCCTCTATGATTTATTGGAAAGTTGGTGGAATGTCTCTGAAAGTGGTAAATGTGTATTCAGTACCACCAACATTTATTTCTTTCTTTATTTAAAAGCTTGTTCTTCATTAGTCAACTGAAATTTTCAAAGCAGAATAAAAATATTGGCCAGTATTCTGTATCAATTCATAATTAAGTATATTCAGCTATATAACCTCTCCTAGCCTGACCACTCACAAATCTGATGGAAGCATCATTCACCATTTGCCAATCACTGGTAGAAATGACCTCTTTTCCCCTGTAAAGTAAGTTAAGGGCAGGGCGGGGGAGGGGAGGTTGTACATAGTCAAATTGTTCTATATTCACAGTTGCTACTTAGTCATGACTGTGATACTTAACTATACTATAACTAAGTATCTGATAGAGAATAATGACCATTATTTACATTGACCTGAATATTCACTACTCAAAGCAGTGAACACTAAAGCCTGAAAGCAATGTCACACTAGTGATATCTGGTTTGAAGACACCTTCTTCCCCACCTTCTGTCTTTTTACCACCTCAGCCTCCACAATGAAAGATTTTCCAGTTTCCCAGAGTTGGTTTAGCGTACACAGAGAGGATATGTAGGATTATTCCCCTCAACTAAATTCTACTGATGGAATCAATTCCATCAACAGAAGCATCCTACTGGATCTTGGCTTGGAATACCAAGAAAGTGCAAAAAACACTTAGAAACATTCAGCCTGAAGCTTTGACAAGTAAACAACATTTTAATCTGTGCATTTAAAACTAAGTGTGAAGGTGAGAGGAAGTGATGCTGAAAAAGAAGGAGAGGAGAAGATGGGAAAGATGATGAAGGATGAAGAAGAGGAAGGAGAAGCAAAAAGAGTATAAAGGGATAAAGAAGGAGTGCATTGGGAAAAGAGGGACAAAGATCAGTTATGGGGGAATATGGGGTGTGAAACGTGGGATAAGATTAAGATAAGATAAGATATAGGAAGGCTATGATATGGTGTTCTTTAGAATGAGAAATATCAAAGATTATTATGTAGTGGTACAGTGGTTAAATGCCTGTACTGCAGCCACTCACTCAAAACCATAAGGTGGCGAGTTCAAGACCAGCAAAAGGGCTCAAACTTGACTCAGGCTTGCATCCTTCCGAAGTCGCTAAAATGAGTACCCAGATTGTTGGGGGCAAGTAGCTTACAGTTGTAAACCTTTTAGACACTCCTTAGGCAGTATGAAGCGGTATATAAATGAAGCTGTTTGTTTTTTGTTTGTATTTGTATTGATGTTTTAATGAGTGTGAATAATTATTGAATAAATTTTTTTTTTAAATTAAGAAAAAACTAAAGAAACCAAGGAAAATAGGTGCTTGGCAATGAGCTCTGGGAAGAACTTACTATAATTGGGGTGCCACCACTGAGAAGATTCTTTTTCCTAACCAACATACTCTGCTCTCAGTGTAAGGCTAGAATCATAGGGAAGGACACCACGCTTCAAGTTATGACAAGCTGTATAGCACCTAATGTGGGATGTGGTGGCTTAGTGGTTAAGACACCAATTCTGATGATCGGAAAACTGGAAGGTTGGCAGTTCAAGGCCCAAGCGCTGCATGATGTGGTAAGCTCAGTCCTAACTTCTGCCTACCTAGCAGTTTGAAAGCATGCAAATGCAAGTAGATAGATAGGTACTACTTTGGTGGGAAGGTAACAGCATTTGGTGCAGTCATGCTGGCCACATGACCACCAGAGCAGTCCTTGGACAATGCTTGCTCTTCGCCTTAGTAACAGAGTAACACCAACTTAGTAACACCAATTAAAATGGTGAAGGGTCTAGAAACCATGCCCTATGAGGAATGAGTTAGGGAGCTGGGGATGTTTAGTCTGGAGAAGAGAAGGCTAAGAGGTGATATGATAGCCCTGTTTAAATATTTGAAGGGATGTCATACTGAGGAGGGAGCAAGCTTGTTTTCTGCTGCTCTAGAGAAGAGGACCCAGAACAGTGGATGAAAGCTAAAGGAAAAGAGGTTCCACCTCAACATTAGGAGGAACTTCCTGACAGTAAAGGCTTTTAGACAGTGGAAAACACTCCATCGGAGTGTAGTGGTGTCTCCTTCCTTGGAGGTCTTTAAGCAGAGGCTGGATGGCCATCTGTCGGAGATGCTTTGATTGGGAGTTCCTGCATGGCAGGGGGGTTGGACTGGATGGCCCTTGTGGTCTCTTCCGATTCTATGATTCTAAGATGGGCACCACTCCCTATGGTCAGTTACAGCTAGACATTCATGTCAAGGAACTACCTTTACCTTTATAGCATTTAAAGGTCAAGGCCAGCACTTTGACCTATACTCTGAAACTAGTGGGAGCTGTTTGTTGGGCTGAGATATCTTCTGATGGACCACTTCTGGGCAGGACTCCTCTGTACTTCCTGAAGTTTCTGAAAAGGCAGCCCCACACAGGAATGGTCGACAACATTTTACTGCCTAGGGTATAGCAGCAATTGGCACTTCCCTTCCTGCTATCACCCAAGTCATAGTGTATATTAACCAAAGCCAGCTGACTTATTTTGGCAATGAGGTATAATTGCAGATGCACCTCTTCCTTCCCTTGGCAGTGAGAATACTACATCCATTACATAACTAACAATCTACTAAGTTTTCATGGCACCCCAAATTTGCCTACCAAATGTCTCACTCTACCTAATAGCTGGGCATAAAGCATAACAGTGGTCTAAACTGGATATGACAGCAGTGGCCAGGTTAACTTGGTCCAAATGGGGATAAAGTTGCCTTACCCTGAAAAAGTCACTTCACACCATGAATGCTACTTGAGCATTTGAAACAACAGTTAAATCTGCCTACCCTCATTCGACAGTGTGTGCTTTTGCTAGGTGGGGCAGGTGGAGGGCTTCTCTGGTATGGAAGAAATTGAATTAAATTTGCCACCAAGAGCTAGGCTGGTTTCCTTGGCAACTGTAGTTCAGGGTGGCAAAGATGTATGTGGGGAGCCTTAGGTATAGTAAAGTCTTACATGACAGTAAATGTATTTCACAGGAATAAACCCTAATGAAAATTCTATGCTCTATGAAGACTAGAAAACAAAAATAAACAAAAAGTGCTGTGATGACATATCTCTTAATAGAGATGGGCAAGCTTTTCCCATCAAAATAGATTTCTTATTTCTAAAGTTTTCATAGAATTCTTGAGGAAAACGTGTTCCTGATTCCCAGACTTTATATTCAACAATATCAAGCATTGAACAAAACTGGAAAATGGGCCATCCACCAGATGTTCTTGGACTGCAATGCCCACTACCTCTGACCGCTAACTATGCTAGCAAAGAATGGTGGGATTTGCAGCCCAGGAATGTCTGGTGGTTCATATGTCCCTTACTTAAAAATGTAAACAGCCCTCCCAAACACCCTCCAGATACATTGGACTACCATGTCCCTCCTCTCAAGCAAGTATAGCCAAGAATGTGGGTTTATGAACTATCTATTGATATAATATGTTCATGCAGTAAATACAAAGGTCTGGCTCAGGGTGGGAATTTGGGAGATGAAGAAAGCTTACCTTTATTCTTCTTTTCTTCATTCTCATTTCCTTTCCCACACACATTGAGTACAATAGGAGTGCATTAACTATGTCAGGGTCCCTTTCAGGGGAAGGTACTGAGGGAATAAGAAGGTTGTGCATCCAAGACCAGGCCCAAAGATCCTCTATTTGGCATCCATTGTTGTTAACTGCCATAAAGTTAACTTCAACATATCTAAACTGGATATGACACCGTGAATGAGAGTACAAACTAACACAGACATATGACTAACAGATCTATGTGTTTGAATTCTACTGCCATTAATGAGAGACCTCCAAGTCACCCTGTCATCAACTGCCCTACTTAGATCTTCCCTCTCCTGCTGGTTCAATTTAATATCTTAAAAATGCTTTGATTTCAACAGTAACTCATATCAATACCCTACTTCTTTTAAATACTCTTATTTTCAATAATTCATTTATTAAATTAGCTGCTCAAATATTCTGAATCATATAAATTTTTAGTTCACTCAATTGTCTAAAGAAAGGACTGTTGTTATGCCCCATTTATCTTTCCAAAACTGTATCATTTCTATCTAGTTTCCTTCAAGTCTGGGAACCACACCTGCTTTAATCTTTAGAGTTTGTTTATCTAGATGTAACATGTCATATAGTTTAATCAGCCAATCATCAACAGTTGGAATGTCCTGGCTTTTCTAGTTTCATGCATATACTATCCTTGCAGCAGTCACCATTTATAAATAACTTTTCAGTACTTCTTCTCTGTTTTATCCTATTTTATATAACATATGGAGTAAATACATTTCTGGCCACATTTATATTTTTATATTAAAAAATTTTGAGATCCTACTATGAATTAATAACCCAAATTTCTTAGCTTCAGGGCATGACCACTGCATATTCTGTTAGTCTACCATTCACCCCGTTGTCTAACAGACTGCCTGACCGAGCTGACACAGTTGGTCTCGGAGTTGATGCTGGAGTCTCCCAGGCTTTTAGTTCTGGGGACCTCAACATCCCCTTCGAGGCTGGTTTATCAGATCTGACAGGTGCAGCTTGGGAGTTCATGGATTCCATGACTACCATGAGCGTGTCTCAATTGATCTCGGGGCCGACACATTGTGCGGGTAATCCACTCGATGTGGTCTTTTGCATGGATCAGGAAAATCCGTGGGTAGAAGTTATTAGTACTACTGCCCTGTCATGGACGGACCATTTCCTGGTCAAGTTAAAATTAATGGCCACTTTCCATACCACCACCACCACCACCACCCCCCGGGGGTGGAGAACCTATTAAGATGGTCCATCCTCGAAGGCTGATGGAACCCAATAGGTTCCAAGAAGCCCTAGAGGGTTATATGATTGGGAATGATGGCGATTCTGTTGATGCCCTGGTTAATACCTGGAACACCGACCTCACCAGGGCTATGAACAGCATTGATCCCGAGCGTCCTCTCCAACTCCCTTCTAACAAACAACCTTGGTATACACAAGATCTTCGGAGGATGAAGCGAGAGACGCGATTACTAGGGCGCCACTGGCACCAACATTGACACTTATCTGGCAAAGCACTCCTAGAGAACCTATTAAGGTCCTACGGAGTGGCAATTAATGCAGCAAAGAATTTGTTCTATGCTGCACGTATTGCATTGGCAGAGTCACGTCCAGCAGAGCTTTTCAGGGTGGTTAAAGAACTAGTCCAGCCCCCTCCCACCCTGAACCCATTATTAGAATCAAAAACTGCCTGCTGTGATGCTTTTAATGACTATTTTGTCAATAAAATCTCTCAGATAAGGGCCGATCTAGACGCCAGCATTAATACAGAAACTATAGAAGAGGTGTCCAGTGACTCTGTGGACTTGTTTAGACTGGATCACTTTCAATTTGTTAGTACCGAGGACATGGACAAGCTCCTTGGAAGTGTTAGGAAGACACTTGATCCCTGCCCATCTTGGTTGACCGCCCAAGGAGGGGATGCAGTGAGGATATTGCTCCAACTTGTCATCAATGTGTCCCTCAGGAAGGGCAAATTTCCAACTGTATTGAAGCAACCTGTGGTTAAACCACTCTTGAAAAAGCCCTCCTTGGACCCTTGGTAAGAAATAACTATAGGCCGGTCATTCTACTACCATTTTTGGGCAAGGTGATTGAGAGGGCGGTTGCCTTCCAACTACAAGCTGTCTTGGAGGAAGCCAATTATCTGAACCCATTTCAAACCAGGTTCAGGAGGGGATATTGAGTCGAGACGGCCATGGTTGCCTTGGTCGATGACCTCCGTCTGAGCATCGATAGGGGAAGTGTGACACTATTGGTGCTCTTGGACATCTCAGCGGCCTTCGATACCATTGACCATGGTATTCTTCTGGAACACCTGAGGAGGATGGGAATTGGGGGCACTGTTCTTCAGTGGTTCCGTTCCTACCTCTCAGGTAGATTCCAGATGGTGAAGCTGGGGGACAGTTGTTCTCGTAAAAGAGAGCTGACATCTGGCATCCCTCAGGGTGCCATTCTGTCCCCCATGCTATTCAACATTTGCACGAAGCTGCTGGGATAGATCAGCCAGAGACATGGGGTGCAGTGTTATCAATATGCTGATGACACACAAATACACTTCTCTATGTCTCCGACCGATGTAGTAACCAAGGATGGTATCTCCCCTCTAAATGCCTGCCTGGAGTCGGTAATAGGCTGGATGAGGGAAAACAAACTAAAGTTGAATCCAGAGAAAACGGAGGTACTTGTGATAGGTTCCCCTAGCCCAGGGATGGAGATTTGTCAACCTGTCCTGGATGGGGTCACACTTCCCCTCAAGGACAAAGTTTGTAGTCTGGGCGTACTCCTGGACTCGTCCCTCCAGCTGACTTCACAGGTGGAGGCGACAGCCAGGAGTGCGTGGTATCAACTCCGGCTGATACGCCAGCTGCGACCCTACCTAGGCAAAGAAGACCTTGAAACATTGATACACGCACTGGTAACTTCTCATTTAGATTTCTGCAATGCGCTCTACTTGGGGCTACCTTTATAACAAAGTCCGGAAGCTTCAGCTGATCCAAAATGCGGCAGCTAGATTACTTACAGGGGCATCGAGAATAGACCACATCACCCCTGTTCTAAAATCTTTACACTTTACAAATCTTTACACCCCACCCAATCAACAAGGAATCCGGGCGGCTTACAACAGTAGAAAATAAAATACAAAGTACAATAGGTACAACTGAGTCCATTACAGTTCCTAACCAATGCATATACAACAAATACAATAAACAATATAATCTATTAGCAAACAAAGAAAATACAGTAATAATAAAATACAATACAGTAACAATATACATCCTTGGTCCCTCAACATAAATTCAAAATAAACACATTTGCACAAATTACATTCAGAGCATAGTACAATACACAGTATGCAAAATCCCAATACAAACATTCTACCTCATAATTAATCCCAATTAGTGTAAAAACAAGAACAGAACATAGATAGAGCTCAGATGGAATAGAGGGTAGGAGCCTGGTGAAACATGCTGCTCACTAGTCCACCGGGATTTGGACATGGCTCTGCTCTTCGAGGTGGGGGGGGGGGGCAAAGTCCACCGCTGCCCCATGGCTGGAGGGAAAAGGGTGGTGTTGGGGCTCCTAAGGGCCCATGTGTCCTGGCCACGCCTCCTCCTGACCAGAGTCCAATGTGTCTCTCTTCCCCCACTGCTGTTGTTCGCTGCTCTTCGCCACGCTGCCTGCGAGTTTAGAGGGGTCTGGGAGATTTTATGGTCTCTCTCTCTCTCTCTCTCTTCCCTCGCTTCTGTTGTTACTTGCCAGGTGGGGGAGGTTGGGAGGCGATGGCTTGGCCTCCAAGGTTCCTTCCTCTACTCACCCACACTGCCTGTGTGGCTGCGTTACCTTTAATGCCCTATATGGCTTGGGCCCGAGTTACTTGAAGGAATCCGCCCCTCACTCTCAGAACTTCGGGAAAGAACTTGTTAGAGTGCAATGGCACTAGATTAATGTCGACTTCCCATAGGGCATTTTCAGCTGTGGCCCCAAAACTTTGGAACAACTTGCTGGAAGAGATCCGTCTTATTACCACCTTAGATGTCTTTAAGAAGGCACTAAAGATGGATCTCTTCCGGTGGGCCTATCCTCCTGATTTACTGTAAAAGATTATCAAAGATTTACCAGAAATTGATCAATACTGGAACAACTGACAGTAACTGACTAGGACGAAGGATTGAATTGTAGTATATTAACATGTGTTGTTAAATGGTTTTTAAGATAATGATTTTAAGATTTTATATTGACTGTATGTATGTTTTTATGAATTGTTGGAATCCTGCCTCGATCCAGTGGGAGAGGCGGGAAATAGAAATAAAATTATTATTATTATTATTATTATTATTATTATTATTATTTCCAGCATTTTAAGTCAATGTTTTAAAACATTTTAGGTAATCGCTCAGGTGATTATTGTGTTTTCTAATGAGTCATGTCTTCTCATTATATGCCCACAATATGACAGTCTCACTTTAGTCATCTTGGTTTCTAGGGAGCGTTCAGGCTTGTTCAGGCTAGATTTGCTCTAGGACCCGTTTATTTCATAGATTCATAGGCATGGAAGATACCACAAGAGCCATCTAGTCCAACCTGCTACCATGCAGGAATGCCCAATCAAAGCACCCTCGACAGAAAGCCATCCAGCCTCTGTTTAAAGGCTGTTTATTATTATTATTAAAAACCTCCAAAGAAGGAGGCTCCACCACACACAAAGGCAGTGTATTCCACTGTCAAACATCTCTTACTGTCAGGAAGTTCTTTCTAATGTTGAGGTAGAATCTCTTTTCCTGTAGTTTGACTTCATTGCTTCAGGTCCTGTTCTGTGAACCTACAGAAAACAAAATTCTCCATCTTCAGTATGTCATACCTTCAAATATTTAAACATGGTTACTATATCGTTTCTTAACTTACTCTTTTCCAGGCTAAACATACCCAGCTCTCTAAGTCATTCCACATAGGGCATGGTTTCCAGACCCTTAACCATTTTAGTCGCCCTCCTCTGGACACACTCCAGTTTGTCAACATCCTTTATGAATTGTGATGCCCCAAACTGGACGCAGTATTCCAGGTGGGGCCCGACCAAAGCAGAATAGAGTTGCACTATTACTTCCCTCAATTTAGACACTATACTTCTGTCGATGCAGCCTAGAATCATATTGGCTTTTCTAGGCTGCATCAATAGACATAAAGTGTCTAGATCAAGGGAAATGATAGTACCACTCTATTCTGCTTTGTTCAGGCCTCACCTGGAATACCTCCTGATATTTGAATTTGTCTTTCTGGCAGTCCATAGAACTCTTCTCCAGCACAACATTATAAATAAGTTGATTATCTTCCTTTCAGCTTTATTCAATGTCCAGCTTTCACAACCATACATAGAAACTGGAAAATACTACGGCATGGACAAGCCTAATATTCAGTGATATACCTTTACACTTGAGGATCTTGTCTAGTCTCTTCCAAGTCCTAATCTTGACTGAAATCCCCATTTTGATTAATGACTGGGCCAAGGTATAGAAAATTGTTCACTATCTCAATGTACACATTATATGCCTACATGGACTTTGGTTGCTATATGTTCTAAAAGTATTAGAAATAATTAAATATATTAAATTATAATGTAGGATCTGATCCAGATTACAGCATTAAAAAGAATCTAGCTGGATCAGACCAGAGGCCTATTTAATCCAAACTTTTAATTGACACAGTGGCTGATTTTCACTGGTGAACCGTTAAAAATGTCATCATACTTTAGCTGCTAGCTCTTCTTTCTGATAACTATGCCTTAGAGTGGGAAAGATCCATTATAAAGCTTGGAAACCACTACATTACAATATCATGGAGACTGAGGCAAGGTCATCTGGCACTTCCTACAGGAATTGGAACCTCGTGGAAGACCAAGTCTTCTCCTGGTGCCAGAGATTGCCCACCTCTGCTCCATATGAAGGACTATTCCATTGAAAAATCATTTAAAGCCAAACAAAAACAAGAGCAGAGACACTGAACTTGCTTATGAACAGCAACCATCTGGGTGGTAGACTAACCAGGTATGTAGGCCACCAGGTACCTGTATGTTCTACTACAGGATTTTTAATAAATAAATAAATAAAATTATGCTAACTTGTTTCAAAATTAACATCTGTATTGAAGTGCTAACATATGCTAATTCTCCTTGTAAAACAATTATCTCTTTTTGGCCTCCTTCTTCAGATTTTATTTTATCTATTTATTGATTTGTGATGCCTATAAGTAGCCACCCTATCTAGGAACTAGACAAGAGTTTTTAAAATGTTAAATAGAAAGGCTGGAACAAAGAGAATGGTTTAATGGCCCTAATGGGAACACTTCACATAGCTTAAAACAGCATGTATCAGGTCCACCCAACACCATCTATAAAAATGGATTTTCTTCCTTGATATTTCAGTTTTCCTCTTGCTCAGCAAAAAACAATACTGTGCACTAAGACTACTGAGAAACATAGCTAACATTGCATTTACTGACACTTCAGAGATCTGATCATATTTTCTCTTAGTATATTTAATATTTGGTAGCAAGCCTGGCCTGATAGAAATCCCTATATTACTGGGAAACTGGAACAGGAGGAGAGAAAGAGTGTGGAATAGAAAAGATGATGCAGGCAAGTAATCACTTACTAATGCTTTTTTGGAAACAGATACGGGTCTACCAATACCCTGCCTCCTCCATTACCTCTTCTGTGGCTGCTGATCTCCAAGCCAGCCATCTCTGTTATCATTTGCTGCTACAGCAATATGTTCCTCTAGAGGCATTAAAGCCATTATTCTAAAAGGATCCAAAAGGTGCCAAGAACAGTTTCAGGTTTCCAAACTCATCAGTCCAAATCCAATCTGGGTAAAAAAAATGTTCAAAAGGAACAGTTAAAAGCATCACCAATCAATTAGTGTTTTGTGGCAGTTAGTGCCCACTATGGCTTGTGGAACTGAGGACAAGGGCAGCAAAAGGCAGAAAGAACCAGGGGTGCCAGAAGCATTCACACAAAAATCTATAAACTGCACACCAGTATGGTGAGAGAGAAAATGAATAAAATGATGGAAAAAAGAAACCCAGCAATGGGGATTGGAGGGGAAGATTAGAAGGTACTGGAATAAGCCAGAAAGGAAGGCTGGAGGAAGGAAAGAGGAAAGAGGGAGAAGAGAACCACTATTATGGTTCCCAGCTCCTCCTTGGGGAGTTAACTTACACACCATATGCATCACTTTGCATGACAAAACCAGCCACCAAGTGACTGCCAACACTTTTTATTAGGTTGTTCAGACTGCACAGACAGTGCTGGATTCTAACGCTTTGGGCCATTCTCATTCATGCCACTCAGAGGGAAAAGTCCCATATCTTGGCCAACATGGTTCATTGGGTAGGCGCCAGAGCCAAGAGGACTGAAGTCTATTGGACTGGACACAGATTGATGAAAATGGGTCTCGTGATCTGGCCCTTTATGGAACGGATTGGCTCTGGACACAGTGTTCTTGCCAATAAGTTATTCCAGGATCCAGTTCTTAGTAAGTTGTCACAGGATCATGTGTGGTGGTATGTGCCCCTGGATTCAGCCCCTAGGTTAGGTAAGTGATTTTCAGACTTCAGGCCTTTCTTGATAGTAAATCATTTTAGGGCCAGTTATCTAGACTCAGCAAGTTTGGGTTGGTGAAGGGCCGAAAGCATGACCCATGCAGGAGGCTCAGGAAGGGTGGATCCAGCCCTAGGTTTCAAGTGGGCCAGTAAAGGTTAGGCACTAGCGAGGAACAGGGTTTAGATTTGGTAGGGCTACCTCTAATCAGCACCTGACTTATAGCTGTCTTAGTTTCAAGAGGAGCAATCCATGAGCCCTCTTTTTGGCTTCCACTTGACTCCAAGGGCATAAGGAGCCTGTTTGTTCAAACTGTCTATCTCTATCATTATCATCGTCTTTATTTATATCTCATCTCTTTCCCAGTTTGAGACCAAAGACAGCTAACAAATTAAAATGATTACACCATGGTTAGAAACCATGCCTATAAGAAAGTGCTATGCAGGCAGAGAAAGCATCACTACCTCCTCCCTTCTTGTTGCTAAAAGATCACTCCAGAAACCTCTTCGAGCAAGGAAGCAGAAAACAAGTATCACAGGAGTACAAGTCCCAGTCTCCAGAAACGAGAAGCAGGTCTAAGTTGGATTTATGCCTGTGTAAGTCACTACCAGGATGCCAGCCATAAATATGTCAATTTATATATATATATAGATGCAACTTAGAAGTAATTATTGTGATTTAGGTAATACCACAATACTGAGAGTAGGTGACTTTTGTGACTACGGAATATCTGCTGTTCAGATGTTAACTGCTGATGGGAAAACTCAAGGCCCCAGTTTTGCCTTCTTAGGATTCTTTATAATCAAACTGGATTTGGACCAGACAACCTTTCAAATAAATGATGGTTTCAAATAGATGATTGCTTCCTGACAGGTCTTCTAGCAGACTGCCCTGTCCTCTGTAAAGTAAGATAAATAACCATGCCAGCAGAAAGGGATGAGCATCTTCCTGTTTGTACCATTTCACCATCAAAATGGTATGCATAACTTTTATCTTCTGGATACAATATCACTGTTTGGTGGATTTGGGATGTTGTACTTTGCTGTATGGCCAACACGGCTACCCCTGGATATTTTATTTCCTGGGGTAAAAATAGCTTATGTGAGGGCATGCTTTTGATGAGTAAATGATATGCAGGAAGCACCTGTCTTATTGTGCTGCCGTTCCACTTGAAACACCTGCACTGGTTGGCAGTTGTTTTCTACACACAATTCAAGATTCAGTTTTAATCTTTATATCCCTAAATATCTGAGGGCCTGGCTCTCTAAGGAACCAATTGCCTCATTAACAACCTGTCTGGCCATGAAGAACTGGAGAAGGAACCTCCTAGAAGATGTAGTTGTCTTCAAAGGGCTGTTTTTTCATATACCAAAAAGGGCTTTAATATTATTTTAAATTGCAAAAATTCTCTGCTTCTGTGAAATTCTATATTCTGGAATGCAATCCTTCCAGAATTAAAACTGACCCTCTCTTTCTTAGCTTTTTTTTTTTTTAAATGCTGAAACACATCATTTTAACCTAGTATTTCAAATTCATGTTAATGTAATAAAGTTTTATTACCGCTGTTTTGATGGATTATTAATTGTTTCACTTTGGGAGTGGTTTTATTTTATTTTAATTTTACCAAACACCATCCTCATGGCTATTTAACAAACAGAGAAATGAAAAGATATTAATAACAAATCAAACAAGCACAAAAGTCTATGAAAAGAATAATGGGATGAAATGTCATGAAGGCTGCTGCTATGTGCCTTCAAGCTAATTCAGACTCATGGTGACCCTAAGATGAGCTTAGGGTCAACTAATGATAGGAAGAGCCTTTATCAAAGGATCAAAAAGCCACGTTGCATGGGGTTTTCTTGGCAAGATTTGTCTAGAGGAGGTTTGCAATTGCTTTCTTCTGAGGCTATGAGCATGAGTCTTGCCCAAGGTCACCCCATGGGTTTCATGGCCAAGCTGAAAATTGTACCCTGGTCTCTAGAGTTGTAGTCAAATGCTCAAACCCCAACACCACATCTTGAATACTTCTGCATTTTTTCCCTTCTCTTCTCTGGACCCTTCCTGAACACTTCTCAAGACCTTTTCACTCAAGGTTTTCTTTAGCAATTTCATTGCATCTGGAGTCTACAATCCTATTGGGACCGTGTCCCACTGAACAATAACTACTACTACTAGTAGTAGTAGTATTTCTATCCCACTTTTTTCTTAGATTGGGACTTAAAATGACTTACAATGATTAAAAATAATTGTTAAAAATCCACAAGATACAAAATTTAAAACACAATCAAACAATCAGAAAAAAATAGCAGGTTAAAATATTTATCATTAAAACATACACACACCAGTACAATTATTAGCAATATCCAGTGCACTGTATAATATGAGCCTTATAGAATCACTCACAGCCTAACTTCTCCAGGCAGGGAGTTCCAGAGCCTGGGGGCAACAACTGAAAAGGCCCTCTCCTATGTTCCCACCATATACGTACCTTATTCTTCGGAGAAGATGTACATTTTTTTGTCCACATGGTTGGGACCTCAGCTCCCAGAAGCTCCGGCTAGCATGGAAAATGGTATGGTATTGTATACACTGTTGCTAAAAATATGATGGGGGGGTCAAAGGTTTCATTTCTACGCTTCTTTTAAGGAATTCCCACCCATGTGTGTTTTTATTATATTGTCATTAAGGTAAAATGTCTATACAGTGGGCCTTTGTTATCCGCTGGGGTTTGGTTCCAGGACCCTCCGTGGATAACAAAATACATGGATGCTCAAGTCCCATTATATATAATGGCACAACAAAATGGTGTCCCTTATATAAAATGGTTTTGCTATTTGGAATTTATATTTTTGGGGAATGTTTTCAAGCCATGTATGCTCAAATCCGTGGATAAAAAAATCCTTGGATAAAGAGGGCCAACTGTACTTTTTCTGTAAATCTTTGCTTGACTTTGAGGGAAATGAGTGATTTCTCCTCCCTCCCTCCCTTTTTTTTTTTTTTTTTTTTTTTTTTTTTTTTTTGTCCTGCATCAAATAGAGGTGACTAAGGACCCTGGTTAAGCTACAACATTGTACACGTCAGCTAGCTTTAATTTTAGCGCAAAATAAATATTTCCATAGCCCATAAATTTCCTGCAATGTACTTATCTGGGTGAACACAAAGCTTAGCACCATCTGCTAATTCCTTTATCTTTCAGATACAGGGCTGGAAACAAAAACAACAACAACAAAAAAAGAAACCCTTGGATTGTTTGGAACAAAAAGCAGTAAAATCTGGACCAGACGTTTGGCAGTCAGGTTTATTCATACCTTCAGGTAAGCTTCTTTCTCTGACTGTTTATTTTCTCAGGGAGAGGGCTTTTCAATCCTGCTGTGGGGTCTGAGAAGACAGTCACATCAGCAGACTCCCACTTCTCTGCATCAGTTCTGCACAATTTACAGACACAAAGACAACTGTCCCAAAATAATTCGAACTGACTTCTTCCATAAGAATGTCACAGCTGCCATATCGAGTCAGATCAAAGGTCAATCCAACTCAGCATCTATCTGTCAAGAGGATCCAACTGCTCTGTCATGGAAAAGTTAACAAATGGGGATTGGTCATAAAGTATGTCACACACCGATAGAAGGGGACAGTGGAGTGAGTGTTGTTGCTGCTATTATAATTCTCTTCCTCCTCCCCTTCTTCCTCCTATATGATCAGCAGCCCTGAGATGGCTCCCTCTCTTTTAGAACAAGCAAATTAATCAAAAAATTGCCTTATATTCCCTTTTTCCATGATGGAACTCAAGATGGTATTCATAGGATAGTCTTCAAGGAAGCATTGAGCAAACCCCAACCTGCTTAACTCAAGAGATGACTGGATCCTTTTTCTTCAGACCATACCTCAGGACAGGAATGGTCAACTTTCCTAGAGGTGGAGAGGGTGAACTGAGCCCTCCAGGATCCATCCATTATTGGCCAAGCTGGTCAGGAGCTGTGCCTAGAGATGCGGAAATTGTACCCTAACAAAGTAACTTTCCTAACTTCTAATTTTATATGCATTATTGTGATAATTCTTGTGTGTGTGTGTGTCCTGTTTTATAGAGAACAGTCATCTATTTAAGGGCACCCTCTGTCCAATTGGCCAAGTGTGGTTTAAAGATTAAAAAACAGTAAGAGGGGAGATCAGGATCCTTGAAGTTACCCATCTTCAGTAGCTACTGCCTAGACTGCAGATGGAGCGGGGACACAGTTCACTTGTAGCAGTCTTTCCTGCTGTGGTATGATACACTATATTTCTATTTAAAGTACAGCAATGATTTCTAAATTTACATGTAAATTAACACATGCAGATTGTATGCAAATTGGTGCTTTCTTCTGTGCCCTCAAGAGGATATCTTCAAACAGAGAACTATTCTTTGTAAAGTGAGACACATGGACTCAGATCTTGTTAATGACATATGCTTTTGTAACTTTGAGGGCAATGCAAAAAGAGGTATTCAATACCTCCTGAAAACCATCCCTTCGTGCACGGGGGTGGGGGGATACATGCAAGATATTCATTACTTTATTGTACAGAGCCTCCTGCCCTCTCATGCAAGGCAGCTTCTCAGTACTGGTGCATGCCCTTGTTGTAGGGGCTGGGGAAGAGCACATTGTGCTTGGGCATCATCTGGCTGTAGTCTGCAACTGGAAGTGGGGGAGGGAAATATCACTGGGAGACATCTGTTCCCTTCTTCTGGCTTCAAAACTGAAGCTGGGTGGTCTCCTCTGGGAAATTTTTCCCCACCTTGCCCTGGATACTAAACAGTTGTTGGGGCAGATACTGACACAGAGAAGATGCCTTGGGCAGGAGGCAGAGGAAAACAAGCCCTGCAGAAATAGACCCATGGAACTTCTCTTTCTACAGGCATGATGTAGGATTGTGGCCATGACCTCCCAATAGTAAGGAGAAAATGCATATGAAACACTTTGAATAAGAGAAAGCTGTATGTAAATGCTACATATTGCTTTGTTATTAGGCAGCTAGACTTCCCTTCTGTACTAATGTAAAGCAAAAAGCATAACCAGACAGAATATATTGTTCATCTAGGACAGAACTGAGCAACTGTGGAAAGGTCGGGGGCTCTGCTTTCCACAGGAGGCCTTGAAGGGTCACACATCCTACTATGCCTACACACTGAACACCTTTTTAACAACACCTTTTTAGCTCTTCTCAATGGGGAATACCTTTACCTTTACCTTTAAGTTTCATTGGGTGTAATGGGGCTTACACTCATGTAAATGCCTATAGAATTGCAGCCTTAGTGATTTAGCATGGTTACTCAAAAAGCTTATACAAAATACTCACACATTCCTATGGACTAGGAAGTGAAGCAGTGCAGATTAGAGACACAGAGAGAAAAATCCTTTTTATTAGTGGTAGTGGTAGGAATCCAGTATTTGCTGAGGAATCTGTGAGATGCAAAGGTTCTTTGAGCTTTGTGGATATATTTACAGAATTTAAAGGTCAAGTAATCTTTTCTATTTTCCTATTTGCTTCAGATGATTTTGTTGAACATTTTCATTATTCCTTGTGGTTCTTCCACACCCTCCTTTTTTGGTTTAAGAGGATTTCTCTGTGTGTCTTGGGTTATTAGGACATAGCAAGTGTGTGGTGAATGTGTTATTACTGTAACAAGCTTTCCCACACAGTAGATATCTATCCCCGGTACTGACAAGCTTTTCATTTGAATGGGAGTGTGGAAGAGAAGATTAGAGAGGGCAAGCAGTCTGGAATAAAGATTGAGGGATAGAGCGGGTTTCAGAGTTGCTAGTTCTTCTGTTGCATTTTTAGCACAAGCTAGCAAAAGCAAATCCACTTGTTCCTTTGCTTATCTTCTAGAATGAAAGGTATGGATCAGTAACACTTGGATCCTATTCCCCTTTGCATGCTCCAAAAGTAAGAAGCACTGCTTGCTAAACTGCACAATGTTTTCATGACTGGTTCAGATATTTAGTGATTTCACACCCCGGTTAAAATTTTAAAAAGCATAAAAAGGGGGAAACAACATCACTAATGACATCACTAATTAATGGCAAAATTTATGACTAAAAAGCTTTAATAACAACTAGGGATAATGGTGTTAGGCACCTTCAGTCCCATTGTTGGAAGGAAGGTGGGATATAAATTAATAAAAATATAATAATAATCATCATTATCCATCTGCTTAATAATAATCCCCTCATTTCATCTTGATCTGGAAACATTGCAAGAGTTTACCACATACTGTGCAGCTGTGGACAAGTCTTCAAAATGACCACCAAATCCTGTGTTCAAAGGTGAATCAAGGAACACAAGAGACACTGCAGGCTGGGCCAACCAGAAAAATCAGCAGTAGCAGAACACCAAGATAAACCAAACTACACATAAAATGCTATTTGAAAACACTGAAATTCTGGACCATGCCAACAACTATCAGGTCAGAATGTATAGGGAAGCACTGCATTCCACAGATGCCTGGACAATTTCAACAGGAAGGAAGAAACCCTTAAAGTAAACAAACTTTGGCTACCAATCCTGAAAAACACCAAAATCAAGACTCAGCACATGCAAATGAACATCACCCAGGGTCAGGGTGTTTCCCAGCAGACAATGGATCACTAATTAAATGGACACAAATCCTCCTTGCATATCCTCCCATACTGAGGCCTTGCCATTCACCAAAAGACCAACACACAGATTAACATGTAAATCATTTCCTCTCAACCAAGGGTCACACAGTATATATACCCCATACATCTCCATGCCACCATTCTCTGAAGATGCCAGCCACAGATGCAGGCAAAACATCAGGAATAAATTCTTTCAGAACACAGCCACATAGTCCAAAAAACCCACAAAAAACTATTGCCTTTTATTTTTGAACTGGAAAATAAGCTGTCTTTCACTCTCTCTTGTTCTCATTCTCATTCTTTCTCTCTCTCTCTTTCTCTCTCTCTTTCTCTGTGTATGTGCTTGAATGCCAAGCTGTGAGCAAATGATGGATGGCACTTAATGCTATCACCAAAGGTCATCCTTAGCTCTCATATTTTGGCCTGGACACCTTAGGGCCTGGGACATTCCTGAACTGCATATTCTCCAACTGTCCCATTTTGACAGGGATAGTCCTGATTAATCATCAGGCATCTCACTTTTTCATCTGCTTTTAAAATGTCCCAATTTCTTTCTCCTGGTATTACTTTCTTTCTTTTTCCTCAGCATACTTCCATTAATAAAACTAAATTCAAAGTAAAAAAGTAATTTGCAAGCAGTTAAGTCAGTGGGAAGGAGGGAAGAGAGAATGAGGTTCAGTCTTGCTCTTCCCTGTAGGTTCAGACAAGATCAAATTGCTGAAGCCTCTCCTAGCTTGTGTGTTCTTTTTCATTAATAACGTTTGCCATATTAACCACATGTGCCCATGTTTTCAGCTGTGAAATGCTAGAGGGTATGAGCTGACAAATCTAATTGTAAGTATGTGGAACTAATTATTGTGGGGAACACCTTGTCCTAAATTCAACCAAAGTAGAATCATCAAGTCAACATGATTTACGTTAAATATTGACTTACTATTTAGCAATGCTAGTCTAGCTGGAACTGCTATAAACCTTTCAAGGCCATCCTGAGCTACATCATGGGCTATCTAGAAACAATTCTTAATACTGTATCTCTCACCTAACAATTCCCCATCTCTTTTGGGATGTAAATCCTGCCCTGTTTCATTTTTATGCATGAGAATGAGGAGCCACCTCGTTTTTCTCCTTTCCTGTGATATGATGAGATATTTCCTGTCATTTTCAGAGAGACTTTCCTCTACTTACATGGAAGTGTTTTTGCACAAATTGCACTACAATTGAGTTGAGCAAAATTGCAGAGAACTCCTGCTTTGTTTTATGAAGTTCTACGAATCAGAAGCACTGGACATTTTGTTTGCTGCTCTATCATTAACAACTTTTCTGCATTTGCTGTGTGTAGTATGCTTCACATCAGGAAAAGGCAGTAGGTCTTGGAAGTGGTAGTTTGGCACATATTTTGGAAAAAACACATTCCTTGTCTCATTCATGTGCTGGTGGCAAGAACTTTTGCAGGGGCTGACAATTTCTCAGCATGTCAAGACAGCCTCTCTCACGGAAGACAAGAAATTGTGCAAATATTCTTCACCTCTCTTGCATGCATACATGCAGAATCAAGTAGATACATTTGTACCTTCCTTGGGCTATAATACTGGACAACATGGGATCTATATATTTTCCCTGGCTGTCTGAGAAAGACTGTCTAAGAAGTGGCTCAGCATGTAAAGCACCTCTTCTTGCACTAAGCATCAGATATGTCCTGATTTCTCTTTGGGGACACAAGAATGATGGCAATCCTTTCTCTGTCTGAATTGATGTTTCATTTCTCCATTCATTCAGGACTGAGTAGGCATCAGTACAACTGGGTAGGATGAGATGCCAAGTATCAGTACCTGGCATATTTGGGTATCTGCTACAGCCCATGTCTCCTAGAAAGGCACCCCTGGGACCCTACTTTGCTGCCTTTTAGGTACCATCTGAAGGTAGTTTTATTCTTCTTTGAAGCTTTGAATATTATTATGTAACTGCTGTTATGGGGGGTGGGTGAGTTTGACAATTGCATCTGGTGTGTATTTGTTTTGTTTTGTTTTTCATGTAAGCTGTTTGAATAATTAGTACAGTCAGCTCTCCCCTTACATGGGGGAATCCATTCCAGGGCCCCTCCCATGTAAGGGGAAATCCACGTATACTTGCGCCCCACTGAAAACAATGGGGGGCACACAAGCACCACAGACATGTGCATCATTTATTTAATTGTACAGTGGCTGCAGCATAAGCTGAAAGCTGCATAAGAGAAGCCCATGTTGTTCTGCTGCTCCAGAGAATAGGACTCAGAACAATGGATGTAAACTGCAGGAAAAAAGATTCCACCTCAACATTAGGAGGAACTTCCTAACAGTAAGGGCTGTTCGACAGTGGAAGACACTCCCTCGGAGGGTGGTGGAGTCTCCTTCTTTGGAGGTTTTTAAGCAGAAGCTGGATGGCCATCTGTCGGAGATGCTTTGATTGGGAGTTCCTGCATGGCAGGGAGTTGGACTGGATGGCCCTTGTGGTCTCTTCCAACTCTAAATTTCTATGATTTCTATGATTTCTATGTATGGCACGGGCTGACTGTACTGAAAGGTAGGGCAGAATGGTTTTATAAAAAATAAATGTGAAAATAAATTTATGTGTACAGGTAGATTCTTTGCATAACTGGGATGAATAATTGGAGTAGAATGTGCCACTTAACAGATCACAGCCTCATCCAGACTTTCAGAAGCTGAACATGAGATTTCCCATGGATGATTTTAATACACTTTAACCAAGCCTTCAGGGCCTTATGCATAATTTTCTATCTGCAATATTTAAAAATAAAGGAAAGTTAGGTGAAGTCTAAAATGAAGGTGATGAATTTGTGGCCCTTCACAAATACTGGACTCCAAACCTTATCAGCCCTAGCCAGCATAGACAATGGCCAGGGTTTGTGGGAACGACAATCCAATCAAATCTAGAATTTATCTATCATGTCTAAAATTTATCTATCATGAGTACATAATCCAGTGATATCAGTTGGTGGAAAGCACTATTGATTGTGTATGGGCACTAGCAAAGCTACCTCTCACCATAATTTTACAACAGACCTTGCAGTATGATATACAAAAATTGTCAAAATATTGTCATTGTCCAAAATTTTTATTCTATTCAGAGTGTGTAAAACCATAGAGCATGGGGTCTAGGGAGACACCTCTAGCAGTCTTCTGAGATACAAATGTTGGTCTGGAGCATTGCAACATATCTCTGGAGAGTTGTATTCCCATCCAAATGCATAGCAGTGGGCGCAGGAGCTCATATAGAGCAGACTACAATTAATGGTCAGAACAAAATCCAAAATCCAATGTAAGAGAATGTAGAGTTGTCTTTCCCCATCCTGACACTATATATGTTGCTATTCTGTTTTGTTTCCTGTCATACAAGTTTCTGTTTTTCTATAGTATTACCTGTTCTGCATATCCATTGCCACTTTATATACTTCTTGCCCTGAAGTTTGGTGTTCTTGAGTCTTAAATGTTCTGAATTCATCTATTTTCCTTCTATATGCTACTCTGTGGCTTAGCCTCTTTTGTTGGTCATGCCATCATCATTGGCTGCATCTCCACTGCAAAATTAAAGCACTTTAACACTGCTTGATCTGCCACACGGCTCTATGTGATAGAATTCTGGGATTTGTAGTTTGTGAGATATTTAGCCTTCTCTGTCAGAGAGCTCTGGTGCCACAACAAACTACAAATCCCAAGATTCCATAGGATGGAGCCATGACAGTTAAAGTCATGTCAAACTGCATATATTCTGCAATGCATATGCAGCCATCAAAGTTATCAATTTATTTATTTTTTTCCTCCCCTTCCCCAGCCCTAAGACTCAAAACAGCTTACAAAGATAAAACGGGTATGCATAAAAGTTCCCATTATTAAAACATGCAAAAGTTGAAATATGATTAAATGATAAATAGAATTAAATGCAATTGAAAGGCACAGCCATTAAAAAGAGCAAATACAGACAATGCATCATATTATTAAAAGTCCTTTCCCAGTGGCAGTGATTTCCAAACTCCTTTGAAAGCAAAAAGAAAAAAAAGGAAAGGAAAGATCTTTACCTTCCAATAGAAATTCACCAGTAGATCACTACTTTTTGTGACAGAAGAAAATCTGGTTTTGCCCCATTCCAAAGACTCTTTACACCCCCATTTCAATATCAGGGCAGACAAAGTAGGGCTCTTGTTTTCCTATATTATTATTATTAACCTTTATTTATATAGCGCTGTAAATTTACACAGTGCTATACATACAATCTTATAAATTAGACGGTTTCCTGCCCTCAGGCTTACAATCTAAGAGAGACAACACAAGAAGAGAAGGGAAAGATGGTGGGAAAGGGGATGAGGTCCAGTCGTTCTTCTCTCCCTCTGGGGCCTGGACCAAGGCAGATGACTGCAGGGAGGGCTAGAGTTCTTAATACATAGTTAGAAGGAGGCATCCTGGAGCAGACAGCACAATTCTGGGAGTCTTGAGACCTATGCAAATGAGAAACAGCCTAAGGCCAGGGGATTCCCAGCAGACAATGAGCACCAGTTAGCAGACATTAATCCTTGTTTGCATATCCTCCCACCCTGAGGACTGCCATTAGCAACAGAACAATACATTTACAAATTACTCCTTCCTTTCCAGGGTCACACAGGATATATATCTCCATCCTTTTCCAGGCTATCATTCTCTGAAGATGCCAGCCACAGATGCTGGCGAAATGTCAGAAAGGAACTCTTTCAGAACATGGCCACATAGCCTGAAAGCTCCACAAAAAAACTATGGATGCCGGCCATGAAAGCCTTTGACTCCACAATTTGCACTCAGTTAACCCAGTGGGAAGGAGGGAGGAGAGAAGGAGGTTCAGTCTTGC